>VDFB02271358.1:1096607313-1097084813 GCA_007258455.2 Sequoia sempervirens
TTGGATTACCCAAGACAAGGCAAGGTATGGACAATGTTTATGTTGTTGATAGATTCAGCAAAATGGCTCACTTTATACCATGCAAAACAACCAATGATGCCAGTCAAATAGCCTCACTTTTCTTCAAAGAAATAGTCAGAATTCATGGCTTACCAATCAGCATTGTCTCAGACAGAGATACTAAATTTATGAGTCATTTTTGGAAGACTCTTTGGCAAAGAATGGGCACCAATATATCCTTTGGATCTGCATACCATCCCCAAACTGATGGTCAGACCGAAGTTGTGAATAGGACACTTGGAAACCTTCTTAGATGCTTGACCAAGGAGTATGGTCAACAATGGGATCAGATTATTGGGCAAGCTGAATATGCATATAATGATACAGTGAATAGGTCAATAGGGAAGAGTCCCTTTGAAATTGTTTATGCACTGCACCCTAGAGGTGTTTATGAGCTGAGAGAGCTAAAGGATGGAGTCAAGGGAAGTGGCCATGTAGATGACTTTGCTTGTGCAATGCAGGAAATTCATGAGACAGTAAAAAAAACCTTGACAGAGAATACCATGAAGCATAAGGTTAAGGTGGATGAGCACAGAAAAGAAGTCCAATTTAATGTGGGAGACTTAGTAATGGTCCATTTGAACAAGGCTAGATTGCAGAAAGGAGTCCCTCACAAGCTGCAAATGAAGAGGATAGGTCCCTGCCCTATCTTGGAGAAGTATGGTAATAATGCTTTCAAAGTACAATTGCCAGAGGACAGTGGACTGCCCCCTGTTTTCAATGTTGCAGACCTTATGCACTACAAAGGACCACCACAAGATTTGGATCAGACACTCCATGAAGTCAGTCAAGATGTAGGAGAACTCAAACTGTCCCCTGTTACAGTCAAACAAGCTGATCAAATCTTGGACACAAGGGTCTACAAGAAGACTAGGACCAAGGAGTACAAATAACACCTGATCAAGAGGCATGGAAAACCAGATTTAGATGCAGTATGGATCAAGGAGGCATAGTTTAAGAAGTTGGGAATAGATCCTAACTTGCTCAATCCAAGGGTGGATTGAATTTTCTGTTTTGGGGAGGATGGTGCAGGAGCACCTAGGCTGACCTCCACCAAGTTTGTGCACAATTTTGGCTTGTTCTGACTTTAGCCAAGTCAGGGATTTTGGTGTATTTGTTTTGGACCTTAGGAGGTCTTGCATTTGTGTGGGAAGAGTTAGTCTCTAGGACTAAAATCTTCATTAGGTCCTCATTAGTATTAAATGTTGTTTGATTAAACTTAGGACAGCATAGGTTAAGCATTATAAATGTGTTAATGTCACTTCCTCATTGTTTGGAGTTACTAAAGGTTAGTTAAGGGGTTGTTAGCTCGGACTCAAGGAGTAGTGATCCTAAAGAGTAGGAAGATGGAAAGAGTTGCAAGAATATTGCAAATTGCATGGCAACATTGTTAGGTTGCGTGCAATTCCATTAGCTTGGATTCCCTTGAAATTGGGGATATGGAGGCGTGCAATCTTCCCTTGCATGGGGGAAAAGACTTCAAGATATGGGGAATGGCTCGTAACTAGAGGAGTTAATCATTGTAATCAGTGTGTGTGTGGGAATGAATAAAAACAGTGAGCAGATTCTTGTATATTGTCTATTTTTGTAAATCCCATGTGTTTTCAGGATAGTGAGATTTATGATCTGAATACATTTACTTGGCATTGGTGGAGGTTTATTTAACATGTTCTAGTAACTTTCCCTTGAAAACAGTTCATTGGTTAGATATACGTGCATTGTAGTTGAGTGTTAGGTTGCAAGAAATAAATAAAGACTGTAATTTCCTATTTTTGCCCGCGCATCTTGAGAGACAGTGATGTTTTAGGCACTGTATTTGTTGAATTAACTTTGTGCTAATGCTCATTGGATAGTGTAGAACTATATTCACCTTTTGTTTAGATTGTTTAGTGTAGAGACTTTGATTAGAATTCTTAGAATAGAGTTTAGAAGTTTTTGTAAATACTGTTTTGAGTAGTAGGGTTTGAGATGGCTTCCCCATAGTCACCAACCACGGAATGTTCTTGAAGTTGGTTGAATATGGGTGGGAAGCCAGTGCTTTGTAAATATTTAGGGATAGGAATGTTAAAAGGCCAAGCAAGAAATTCTAATGCCAAACCCTAGGCGAGTTGTAATTACCTGGTTAGGAGTTTGGAAGTGAAAAGTGAATAGTATAGGCAGTGGAAGGTACCACCGTACGGAAGAAGTACACCTACAGGTGGGATATGTCTAAGCACCAGTATATCAGAGAGTTGGAGAGTTGATCAATCCTTTTTTGAGTGAGAAAAAGATAAGTGATCAGTCAAACCCTAGATATTAGGCCTAATTACCATATTAGCCCTTGGATGTAGAAAACAGCTGTACAGCAGGGGAAGAGATTTGAAACCCTGTGTAAGATTTAAAAGTCGCAAAAGGGTGTCAGAATATGTGATTAGGTTGCTAGGTACAGTGGAGACTTTGGGCAGAAAAGGCAAATTAGTGACTGGTAAGGGCTAGTAGAAACTAGGCCCTCTCAAAACAAAACTAAGAGATCGGGTAACTTGAGGACAGTGGAATCTCCTAGATGGATTCAAATGCTAGTGAAATGCTTGGAAACAGAGCATCTACCTTCCCTGCAAGAAGTTCAAGCAAGTTGGAGAATTTGGCATCTAGAGTCTTCTAGGTGTAGTGACAAAGATTGCAAGTGCAAGAAGGTGTTTGACTACCCAAGGTAAAGCACAAGGTAGGAACTCTTTGAGAAGAGTTGGAGCAGAGTTTGGTCAATCTCCAAGCTCAAGAGGAACCCATTAGAGTCAGGTTCCAGGTAGGAGACAGTGGAAAGTCTTCCACAAGAAATTGCAAGCAACCTTGGGTATTTGCTTACACCACTATGTAATCATGTCTCCCTAAAATAAATCAGTCCTACTACTACTAGATTAGCTCATGTTTGTCATTTTTCCATAATGAAATCCTAAGATATGGTCTCTAGGAGATATCATCTCATCTAACCAATCAAATCTAATCTACTAATGTATCATATCTCCCTCCTTCCATTCTTGCCTTAGTGCATAATTGAAGGGCCATAGGTAACCCATGGCTGTTATGGTAGGAAATCTGATGGGTCTAGTACATGTGATGTGCTCAAAGAACCATACAAATAAGAGTGTACAATGTACTATGTTTTCTAGCTCTTGGTATACAAACCATCCTAGATCATAGTATAAATGAGCTAGCGTGTTACACCCCCAAGCATAAATAGTCTTATGTTGCTCCATGTCCAAAAATGATGTGAAAAAATTTTCCATCTAAGTGGGTGCCTCGTCCATCCAATACTAGTGCAAGTGATGTAGTGATGATCATGATCTGCCAAAATAATGGTGTTCACACATGTTGTAGCCATCTAAGCTCAATGCGAGGACCAACAAAGCACTGTCGGATAGGCCACTATAAATAGTATAGAATGTCATCCTGCATCTTCCTATATGATTGCTCATTTTCCAAGTGTACAACCTCGCCCCAGATAGGTAACCACAGGATGTGGTGGATATCCTCGGGGGTGACAGTCATCTTTCCTATAGGAAGGTTAAAGGTACACGAATCTACATCCCACCTCTCTACTAGGGCCATTAACATAGCATCATGATACCTCATAGGTGGCATGAGGTATACCTAGAATAATCTTGTGTCCTGTAAAATGCTAACCTCCTCCTCTAAAAGTCGTGTGATGGACTCTCGAAGGAAACAAAATTGTCTACCTATGAGATGTTGCCAAGATCAGGGAAGAACCTAAAATAACAAAATACATCAAATAAATCCTAAATTTATCAATTAAATAACACTAAAGTTTCTCTAAGATGCTTTATGGCCAATTTGGACACTTATGCCATTTTTGGAAGGGGGGTCTTGCACACTTTAGACAATTCTTGACAATTTGCACCAAAGTAGGACACTTTGTGCCAAGGTCAGACACTTTGCACTAGCAATGGACACTTTACAACAATATTTTCCAGGGTCCTAAACATACTAAAAATACACATAAAAGTATAGTATATGCATGAAAACGAAGAAAAAGTAAAACAAAATTCACTCACTATATTCTGAAGTGTGCCTCGTGCCACCTTGTCGTGAACAACATCTACTCGGGAGGCTTGTAAGCTCGTCTACTTGGCATCCTAGATCACTCTACACCAAAGTAATTTGAAAAAAGGTAAATTTCAAATGATAGTAAAAAGTGTCATTTTCATTTGTATATACTAAACCCTAGTAAATGAACCTTATTTCATTTTAAGGGAATTTTATTCAAATTAGCATACTGGGGGATAGAGGACTTTTTTTTTTATTTCATTTGTTGCATTGGATTCATAATTCTACTCCCAATCTCATCAAACATCTATCACTATGTGGTATGGTACTTATAAATATCATATGATACAAATTAAGTAATTTGATGTGGTTTCATGTTCACCCTGATTCCACCTCCATAAAGCAAGCAGAATTAGGGAGCATACATCTACCCTTTAATTTGATTCTCTATAGAAGTTTTATAAGAGGATTTTTGAACAACTAATGAATCTATGTTGTAGGATGTGGTTCTTATCATTGTGGTTTTGCAGATAACTATAGTGGGGGCTTCATTCTCTCTAATGAATCCATATGAGTATCCTTTTTATAAAATTTATCAGAATTCCTTTAGCTTGCATATGCATGTAGCATCATATGGCTACTAAAGTGGGAGCTAAATGTAGTGTAGGAAAAAGTATCCCCTTTTCATACTTAATTTGGAAATAATTAATAAAAAAATGAGCTTAATTATTCCTTCATTTAGGATCCTATTCTAAAACACTTGAGTAGGGTTTCTTTGCATTATTAGAAATGTTAATCTTACACACTTAAGGTTAGGATCACACACACATTTCATGTTTCAGATTTCTATTCATCATCAAGGTTTAATTACCAAACATGGGGTTTGACTGAGGCAAACCCCTATCCACCAACAAATAATTTCTTTTGCAGATTTTTGACATATTTGAATCCAGGAGCAGGGATTTCAAGTTACAAGAAGGAATTGCAAGTCTAGAACTTCAAATTTAGATTTAGAGTTTTTCAAAATAGCCTACCAGGACCCATTCACAATAGAGCGAATGAGTCCCTATTAGGGTTCTGAAAACAACAAGTTTTGATAGGTGCACAGTATTTATTAACTTTAGATTCTATAAAAAGTTTGTTAGTTCGTTCTGTTTTATGTTAAATCTCCTAAATGCACTTTTTAGATCTAAATTTGGAGTCTTTTAGCTATTTTTAATCCTTCTCCCCAAAGTGCTATTTGACCTAGACCCCTGTCCTAGCGGAAAAGGGAAATCTAAAGATTCACACCTTGGGTTGGCTCACCTAAGTGTTGTTGATCAATTCTTGGTGTGGATCTCATTTCCTAATGAATTGAGTAATGATAGGACCCTTTGTCCCTCTTTGGATCTACCTTTCCATTTTGGGATACCCCTTTACCCTATTTTCCTTCATTTCAATTACAATTTCAAGATAACATAGGCACTAAATATAGACAAATAATAAAATTTTATTTTTTTAATTTGTGAACATAAAATTAAATTATAATTAACAAAACTAAAGTTAATCATGAGGGACAAGGATCAACAAAAACCATCATGTGTGCTTTGATGTAATAAAGAGTGAAGAATATGAACCCCACAAACACACCATGTGATCAAATATTATACTCTAGCCAAACAACTTTACCTAAACATCATATATTCAAAAGTTAATAATAGTAAACCTAAAATTTTCCTATGAAAGAGCTCGGGGTTTTGTGATCTAGCATGCTAACTATTTTTTGCATCATGAAGAACATGGTTTAGCTTTAAGATAATTTTATGATAAATAATATTTGGATAGCTCGAGAAGCCATGAAACCCTAGATTTTCTAGAATGGTTCTAGATTTTGTGATGGACTTTCCATCAACCAGTGGAATATTCGATGGTCCCCCCATTTTATAAAATTAAGATCACCCATAGGAAAGTTTCCTTGGTTGCATGTCTTGAGATTTCACATGAATGGAATTCAAACCCTATGAGACATCTTCTACAAAGCCTCAATAAGTCTCTTAACATGGAATGAAGCTAAAGACAAGTTTCACCTCTTTGATCGTGTGAAATTTTTGATACAACCATGGGGGCAATTCTATTTTATATGGTTCACAAAATTCACATCAATTTTTCTAACCCTTTAAATGGAAAGATTGGAAATGGGGTTCAAACATTACTTCTTAGAATTATTAACCATGACATGAATATTTTTGGCTCTCCCCCCCACTTTCCCATGGTTCCTATATTATATCAATGATGGCGTTAATAGTCACTTGTCATGGTTTGCCAACATAGATTTCATACCATCTGGTCAGTTTTTCTAGAACCCAAATGAGCCCATTGTACTTCGTGTATTTTTTCTAAGGCCTTCTTGTGGGCTTTAAGTTATCCCATTTGGGAATTTCTAACCCTTATTACCCTCTTTGTGGGTAGCTAGATTCTTTTAAACATCTATTTTGGTTCTATCTTGAAGCCTATAATTTTTAGACTTGGATCCATGATTTTTCAAGCCTTTTTTCATGACATGTGGTTCTATTAAGGGATTGGTGTCACATCCCTCACAAATTCAATAAGATATGGCATGCTTTCAAGGTGGAGATTTTCTTTAGCATACAAAAAGATATAAATTCAACTATATTTTTCAATTGTTTGGTTAATCAACATTTTTTGTTTTTGTTCTAATGCTATGATATTTTATAATGCCTTATTGCTAATTCAAGTGCAAGTTAAAAAATTTGCACTTGAGGTAGCCCACTCATAGATACTCATTAACTATTAAGGCAATGCCCCTTGTGTGATGACCAAAGTTCCTCCATCTCCCTTCTCATTCAGGGGCCACTTGCCTCCTCTTGGTGGCATCATAGAAGAATTATTTCTACTCAAAGCACTTGGGAGGCTTGGTTCTAGGCTTCTCCCCCAGCTACAAGAAGGGACCACAATCAATGAGATTGGTCATGGCCCTCTTGTCAGTGATCTACCTCCCCACCACTTGCAAGAGAAACCTTTGTGTGACCTACTAGTGATGCTTCTACCCAGTTTGATTACAACAAGTTTTCTAGGCTAGCTCTTACTATTTTGCTAGCCCATTCTATTAGAGATTAAAAAAAAAAAAAAGCAAAGAAATAAATGATGATGGGTGGGACACTTCTATGGATACTTCAAACCCTATTGGTTTATAGAAAAAACTAGATGACCAAGATCTTCTTCCTCCCCCTTATTGTTGCATTTACTGCCTAACAACATTGCATTTGTTTCTATGTTTTATGCTTGGAATGTTAACCCCATATAGACTCTAAGAATGTGACTTTACACCCACCTACTTTTTTATAAATACATATAATATTACTTTATAAATGATAATCTAAACACTTATTCATCAAAAAAAAAATTAAAATTAAAATTGTAAAACAAAATTTGAACACGAAATCATTTACTCCCAAAAAAAAGGACAGCTATGCCAACAACGGCTTTCTCTATTGATACTGAAAAAAAATATCGACTTTCTTTTTTTGGCCATTTCCGTCTTTTGCTCCTGCAAGCGAGATTATACAAACGTCACTTCTAAAACAGCTACATGTCATAATCAATTATTATCGAGCCCTTGTCTAACAAGGTTAGAGAAATTTTGTCGACAAAACAAAAAAGTAAAACACCACGGATTCATGGTGCATGTGATCATCTTCTTTATAGTCCAAGCTTTGCAATCATTTCATGTAATCGTAGGACAGACATTGAATGTGAATGAGTTTGGCATTGGTCTGTAAGTGCCCCTACAATTCAGAGACCCCATCGTGACCTTGCTTCCCCTATTTTACCTCAGATCTGTAGAATTCCACATTTTAACCGTCCTGTACAGAAATCTTTTGGATTATGAGTACCTCATTTGCCGTTTGACTGAGATCTTCAATCCTATCATTATGGTTAAATCTGGGTGGTTGTTTTTTACGGTTATTAATCTCTACCACTCTCTCATCATATAGGATTGACTGTGGGTGCTTGGTTTTGTTTTCTATCGATACTGACAACATACATTTGGTCTTCTCCACTAAAGCAAATAAGTATTTATGCTGTAAACTTTACATTTTTCTGTTATTTTCCACCACTGTATATACTTATTCTAAACTATATATATGTATACACTTATCGTAAACTTTTATTTCCTGTATATATATTGTTAATGATTTGTTTAAAATTTTAATTATATTTTATAATAAAAATTTAAATATATCATAAGATAGACATCTTAATTAGTTCATACCCAACTACATTAAATCTTATCCTATTCTAATCTGTTAATTAGTTCATATTTATTCATATCTCTCACCCTTAATTAAATAATCTTAACCTTTATTTTCTTATACACAAAATTAAATTAATACTAATATAGATATCTTTAATATATCTATCTAAAAAATGTTGAGAGATATGATGTTTAATTTGGAACTATTTTTAGGCCGAGGGCATTCCCTCAATAGAGTTTGCCACACCCATTTTCCCTATCGACGGTTACAATCGCACAAGAAAGGATGCACTGTCATTGGATAGATCTTGCTCGTTCGTTGCTTTACTCTTGGCGATACATTTATGTCAATAGGAGTTGGTTCGATGGGAGTTGGTGACGATGCATTTACGAACGATTGGAGGCAGTGTCAAAAATATCCTTGTTGATGCTCATTTTCCCTAGTTTCATTTGCCCTTGTTTCTCAGCCTCTACACGGTCAAGTCAAATTTTCTTCAGCTTATTTATTCTGCTATCATTGAATAGGTTGGAATCCGTCAGTTTGCCTGGGTAAGTTTAAGCTCAACCCCCTTTGCATCTGCAACTTCAAAACAAATTCATCTTTTATTGCTTTGAGAATTGTTTGTGCACTGCTACATAGCTTCCATTTTGCATAGGCAATGAGGATGCTGGAAATTGTTGAGTTTATTTTTTTTTACGCTTGCAATTGCTTGGAAGCTTCTAAACCCTTTTCAGCACATCTATTTTGTGCAAATTTGTAGTCATTTTCTCCATGTATTGACGTCTCCTTGAGGCATTTTGTCAAACATTAGAAGGATCTCTCCCTTTACTAACATACTCAAAAGTTACCCAAATAAAAAATAAAAAAATTGTATGGGATCTCTCCCTTTATGGGTGTATGCCTGTGAATTGCCATTTTCAAGCATTAGGGTCTTAAGATTCTGCTAGTATAGAATTTAGTGGCATCGTAGAATCTTTTGATGGTAGAGATTTTAGCTTCTATTGCTTTTTAGCACAAAAAAATTTTGGATTACAAGCATTGTAGTTTATGAAATGAGTTGGGGTTTTGACATTGAATTTTAATTCTTCTAACATTATTATTATTATTCTCAATTATGGAGCCTATGTTTCTGAAGATAATATTAGGGTCCAAGCTTTGTTCAATTTTAAATCTTTTTTTTGTTGTGGGAAGGCCATACGAGTGTTTCTAATTTATCTTGATTTTGTATGTAGAAACTTAAGATTAGATTATACTTTCCTTATGGATGAGTTTAAATGTCATATTTTCATACGGTAGGGTTGTCATGCCCTATGAAGGGTTAAATTTGATGTAGATGTTACCTTTAATTTGATGCAGCAACTTCTTAGTTGAAAATGTGTTGCACCTATAGGAATGAACATAGCAGAATAGAAGGGGAATATAGTGAAGTTTATCAATCCCAAAACCATTAAATTATCAAAATAAATAAATAAATACAAATTACCTGTCAGATTCTTGAGTTTTCCTGGAGATTGATTTTGAATAAACTAACTTCAAACAAGGAGGTTTAAAATTTTAAAGCTTGGGTGAATGAAATACCACTGCATCAAGAATTAAACTGTAGTGTTAGTTTGGTGGAGAAATTGACATGGATATTTTTATATTGTACTACCTTGTTTTTTTACGAAAAAGTAAACATAGATTTTTTAAAGAGTTGGATTAGGAGCTTATGTCTAATTATTCATGCTTGGGACTGTATTTAGTTTAATATTTTGGCTGGAATAAAGTGGAGATTAGATATATGTAATTAAAATGGAATAAAATGGAGATTAGATATATGTAATTAAAATAGAATATGAAAACTTAAAATATTGATCTCCATCAAATCTTAAATATTGATCTCCATTTTTCACCATTTCATTAGTTTGTTTTCTCATGTCACATATAGTGGTCCTCCAAAAAATACTGCTTCTCTTTCTTCTTTTAAACAAAGAGGACACAAAAGTACAACTTGGTTTCAATATAACTAGAATTTAAACAAATGTATATTCTAGTGAGCCAACACAATTTCTAGCTATGGTTGTTCCTTCTATATGAAAAATTATCCTAAATCAAGTTGTTTCTCTACCACACAAGTGTTTCAGTTCCATGAAGAAATTAAATGGAATCATCCAAAAAACTATATAATGCCTCTAAGAAATGCTTTGCACTGGACATACACTGCTTAGTAATTCAACATTTTATTGATGAGCTTTCTTGTAAAAGTAAGATTTAATGTTGATTTAAAAAAACAGGATGAGCTTTCAAGTTGTTTCTCTACCACACAAGTGTTTCAGTTCCATGAAGAAATTAAATGGAATCATCCAAAAAACTATATAATGCCTCTAAGAAATGCTTTGCACTGGACATACACTGCTTAGTAATTCAACATTTTATTGATGAGCTTTCTTGTAAAAGTAAGATTTAATGTTGATTTAAAAAAACAGGATGAAAAATGTCCATTAATAAATTTTCAAGCCATGCAAAGGCCTTAGAAATTTAAAAAATGGGGAGAATGTCAAGGTTAGTCATACCAGTGACATCTACAAAAAAATTCTCACTTATACCATCATTGTTCACCTTGTAACAAAATAAAAACTAAACCTGCAACCAAAATTATAACTACAACCTATCAAGCAATTTAAAGAGAACACGATTTTAGATGCCAAGATTCCAATCTTTGACATCTTTGAGGAACTTATCAATCAATTTTAAGAGAACAATATTTTAGATGCCATAGCAAAAAATGTGTAGTTCAAAAAATATTGCATTACAGTTGGGTAGTTTCCCATAGCTAAATTGCATGATAGCAAAAATTAAAAAACCTGAGTTTGAAGAGGAAATTGAAGTGTTGTTGTGTGCAACTTTGAATAGTTAAAGAGATTCCCAGTAAAAATACAGACACATTACCATCATCTGGTTAGTTTAAAGTTATGTCAAAAAAGTTCCAGTTAGGAATAGATATTATTGTTCTAAACACTGAGAAATATAATTTAACAAATCTAAAAAATAGAATCAAGTGGGATAAGTAAATTTAATCTGAGTTTGTATGATTTTGTGGGTGGTATCAAACTGAAACAAATTTAAATATTGACCAATGCAGTGAGTTACAGACAACCACAGTCAAATTGGAAGAACAGTTTGCACAGACGTAAGGAAATAAGGCATCAAACTTAATTTTATCACGTGCTATGCTTACCTTAACAATATTTTTAAATATTTAGCTATTCCATTCATTAGAAGCACTCATTATCTCCGGTTGGGTATGTGTTTTTAATGAAAATGTTCCTTTCCTACGCGAACAAGCAACCTTTCTAAGATAAGAAAGATCAGAATTTATAAGGAATGCGTACAAAACCAGGGCAAATTATTTTCATAATGCAATTTATTATTGAATATAGGCTCCACAATCATCAGTTTATCTGCCAACAACCAATCTCAGCACTGCCCATACACCCCTTAAGACAATTATAATGCAAAATCCTCCTTTAACTATCATATAATTAATTTTCTTTGAACTGCCCATCACAGTGAATTCATTTTCTGGGAAAGAAATAGAAATATTTGTAATAACTGCGATTAAACCTGTATAAAGCTTGCAAATACCTCTTAGTATCCACAATGCTATATCTTTCTTTTTGTATATAAAACAAATTTTGTTGCGATCAATACCATCTTCTGTAAACATGGGTGCCTACAATTTAAAATAAAAAGCAATACAAATTCTTTTTTGTTCCCACAAATGTTATCTTTTGCACTTGTATGGTATTATTTTCTCTTCTTATTTTCAATCTATGCATTCCAATATGGATGGTCATATTTTATACAAGTCACTATATTATGTACAAGAAATTCTACGCACAACAACACAAAGTTTAAACACAACCACCCTCACTCACACATAGTTTTTTTAAAAAGTCTATTGTCTTTTCTCAATGTGAAAAGTTAATGTCACACACGAAAGTTATCTCTTGCAAATTTCGCTACATACTTGTACATTTTTTTATATATGTCTTGCATTGCTGAAAATTAATATTTCATTGTTTTGATCCCTAGCAACCCTTGTCATGGAAAACCAAGTAGAAATTTTGCAAGCAAAGCGTTCTCACCATAACCAACTATGACGATTAAGGTACCATGCAAGGAAGGATTATATTAATAGAGGGAGATGAGAAAACCATCATGACCTCCATGCAGGAGCTTCCACGTCCAAACCCTCTCCTTCCAATAACCCCTCCCCACTACAAACACCCACAACTCATATGCAGTCTATATTACAACCCAGCTCCCCCTCCCAAACGCAACATTCTCCACTATTTCCTATAAACTATTACACTGCTAGGAATTCCTTCCATTCAAAGTTGGACAACCTATCAAAAATTTCAACATGCCAAGTATGTATGGAACACTATCTAGGAATATAAACTAAGAAATTCAATGGTACTACTACTTGTTCAAGGTGCATTTTAGACAAAAATGGCAATCGCTTCTCAAAGTGGAACAACATGGACCCCGATGAGCATCCTGCTTGTTTGCGACACCTAACTTAGATCGAGGAGATGCTTATAGCAAGAGTCAACCCCATCCTCCAAGTTACTTATGTAAGATGTGGCTAGTTAAAATACAGTGGCCACACTATTTCTTTTCCTCAAGATATTATTGTAATTGCAACTTATTTACCACGACATATACTTGACCTAGATATACTCATAGTTAACAAAAAAAATGTTGCTTCCAAACAATATAGCTGCTATGTTTGCAGATCACGTGTTCGTGAGGCTTTACAGTATAATATATTTAATGACCCTTACTACAAAGATGTACAATTAGATGAGGCATCTCTCTTATGCTTTCCTATCGCATCCACTGACATCTTTGACCTTCAACATGCTACAACCTCAAATTCAGATCCCTTAAATGTATGTTTCATGGAAACAGATAATAAAGATGAAGAAGAGTTGTAAGATAATTTGCAAGCAACAACATCATTTGTGGCAAACCTACCCCCTTCCCATATAGAAGTGCAAGAAATGTGAACATTATCAAGTAGTTAGGGGAAGGACACCCGACTCTAGCTATTGATTGGCCACAAGTTTCTTTGACACCCATCAATGAATACTACACTGAAGGATTATTTTTTATGTCATTCCCAACATTTTTTTTGAAGGGCACAGCTAAATTCAACCAAAAACATATGAAATAGGTCAAGCTACGTGAATATGATCTCCATCTTCTAAGATACCATGATAATAGGTTCGGCCAACACCCACAGTTTAGATACTTCATACTTAATATTCTCATGCGCCACCGAAGCCAGGCCACCACTTTTGTTTCTGTTCAAAAGCACTTGGGATGTAGCCTGCCAACAATAATACTTGCCCTACATAAAAGATTAAAGGACCTTCTTGATGACAAGCTTGTAGACTAGGTTATGCAGTTTGGCTCAATAATACGTGGCACATGGCCCTTTTGGACTCACCATAGGGGGGAGCTAGCTGACATGGTTATTTAGGTTGGTTTCCCAACTCTATTCTTTACCGTTAGTGCAACAAATACTAAATTGCTAGGCATACACAAAGTCATGTTGTCTACCACATCATCAAATGCTACAGTTGCAACTCAGTGGAGGATCCAAATTATAGTGCAAAACCCACACCTTTCTATACTTTACATGCATCACAAATTTACTACTTTTCATGAAGAGGTTTTGGAAAAGCTCCTTTGCACAACTGACTACTGGTACAAGTAAACATATTTCACATTGTTTTATTTTAATCTTTTCCATACACTAATTTCTTACTAAGATATCTACTCTCCATGTATGGATGGAAACATCAAGGTTCTACACATGTCCATGGCTTCCTTTGGCTCAAAGAAGCAGCAAATATTACCACACTACAATGGAATAATCTTGCATTAGTCCAAAATACAATCAATTACATTAAAAAATATGTCTCTACATGGAACTCGTGCCCCCATCTAATCTCAAATGAAAGGGTTCCACAATCGACCTTAGACAACCCATGCTTAATGGACACAAGAATGATTATGTTGTCCAACCCTTCACAAGACTACAATGAACTACTCAACTGCATTCAATGCCATACACGTTGTACTTTGCAAACATGCTTGTGAAAAGAAGGAGCCACCTTTGAATACAGATACAAATCCCCTTGGCCCATCCAAGCCACTTCAAGCCTTTCAAATGAGAGTGGCCAACCGAAGCACACCCCTACTCATAATGATGATAGAATTAATATTCACAACCCCACTATCCTCTCTATTTGGTGATCAAATGTAGATTGCCAACCCATTCTTTGAATAGATGTAGTGCTCAAATATATAGAAAAATATGTAACAAAAGAAGAAATAAAATACAAAACATATCATGCAATTCTTTCTCGTATTTCGACCAACTTTGATCCTGACAAGACAACACCAATAGCTTTTAGAAAAATGGTTGTTTACAACCTTGTCGACTGTGATATTAGTGCCCAAGAAAGTTGCCACATTTTACTAAAACTAACCCTCTACATATCTAGTAGGATGTTTGTTTCTTTAAATGTAAACCAAAAACACTATCAACACATTTCACTCTCACCCACATCCCCATCAATGAACATAGACTACATTGATGCATACATGGGTTGTACTCTTTGTTTAGAGACAATGGTACTAATTGATGTCACGCAGCAATGGATCTTTAGAGGAACTCATAAAATGAGCCAATGGAAAGATTGTGCCACAAAAGCTATTATTTCAGTATCCATGTGCTTCACAAGCATTCGTACAAGGGACGATCCAAGATTTTATGATTTATGTTGGAGTGAATTGCTTCTCTACAAACCATTTTGTAACATTGCATATGACTGTGGGTCATCCACCACTGAAATTGTTGCTAGCTGGGAGAGGTTGGCATGCACTTACCATCCATGGCATGTATGATGCAATGCTCCAGAAACAACTGTGAATCCAGACTCCAACACTCCTTCGAGTAATGATGAACAACCACAACAATGCAACCAATTCGAATGGAAAGTTTTGTCGAGTGTACACCCAAGCCATCCAATCCACCTTGATGAAATTGAAATGTTGGGTAACCATGAAATAGACCTTAACCATGATTGGGATACTCCATCCATAAATCCACTATATCACACTTTGGCTACCAACTTCATAGACACAGACTGCACAACATTTCAAGTCCTTCTTCTACCCAATGTAAATAACCCACTTTCCCTCTCATTAGAACAAAAGAAAAAATATTTGATTTAGTGTTGTCACACCTATCCTCCAACACCTACCAACCACCACTAAAAATATGTTTTCAAGGAACTATAGGAATTAGAAAGTAACACCTAATAAAAAATATCAGGTTGGCACTCAATGGTTTAGCTCCAAGTGGTCAGACATCGCTCCTACTTCTTGCACCTACAGGTGTTGCTACTTGCAACATTGGAGCATTAGAAATCCATTCCCCACTTCACATAACCATCAAAGAGATGGCTCCCTTGCAAGGTCAAACACTAGCAAGATTCCAAGAGAAAATGTACTTCGTTCACTACATTCTAATAGACGAGATGAGCTTCATCGGTCCAAAGCTACTAGAATGAATTGAGATTCATTTGCACGAAGCATTCCCTATAAATATCCACACCTCATTTGGTGGTTGTTTAGTCCTACTCTTTGGAGACTTGGGCCAACTACCGCCAGTCAAATACATTCCTATGTACACTTCTTCCTACGGCAGGACACTATGGCGGAGCTTCCAAACAGTTATTACACTTAACAAAATATTTCGTCAAGGTAGAGAGGATCCCACTCAAATTCTATTTCATGAACTATTGTGCAATTTAAGAAAGGTTGAATCTATAATTGCAGATTTCCAACTACTAATTTCACAATTAACCTCAGCACTAACATCCATAGAACAAGGTGCTTTCTTATCGTCCATACATATTTTTGCAACCAACGAAATGGTCTCACTCCATAATAAGTGTATGTTGTTTTCTTTAGCGTAACCCATTGCCTTATCCATTACAGAGTAATCAAGGAGCTCACTACATTTAATTCCAAAAAATGAACAAATCCAATCTAAAATCATGTTGTGTGTCAACCAAAAGGTTATACTGATACAGGCCTTGTCAATGGTGCTCTTGGACAAGTCAAAAAAATTATCTACGAGGGGGCCAAAAAACTATCCTAACTCCCCATGTTTGTTGTTCGCTTCAAGCATTGCATAGGGCCTACTTAGGATCCAAAAAATCCAACACATGTCCCTATTACCCCGTTGAATCGTGGTGGTCGGTGCCAAATTCCACTTAAAATGGCATGGTCCTTACACTTGAAAGGGCCACCGTTGACATTGACAAAATTGACCAGCAAGGATTGACATTCACAACTATTTTTAGAGTCACTCACATATGCGGACTTTGTATTCACCCTTCATTCACATTCCAAAGATTACACACGCATGCAACAAAACCCTTATGTTGAATGAAGGATAAAAGAGGAGGCACAACTATCAACACTATCAAATTCAATCACTTGACATTCTCAAATACTTCTCACCCAGAAAATACATGTTAGTTATATAATTGTTTACTCCTTTTCCTTGCAAAGCCTACATTACTGCTACATACACAATTTTTCCTACAATGAGTATCCAATCTCTTCCTCGCTTTCAACATTCACTTTGCAGGCTTGCCTCTTTCAATGCATAGCTCTGGACATTGACTCTTTCATCAATGCCTCCTCTACAAAAGGTTTGCTATGAACTTGCTACTTTATTTTTTAAAGTTTCAAATCTATGGAAAGAGTTTAAATTGACTTGCATATTTCATCATGGCTATCTTTTTCCATTTTCCTAGGAAAACAAGGGTTTGAACACACACCTCAAACGAAATTATCACCATCTTATACTGAAGCTATTATTTGTACTAGACCTCTCCATTGCAAATTTGGTTCACAATTGTAAATCCTTCTCCCTCTTCTTTAATTCTTTTTTCTCTCCATTCCTCTCTAATTTACAGATAATTGCATCTTTGATTCAATTTTTAAGCATTATATTGTTCAATTAAAACAAGAACTTGTAGTTTCTTATTTTACTTGAATGTGCCTATACAAGTTGTACGAACCTCAATCCTAATACCTACAAAACAAAGAAGATAAACATATTAAGTTAGATATTGCAAGAATGAACAAGGATTTCACATGAAATCCATTTGCAAACTTCAAATTAGGAAAGAAAACAATGAAGAACACAATAAAACAATAAAATGTAGATTCAATCCTAATTAGAATAGCAAACACATGATCTCATGGGGGAATTGGTGCCAATTTGATGTGAAAATTGGCCCTTTCCCAATTCCTAAGATGCAAGCTTGATATGTTGATGATGAGTGATCCACTTTGATGGTGAAAAATGAGAGCCCCAAGCCAAAATCTACAAAAAACCTAGCTAAAAGATCAATGGTGATGGATGAAAATGGCTAAATATTTTAGCATAATAACTTTGCATAATTTATGGATGTTCATATGAGGATATGAGCTCTTTATTTATAGAATGCTAAGATGGATAAATGTCCAAATTTGAGCAATGTGGGACTAACATTCATCTAATGGCATGATGCCACTTGTCAATCTATGAGTGGATGGAGGATGTGAAAGATTTGGGGATTGTGCCAATAAATGCATATTTTTGAATTTCAAATTTGTTGAAATGACTTGCAAGAGGGAAGGGAAATTGCAATAAATTCCACTTGGCTCAAGACAAAGGACATGTAAGATGAAGTTATTGCCTTGTTGGATGTACATGTTGACTTAGAATTTTTGAATTCAAATTTGGAGAATATTCCAAAAGATGCCTTGTGAGGAAAATAGAGATTTAATAAATGAATTAAATCTATTTTCATGTGCAAATTGCAAAATCTAGAGGATGGGACATGATAAGAGATTAAATTAATCAAGAGTTAATTAATTTAATAGGAGATTAGATGGTGTGATCTATTTGACTCAAATTTATGGATTTATTTAAATCAAATAAGAGAGGAATATGATAAGAGATTAATTAAATAAGGATTTTTATTTAATTAATTAAAAGAGATGGTGTTAGATTAAATCAAATAAGGTTTTAATTTGTTTAATTTAATGGATAGACTTTAGAGATTTAATCAAATAAAATTAATTATTTAATTAAATAGGGATAATTAGATCAGATGGATTGATTTAATTAACAAAAGAGGTTGACTCAATTAGATAAAATGATTTATTCAATTAAGAGAGGGAAATTGATGAATTTAACCAAATAAGGAGATTTGACTAAATGGTTAGACTGAGGGATGATTCTGGAAGAAATGATGTTAGTAGTCAGGATCAAGTGCACAATGTCAATCGATATATTTTATGTGTCTACATTTTGCCCCTCTTTGAAGCAATGCACTTGTTGCGTTGGTTCAAAGAATAAATGATCTTGATCAAAGCCAAAAAAAATTGATATTTTAAAAACTTGCCACATTGCTACCTGGTGAGAGAAAACATACCATTATAATGCCCCCTCGAGAGATTGGATGAAAATTTCAATTTTTGGGTGATCTCACGAAAAAAGAGGACAAAGTACCCGAAAGGTCCAAAAAGGCTCCAGGAGGCTAAAAATGTGTCTAAACGCAATAAAACAATGTGAAATGGGCCTCAGCTAGACAAAAACAAGTTTGGGGGTCCAAAACCCTAATTTTTAGGCTTAAAAGGGGCCTGATGGGTCACTTTCAAGTCATTTTCAAACACTTCCAATAGTAACCTATTCTCTCGGGGAAAGATCCAAGCATGACTCAGGCCACAGGGATTGGTTTTGACCTCCACTTCCTCCATTCCTATTTCTCTAAATCCTTCGTTCGGATATCATCGAGAGGTCCTTGGAATGAGCAAAAATAAGATAAGTCAAAAGATAAAGACCAAGTAAACAAACAAATTGATGCTCTTCAATATGAAAAGAGAATGTGTTTTTCTAAGGATAAGAACCAAAACTATTGCCAAAAGATAATGCCCATTGTAGGAAGGATTCATCCTAGGACATGTTAGTGGATGGTGGCACGTCATTTCATTTATCCAAAGCATTCTAAATGATGATTGATATGGGACCAATTTGGATGATGAGTTATTGATACGAAGAGATGACCAACTTGCTTATGCACTGATCTAGACCTAAGACTTGACGTTTTGAGTTTTCATTTTTTTTATCCCGCCAGACTTTTTTTTTATTATCTTACCAAAGGTTGAGGATGACGATCAGTTTATTATGAGTTTTGTTGATTGCAGGTGCAAGCGAGATGAGATGGATGGATTTTTTCTTTCAAATATTTGGATGTTTTTGACATTTTAAAATGTTTTGAGGCTGTTTTTTGGTATTTTTTCCATATTTTCAAATGTTTTAATTTTTTTTATTTTTTTATGTTTTGGTATTTTCTAAAATTTTGACCAAGAGACTAACCTAAAGACCTATCCTAGGGGCCTCGAGGGCTGATCAACAGATTAGCCTTGCCTACGTTATACACGCAAAAACCATGTAGTTTGACTAATGAGTTGATCGATTTACAGATGATGATATACATGATGAGATGTTAGTTTATTATGATAGACCCTATACGACTGACCTAAATGTCTCGGGGGATGATCAAAGATCAACCTTGCCTACGTTCAAGCTCAGAGACGACGTAGTTTGACTGATGACTCTGTTTTTGGCTTTTGCTGATTTTTTAATGTTTTTTGGATTTTGAAATGTTTTGATGTTTTTGGATTTTCTGATTTTATGATATTTTTGGATTTTTTGATATTTAGGACATCAAGAACATACACGAATCTGATCCGATAAGAATATGCCCCTAGCATGATGCAATAGACTACTCGGATAAAGGCAGGATAAACTAACCTTGAGGATGAGTCAAGTAGTACTAGGAGGGATTATGATACGAAAATAGGACCAAGCTATGGTGCAGATGCGAGTGGATGAGTGATGGATGGAGACCTGAATGCGATGGATGATGGAATTGAAATGTATGGGTGATGCAGAACAAGCCATAAAGATCTTGATGGATGGAAAGTGTTTATTTACACAAGGAGCCTGTTTGCCAGGTTTTCACCAAGGTACTTGCCCAAAGTGCCACCGAAGTGGTTTTCACTTAGAGGACAAATTTTTTCTCTTTACTATTTTTAATCATTTTTCTGATCTTTTGGATTTTTTTATTTTTTGATTTTTTTGTTGTCACCAAGATGCCTGTTTTCCAGGTTTTCGCCGAAGTAACCATTTTTTTAGGACATTTTCTATTTATTTTTTGGATTTTTTTGGTTCTATACCTTGAAAGATTTAGGCATAAAACTTTTTGAGATGAGAGCTATTCATGGGATCATGTATAGGTTCCCCTTCAGGTGTTGATAACTGATATGCCCCTGACTTGTAACTTGTTGTGATGATGAAAGGTCCCAGCCAATTAGGTTCAAACTTTCCTTTGTTGCTTGGGTTTGGGACATTCTTTTGATTCTCCTTTAATACTAGTTCTCCAACTTGGAAACTCATGCTTTTGATTTTCTTATTGTAGCTTCATTTGAGTCTATTTTGATAGACTTGAAAATGATTCAAAGAATCTATACGTCGCTCATCTAGTAGTTCCATCTCATTTAATCTTGATACTCAGTACTCTTCATCTATGATGAGGTTCTGCAGTGATATCCTGAGTAATGGGATCTCGATCTCAATGGGGAGTACTGCTTCTGATTCGTAGACCAGGGAGAAGGGGGTGGCATCGGTGTGTGTGTGGATGTTGGTTCGATAGGCCCAGAGGGCAGGATTAAGCTACAAATTCCAGTCATGACCTGCGTCATTGACTATTTTCTTGAGGATTTTCAGAATGGTTTTGTTTGTAGCTTCTGCTTGGCCATTGCCTTGGGGATAGTATGGGGCGGAGAAGCGATGTTGGATTTTGAATTTTTTGCATAAGTCACGAACCTCCTAATTCTTGAATGGTGTCCCATTATCTGAGATAATGGCTTGTGGAACACCATAGCGACAAATGAGATAGTTCAGGATGAACTTAGAAATATGCTTCCTAGTTATGTACGTTGTGGGTATGGCCTCCACCCACTTAGTAAAGTACTTCATGGCGGTTATGATGAATTTGTGGCCATTATATGAGGTGGGCATGATTTTTCCAATGAGATCAAGTCCCCACTATGAAAAGGGCCATGGTGTGATGATAGGATGAACCTCTTAAGCTAGAGCATGGATGAGGTCCCCATGCTGCTGACATTGCAAACACTTTTTGGCATAGTCGTGTGCTTCTCTTTCCATTGTGGGCCAATAATACCCCATCCTCAGCAGTTTCTTAGCTATGGTCATTCCACTCGAGTGTGAACCATATATACCATTATGCACTTTAGTTAGAGCAGTTAATGCCTCCTTAGCATTTAAGCACTGCAATAGGGTTCCTTCTATGCTTCTACGATATAGGGTATTACTTAGCATGACAAATCTGGATGCCTTTTTAAAAAAGGTTCATTTTAGGTTTGATGGTAAGTTGGTGGGTATGAATCCTATTCGAAGATATGTGTAAATGTCATGATACCAAGGATCTCTAGGACTAATGATTCACACACATATTCTAATTTTGGTACCTCAAATGTGGGCACGAGAAGCTACTCAATCAGGAATTCATATTTTGGAACATTGTAGGGGATATCGAGCAAGGATCCAATTGTTTCCATGGTGTCTGTTGCTCTATTGTTGGTTCTAGGAATCTGCTCAAATGTTATTTCAATGAAGGATTCTTTGAGAGTCTCCACCAATTTCTTATATGGAGTGAGCTTATCATCCTTGGTCTGATATTCATCATTGACTTGATTTATGATCAATTGGGAGTCTCTATATACTTTCAGAGCTATAATGTTCCACTGCACTGCTATTCTAAGACCTATGGTCAAAGCCTCATATTCTGTAATGTTATTGGTGCAAGGAAATGCCAGTTTGTAGGACCTTGGTATGCAATCCCCTGGTGGGGTGATGAAGAAGATGCCAGTTCATGATCCATCCTGCGTGTATGAGCCATGAAAGTACAGTTTCCAGTGGTTAGCTACGTTCAGATTGAAAATGGATTCATCTGGAAACTCTAAGACGAGAGGGTTCTCTGAATAGATTGGTGCTTCTGCTAGTTGGTCTACGATGACTTGGCCTTTAATTACTTTCCTCTCCACATATTCAATGTCGTATTCTAACAATATCATCACCCATTTTTCCATTCTTCCTATGAGCATTGCCTTTGATAGTAGATACTTGTGTAGACACTAAAAATTGACCTAGGCCTACAAGCTCCATTTCTCGCCACTTTCGTCCTAGCATAATTAAGATACTTAATTATTTTATCAGGTCCATTTTCATCTATTAATTAAATAATTTTAATTATTTAATTAATTCATGTCTATTTATTCTATCCTGATCAATTAGATAGACTAATTGTGTCATTAATTTCTTCCTCTTCTTCAATAGTTAAATAAATTATTACTTATTTAATTATTTTGTCATCTTTCATCTATAGTTAAATAATTACCATTAATTATTTATCTATTCATGGTCCTTTAATTCTTCCATAGTTAAATAATTATTAAAATCATTTAACTATCCCATGCCACCTCTTCTAATTAAATAGTTAATCTAAATTAATTATTTAAGGTCTAATTTCTATCTCTCCATTTAATTAAATTAATAAATTTAATTAAATGCTCCTCTTTTCATTTTTTTTAAAATAAATAATTTGAATAAATTATTTATTTTTCACTTGTCCATTTCCAACATTTTTGAATAAATAATTTAAAATAAATTATTTATGCACCACTTGGTCAAAGATCCCCTATCATAACATTCATTTCTTGTCATAGCTTGTATGTCCCTACATGTCCTTGCATGCCTATCCTAGCCTGCATGTCTGTCATGGCCTGCATGTCTTTGCATGTCTTCCTGTCATGATTCCTCCAAGAATAGCATATTCTTGGTGCATCAATTGTAGACCACTGATCTTGGAATCCTTCTAGAGGATTAATCTCAACCGTCCATTCGAATGGTTGTCTATAAAAGCAACCTTCCTTCTCCATTTTCAGCTTAACAACTATTCTTCTCCAACTTTCTACTTATCATTTTCAGGTATTTGCACAAGTTACACTACAAATCTAAGGGTATATTTGCAAAAGGAGAAATAGGAGAGCAAGAGAAGTGATTCAAGTTCAAGCATGGGGAGTATTTTAATTTAATATTTTATTTTCCTTATGCTTACTTTGTTTTCTCTTGTTTGGATGAGGTTAATAGTTTAGAAGTGTTGGCTGTCACTTTGTCTATTCTATTTGATTCTCTAACCCCATCTTACATTTGGTGAACCCGACATTTGTTTTCTTGCAAAGAAATTGGTTTGTTTGTTTTTGTTGTTTTGCATATTACAGCCAAGAATTTATGTGAAATCCTATCATCTTCTTTGGAGCACAGAAAAATGGGTGCATAGAATCTTTTAAAATGATTATCTGGGTTTTGTAGGCCTTGTTCTCAGCTTTCTAAAACTTTAAACGATTTGAAATTTTGGTAATTTTTGAGAAAGTTATTGCTGTTTTAATTTTCTGTTGTCATTAAACTTTTCTTTTGAATTACTAATCTCTTGTTTTTAGCATGTGGCATAGCTTGGAGGGAGTCTAAAAATTGTTTCTATAGAAACAAAAATCGAGCTTTTTTCATTTCTTTGGGCATAATAAATTTTCTTTATTTTCAAACAACAACAAATTGCATTTACACTCATGAGGATAAAATGAACCACAATTTGCATGTCACTCATTTGGTCTTAAAATGAACAACTAATTGCATTTACACTCATGAGGATAAAATGAACCACAATTTGCATGTCACTCATTTGGTCTTAAAATGAACAACAAATTACATTTACACTCATGAGGATAAAATCAACTACAAATTTGCATGAATCACTCATTGGGCCTAAAATTTACAATTATAACTTGCATTTTCATGTCATTGGGCTAAAATGAACACAAAAATGCATTGAAAATCATATGGTTAAAATGAACTTGCATTCTTATGGCATGAGTTTAAAATGAACTCTGTTTTTCATATTTTAAGTTAATCTTTTAAAAAGAACAAAGTGTCTTGTGTGTCCTCCTCACATTATCATTTGGTAATTAAAATTTACAAGTGTCTTCAAATTTTGTCACCTTGATGCAATAATCGAAGTATCCTCTCCCCTTGCGCATTCATGTGATCTTGGGTGTAAGAGAAACGGTTACTGCCTCTAGAACTTGGGCCTGCCTTCGTGGGAAAAAGTACTCACCCCAAGGTGACTCAGACTGGCAACAGAGCTTTTTGGCCAAGCTACCCCTGATCGATATATAAATGTGAATCCTAAGGGAAAACCTAGGGTTACGAGTGCGGATGTGTCATACGGACCAAGTAGTACTCCCCAAAACCCTATGGAGCTTAACCTCTTTAGGCTGGAGTGCCTCCTAAATGGAGCTTAATCTTGTGCCCCATGTATGGCCACTCGAACGGGGGTCCCGAATTAAACACCTTTGTGTAGTAGCCAAAAACCTTCTATTTGCTAGCGCAACACCGGTCGGTGTGAATGCATCCACATCTTCACAGTCTATAGTAGAGGTGATCATTCTGCCATGAGAGTTTCATGGGGGTTGGAAGCTTGGTTGGCCTGAGAAGAGAGTGCACTGTAAGGGGGAGCTCGTGCAGCCAAGCTTCTGGATTCACACGCTACTGATATGCAGTTGGGGAAACCCACGTGGAATCTAGTGAATATTGTCCTAGCCTAACCTTAGGTTTGTGCTTGTGTCATGTGTGTTTACATACACCAAAACATTGTGCTTGTCAAGTGCATACTAGATTTTCAAACAATATACACAACATTCACAATCTAGACACAAACAATCAACGTCAGACAACTCAGTAAAACATCAAAACAATATTCTCAGCCTAGAAGTCTTATGTCAAAACCAAATCATGAAATTGCTCAAATATCTCATTCCTTGTACACTTTAGTTTGCATCTTACCATAGGGTCATCTTTGCAAATATTTAGCTTCATCCTTAGGCTTCACCATTTGCATTTTCAGTCATAAACTAAAAACTTAGGTCCTCATCTCATTTTGCATATTTTGGATTAGGACAACCTTACCTCACTTTACAAAATCTTGACTTTCAAAATTAGGTTATCATTGGACTTAGACATCATTATTTCCTTTAGTCATTGTCCTTTTGTGAGATCCTTCTGACTCAAAAGTCTAGTTAGGAAGACTCATTTGTCATTTGTCCTTTTCATTTAGTCCTTCAAACAAGTCCTTTGATATTCCAAAATTGAGACATAGATCAAGCATAGGATGGTTAGGAAACCTTCTTCCAAATCATTTTATACCTTTTCATTTGCATACCTTAGACATTCAAATCATTTTAGTCCTCACCTTGCATATCTTTAAAATCCAAAATATTGTCATCATAGTCCTCATTTGGCATCTAGACTTTGCATTGGGCATTTCCTTAACCAACATTTTCACATTAGTCCTCGCTTTCACCTTGGCATTTGACATCCTTTCTTAACAATTTATCATGTTGCATTAGTCATTTTCCTTAGGCAAACATGATTATCACCTTGCATTGACATCCTCCAAAAACACAAAAAAAAAAATTAGTGTCATAACTTGTCATCTTAGTCTTCATTTTCCTTTGGCATTAGTCATTTTCTTTAGACAACATTGTCATATTGTATTACTTATTGTCAAAAAATCCAAAAACATAATCTTGCATTGTCATCCTTTATCGAAAAAATCCAAAAACATAGGCTAGTGTCATCGTTGCATTTAGTTGTCATTCTTATCATCCTCCTTTAAGCAATCCCATTTTATGGTTGAGACTAGTCTTCAAAGACAGAGAAAACAAATGGAAAAATTTGGACAAGATTTCAATCCCAACATTGATAATAACACTTATGACACGAACCAACATTGGACTTGTTCTGACCCATTTCACAACATGAACATGCAATCTTCCATGAACATGTCATTTTCATCACAAAATACTTCTGAACCATTCATACAAAGAGACCAAAATGGATGAGCATATGTAGAAGACTTAAAAGCTGCAATGAAAAATCCTAATATAGCCTCCTTTGTAGAAAAATTAGTCTTACGTGACCCTCAAAGGTATCTATCCATGCTTTTGGACCAAGGGGCTAAGTTACCACAAGGCTTTGACATAAATACTTTGGGACCTCCATCCATCTACCCTCACCATCAACAATCACTTAACATAAATCCTGCCATTAATTCACAACAAACATCCACTTATCACCCTTATCCTAACCTTGACAAGGGAAACCAACTGTCCACTAGTCCATTACAAGTCTCCACATCATATTCTAGTCCTTCACCTACCAATCTTGTCCAAGTATACATGCCTTATCAACCATCTACCAACTCATGTCAAGTTTCCACATCATACCTTATTAATCCAGTCCAAGTCCCCATGTCATATCCTAGTCCTTCACATACTAGTCCACTCCAAGTCCCGATGTCCTATCCTAGTCCTTCCTCCATTAATCCTTTTCAAGTCACCCCCTCACAAGCCACTTTTAGTCATGAAAATTCTATCATTACTCAAAGTCAAATCCCATTGTCTAAACTTGAGGATACATGTCAAAACGAAAACCCAAAGCACGACCTTATAATGTCACTCTCATGTCAAGAACAAGGTATTCCATCCCATGACCTTATTTTAAAGTCCATTCAAGATGTCATTCAAGACAATCATGACATCCGAAATACACCTACCATTGACGAAGAAGTCTAAATCCATGACAACCCAATCTTTGACCAAGACCCTACCATTGACCAAGAAATCCAAAATGATCCACTGCTTGACCTTTATGCCATTCATGATCAAACACTTGAAGACGACCCTATCAAACCTCCAGGCATATCCATTTTCCAAAATGAGACACTTGCCTCCATGGGACACATAGATGATCTTACTCCAAAACAAGAGTCTTCTATGGAAATATTTACAAATGATCGAGCTATAGTTTACTTCATTGGATTCCATGACACTGACCATAATGATGGCTTCAACATTGACATGGAAGCACCAATAGAATCATCTGAACCTGACATGTCACAAGATCATACCAAAGATATCAGTCAGAAATATGGCCAACATGACAATGAAGCTAAGACACTTTATCAACTAGGGTCATCTATATTTGTCAGAGCAGGCTTTCTTGTAGACGAAAATATTCCAAGTGACAATGTCCACATACATCATGATGGGTTAGCATCTTGCTTTCAAAACAATAAATACCCCATCGCAAACAGAATTTTCTAGAGAATGCATTATCAAGAAAAAGGACTAGGCATACACGAGCAAGGCATTCAAGAACCAATACAACTTCAGGAAAATTGCAAATATCAAGGTCTTGGGTATTCTTTAGTCAGCAAATCAAATGATGTTAGTGGTACTTCCTCGATATTGGCGGCAACCTTGTTAGATACAAACATCAAAATAGAGTCCATGAAAAATCATTGTCATAAGATTGCTGCCAACACCTTGTCCACCCACACCATATACCATCATTCTCAACATCTTAAACCTTCCCTTTGGAACCAACAAAAACAAAAGTCTTACAAAGTCAAAAATCAAATGTCAAAGGCCATTGAATCAGACAAAAAGACAAGTGGACAAATGAAATTAAAATGGATCCCAAAGAAAAGTGGATCAAGCAAAGAAAATATGAAAAAAGAAAAAGTTAATCAAAATGTGGAGCCACAAGACAAAAGGACTCCCACATTTAACAAATGTCCACCTCCTTCAAAATGGTCATCAAACAAGGCATCTAAGAGTGTTGGTTCCAAACGTCGTCCCAATCAAAATTTCAAAATTCGTCATCCACCATCCCAAGTTTGGAAAATAAAAAGTGATTCATCCAAATGTCCAAACAACCTTTTCACATCTACCATCATTTTTTCATAATCCTACATCTTACCTAAAGTCCAAAAATCTCACATCACAAATCCATCACATCATGGCAGCAACTCTTTATCACAAGGACTCACATGGCACTCTATTGCGATGTGCGTATTTTGATAAGGCCAACTCTAGTATCAGAAAGAATCACAATGACATCGATTAGTTGTATACAAGCGCTATGATCCTGACAAGACAACTTCTTCAGCAAGGTCATTATTCACATATCATGGCACCAGTCTCTACATTGACACCGTCAGTGGAATCAGAGCAGTCAGTGGTCATCTAAAGCATCCAGGCTATCCGCAAAATCAAAAATACAAAAGAATTGAAAAAAAAAAAAATTGTCACCTTGATGAAAACCTAGCAAATAGGCATCCATGTGACATCAAAAAAATAAAAGTCAAGAAAATAGTAAAGAGAAAAATTTTGTCCAATGGTGAAAACCTGGCAAACAGGCACCCTGGATAAGTACCATGATGAAAACCTGGCAAATAGGCCTCATGTGTAAAATAAATTGTCTATGCGGACCATTACACTTGGGGGCAAGTCATCTCATTTCCCATGCTTTCCTCATGACATTTCCATTCATCCATTTAATCCATATCATTCCCCCACCCATTTTCCCACCTACCTTGGTCTTGACATAAAATTGGCACACATAAATCATGCTTTGGGGAAAGCTCTCGACATGTCAATCCTTTGGTCACAAACTATGCATGTAACATCATGTCATTGTCATCATTTCCATCATTATCCCTATATGACATAGTCCTATAAAATCATATGACAATTCCCTTATTCTCATGTCTCCTGTCCTTTACCAAGGCCACCTCTCATCCTTTCATGTTTGTCACCTACCTTAGCTTTCCCTTGTCAAATGGTTTAAGGATACTCCATCATCCCATCTAATCCTAACCAAGTCATTCCAAATGCAATGAGCACATTATCCAAAACTTTACTAGCCTTTGTTTCTGGCCTAGCTGCGGACCTCGATACTTTCGTCACATGATCATCATCCTCACGTTGTTTCAGGATGCGTCCTTCCCACGTCAAACAACGTTGTCATCACCTATCAATTGGTATTCAGCTTGACTAGGGGCACAATCATGTTTTTCCTTGGATTCTCATATGTAGGCATCAGTCACATGCATTTGTAGTGATCCTCTTAAACCATTCAAAAGACCTAAAAATCAGAAAATGTCTTGAAAAAAGACCTAAAAATTGAAAAATGTCCTAAAAAAGACCTAAAAATCGAAAAATGTCCTAAAAAAGGCCTAAAAATCAGAAAATGTCCTGAAAAAGACCTAAAAATCAGAAAATGTCCTTAAAAAAGACCTAAAAATAAAAAAATGTCCTTAAAAAAAGACTTAAAAATCAAAAAATGTCTTGAAAAAAGACCTAAAAATCAGAAAATGTCCTAAAAAAGGACTTAAACATTAGAAAATGTCCTGAAAAAAGACCTAACAATCAAAAAATGTCCTAAAGAAAACACAAAACTTCCAAAACAGAGTCATGTCAGTCAGCATAGTCACGTCAATTCAAGTCTTGATTAGTCTTTGTCATTGTTGAACTATGTTGTCTCTGCGCATTTGCTACGTAGAGAAGGCTCATCTTTGACCCCCCAAGGCTGCACTAGGTCAGTCCATTAGGTTTCATTGCACAATTTTTGCACACACATGAAATAGTCTTTAAACTTGAATGAACAATCTACCCAAGTGAACTTTGACAATCTATCAACAGAACATGACAATCATCTTGGCATATCAAAATCGGTCAATCTCAGTCAAACTTAGTCAAGCTAGTCAAATCTTGCTTACTCTTCAGATGTGTCCTTCTGAAGGGTAACTCGTCATTTAATCCTTCCCTAGGATGTGTCCTTCCTAGGCATCGTCGTCGTCATCCAACATTTTGAGCAATCCTCTTGACATTTAGGAACCACTCCTCTTGACATCAATGTTCTTTCAGATGTGTCCTTCTGAAGAACAACCCCCATCATTTATGCCTTAGGATGTGTCCTTCCTAGGCATCATCACTGTCACCTGGAATTTTGAGGGATCCTCTTGACTTTTGGGGGTTTCTCCTCTTGACATCAACATTATTCAGGATGTGTCCTTCCTGAATTTGGCAATCTTCGACACTCGTCATCTTGGCATCATCAAAACCTTAACACCCTGGCATCTCGACATCAAACCAGACATCTTGACATTAAAACACTTGGAAAACACTTGGCACTTGTCTATTGATTTTTCATCATGTTACTAGTTTTTCAGCGAGATCTCAACAACAGGATTTAGAGAAGCAGCGACGTATCATGAGGTTGTTTTTGTCTTTTGACACTCATGTTACTAGTTTCTCGAGGATGTCCTAGAAATAGGATTTAGAAAAGCAATGACATATCATGATGATGGATTTGGCTTTATTTTGTCCTTTTTGGTAATCATGTTGCTAGTTTCTTGAGGATGTCTTGGAAATAGGATTTAGAGAAGCAACGACATTTCATGATTTGTCTTTCTTGTCTTTTTCTGCTTGCGGTTGGTTATGGTAAAAAGACTAGGGAAAATGTTCCTTTTTGTATGAGTCATGATCATCCTTTTCTATGACTGCTTATCTCATGTGATGGTACAACCTTGCACACCTTGGTCTACGTCATATCATGGTGTTTGTTGGCCATTACAATAATCTGCCCAATGATGATAAATATAAAAATGTAAGTATGAAAGTTGGTTCCCCTATCTTTTTTTTTTCATCTAGCTTTCCATCGTCATCCTCCCTTATCTTCCACGCTAATATCCATCTCCTTCCAAGCTAACATTTCTTCTTTCTTTCATCCTCTAGTCTTCTCATCAATTTCAAGAGCACACCCGTGTTCTTGGAACCCATCTGTCCTCTCAAGGGGGCATACCGTAACCCTCCTCGTCATTCTTCCTCATCTTATTTTGCATTGGGGCATGACTTTGACTTATTTTTCTTTGTCACAATGTGACAGGTTGCATTATGACAAAGAGGGGCAAAATGTAGACACTAAAAATTGACCTAGGCCTGCAAGCTCCATTTCTCGCCACTCTCGTCCTACCATAATTAAGATACTTAATTATGTTATCAGGTCCATTTTCATCTATTAATTAAATAATTTTAATTATTTAATTAATTCATGTCTATTTATTCTATCCTAATCAATTAGATAGACTAATTGTGTCATTAATTTCTTCCTCTTCTTCAATAGTTAAATAAATTATTACTTATTTAATTATTTTGTCATCTTTCATCTATAGTTAAATAATTACCATTAATTATTTATCTATTAATGGTCCTTTAATTATTCCATAGTTAAATAATTATTAAAATCATTTAACTATCCCATGCCACCTCTCCTAATTAAATAGTTAATCTAAATTAATTATTTAAGGTCTAATTTCTATCTCTCCATTTAATTAAATTAATAAATTTAATTAAATGCTCCTCTTTTCATTTTTTTCAAATAAATAATTTGAATAAATAATTTATTTTCCACTTGTCCATTTCCAACATTTATGAATAAATAATTTAAAATAAATTATTTATGCACCACTTGGTCAAAGATCCCCTGTCATAACATTCATTTCCTATCATAGCTTGCATGTCCCTGCATGTCCTTGCATGCCTATCCTAGCCTGCATGTCTTTGCATGTCTTCCTGTCATGATTCCTCCAAGAATAGCATATTCTTGGTGCATCAATTGTGGACCACTGATCTTGGAATCCTTCTAGAGGATTAATCTCAATTGTCCATTCGAATGGTTGTCTATAAAAGCAACCTTCCTTCTCCATTTTCAGCTTAATAGCTATTCTTCTCCAACTTTCTACTTATCATTTGCAGGTATTTGCACAAGTTACACTACAAATCTGAGGGTATATTTGCAAAAGGAGAAATAGGAGAGCAAGAGAAGTGATTCAAGTTGAAGCATGGGGAGTATTTTAATTTAATATTTTATTTCCTTATGCTTACTTTTTTTTCTCTTGTTTGGACGAGGTTAATAGTTTAGAAGTGTTGGCTATCACTTTGTCTATTCTATTTGATTCTCTAACCCCATCTTACAACTTGAGAGGATCAATTTTGGCAATGAATTTTATTTTATGTGCCAACATGTACTGTCTAAATTTTTGTGATGCAAACACTATTGCAAGGTATGATTTCTCGATGAATGAATAGTTTATCTCATGCCCAACCATTGTCCTGCTAATGTAATAAATGGCCCTTTCTATTCCATTTTCATCATGCTGAGCTAGGAGGGCTCCAAGGGCTGTTGTTGTTTCTGAAATGTATAAAGTCAATGGTTTTCTTGGGATTAGTGGCATTAAGACTGGTGGTGTTAGTAGGTATTCCTTGATTTTGTTGAATGCCTCTTCACACTTGGTATCCCATTTGTATGTTACTCCCTTGTGGAGTAGGTGAGAGTATGAGTTATGTTTGTCCACCAGTTGTGCTATGAATCGTCGGATAGATTGGAGTCTGCCTTGGAGACCTCTCAATTGCTTTAATATTTTCGGTGCCTCCATCTCGAGGATTGCTTTTAATTTTGTTGGATCCACCTCAATACCCCTCATTGACACTATATATCCTAGGATATTTCCTGATTGTACACTAAAGACACACTTCTTTGGGTTTAGTCTGACCTTGTACTCCTCTAGTTTGTCAAAGATGGCACTTAGGGTTGCTATACATGATCTTTTCTCTTTCTGGACTTAGCTAGAATGTCGTCAACATAGTCTTCAACCGTCTTATGGATCATGTCATGGAATATCAATGTCATAGCCCTTTGATATGTTGCTCATGTGTTCTTTAAACCAAATGGCATCATGTTCCAACAATATGTCCCCCATGGACAAGTGAAAGTTTTTTTTATATTGGTCCTCTTTAGCTATCATGATCTGATTATATCCTCAGAATCCATCCATTAGTGACAACATCTCATGTCCCGCTGTCATGTCTACTATCATGTTGATGTTGGGAAGCGGGAAGTCATCTTTTGGACATGCCTTGTTCAAATCTTTCAAGTCTATGCAGATTCTGAATTTCCATCAGGTTTTGAAACAGGTACCAAGTTTGACACCCATTCTGGATAATCTATTGATTGGATAAATCTTGCATCTAATAGCTTTTTTAGCTCCATTTTGACCAATAGGGCGATCTGAGGATGCATTTTTTGAAGCTTTTATTTGACAGGCTTTGCTTTTGGATACACTGCTAAGTGGTGAACCACAATCTCTAGATCAAGTCTTGGCATGTCAGCATAACTCCATGTGAAGTTTATTTGTCTTTCTCTTAGGAATGCCGCTAGGATCTCTTGCTCTTCTGATAGTAGTGATTCCACATTGAATGTGATATGTGGGATCTCTTCTATTCCTAGGTTGACCGGATTGCATTTTTCTGCCAAGACTACTAATTTTTCCTGATGAATAGCTCTTAAAGGAAGATTGAATCCCCCATCCTCAGGTGCCTCAAATAAGTTTTCATCGTTAGATGTGTCCTTTCTTTTTACTTTTTTATGGTCAGAGAGTGCCACAGTGTGGTTCTCACTCAAGGACTTGGATATTATTCTTAATTTCTCGCTTTTACGACTAAAGGATTCAATCATTTCCCCATAATAGGCATGCGTGTCCAACTCTATTATGAACCCTACTTTATGGTCCCCATCTAGAATGTTATCCCGCAATCCCATGAATTCTGAGAAGGGCCTAATTGTTTTTTAATGTATCAAGAACTGGTGGTCCTCATTGGTCATAGTGGATGAGTTGGGGATAGACTAGACGGATGTCATGATTTTGATGGTTTGTTTCAAAAGATAGGGTGCTAATCATGCAAAGAGTGGTATCCTCAAATAGCCTAGGTAAGTTAGTCAGGTGATCCTCATCATGGCTACTACTACAGACGTCAGTTATATCAAATATAAAGTTATCTATGACTCTACCTGTAGACACTGGTAATCATAGCTCCATTGGGGTTGGATGAGGAGGATTATTAACTGTTCTAATCGGAGGAATTCAGCCTCATATGGTTATACTCGAAGGGGTACATCCAAGGACAAGATTTGTTATTGGTCGCATCTGTGGAATGATAGGTATTATGAGCCCATTGTCATTTTGTCTGAGTCTTTGATTTATGTCATAGCCCATTACGAGCATCATTTTTAGGCCCTTGCTTCTATCATCCATTAGTAAGTCTACTACTAGTCTTTCATCTTGATATAGCATGTGAGATGGATCTACCTCAATAACTTCTCATCCAAGATCTCCCCAACTTGTGAATTTAGGATGGTTTTTAGGAGACATTTGAGATGTGGAGGCTTCATTTATTTGTGGTCGTCCCTATGATCTAGGAGATTGTGGTAACTCTCCTACCACAAAAGATTTATTAGGGAGCTTGTATTTGCCATAGTCGTTATCTTGGATGATGATCTTGATGTCAGAGATGGTGGGAATGGCGGGAGTGGCAGGCATCTCTGTCGTAGAAGTGGACGCGAGAGTGGTGGGATCAATGTATGGTGTGGATGGACCCTCATAATTTTTTGGTACTTGGGAGATTTTGTAATACTTTGCTTCAAGATTTTTTCAATAAGAGAAGGGTTCAGGATCTCCATGGATGGTAGCTTCTTGTCTGTTATGTGTAAATTTCACACATAGGTGGAAATTTTATGCTACTGCTTTCATCACATGAATCCATGGACGTCCTAGGAGGATATTATATGGCAAGTCAAGGTCCAAGACCTGAGAAGTGGTTTCCATGATGGTAGGCCCTACTTGAATAGGGAGTTTGATTGTGCCCTGAGACACTCTTTCTTGGTCATCATATGCTCTTATCGTGATACCCTTTCCTTTGTCGATGGAATCCTCTAATATTTTCAATTGCTTGATGAGACTTAGGGAACATATGTTCAAGCCCGCACCTCCATCCACCAAGACCCTTTTGATTTTTATCTTGTGTACAATGGCTTCCAAGTGAATTGCACGGTTGTGAGATGGTTGAGCAGGGAAATCTTGGTCAGAGAATGTAAGAAGATTGGGTGTAATAATATTTCCGACCATAGCCTAGAATTGCTCCGCATCGAGATCTGAGGGGATAGTGGATGAGGCCAACGCTTCTTCGAGAATTTTCTTATGGGCAGATGATATTTTTAGCAACTCCATGATGGAGATTTGTGTTGGCATTCTCTTGAGCTGATCTAGGACATTATAGCCATTAGGAATGGATCTAGATGCAGGGACTCTGTTTGGCTAGGATGATCCTACGATGGTTACTTTTCTGCCTCTTGTGGTGACTCCACAATCTTTGGCATAGGTGCCCTTGATAGTAATGACCATGCAGTTTTCATCTAGGGAGGCGACGACTATTTCATACACATGATTTACATTTTAGTGGGTGCCTTTCCCTTTATCTTTGTTATTGTTATTCCCTTTATTGCCATGATTCAACATCGGATTTGTATATATCTTAAGATCTTGGTTTCCTATAGGTTGTTCCATGTTTATGATTCTTTTATCGATGAGATCTTGAATGATGTTTTTTAATCTCATGCAACTGTTCATGGTATGGCCTTTGATTTTATGGAACTCACAGAGTTGGTTCTCATCATACCAAGGAGGTTTTACATTCGGTTCTTCGTAATTCTCAAATGTGGGTGGCTTGATGAGTTTTTCGTCTATCAGTTTTTTCATTATGTCTTCAAGTGGTTCCCCCAAAGTGGTGTATTTTTGCTTGGGATAGCTTTTGTTGTGTTGTCCCCTTTGATCATTGAGATTGTTGATTGTTGGATTGTTGTTCGGTTGTTGTATTGTGTGATGATTGTTTTGGTGTTGGATTTGGATTTGTGGTGCGGGTGTATTTTGGCGAGGGGCACTAATGACCACCTTGGCATCGATGACACCATCATTAGTAATGTTTTTGTTCCTTTCCCACGTACGAGGTTTATCATTGTAATTGGATGGTGGGCGGTTTTTTTGTTGTTTGGGGTATGATGTTGATCCCGCAAGTTGATTCATAAGGGCTCTTTCGATACTAAGCGCCTTGGGGATCAACTGATCATATGTGGTGATGCCCTAAACCCTGTGATGGAATTCCAAGAGGCCGTCAAGGTTGGCAATGATGGTGCAAACTTGTTGCTCTTTGGGCATGGTCCACTTGCTCCAATTGGCCTTAGATCGCCATCGTTATAAGAATGAAGTGAATGATTCACCCTTACCCTGTTTAAGAGCTGAGAGTTCTTCTAGACTAACATCCATTGCAATGTTACATGCATAGTTCTTAATGAATGCATCTATGATTTCTTGAAATGTTCTAATGCCTGAAGGTAGATGAGAGAACCATTCCATAGCATGGCCTGCCAAACTTCTAGGAAATAGTCGCATCAAATAATTATCGTCGTATGCGACTTCCATGCAATGAACCTAGAATTCCCTGATGTGATCTTTAGGGTTTCCCATCCCATGATATTTGTCAAATTTGGGGATCTCAAATCCCTTGGGGAATGGTTTCATCACTAGGCTCCTGTCAAATGCATATGGACACAAGTTGCTTGGTGTTTTTGTTGTTCGCCCTGATTGAAGATTGAGCACTTGTTGCGAGAGCAACCTGATTTGTGTCATCACATCATTTTGCGGATGAGTAGGTGGGATGAAGGTGTTTTGGGGTGTTTTGATTGTGGGTTGAATGGGTGGATTGGTCGGTGTGTTGTTTGATGGTGTCTGTATGTTTTGTCGAGTTAGGTAGGCTTCCACCTACTTTTGTATGAACAACGATTGTTGTTGATTTTGTTGTTGTTGCACTAAGATTTGTGCTTGTTTTTGTGCTTGATGTTGTGCTTGTTGTTGTTCCAACAAAGCTTGTTGTTAGGCTGCCAATTTGGCTACTTCTTGTTTCTTTTGATATTGCTTAATTGCTTGTTGATATGCTTGCATTTGTGGGGCTTGTTTTTGTGCAAGAATTTGTGCCTATGCTTGTGCTTGATATTGGGAATTTTCCTGATCTTGAGCTTGTGCTTTCACTTCTTGTGCTTGGGCTTGTGCTTGTTTCGCTTGTTGTTGTAATAGAATTTATGCTTGAGCATCCTTTTGTGCTTGTAATAATTACAATGCTTGAGCAGCTTGTTGTTTTTGTTGTTGCTGTAAAGCCTAGGCTTGTGTGGCCTATTGCACTTGTAATGTGGCTTGTGTGACTTGTGCAGCTTGGGCAGCTTGTTGAACAGCTTTTTGTTTTTGCACTTGTTGGAATCCCCTTTGAAAAGCAGCTTGCAATGCCACATTGTATTGGCTTGATGTGGTGGAAGTTGGTGGTGGTGGGGGTGGTGGGGGATTTGGAATGGCGTTTGTGGTGAGCGATGATGTTGTGTTGATGTTTTGAGTGATAGATGATGGTGTTGATGTGGTTGGTCCTTTGGAGACCATGCTTTGTGATGTTAGGGGGTGTTTGATGATGTTGCAATTGCTTGTGCATTTTTTGTCTATTGTTGCGATATCGACGACAAGTTTTGTGTGATGTTTTGATTGATATTCGGAATGTTGGTTTGATTGATACTTGGTAAAGGAGGAAGCCCTAAACCAAGGAGTGGTGTGGATGATAATGGAAATGGTGGAAGAGGTGGAAATGTGAGGGGTGAGAGCTCTTGCAAGAATGTTGTGGTGTCGAATATTCCCCCTGGTCCAAACATATCTCCCTCCTCTTGCAAATTTGTGAGGAAAGAAGTTTGAGGTGTTGTGTGAAAAAATGATGATGATGGATCATGATGGAAAGTGAGAGGAACATTCTTATGTACTGGGTTTTCGAGTATGTTTTGTTCCAAGATGTTATTTGCATCCAATTTTTGATTATTAACAAGGGGGTGTGTTTGAATAGCATTGAGAAATGCATTTCCCTTATTAACATTGGGTTGGGTTGGAGCAAACGATGTCATGATCTACAGAATGTTTTGCATGATGCTTTGGGATGGGGGTGTAGATGAGATGGTAATGGTGGATGAGATTGGAGGAAATGATGTCTCCACTATGGTACTCACGTTGAAATCTGAAGGTGACTTGGTCCCTTGTTTTGCTAGCTCAAGAATGTATAATGAAGGTTTAAGCCTCATCATGATGTTGATGATTTTATGGTTCTCCGAATTTTGGAGCATTTCAGTTATTTCTTTGTGATACATTCCAAAGGTAAGATCTTATCTTTCATTTTCCTCTTGTGGATTTTGTGATGATGAGATGGTCAAAGGATTGCTTGATTCGGTGGGATTCATTTCTATGTTTTTTTGGCTAAGATCACTTGAAGCGGGTGTTTCTTTGTTGGATTCCATACTCTTCTTGTATTGAGATCTAGTTTGGACCATAAAACAAGGACCAATTTTTGAGAATAGGAGAGATGAATCTCTTGGTTCCTTGGTTTGATCTTTACTTTATGCCCAAAGTAAAAAAAAATAGCATATCTTGAGGATCAAAAGGTGATGATGTGATGATGATGTAAGGGATGGATGATGCAGATGTTTTAGTCTTTTGATAAATCTTGAAGGAGATACTAGGCTTTTGGGACTTTTGGATATGTTTCGGATTTTTTATTTTGATTTGATTTTGGATTTGGGATTTGTCCTTGATTTTGATTTTGATTGCTTTTGATTTTGAACAAAAAGACCCTAAGATGTTGGATGATGATTTAAGGGATAGATTTGTTCAAGGGATGATAATTTGAATATGTGTGGGGAGAAGGATGCATCTACCCACACCTATCCAAACAAGATGATAGTTTCACTAAGCATATGAAGAAGGATTCATCCACATATACTAAGCTAAACAAGATGATTTTGATGACTTTGACTAAGCACATGCAAAAGGATGCATCTACACATACCTAGCCAAAGGTGATTTTGATAATTTTTTCAAGGATTTATTCTCAAAGATTTTGATGATTTTGATTTTTCTAAAAAGCCTAGCATTAAGGATGATTTCAAGATTTTCAAAAAGTGATTGTGAGATGATGTTTGCTTTGATGTTTGAAGGATGGATGAAAAAGATTTTTTATTTGCTTTGATCCTAAGATGAACCTAAAAAAGACACTTTGTTTGCCTAGACCTAGGTATTGAGGAGCATACAATGCTTCTATAGACCTTTGTAACCAAGAAATGATTCCATTTGAACATACATTTTCGGATTTCCAACCAATGATTTTCACTTTGGGATTTGGAATTTTTGAGAATCGTGAGTCTTCAACACACATGAAAGTTCATTTTGCTTAGCTTTGCTTAATGGCTTTATTTTACCAAAAACACTTTCTTTGATTAAGTTTTCAAACTAAGATGTCCAATGTCTTAATTTCTTCAAACCCCACAAGATATGTCATGTGGAAATTCAATGAACTTAAAGCAAGGGTTTTCCTATTGTTTACTTAAGTAGACAAATCGAGATGCAATCCAATGTAAATAGAAACCTCTAAGGATGTAAATCCCAAGGGAAAGCAATAACATATGGATTGAGTCAATTGTATTCATCTCCAAAAGGGTTTGAAATTTGGATGATGATGTTAAGTGTTTGTTTTCAAGATGTTTTCGATTAAGCATTGATTTTGTAACCCAAGAATAAGTACAATCCTATGGATGTGTAAGACAATATTTGTTGGATTCCCACTTGGACAAGTCCAACTACGCTTATCTTTAGCGAATGGTTAGATGCTTGACCCCACTGGTTCCCCTCCACGACACTCACTTATACGGGGCAGCCAAGCATCAACACCCATGAAACTCCCATGGCATGTTTTCCATTTCTACTAAAAGATCGTAAAAGTGTGGGGTGGCTTCAGAATGACCATTCTTGCACCAACAAATAGATTAAAGGATTTTGGAAAATTCTAGCACATGGGTTTTAGTAAGGACTTTCCATTCCTAGAGATTGACACATATGGCAAGAGTCCCCTTTCGGATCCATCTTGTCAAAATCAACCGCGTGATATTGGCGTTTACTCCAATACCCACATTTATATACCGGTTGGAAATAGTCTTTTCTTTAGAGTGTTACCGGTTGAGTCGTTCCCTTGGGTGAGTACTTTTTCCCCAAGGCAAGCCCTCTAGGATAAACAAAAGCGAATAAGGAACAATGTTTATAACTCGATCAATCTTTGTTGGCAACAAAGAGAGAGAATATACGCAATAATGTCCCCACTCACACTCGCACAAGATTTTATTCAATTTTTAAACCCAAATCGAAGTGTGGAGGTGATTGTTTTGTCTCAACCTAAAATCATGAAAAAGGCCTTTTGATTCTCAAGATCGCTATAAAGCACGAGAGAAGCACATACATCCTTTTTCAATGAGGTTAGTTCAAGTAAGCCTTCACAAGAAACAAAGTTGCACTTGTTCTTTTTAAATCCACAAAGAAAAATGTGAGTTCTTTTTAAGCACCAAAAGACAAATGATAGGCATTTATTCAATTTTTATCCAAAGAAACAAAATCTAGTATATTGTGATCCTAATGTTCATTTTAGCCTTTTGCAAGAAATGGAAAGATTCTTTTTAAACCAAAATGAAATTAGTGTCCTAAGGAAGAAGTGATAACAATTTCTAAAAAAGTGTTAAGCAAACACTAAAGTGTTCAAAAACACTTTGATTTGATGAAACATCCTCTTCATGCTTCTCCTTTCTTCATTTTCAATTTCTAACCTACAAGGGAGAAAACCAGTCAGATTCTAGAAAATATAGAGATTAAAAAGCATAAAACAAAAAACAAATTGATCATTAATTAAAAAGCACGTGCTAAAATTTATTTTCTACTTTTTACTCCCTGCCAGCGGTGCAACCTGTGACTACGTTGGAGTTTGATTTCTTAGCAGTGCTCTCACAGCGCCGCTTACCAGTCAACGTCACTCTATGTCAGGATAGTGAGCTCAACTGCGTCGCAGTTTTTGCCCAGCTTCACAGTTTGGTTTTTTTTTAAACTTCCTATGAGTCAACCAGTTAAGCGGCTGAGTTTATAATTCAAATTTTTTGGCAGGACGAGTCCAGTGTCGAACTTTGAGTTTCCTGCGGTGCTATATAGCAACGCTGAAGAGACATATGTGCCAAAACAGCAATGTTGAGCTTCCAGCATTGGAATTTTTCTGTGTATGAACAAAAACGCAGAAATTTGTGAGAAATATTATAAAAAATGATATCCATCCCTCCTTCTAGCGCCAAATGTGCGAACCCCAGTACTGATACCTACAAAAAAAATAGAATAAACACATTAAGTTAGATATTGCAAGCATGAACAAGGATTCCCCATGAAATCCATTGGCAAACTTCAAATTAGGAAAGAAAACAATGAAGAACACAATAAAACAAGAAAATGTAGATTCAATCCTAATTAGAATAGCAAACACATGATCCCATGGGGGAATTGGTGCCAATTTGATGTGAAAATTGGCCCTTTCCCAATTCCTAAGATGCAAGCTTGATATGTTGATGATGAGTGATCCACTTTGATGGTGAAAAATGAGAGCCCCAAGCCAAAATCTGCAAAAAACCTAGCTAAGAGATCAATGGTGATGGATGAAAATGGCTAAATATTTTAGCATAATAACTTTGCATAATTTGTGGATATTCAAATGAGGATATGAGCTCTTTATTTATAGAATGCTAAGATGGATGAATGTCCAAATTTGAGCAATGTGGGACTAAAATTCATCTAGTGGCATGATGCCACTTGTCAATCTATGAGTGGATGGAGGATGTGCAAGATTTGGGGATTGTGCCAATAAATGCATAATTTTGAATTTAAAATTTGTTGAAATGACTTGCAAGAGGGAAGGGAAATTACAATAAATTCCACTTGGCTCAAGAAAAATGACATGTAAGATGAAGTTATTGCCTTGTTGGATGTACCTGTTGACTTGGAATTTTTGAATTCAAATTTGGAGAATATTCCAAAAGATGCCTTGTGAGGAAAATAGAGATTTAATAAATGAATTAAATCTATTTTCATGTGCAACTTGCAAAATCTAGAGGATAGGACATGATAAGAGATTAAATTAATCAAGAGTTAATTAATTTAATAGGAGATTAGATGATGTGACCTATTTGACTCAAATTTATGGATTTATTTAAATCAAATAAGAGAGGAATATTCATATAAGAGATTAATTAAATAAGGATTTTGATTTATTTAATTAAAGGAGATGTTAGATTAAATCAAATAAGGTTTTAATTTTTTTATTTAATGGATGGACTTTAGAGATTTAATCAAATATAATTAATTATTTAATTAAATAAGGATAATTAGATTAGATGGATTGATTTAATTAACAAAAGAGGTTGACTCAATTAGATAAAATGATTTATTCAATTAAGAGAGGGAAATTGATGAATTTAATCAGATAAGGAGATTTGACTAAATGGTTAGACCAAGGGATGATTCTGGAAGAAACGATGTTAGTAGTCGGGATCAAGTGCACAATGTCAATCGGTATATTTTACGTGTCTACACAAGCATGCTACTCTCCAATGTCTGAACTAAGAATGACCTCTCTTGGTAGAAATGATGAAATTTATATCATAAAAAATACAAATTTCCAATGGAAATTTGTGCTGATGACGACTACACAATTGATCATTATCTTTGTTCTAATATGCTTAGATTTTACAAGCAGTAGTAACACAATAAATCTGGATGGTAAGTTTTTACTGAGCCAATCTAACTATGATTTTTCTCTTCTGATGAACATATTGAATCATTGGGACACATAGTAACTTCCACACAACCTCTAGGGGAATTTTTGCTTTCTTTCAAGTCACAAGTCATTTTGACAAGATGCCTCAAATAGATGTCATCTCATGGACTACAATGGTTGCAAGATATGCACAAAATGGATTTGTTGAGAAGGCTTTAGAAATTTACCTGTGTGTTTGTGTGATGAATAACTTTAATTTTGTTGCATTTATCATTGTTCAATTTTATGTATGTATTGCGCTTGATGAGAGAATTAATTCTTTTATAGAATTTCCCTATTTCCTTTAAGATGTATGTATTGGGCTTGGTGAGAGAATTTATTCTTTTATAGAATTTCCTTATTTCCTTTAACTCTATTGTTTCAATTAGGAACCTTCCTTATCTCAAACTTAAGGGGTCTATATCATCTGATATTAGCAAGCTGAGTCACTTACAAAGATTGTATGCCTTCTGCAAGACCATGTGTGGTTAATATTATTGAACTAACTTCATCTTGCCTTGATATTTTTATTGGCTTTAAATTTTCTTGGTCTTAGAGGCATAGGATTTATAATAAATTTTTAGAGCTTTTGTGTTGGTGAGACTTAGGGATCAAAGGCTAGACTGTAATTACCTAAAAGAGGAGTCTCCAAGGAGACAAAGATATAATATTAAGTACTCCTATGAAAATCTCAAATCTTACATGTTCTTGTACTATGATTTTCATAGCATTGCATGACAACAACTTTCTTTTGGGGTATTCCAAGCAACTTGTCTCAGAATTTCTAAAAATATGGAGATATTTTGAATTGTGAATCTTCCCATTATTCTCATCCACCTCCTTGACAACATGACACAATTTGTGCAAAATCTTCAGGTAACTCACTTGCCATCATTTCACTAAAATTTATTATGGCAATTTGTACATGGCCAGATCACTTTTTTTGTGTTTTATTTCATTATTGCAATTCTCTTTTTATCTGGTAAATGAAGATATCGGTTATGTGGTTTTATCTATGGTTGTTTCAATATATAATACTATTGTAATAATTTTGTGTTCATTAAACAGTTTAAATTTGGGTTAATTCTTTTTTCCTTGTTCTTGAGGCTATTTTTGTGACAATTTTCCTCACAACATTATTTACTATTGAATGTATAGTAGCTGCTAGTGAAGCTATAAATGTAATGGTTGAAAGAGATTTTTTCACAGAGTGAACAATACATATTGGAACATCTTCATATGTTAAACTTAATACATTCTTCTTTGAAGAGCTTATGCATTACACATTAAATATTCCCTCTCATTTTTATGACATAATATTGGTGCTTATACTTTTAAGACCAAATGTCAAAATGCAAGGGATTGGCATAACACAAAGAAAATATTATTTACTATTGAATGTATGGCAGGTGTTGCTAAAGGTGTAAATACAATGGTTGGCAATCTGATCATCTTCATACGTTAAACTTACTACAATTTTCTTTACAAAGCTTATGCATTATATAGTAAATATTTCCTTCAAAATTTGTGCCATTATACAAGTTCTTGTACTTTCCTTAAATATACTATGCTAATTTTAAAAATTGACTTGTAATTCCATATAATATTTTTTTAATAAAATTGAAATTACAATAACACATACATGCATAACTTCACGTATTTAATAAAAATGACAATATCTATCCTTCAAATACAATACCAGCAATTAAAATATTGAACTCCGTCAAATCTTCGGTATACCCATTACACACGAAAGTGCAATTGCTAGTATTTAATACATACAAGGAGATATAAATTTTGTGTCTTGTTTATTTTGGAAATATTATGTTCATTATTATATACTAATATTTTGACATGTAAATGATTTTCAAATTTAACATCAAAGGTAAGATTTTTTATTAACACACTCACACCATTACACTCCACCCATTGTTTCCATTATAGAATGTCTCTTAATATTAATAAATTATTTATTTAATTCTCTTTGTTTTTACCTCAATCTAATTAGTTAATCAAAATCATTAATTATCTAATTAATTCCTTACACATATTTAAGTATGATCTATTTAATTTATCACATCTAAGTCTCATTTATTCCTAGAAAGTTACAACAAAATCCTAGCTATCTATTATCCTTAAACAATCCTAAATATCTATTTATCTCATCTAACTCTCACACGTGTGAGAATTAACATATCTCCTCATATCCTTCTATATCCTCACATATTTTTGAGAGGGAACTTGTAAAGTTTTTATTTCCCATGTGAGAGGAGTCACATGTCTTTATTCACTCTTCCCTAAATGCCATTCTCACACGTATGAAATGATCTATTTTCAACCCTTGTATTTGGTTAAATTAATTGTAGCTTTTCATTTCTCTTTGATCCTCATTCTCCTCAAGTGCATCAATATAATAATTAAACCCAACATCCTCTCATATAAAGCACATTAAGAGGAATTGAGAGAGCTCAAGTATAAGATCTCTCAACTTTGGATGCATTTATCTTGAAGCTCGATTTGAGTGGACATGGAGAGTAAGGAAAAGATTATTTTAATTGCATTTAATCTTGACTTTCCCCTTATTTTTTAGTGTCTTCATTTTGGCATGCCCAATGGAACCTTGTATCCCAAATCTAACTATTGTTGTAATAATGATCTTAAAATACCACTCTTGAATGCTCTTGAAAATAGTATTTAGTCATGGCTGTTCACCTCTTGCTTGTTAATAGTCCTTAGATTTCAAATGGTGAAATGAAATTAGGTATTTATAGGTATTTATTTAATTTCTCAAAAATTAAATTCCAACAATCACCTTTAAGTGTTTGAATTTCAAATAATAAAGTGTCACAACAAAAATATTTCAATTTAGAGCCAAAATAGGACATAGGCGCCCTATGCACCAATGTCACAACCCTATTTTTGAAATTTTAAAAGTCGGGGATAAATTATTAAATAAGAGAATTTGTTTTATGCTTGAAAATTATCGTAAAATATTTAAAATAAGCTATGGAATGCATAATTTAGGAAATTTAATGTTTAGTTAGGTCCAACACCTTAAAGGGGAGAAAAATATATTGTGAAATTATCATGGGTGACAATTTACTATGCTACATTTAGTGCCGAATTTAGTGAGAGAATGAACTTACGATCAAACTCACACCAAAGTAGAGAAATATATGTCAAGAGGGGTCCAATTGTACACATGTTGAAGAGATAGGATGACTAAGGATCAAGGAGGTTGCCAAGCCCCATGATCCAATATTCCATGACAAACCAACATATGCACAAAGGAACACACATGCATTATACATAGCAAGACAAGATACACAAGTTACATACAATGTCAAAGTAAATCCAAATAAAAAAGTAAAAAATGGTATGTGGTAACAAGTTGTATTATGCTAGTGGCCATACAAAAACAATTATGAGTCACAAAATAGAAAAGTATGATATTTACTAGGTGAAACATAAACATGGAAGACACAGAGGCTAGTGAAGTCCAATATTCACTAGGCGAGCCTCCAAAATAGGTAGCAAAATGAGAAACACACACTAGGTCTACAAGGTGTGCTCATAACCATACTAAAAGTTATACTCCCTAATAACCTTGATAAAGTGCTACAAAAAATGATCAAAATGTTATTATAATTCTTACACTATGTTCAATGCTTGTGAAAAAAGTGTTCAACCAAGAAAAAAATGTCAAATGTCAATGTTAACGCACCACTAAGTTCAACCTCTATGAACAAAGTGAAGAAAAATAATTCCAATGTATGCCCACACTTTAAAGAAATTGCTAAACACCCTGCTGTGAGCAATTACTTTAAAGTAGAAAATTGATAAATTCCATGCAAAAAATGATCACAAGGTCCTTTTTGGAAATCCCTATGCCAATGATACATTTCCAAATAAATTTACTTCATGACAATGGGTTGCCCCCAAATGCAATTCTACAAGAAACATAGAGAGGTAAACTGAGGGATCCACAGATCTAGGGTTAGTATATGTCTTTGCCACAATGATATAATAGATCTCATAACTTAAATCATCCCCAAAATACTCGTGGAACAATGAACATAAAGGAGGAATGACACATAAAGACAAAAAACAAAGAATATTTTGGGTAAACATGGAAGAGACCTAAATGTCTCAACAACTTGCATCATCCTTAAATGTAAAACACAAGATAGAGAGAAAAGATAATGTTTATGACATATAGAAGAATGAATCTACAAATAGAAGAATGTCATGACAGGTTCATTTTCTTTGTATCCTTGCACCAATGAAGCAAGAAGGGTCATTCAAAGAAAACTCACAAACATAAAAAAACTCCTAGTAGCACAACACAGAAGTTCACACCACATGTAGGAAAACACAAACATCACATTACCAAACATAAAATAGTATGACACATGCAATCCAACCAAAAGCAAGTTGTCTTCATCCCAATATTTCTCATCAAAAATGGAAGGTGAATAACTATCTAAAGGGACTATAACAAGTGTCATACTAGGAGCATCTCCAGGTGCATCATGTGATGGGTCACTCTATTCAGGAGGATTAGCACAGTTGCCCCCATCTAAATTCATCTTCTTTGAAAATAAATCATTAAGTTCATTATGCACCTCCTCATCAATTTTAGAAATTTTAGTATCATCATCCAAATTGATCATAATCAGAGGTTTTATAACAATTGTAGTTAAATATTTGTTTTTCATGTTTTTTTTTGGTTTTATGTCTTATTTTGGTGAAATTTGGATTTCTTCTTGATTTTTGTCCATGGGTGTTGGATTATCATGCACTAGTTTGTTCTTTTCTTCCAATTGGCAGGCAATATAGCATGATGTTTTCAACTACGCTCTTTAGCACTCCACTTTCTTCTTAAATGATTTTCAATTTTTGATTGTTTAGGAGTGGGTTTCTCAACCATTGGTTTATTTTCTTCCCTTAAGGGAGGAACTGAAGGAGCCGCCAAGGGTTTGAGAACCACTGGCTCTTTAGGTTTATACACTTGTTTTATCTTTAGAGGCATAAAAGGGATCATTTTATCATCTCTTGGTCTTTTATAATTGATAGGTGAAGGAACAACAACATACTTTCCTTGATTATTAGGGAGGATTTTTGGTTCAATATTAGGTTCATCCATGATGGGATGGGGAGAAGGAATAACCATGAACCTATCACATTGCGAATATTGCTAAGAGATAATTTGGCTATACGCTTTTCCTTAAACTTTTGATATGACTTGTAAAATAAATCTTCATGAGGCTTTATAGGTTCCATAAGTTTAGGCCAAAAAAAATCTAATGAAAAATTCCCATGAGAAGGAAAAGGATTAAATCCACTATGATGCACTATAAATATCTCATTTTAAAAGGGGAATTTTATGCACTTATGAATGATAGACAGGATGGCATTCATGAAGTAGAGCCATGGATAGCCTAGCTTCATATAAAATTGGTCTGATGATGGGATAATGGAAAACGAGACATCTAATTGTATTGGTATGATTTTAAGAGGGAGGGTTATGGAGCCAATTGTAGGGCAAGCAAACCATTATGAGTTTTTATCCATGCTTTTGGATGTTCATAAGTATCTTGATAAAGCTCTTGCACAAAGAGGGACTCCTTAGTGATCACGTTATCTACACATGTGGGATCAATGAGTATTTCTTGCACAAGGCTTTCACTGATATGACCAACAATGTAAAGAGGACCATCGAGCGCATGTCTAAGTGCATCATCATTAGTAAAATTAATGTTAGGTAACACAATGGTTTGGCCTTTACAAGGTTGTGCATCTACAAAAATAACCATGTGGTCTAAATCTTTCTCATTTTCACTCATATCATCAATTTTGTCAGTATTTATTACAACACTCTTAACATTAGAAGCTTTCACAAAGTTTCTTGAATGATAAGGCATAGGATTGGTAAAAATTTGCAAGTTTTGGTTAGGTGAGGCAATAGACTTATTCCCTTGGTCACTAACACCACCCAACTAGATGTGATTAGAATCAATGAGGTCCTAAACTTGATGTTTAAGATGCATGCATCATTTTGTATCATGTCCATTTGTGTCATGAAAGTGACAAAAGGAATTTGGATTGAAATTTGGAGTCAGAGGCTTGGTTGTATCCACAGGTTTAACAGGAAGCAATTGGATTAGGTTTTTACTCAAAATTTATAACATGATGGAGTGGAGAGTATCAACTAACTATGTGAATTGCCTACTCTTGGCCTAAATTGGTACGTAGTTGAACTTATAGTGAAAACTTGAGATTCAACATGGTTGGTTGTTGGAGGTGTGTGAAACTTCATGGAAATTTTGTTTTCCTTTTTGAATAGTTGATAGTTATTTTAGGGTATAGGTTAGGATTTCTCGATATGAACCAATGAAGATGTGTCTTCATACTTATTAATTGATTTTTGATAATCATGAAGCATCATATATAGGCTTATAAAGGATGAAAATTTATGATTAATAGTAATTTTTCCCTTATGTTCTCTTGTAAGTTTTTAATGAACATTCTTTGGATTTCCACATCAAGAAGAGTTAGATTGACTTGTGACAATATCAACTAATAGCGACTTATAAAATATGTAACATTCTCATCTTCTCTTTGTTTGCATCACATTAAATCAGTTAATTCAAGATCTTGGGACCAATGTTGAGTTGGAAATGATTGAGGAAAGCATTAAAAAGGTCATTAAATGAGTGGATTGAGTTATTGGGTAATGCACAAAACCATTCCAAGACAATATCTTTCAATGACCTAGGGAAAATTTTAGCTAGGATCTTATCTTCAAGGATAAAGTCACTACACATGAAAATATATGTTGATATGTGATTACTAGGACCCACTTTATGATTATACTTGTCAAATCAGGGCATCTCTATGTGTTGTGGCATTTGAGCTTTCAATATTTCAAGTGAAAATGGGCTACTTTTGATATATTACAATCATTGTCCATTTTGGTTTTGGTTCAAGGTTGAGATTTGTTATTGAAGTGAGGTGACATTTTGCAAAATTTGGTTGATAATGGAATCATTGGTTGACATTTTTTAGTAATATGGTGAAAAGGGTGGAATTGTGTATGTGCTAGGTGGGCTACTATGTTGGAAATTTATGAGGGGGTATGAAAATTGAGGTGTAACTGTTGTCATTTCATGTCATCCTTACATGACCCATCATTGATAACCAATCTAAGAGATCTTATGGGCCATATTGCATGAAGTTTCCTTGAGGGGTCTAAAGTTGGCTAAGTCTAGGTGTTTTCAAGCTTTTGGGTTTTCACTTTTTTCATATTGGAATAACTTATCCATCGCTCCCACCCCATCTTCTCTTCCTCTTTTTCTTTCTAAGTGTTTCGGGTATCTTCCTTCGGCCTTCCCCTTTAACTCTTACCTCTTCCACGTTCTTTCCCTTTCTTTGTATTAGGTTTCAGGTGTTAGCTTTCAACCTTCTTTTTTATGCTTTACCTCTTACTTCTTTTGGTAAGTGAGGAGACTTCCTCCCAATCCCCGACCCCTGAAATCTCTTTTTTGGCTTTCAGGCATCGGGTTTTCATCTTGGGTAAACCCACAAAACTGGTTTGCAATTCTAGTGAGGAAGGAAAAGTTACAAAAAACACCCCCATGCAAAAAATTTTGGTTTTTGGGGGTTTGAATGAACCCAAAGGGGGTTCACTAGAACCCCCACTTTGAGCAAACCCATTAAATGTTGGGTCCCACCACTCCTGGGAAAAAACCAAAAGGAAAAGGTTGTGGAAAGGGGTTTCGCTTGAACCCTGGTTCAAGCGAACCCTGGTTCGCTCGGTGAACCTCCAAGGGGGGTTCACTCAAACCCCTCTTCTCCCCCTCTAGCACCAAAAAAACTCCAAAAATTTTCCCTTCGAAGCTCAAGTTGAGGATGAAAATGGAGGAGACTTCATAGACCCAACTGGATGATGATAGTCCTCAGAATGATCTATCTGACAAATATAATTTTAATATGTTTTGGTTTTATTATGTGGGTAAGTGCACCAAGATGGTTCCCAAAAAGGGGGCTTAAGTGGCCACTTTTTTTCTGAAATCAGGAAATGTTGACCTTGGATGTGAAATTGAGGATAATTACACTCAAAATTTTGAGATGGAATAAAAACAAGGATCGAAGTGCTCTAAGTCTACTTTCTAAACTACTAATTTATTTTGAAAATGGTTGAGATTAAGGGTTTCAAAAGAGGGATGTACACAAATTGGTGTTGTTTTTGTCAGAAAAACATAACATAACAACTCTTGTATGACCTGAGCACGGTGAACTTTTTTGTAGTATTTTTAAAATCGCTATGATAAAAAGTTAGCTAATAGTATCTAGTTGATGTACAATTTTTTTGATAATTTTTTAATGAATATTTGATTTTTTACTAATTTTCTAAGTGGGCACTTCCTGAAAAGCATAATTTTGGCCGTGGTCCCCCTACAAATTTTGGAAAATAATTGATTTTTTTTCTTTGTTTTTTTTTAAATTTGTAGAATGGAGTCTAGTTTCTAAAAATGTAATTTATTTGAAATTTTGATGAATGGTTAATTTATAACAAAAAAACACCAAACACTACTTTTTGGAAAAAATAGACATACAAACAAAATAAATTATGGATGAAAGGCTTAACATTGTCAAAAAGTGAAAAAAATTACATCGTTGGATAGCTAAGAGAGAACCTAACATTACCCATATTTTTGATTGTCGATATTGAACTAGATGCAATCTTGATGGTGAGCACGGACCCGATTATGTGAAAAATTGTAGAATTTGCAAAAACACGTCTCTGGCCTTGTTGGGAATGCCCTCCAAGCCTTTGGGTTGGTATCCCAAGGCAAAAAAAATCACTTTTTTCTTTGTTTTTAATGCGAAATAATGCAAGTGTGTTATAACGCGAACGCGTTTTTAAAAAAAAAAAATTAAAAGTGGCCAAAAAATTGGTACCCAACTTCATGCACCCGCCCATGTATTTGTTTTTTTAGTTTTATTAAACATAGGTTTTTCAAAAAAAAAAACAAGCTCTTTATTTTGCACATGTGGAAAAATAGTAGATTATAAAAAAAAAATTAAAAAATATCAATGCACTAGATATTGAATTTCTTGATCCAACAAAAAAAAATTGAATTTTGATACATACAAAAAAAGTTGTATATAGTTTGCCTATGTCTTAATTGTAATTGGTTTGACTTGGAAACATGTTTAAGGAAAAAATATTCAATAAAACACTATGAAACCAATTGGAAGCACTAGATATCATAGTTAAAAATCTAAATTCAAAAAAAAAGATTTTATCCTTCATGGAAAAACAGTTATGTTGTATACGATGAGCATCACTCCTTAAAAATGGTGTTTACTGAAAAAAAAATAGTTTTCAAAGGAGATGGAAAAAGAAGTGCAATCTAATTCCAAAATTTTTGAAAAAAAATATATATTTAGAATCTGTAGACAAAATGTCACAAATCACTAGTTTGCATCATCTTCAAATTCCTTGCGATTTAGCCGATATAGGTGCCCGAAAGTGAAAATTTAGTTAGAAAAAATTAGTTCAGTATCCAATTTGGCCAAAAATTGTAAACCAATATTGTGGGATCACCCTCTTTCACCTTTCTTGAACCTTCCTTTCACTCGTTCCTTTGAAAATTCAACTTTGTTGAGTTTTCAGACTTCAAGCTTTGACCTTTTCTTCTACCTCTTACCTTTCTTCGATAAAAGGTAAGATTCCTTCCTGACCTTTGAAGCTTGAAAAGGGAAAGCCTTTTGACACTTTGTGGTTCACTCCTTTCTTCTTTCTTCACTCCTTTAAGCATGTGGTATGGTGAACCCCTGAAGCCTGATCTCTAATGGTTTGTCAATCATGTGCATAAGGTATGAGGTAGGCCCAAGGCCCTTGGACCTCTAACAAGTTCAAGTGTTTTCGTAGTTTGTTGCTTTGGACTTCTTTCTTCACTTCTTCAACAAGTGATACAAGGTATATCTGACCCCCAACCCTCAATTTTTAATGAATTTAGCATGTTTTTTTTATCAACACCATTAATGCCTGAAGGACCTTCTCACCTACTTGTTTGAATTTTGAGGCTTGAGGAGATCATTTATTGCATATCTTGACTTTTGTAGAGGATCTCATGTGAAACCATGCTCATTTATTGCATTTATATTGTCTTTTTTTATGGATCCATACATAGATCATGATTTTAAAGAGACCCCTCTATCCTTTCATGTGCAAGCATGAAAAACATTCATTTTCGGGGTTTTGGGTGTTGAGTGTGTCAATTTTTCAAGTTATGCCTAAACTATAAAGGAAACACTTGTGTATTTTTGTAGAGGTTCTTGCTTCTCTTTGCACAAAAAAGGGATTCTTTCATAATAATAGAGATTACAGAGTTCCTTCTAATATTCTTTGTTTCACTTTGTATGAATGATTTGATGTTGTAAATTTTGTGATTTCATGATTTGAATCCTTTTTATGTCTCATTTGTGCAAAATTTGGAGCAAGGGTTTCATGTGTCAATTTATAGGTTATATGTTGCATAACTGAATGGTTTCAATAGGTTGTAGTTATGAAAACCCATTTTTTTCCTTCAAACAACTTTGAATCCAAGCCTTCATATAAATTACTTATGTGTTGCATACTTAAAGATGAGTTTTGAAAACAAAAGGTCTCTTATTGATGTTGATTGTGAGTTGGAGCAATAAGTAAACCTACATTTTTGGTGTATCACCTCTTTAGTTTTAGGGTTTTCATTTCAAGCATCCTTGCCCCCTTTTCCTTGAGAGTTTCATTAGTTTTAGGCAATCCATCAAAGGAATTTGTCCTTCTCCATAGATTCGGCCTCAGTGCACAAGGTCCCACACCTTGAGGTCATTTCCATGTATCATGGGATAGTTGAGTGTATGCTCAATACATGCGGGTGCAATCCTAAGTAACAACAGTTTTTGGCATGCTCAATGGGACAAGTTCATAAATATTTACTTCATTCTATTGAGGAGGTGGTGTTGTCCTCAACATTTCCAACCTTGAAGAGGTAGTTCTATAAACACCTGACAACTTTGCAATTTTATTTGGGTGACTATGTTGCTATGTACCCATTTCTTTGGTTGATCAAATCCATGTGTTAGTTTTAAAATAGTTGCAAAGGATTTCCCTATGCCCAAGTATGTCAATTTTTAATGGAAATCACATGTACACTCCCCCATTTCATGAAATGCCAACTTTGCACCTCCCAATCAATGATATCAGGCTAGTATTGCCCCCTTTTTTTCCTCTCGCATCCTTGTTGTACTGGGTTATCATCCCTATTTGAATGCTTACCACACACCCACCCACCCCTACTCAAGGCTTGTGGCATCCATATGTTCAAACCCAACCACAACAAGGCCCTTTTGTCTCCAGCTGGCCTTGTTATTCTCATAACCAACCTTCTAATGTTGATACCCTGAGCATCAAAAATATATTGTTGGACTTTCAAAGGAAAATGAATGAAATTGAAGGATTCCAAGAGAATACCTTTCAATAGGAGGAGTTGGTTTATCAAACCTATCAACAACAAGAAGAGTGTATACAAATACAAGCTATTGCTAAGCAAGAGCATCTCAAACTTCCCCTTGCTCTTCCACAGTTTCTCGAGACTGGGGTAGCTCCTTGGGTGCCTAGTTTTAGACAAACACCTCTATTTATCCTAGAATAGCCTATTGAAGAGGAGGTACAAAATCATAAAATTTTAAGTTTCAAAAATCCTAATCAACCTCTTGAAACAATTATTGAACCTCTTGTACCATCAAGTATATCTCCAATGTCGGAGATCCCAAGTTTTGAGAGCCCCCATTCCTCACAAGAATCTATCCATGAGTAGGCTCAAGTTATTACACCTATTGAGCAGCCCCTCCTTGAGCTTCAACAAGAGATTCAATGCCCTTTTGAACATTTCACTACTTCCATTTCTATTTCACTTTGTAAAGGTGGACCTATTGTATGAGATCCTAATTGGTCAGAAGAATAGAATAGGGAGTTTTTCTCGGCTAGGAGTAAAGAGGTTGTTATTGAGGAGCCTTCATGTGCTCTTAATAGGTTTTGTAATATTTGGTAAATCTCTTACAAATTGAACTAAACTGGTTCTTACTAAGTTATCAAAATTGATGCGACACATTCTTCTATTCCATAGGACCATCTTTCATTAATCTGAGTCATAAAGAAGTGACCATTAGCACTCTTAAGCTAATAAAAATTTCCATCTATTCTTCCAGTAGCAACCAAAGTTCTAGATATTTTTTTGACTCACATCCATCATCAGGTATGTGCAAGATCATGATTGGCCAAAAAGTGGCAATATGATGGGTATGTGGCTAATGACTTTTTTTTAGCCAAAATTGATGAAACGAAAAGGGATTTTAAAGGAGATTCTTAGCTTTCCACCAATATAAAATATGATTTACTTTGAATTTAATAAGTAATTATTATTCATTTTCTATTCAAATTACAACTAAAGTCCTGATTGATAGGCTAATTGAAAAACATCTATAGCTTTCAAAAGGTATCCAATTTTTTGAATCTAAAACATGCGTCACATTCTATGCTTTGCATACTATAGGATTAAAGAAGAAAAATTGAATTTCATGAAGCTTTGACCAAGTTAAGGTGGTCAGACATATAAGTTTTTATAATTTTTAAAAGTTGTAATAAAAAATTCATTATTAATTATTTACTTCGAAAAAAATTACAAAAAAATATGCACCACATCAAGACATGAGTCCTCTACTTATATCTAAAGTCTTATCAAAAAAATATTCTCATTTTATTGTGGTTAGGGTGGTTAGACAGACACCTACTTCTTATTTTTTCCCTGAAATTTAAGTACTACTGCATTGAAATTTCAAATTTTCACCAAATAGATTTTTTATTTTTTTTAAACAAACCTAGTAGTTTAGAAACTACATTCAATTTTCTATAGAATCTATTCTTACATATTTTTGAAATAATATAGAGAACTTATTCAATTTTTTAGGTCAAGATGCCTAACTCTAATTTTCCTGCACATACCCCTAAAATATAATATTGTATCCTTTGTTGCACATTTTTCCAACACTCAAAAGGTTGTCTTAAAACCTTAACATAGTACACATCATTAGTATTATGTTTTCCATCAAAATTGATAAATCCTTTTCCACATATATTAGCAAATGTATCATCACCAAATCTAACACATCCTCCATCATATTTTTCAAGTTTAATTAACTTACTCTTGTCACCGGTCATGTGATTAGAGCTTCCAATATCAATGATCTAGTAATTCTTCTCCTCTCTTGCATGAAAAGAAAATACCAAAGTACCTTCAATCTTATCCTTTGTCTCAGGAGTGCTTTCCTTCACACATCTCTTAGAGTTAGTAGAAATAGATTAATCTTTTAAAGCCATGGAAAAGAATTCATCATCATCATCTCCATAATAAAATTCATCATAAGAAATACTTGCATCTTCTCTAACATAATCTTCTCTAACATAATAACTTTTCTTGATCATATTACCTGTGTTCTCCTTGTTTTCGTTATTCAAAACTCTATTTGGACATCTTGAAGCACAATGACATATCTTTCCACAACTAAAACATTTGAAAGGAAACTTACCATTGTACTTACTAGTACCCTTCTTCATTCTCTTTACAAAGTTAGCTTCTATATCATCAAGATCCTCCTGATCTGATTCCTTGATCTCCTCGGATTACCCAACCTTAAAAATAGTCTCAATTTTTTCACCGCTATTTGTTCTAAATTCTCTCACCTCAAAAGTATTTAAAGATCCATACAACTAATCTCTGGTATATTGGTTTAGATTTGCAAATTCCCCAATAGAAGAAACTTTATGACTATAGGATTTAGGAAGAGTTATGAGAATTTTCTTTACCTCTTTTGGTTCTTTGAGTTTGCCACCAACACCTCTGATGGAGCTAACAACTTGATCTACCCTCTACATATAACTCATAACATTTTCTTCTTCATACATCTGCAAGTTCTCAAACATGATCTTTAGATTCTACATCTTAGCTTTTTTACCTTATCATCTCCTTCATAAATGCTTCCTAATTTTTCCCAAATTTTTTTACCATTTTTAAGACTCATAACTTTCACCAATTTAGAATTTGTAATACTATTTAAGATAGCATAAATTCCTTTACCATTTCTTTCATAGGCTTTCATCTCATCAGTAGTACTTGGACCATTTATAGGTTTCGTATATCTAGTCTTCACAGACTTTCATACATCATATCCAAGATAAACCAAAAAACCTTCCATCCTTGTCTTCCAAAATGCATAATCCATTCCATCAAATATAAGGATCTCTTTCTTATGCGTCATCCCAGATCTACCTCAAGCGGTTAAGTTTTCTTCCAAGGAACCTTGCTCTAATACCAATTGTTGAATGCATAAGAAAATTGAGATGAGGGTGAATCAGTTGTACCTTAAACCTTCAAAAACCTCATACACATTCAAATCCACATTAATACAATTAAGGTACCTTAATCTGTTATAATGATTTAGCATGAAAGTAAAATAACAAAAATTGAAACAAATCAACACCATGCACAAGAGAACACCAGATTTATGTGGAAAACCCAAGATGGGAAAAAACATGGTGAGGATTAGCTCACAATATAAAGTAATATCAACACCAAATATAATGGGGCTCACTATCGAAGGGATCACTACTCAAAGATAGAGAAAGATTCACTACCATAATAGAAAAGAAGATAGAGAAGAATGTTACACAAATAAATCCATCTCAATTCAATAGAAAAATCCACCACAATATCATAGACACCTTTGTAGCATGAATAAAGAATTGTAGACACCTTTTGCTCACTACATCCAACAATATAACACATGAAAGCTCGCACTCCACTTTCCAAATTCATGCTCTAACACTCTATAATTTGCATCATTTGCATATCTCTTGTTTATATCTTCATCTGTCAACAACTCAACTCTTATTTATACCATCTTCAGCCTTGAAACCATTCTCCAAGGTTGGTTATGCACATCAACCATGAAAATTCAAATTAGGTTGGAACCAAAACACTTCTATAGTGGATAAAATTGAAGGTGAACCACACCATTCTTTATTTGGGATCCAAATCTATAACACCAGGCTACAACACGCTTCTACCAAAAATAAATACTCACCAAAAATTGTGTAAACACCAAGGTCAATTGTTACCTGTATAAACACCATTAAAATTTTAAGTGCACATTTCCTTTGATTCAACAACTCATGGAAAAAAAATTTCACCCGAACATAACTTAGAATATTCCATAACACCTTAAAATCTAACAAACTCCTTCACAACAACTTCCACCTAAGAAATGTACACACCCAATACACTCAAACAATTCTACCACACATTGTAACTTAAGAAACTGACTTTTGAAGCACCAAACCTCAAACAACCTTAACTGAAGAAAGATACCAACACTATCAACACCCCTTCAGATCCATAAGACCAAAACCCAAATTGCCAAGAAATGTGGAGAAAACTTAATTCTCCTAGACACCTCTGCAATACATTGTTCCCACATTGGTGAACACAACCTTTTTGTACAATGATTCAACACACCAAATTTTGAATATTATACCTCTGAACACCTCTTATCAACATATCAAAAATACACAGGTAGATCTTCAACCTAGAAGAAATGGGGAGCAACACTAGAACACTACTCTGCAACTTAGAACAACACTACAGTACATAGTTTCCTCTTTTTATCAAATTTTCTCAAAAGCACTTGAAAACCAAGCATCAAAGGAACATCATCATCATCTTCAGTATTTCCTCATCACCACCAATCCAACTACAACATAGCAACTCAACCATATATCCATAGACATAAGCTTATCAAAGCAACACTATAGGTTGACATCAATCCTACTAATGACAACATAACGCAACTAATCAAACCATGGATAAAACCAACATACTCTTACAACAATATTCTTACTCATCAATGACAACACAAGCTTTTTGACATCAATAAAAACACCAACTGATCATACTTGCAACACCATGTTAGTGTTTCTACTTCCACAATGGAAATGTCAATGATAAACCAATAAAGGACAAGGAAGGAAATGATGAATGAACCACTTGTTACAACTCACCACCCTTCAATGGCTTCCTTGAAGGATTGAAGTCACACACATCGCTTCAAGTATCTTAGATCTTTCTTGATAGATTTTCTTGAATGATTGGATACTTGAAACTTGGAGACCTACAACAATGTTAGCCTTCACAAAGTAACATGAACACAAATAAACTTGGACATGATGTTGGACCTTAAGTTGTTATAATAATGCTCTAAAAATGTTGCTCTTGAATGCTCTTGACAATAGTATTTTCTCATTAATTTTCACCTCTTGCTTGTTAATAGTCCTTAGATTTCAAATGGTGAAATGACTAGATATTTATAAGAATTTATTCAATTTCTCAAAAATTAAATCATGATAGCTGACTTTAAGTATTTGAATTTCAAATAATAAATTGTCACAACTGACATATTTGAATTTGGATCCAAAGTAGGAGGACATAGGTGCCCTAGGCACCAATGTCCTAGCCCTATTTCTAGAAATTTTAAAAGTCAAGGACAAAGTATTAAATAAGATCATTTGTTTTATGCTTACAAATTATCATAAAATATTTAAAATAAGCTATGGAATGCATAAATTAGGAAGTTAAATTCTTAGTTAGGTCCAATCACTTAAAGGGGAGCAAAACATAATGTGAAATTGTCATGGGTGACAATTTATGACACTACACTACATAAGAAACCATGTTGTGCCAAAGATCTATGCATATAAGAACCTCCATGAAAACATCATCACCACCCTTAATGTACCTAAATCAAAACCTTACTAAATTGAGATCCAAATCTCACATATGTATATCATCCATGTCCTCAAAATTAGAATATTTCTAAACTTTTGAGAGCCCATGAAGTGATAAAACGCCTAACCCACAACAGTATGATCAAAAAGTGTTATGCATTTCCTATAAGAGATACAAAGTTTGATACCATGGTCACAAAATATGACTTGTCAAATAAATGAGAAAAAAACTAGCTTCCAAGTATAATTTTATGTCATAAACAACAAAATATGGTGAAACAATTCATATCAATATGTAGTGCTTAAAGAGATATTTTTATTGACTATAAGAAATAAAAAGAATAATATTGTGGGTGAAAGTTATGCTTCCCAAAAATAATTCTCAAATATGCCAAATAAAAAATAAATATACACAATTCTAGTGGTTGGCTAGTGGTGGTCACATGTGGGTAACAAAATTTTATGGTGCCACCAATGATGGTGGAGAAGCCACTAGAGCAATGTAGGGGTGGAGGGATAGTAGTAGGTGAGTAAAGTCTAGCTCGCTATGGTTTCAATCCCCTTCATAGCTAGCTATAACGAGGGGTTTGCCTCACATGAAAATAGCCACCAAAATGTACCAAGTGGTCCCTAATAGGACTAGGATCTTATGCTTGATCTCTATGGATTATTGATTTAGGTGGGGTTTATTTTATAATATAGTGCATGCCCCCCACTAATGGCTAATAAATTCAATTCCATACCTTACAAAACAATACCAACAAATCAATCCAGATATATATCATATCTAGTGATGTAAGAAATATAATAACAATGTTAGAATATTCCAATATATATGTTGTTGAATATGTCATAGACTTGATGCAATGAAGGTCATATATATGGATCTATATAATCATACATAATATATTTGTGAAGGTTATTTCAAATCCCTTTAAATGACAAAGAAACTAACTCCAAACTCTATCAAGTTTTATGTCGGTCCATATGTTTTAATGTTGATCTAATAGTGAGGTTTATTTTGGCCAAAGATCTTATCTACAAAAAAATTCCTACAAAACCCTCATAAAATGAACCCAACAATAAATCCATTTGCCAAATCAACAAAAAAAATAGAACTAAAACAATTGAGATCTACAAATACATCTAAGACTTTGAGAATGCCTTCAATCTTTTTCAGCATTACCATGGATTCAACTATGCATAGCTTCCACTCAAACTAATGGTTAACACTACTAAGAAGATGTGTCATATAACTTGAAAACTAGACTCTAATATCAAATAAAAAGAAATTGTAGAAAAATACACTAATTCCATATAAACCTTATGAGGTAAAAATATAAAAAAATATTCAAAATCCACAATGCAAAAGAATAACAAAGCATAACCACAAGATTCAACACTAGATGTACCATGGAAAAAAATATTTTAGGAATAACCCAACTTTTAAAAGTGGCCACACAAATTGATGTATTATTTAAAGAACAAGATTATAATACACTTGTAGTCTTCACGCAAGGTCTTCCAAGCATAAAAAAAATGAATTAAATTCCTCTATATGAATGAGAAAGTGATACCATATAGTGGCACATCCCAATCCATGTTTCTTGTAATCACATATGCAACCTCTAAGAGATTCTTAATTCAACCAACCCAAATAACTACTCATGTGTTTGGCTTTATAGAGCAAAGTAGCACAAAACCACTAAGTGGTATTACATAAACCATAAGTCTCAAAATCATGAGCTTACTAAATCATAAACCCAAAATTAAATATTTTTCTTAATGTGACTCCCACTATAAGTACTTTTATAATGTTTCATACAACATATAAGTATCTTTAAGAATGCCTAGAACCCATGTAGTATCCACATCTCTAGATGTACCACAATTAAATACTTAGTTTTACATAATTAGAGTTATTATTATACAAGGTCAACAATACACCTTTCCCAACAATATTCTCTTGGGTTACTCCCTTGGACAAATCAACTTTATAGGTTTGAACAAAATTATTAAGAACAACAAGCATCCATGTAGCAAATCAAGGATGATATTTTTATTGTACATTATTTTTTAAATTCCTTTTGCAAATTGAAATCAAGGTGTGTTCAATGAATTCTTAGGTTGTCCTTTGATTATTTTCAAATGAATAAATGATTGTTAAATAAACTTGTATCAAGTACACAAATTGACATAACTTGCAATAAGTCATCTTGCAATGGTTAGTGGAGTGGTTGACAATAGATAAATTTATAATTTATATTCTAAAAATGAAGTATTTATAATTACAACTAGAAAAATATCTAAATCAAATTTGTGCCTACATATCTTATTCATAATAATGAAAAATAGATATCAAAAATACAAATCTCAGAATCAATAATAAAAAAATTAAAATATATATTATTAAAACAAAACCACCCAAAACTAAAATAAAAATGAAGATAGAGTATACAATTTTCACCATTACACGAGTATATGTGAACCCTATAAAAGTACAAGCATGCTATATCCAATATTTATAGAAGAGTCCTTCAGCGGATAATCAATCCCTTGGACGAGGATTCTGCGGAAGATGTTAGCAATTATGAATGAAAGGGACCACATAACTGATCCATATCCGTTACTGTCAATGCGGAATATAAAAAGATGCTGGCTAGTAGTAGGAACCAAACATTAAGATAGGCATTAATATGATAAATATGATTACCTAAATAGCAAATATCAGCCATTCCTTTGGGCTTGATATCTGAATCTGATCGCAATATCCATCTCTATTCTAACACTTGCAAACAACACAGTTGAGTGAATTTGTCGGTGGGCCTGCAAAACCAAGCCAACAGTTCGGCTCAAGCACACGGCATCTACATGTGATTCTGTCCTTTCTTTCCAAGACTTACGGTCAGTTTTGTTTGGAAGCCATGGGTAGTCCTTTCACTTTAACAAAATTGGATAAGTTACTGTCGTTATATTAGCAAGACGATTGAGAGCAACATTAATAAAGAAACAAAAGAGTTTATTCTAGATCTGTGCTAATAATGGTGCTAAGTTGCTCAAGGTCCTCCTAATTTGGGAAATAACGGATTTCCAAATGATATCTGATGGTGATAAGCTGTAATTAAATGCAGATCTCACAAATATTTGTTTGTTCACTTTATCATTATTGCTTGATAAGCGAATAGTAAACCTAATAGGCAAATTTGAATGAATTGGGTCGTTCAAAAAACACAGAATTTATTGGTTGTCTGCAAGTTTCCATACATTTGTAGAGGCGGCACATGGTTTTGGCTTACATTCTGAGTGCTGAAAGGACCGAAATCCCAACTTTCAAGCATTTGTAACAGGTCCCTCACTACATTGTGGGCCACTCTGTCAACTTCCCATTGCTTTCTAATCATACCAGCTTCTCTTAGATTTGCTAGACTGCTTTTGAATTATTATATATACAGAACATATCCTTTCTCTTACCACCAAGGAATTCTGCATCTCTCGATCTCTCTGTGTTTGAGAAATAGATTAAGACTACTGATTAGTTTTGAATCCCGCAATGGCAAGAAGCAAGGCAAACCCTCAAGTTCTACTTATGAAGCAGATTATCAGAGCATTTTGTAGATTTGCTAAGGTCTATAAGGCAATTGGGTCTGATTTTTGCCCAAGGAGCAGAAGATATTTTGCATTTGAGGATGAGATGAGGAGCAAATCATGCAGTGCTCTTCCCCTGGATGTTCCCAAAGGGCATTGTGCAGTGTATGTTGGTAGTAAACGAAGTCGCTTTATCATCCCCACTGATTACTTCAATCATTCTCTCTTCCGGGCTTTGCTTGAGAAAGCTGAGGAAGAGTATGGGTTTGATCAGCGGATGGGATTAACAATCCCCTGTGATGAAGTTGCCTTCCAAAATTTGATATTTTGTTTAAGGTAAAAGGTTCCAGCACTCTGAAATCTGGATGAGGATGACCTTATTGAGTTTCATTCCGAGAAAGAGAGCAACTTCGGAAAGTAGATCTTGCAGACAAGAAGAGTTGTGAAATTTTAACTCGTCAGGAAGACAAAACGTCTACAAGATGTTTTCCGAAATAGCTGAAGGCTGAATCTGATTGAAACTTCTGCCTTAAGTAGGCTTGGCTTGATGAATGGAACACGTCATCAAATCAGTTTGGGCATCTACTTTGAAACCATATAAGCTACGGGAATTTACTCGGCAGTCATGTTGTGTTATAGTGCAGCGTTATAACAGGAGCTGTTTTAAGCAAGAATGTAGGCATTACTGAACCAGGCCATGATGCATTCAATTTTGGGCCTCTTTCTAATGAAGGCTCTTTGATTGGAAGTAGTTTTTCTTAGCTATACTGTACATTTTTGTAAAGACAATTATGAATCAATGGAATATACAACGGACTACAATATTTCTTTTAATAGTCAGCTTATTTTCTTGTTCATTGCGCATCAGAATGTAATCGGACATGTTAAAGAAACTCTATGATCGTGAAATCTTTCTCTGTCATATGGATCTGCCATGCTATATTTCCCTGTTAGGTAGATATAGTTCTCTGTTGACTACTTTCGCTGTCTCTGTTAGTTTTCAACGGTCTCGTTGCATGGAATCTTTTGTCCATACAAAGGTAAAGAAGTCTAACAATAAATCTGTGTCAGAGAAGAAGTGTAAACACAAATTGAAATAACGATAGCGTTAAAGATAAAAAGCAAATGTTTCTTCTTATGTACATAACTCTGGATATTTGAAACAGTATGACGCATGGTTTTGTTGTATATGGGCTGGTACTGGATTGAGTAGGCTATATACTAAAATTGCCTAATGAGGCTCAAATTTCAGGCCTATTGTATGGGCAGCGGCTCTTCAGCATGGGTATTGGATGAATCCATGGCATATATATATAGTATGCATGCTAGACTTGTCAGAAACTTCGAATCGGTTCAGAATTTACGTTTCAGACTTGTCAGAAACTTTCAAGGCCAAGCCGTCATACCCATATGCATTTATTTCGATGGAATTTAATTACATCTTGCATATCAAAGCACGATCAAATCTTAAAAGAAACGTCTTGGAGGTGCTGAAATTAAATTCCATCGAAAAAATAAGTAGTGAAATAGACGTTGTTACTATTTGTATCAGTTAGATATAAACAAGGCAAAATGCAATAGGCAGAAGAGATGCACATGCCAAAAGCCACGAAACTTTGTCACTCTGTCAACATTCATGACTTTGGTATTTCAAAAAGCTTTTTATGCACTATCAGGACATTTGTTTGCTACTGCTAATAGCATCCATTGGTCAATTTGGAATTAAATAAACTAGCAATTGCACCTTGGTGTGCAATGGGTACGCCGAAGAGGTTTGGAAGGTCAATTAGGAAAAAAAAGGGTCTATTTTTTTTTGCATATATTTATGCAGTACATGAAGTCAATTGGTAGGTCATTTAGCAAATGATGATGTTTGTGGAACAAAGGTCTCAATGGAGAAGTGATAGTTTCAATCAACTATGCTTCATCTTACAAGGATCCAAATGGGATTGAAACAAAACCTTTGAATGCGGAAGATAATTAGACTCCATTACCCATTAGGCTCATATTATGTTTGCAATAGAGAGGGAGGGACAGATAGGGTTAGAAAGATGTAGAGCTCGAGGGGGAAAGAGCAAGAGAGAGGGGGTGGGGCGAGGCGGGCGGGAGAGTAAGAAAATAGAGGAAAAGATAGTGTGAGACATAAAGAATGAAGAGAGGGGACTTGAGAAAGAGATGTATATACAAAGAGGGAAGAAGGAGATAGAAAGACACACACATATTAACAAAGAGAGATGGAGATGAAGAGATATAGAGAGATGTAGATAGATAGTGAGACCAAGAAGCATAGGGAGAGAGAGAGAGAGATAAGAGAGGTAAAAGGAAATAGATATTGAAAGAAGAGAGATTAATAGTTAAATTTGTATCTACAATGTATCTAACAAAATCCCCTTCCATTATGTTGTGATAGATGTCATACCCTATTATAGAGCTCCTATTTTGGCACAATTAAGGAGAAGATATTTTGAGAATGACTTTATACATGTTGATTGCATTTACATGAAACATTCCAAGGATTGTGCAACAAATCCATTATGTGCATATATTCTATGATCGTAGAAAGCCATGCCAACACATCTTTAGGGAATTCTACCAAACAATATTTTTCTTTGATAGAATTTGATCACTTTGAGTTTAGGTGCCAAGTGCCACCCATTAAATTGAAGATGAAAATATGGATTGTTTGATTTCTCTCCAAGTATAAACCTTCATTACTTCTTACCCAAAAAATATGGATTCAAATAGAGATAGAGCATGAAGAAGAGAGAAAATATATAGAGGGAAAGAGGGAAAAGTAGGAGAAAGGTGGTAAGAGAGAAAGAGGAAAGAGATAGAGACAAAGATATAAAGGAAATTAAATAGGGAGAGAGGGAGATAGAAGAGGAGAGAAAGAGATACATTTATAAAGAGAGGAATAGAGAAAGATAAATAGGGAGAGAGGGAGATAGATAGGGAGAGAAAGATATATTTATAGAGAGATAGCTAAATAGGGAGACAGGGAGATAGATAGGGAGAGAAAGAGATACAGTTGGAGAGAGAGAGAGAGAGTGGGAGAATAAGAGATTTAAAGGGAAACAAATACTGACTTTTGAGAAACTATTATGTGCCAACAATCCAAAGATGGCACATGCCCATGATATATATATATATATATACTTCTCTCTCTCCCTCAATTTTTATTTCCACATAACTATAAAATTTGACACGTCAATCACAATTGTAGTAATTGGTAAGTTGAAATTTCTATAGGAAAGAGGGCCAAGAAGGGAAGCCACTTGAACATTTCATTGAATATGTACTAAGTTATAAAATGTTTGTTGGTTTGAACCCCTTGTGATTAATCCAGTATATTTTTTTTTCTTACTTCTATTGTTTACATTTTATTCTCACTTTTTCATGTCATTACAAAAGGACAAATATTAGCTAGAACAAAATTACGACTCACAAGCTGAAACACGAGGGAGGAGCAGGCAACAAGAAAAGGGTAGAGAAAGATTTCCATTTGTCTGCGTGGAAATAGTAGCCCATATAATGCATTTCATCATCTTCTCTAGATTACCATCCATTTTCATGCTCTGTATGAAGGGTTGGGTGAAATACGAGGAGAAAGGGGTCTCGGTCTTTGCAAGAAAGTATTCTAAACTTTGTTCTGGTTTCCAGTTGGAGCAAGAGTATGTCACATCACGAGGAATTGAAAGGGGTCTCAGACTGTTCAAGCAATTCAACATCCTCTTCCCATTCCTTTTTAGCTCGTTCCATGTCGTCCACCTTATCCACCCTTGCTTCCATCTCATCCACTCTCTACAAGCCTAAATATAAGGACCAACATGTCGCACGGGCGTCTAAGAGGAGTAGTGATACTCCTCCATCTTATCATACAAAGCACAAGTCTTCTTCCTCTTCTTCTTCCTCTGCCTCTTCCAACAAGGAAAAAAATGGGAAGATCCGAAGATGGATGATGTTTGAGAAGAATGCCCTGGCTTCTACATTGAGAAATTACTCCACCAATATCGACAACAACAAAAATTTGGATGAGGTGTATGCAGACAGTGATTCAAGCTCTGACCTCTTTGAGCTTAAAAGCATCTACTCCATAGATCTTCCTGATTACGAGACTATGCCAGACTGGACAACTTTTTCCAGCATTTTCCCTGCCTATGCCAAAATAGAAGAATTGGAACAGGGTTTGGACATCCATCAAAGCATAAAGAATAGAGGAATTTAATCAGACGTTCCAGTTGCAACTACCCTGGTGGACATGTATGCAAAATGTGAAAGCATAGAAAAGGCACATGAAAAATTTAATGATACATATCACAGCCTTGAGTGGTTCATGTGTTATATGCCTCTTTCATTCTGCACTTATTCAAGCTAAAATGTAAGCCATATACTCGAAAATGGCAGATTTCAGTGTATGGAGCGTCATGAGAAGCAGAAAGATTTGGATCCAATTTAACTCCCTCATCCTCTTCACTCACACTCCAATTCTAATGAATAGAAAACCGTAAACCCTAACTCATAATCATTTAAACCCTAAATTTTGCAGTAGACTATTTTCTCTTCGTAAAATGCACATCAACAGGAGCAATATACAACATTCATAAGCGTGCGCCTGATCCAGACCACACTCCATTGACAACAGGAACAATCCCATTCAATCAATACGAGGAATACTCTTTTTGCAAGTGTCAGTTGTAATTCCCACTAAAATGTATAGCAAATTCTTGATGTGGAAGCAGTCCTCGTTCCTTCTTGCAAGAATGGCCATCAACAATTACTATGTTAAATGGACTTGGCAGGTAAACATGACGATGAGGGGTTTATGTTTCAACTTCAGCTTCACACAGAGTAAGGGAGTACCTTCTCCTTTAGTTGCATATCATGGCATCAAGGACATCCTTCTTAGCCAACACAAGCAAAACCCGCATAATATGAAGGAAATTGAAAATTTGTTGAATATCATGAGATGCCAAGGCTGTGCAATTGATAGTGGCTTAGAATGTAAATCTGACAAAGGTTTTAATGGATATGATTACCCGGATCACTGGCATCCATTTTTAAGCATTGCACACCGTGGATGACAAAAAGGAGGTCGTCCATCTCAAATAAGGATACGCCTTCGGCGTAAAAAATTCTGGAAGAGGGAGGCGTGAAGATGTTTGGATCAGCTTTCCAATCTTTTGTTTTCCCTTTATTTTTAGTTTTTTAGTGGGGTAAATTTTTTTAATCCGGAGTTATAAATTGGTGAGGTCATAATCAGGAACCTCATTCCCAACATAAATACTCAATAATTATATCCCAATGGGATTTGAACTTCGAAAAGCTTAACCATCACACCATGCCACTATTAACTTAAACAGATTTTAATAATCAATTCTCTTGTTAGTTGGAATAAATCTACATGCAAATACTTTAAATGTACCATGGGGATGAGAGACAGATTGGACCTCATGATCTCTTGCCTGCAATAAGATGCTTTAGCCAGTCAAGTTAAGGCCCTCGCCCCCTATCTTTCTAGCTCTTAAAACAAGATTAGCTTTATGATTTTTCAATAAGTTGATAAGCATCATAATTTTTTCACATAGAGATTTTATGTTAAGGTCATTTTGTGTAAGTATAAGGAATAAATTTTGTTTTTATTTTTAATTTGGCCTAGGCTAATTTAAATAATATTTATATAACATATAATTAATTAAAGATGAAATTCATTTGTTTTATGTTAGATAGATTTAAATATTTGATAAAATTAAAAGTAACATATAGTTGAATTGAACAATTGTAATTGGCATTCTTATAGATTTTTTTGCTAAGTTTAAAAGTATCTTAATGGATTTGTGTAAAGTTAGTCTAGAAGGGAAGTGTAGAAGGCAATGTCTATCTAGTAAATGAGGTTTCCATTTGACTATAATTTTTTTTGTAATTTTTTATGACTTAGGGTGTCCTCATGGTGATGTACAAGCAGTGCAGCCCCGTGCCCTTGCAAATCATCCAGACCTTGCCTCGGGCTTAGATTTGTGTTGAGTTAGGGTCCAATCGAGGAAAGACTAATCCCTGGGGGATATGACAATGCTCGGGACCTACATGGGACGAACCCAAAGCCCTCAACCAACTACACCACCCATTCGAGCCCATTTGACTATAATTATTAATTAATTAAAATTTAAAATCCATTTTTTTTAATTATAATCAATTAATAAATACAATCAAATGTGCATCTAGTGTACTAGATAGACAAGATCATATCTTGTTAGTTGAATGTTTGATTTTTATTTTTAAAATAAAAGAATCAAAATTATAATTATAATTACAACCTGATACCTGCAGACATGTCATGGATTACATAGCCAAGTTGGATCTATATTCAAGATGTATTAGATTGGGTAAGAATTAGATTAATGGTCAAAATCAAATAGATCAACTAATTTGACTAGGACCACATGAACATAGATATTGAGACAATTAATAATCATAGGGATGTTCATAGGAAAGGCTACTTAGGCCTAACTATTCATAATTATGTGCCATTCATAACTATATAGATGCATTAAGACATTGCCAAAAATTATGCACAAAATTAAATGTGAAGTGCATTGAGGGCACATTTTCACCATAACAATAAGTTAACAAAATTTAGATATAATTCATCAATATCCATCCCGTTTAGACCTTCTTAGTCGTACACTTATTCCTCTATCTTAGATTACATCAATGACGCAACCCTATCAAGGAACAACATGGTTTCCACAATCATGTTCCCCTAATTCAAAATTTTATTTTGTTTACTCTAAGTTGGAACTTTCACCAAATTTAAGCATTACTTGTTAGCTTGCATGTTATATTGCATGATGTAGATGTTCAAATTATGCATCAATACTCAACCTTTGTCATTAACAATATAATAGTAGATTACTTCTCGAAAGACCAAGAAATAGGACCCAAACTAACATAATAGACTGTAAAACCAAAGGTGGGATATGATCATCAACATCACTAATCAAACCTAAGCTAGTGAATCCAACATTTTGAGAAGCTCCCATTGTGTACTTGTTGTACCCAAACCAAATTTTTTGCTTCATCAAGGCATTTTGCATAAAATAGTCTAAACCTTGCTAAAATTATGCAAAATATAGTTTTTGGGCAATATCAAGCATGGAGTTTTTTTAATGTTTTGTCAGTCAAAGGCAGTATCCATTGATCAGAACCTGAATTAGAGACTTTGAACAAAGCATTTCATGATGGAGGACCATTTAACGATGACACTTATACTTTTAAATAGTCATTTCAGTGGCTAAAATGATGATTTCAATGGTCAATTTTTGAAGATTTCTCAAGGAAAAGAAAATTTGTGCCCCTGTAGCCCAGGGGCGCCCTTCTTTTTGAAGGCCTAAATTTTGTGATAAATGATCAAGCATATAGTCAATCTCTTTAGAATTAGTCTGCCTATCTAATGATCTATCCTGTGAGACTATCTGAGACTCATAACTCCAGTAACTAGTGACAAAAGTTGAAGATTCCAAAGTTGCAGTTTGCAGAAGCTTGTCTTTTTCTAGCTTTTATGCCCTTGTAGCTCAAGGGCGCATCTCTTTAAAGGGTGTTAGATCTTGGTATTCCTGATGGTTGATGCATTCAATCTCTTCACGACTAGTCTTCCTGTCCGACGAGCTATCGAATGCAGTCATCTGAGTCCTGGAGCTCCGGCAGTCAAAGTCAGAAGATAAGCTTATGAGGAGAGTTTACATCACAGAGCTTCCTCAAATGGTGAATTGCGCCCCTGTAGCTCAAGGGCGCCCTTCAAATTGACCCTTAAGATGGCAGAGTTTGCAGATGAGGTCTTCCTGTCATCTGTGCTACCCTAGTTTGGCTTCGCGATGCACCAAGTTGCCTGTTAATCTGACATTTTGAAAGCTCGTGGCTGAGATTCTACCAGGCACGTAATTTCACAGGCGGATTAGCATATAAATATCATTATATTTCTGTAGGCCAGGGGTGCTTAGCCTTTAGGCCTATTAGATGAGGTTATTGACGTTCGAAGTCTTCACAGGACTTGAGTGTAATTACTCCAGCTATCCAACGAGCCCAGTCGTTATCCTTCAGGATTTGGAAAACGCTTGTACATGCGAGGTCTTTGAGAAAATACTATAAAATGAAGACAACTCAGAAAATGGCTAAGTCTGGTCATCTATTCCATCTTGGGAAAGGTGCCTTTCTTTTTGAGGTCTTAGAAGCAGTTTTATCGCTTCATCACCTCCAGAGACATCTCTTCTCAATGCTCCTAGTTATGCAGAGAGACAGTCGGTGCACGAATCGGGGCATTCCAGCTCTCGGTGTCGGAGGACAAAGTAGGGTACTTGGATGAAAGTTTTACTTTTGTCAAAACAATCCCGGTGTGCCTGAAGCCCATGCGCACCTTTGTTTTTCAGGTCCCCATCATAGCTTTCAGATGTCTTGCATATATTCGTTAGATGTGGAATACTCCTAGTCATGCAGTGAGCTTGTTTTCTTGTCACCAGGGTTCACCATTCGTCATCGGCAGTCGTTTGAAGTGTCAGATGGTAGTTTGGGAAAATGGTTGTCTGACACCTAAAAATCAATTTAATCAAGGGTGCCTAATTCTTTGAGGTGCTAAATGATGGATTTTGCAGTGATGACTCCCAGTAGACATTTCTTCCTTGCTCTGTAGGCTTCACAATGAATACACTTGCTCAGTCTCAACATCACCCGGTCACCCGAAAATCAATGTTGAATATGCCCAGTTGTAACTTTGTAGTCAGCTACAAAGTAGGAAGTTAGCGAAAAATGTCATATCTTGAGCAAATGGACGCCTATGAGGTCAAATGAGGAATTTTTGAGATCAGTGAAGGTTGTCGAATCCGTCCAAGTGCTCAACATGGTTTGTCAACTGAATAAAATAATATTAAATATTTATTTTGCATGCTAAGGCATTAAATGGTGATTTTTCTCAATAATTCATTATTGGTGCCTTTTTTATGCTGGAACTCAAATTCGCAAGTAAGGGCACTATGAATATTTTTATTATTATTTTAATCTAGAGCTCTAATTCAGTCACAGTTCAATTGAAAGGGGTCCAATCAGAAGTCTTCTATTTCAGTCGAGGGGTTTTAGTCTTGCAGTCACCTTTGAGGTGCAAATTTATTCTATTAATTCAAGCATTGCATCATATTTCATTCACATAGCTTGAGCAAATTTGTAATTCTTCAAAGCAAAGGAAAATTTCCTTTAGAGTTAGGCGAATTTCTCATCAGAAATCATTGGTGAAGACATCAAAACACTTTCTCTGCAGGTACAAGTCCAAATTATTCAGCAGACTTCAGGCAGAGTGGCGATTTTGGCAGAGGAAAACATTAAAAAACATCTTTCTTCTTCTCAATTTCTTCCATTTTCTAGTCTTAAATTCATTTGCATGTTTGAAGAATTGGGAAATTTTGGAAAAACAAATCATCTGGGTCTATTCAGAATAGCTTTCTCAAGAAAACCCATGTGCCAGAATTTTTCAGGAAAATTTACTCCAAAGCATTAGTTCTCGAGTTTCTAATTTTCTCAAATGAAAATTCCTTGCATGGTCGAGTAAAAGTTAGCCTCAGCAGACTATTTTTAGTTTTCCAGAAATTTTTTCAGACTATAGCCATGTTCATAGTCAACAAGCGAGTTTTTTAGAGTACAGTACACATAGACTGAATTCAAGACCAAATCGGTCTTAATTCATGATTTCATCAGGAAAGATGAGACCAATTTGTATCAAGTGCTTTCAGAGGGTTGACAGGCGTAGTTACTCAAATCCATATGGTTGCATGCCTCATATGGCCGATTGTCTTCCAAGGCCGGTTTAAAGGGTTGATATTGTTGGAATTTTGCATGTGCAGCAAGTTCATTTGCATTTCTCATAACTAGAGTGTCCACAGTCAAACCTCACAGTTTCGTCATGCAAAAGCGTTAGAAGCATCAAGCTGCAGAAGAGATAGTGGCCATCACTTCAGTTACGGAGCTGCCAAAGTTATAAGTCAGTGAGGTGCTAGTTTGAGTGTGCAAAGATTTCCAAGATTGCTCAAGTTGCTGACATTCAGATGTTGATGCAGTTAACAATCTCATTGAGGGATTGGTTGCTCGCGATCACAACTAGTAGACTTCAGTTCCCACCTCTCAAGATAGACATTACACACAGGAGTTAAACTTGGTGTTATCTTTTCAAGTTAACTTGTTGTCTCATCTCATGCATATCTATTCTAAGATCAACTTTATTCACTTGGAGTTTTATTTAGGGTTTTTGTTAACTGTTGGTAGTGTTCCAGTTAACATGCTTTCAATAAGGATGTGCATGCTTGCACAATTGTCCATTTTTTAGATTAGGTGTTTCGATTAACTGATGGTAGTTTTCCAGTTAACTATATAGTTTTCTTTGTTAGGGTTTAGCAATAAATCTTGCATGCATTGCAAGACTGTAGTTGACTCAAGGTGATTTTAGGGTTCCCTACACCTTTCGATGTCTATAAATAAGAGCTTTTTCTCATTTGTACATAACTTTTGCATGAGATAGAAATATATGTTGTGCCTACCTTTCCCTCAATATTTCCCGTTCTGTATTTGTTCATGTGTTTTTGCTATTATGATGAATTGTTATGCCACTTGGGTTTCATGCAATTATAATGGTGAATTCTTTCCTTAGTTAGATCAAATATGTTTTGTGTTCAATAAACTTGTCCAGATTCAGCTGATAGATGTGCCACCTTTCCTTCAAGTTGAGAATCTATACTTGGTTATCGTGTGATGTGTGTGAATAATAAACTTATTCAGATTGAGCTAATAGATGTGCCAACTTTCCTTCAAGTTGAGAATCTATATTTAGTTTATCGTATATTGTTTTTTCCAATAAACTTGTTTAGATTGAGCTGATAGATGTGCCACCTTGCCTTCAAATTGAGAATCTATACTTGTTTATAGTCAGATAGTCATCCTTGTTCCATTTCCTCATGCTCTGTTTTCTTGAGGAAACTAGATAGATTTTAAGTAATTAGCCTAGTTGTAGTTAAGTAATCTGCGAAACTAGAAAATACTCAGCTGCAACATATATAGTTTTTGAGAAATCCTTGTACCTCTACAACTGAAACAAAAAGATAGGATATAGTTTAGTTTACTTTCCTTTTCAAAGCACTTTTGTCAAGCACAACGAGGGAGCTTCCCCTCCTAATTTGAAGAACACTCATTGCGTAGTGTGCATAGCTTTCCATACCAACTCTTACTCCAGAGGTGCTAGTTGTTATGCCAACATTTTTCTGGCGCCCACCGTGGGGCACGAGGCCTCAAAAACTTCATGTCACGGTTATGACTATCTGGCATCCTACTGCTCAAGTCCAACAACCAACACTAATTTTGCCTATTATACAGCCTAATTTAGTCTTCATCGAAGTAGAACATTCAAATATTATCAGTAGCTTGCGCACTTTTATTTTTGAAAATCATACATCTACCACTCAGTGTAGAAACATGGCTACAACTCTGGATAAAGAAGAAGAGAAAGCAGATCTTGCAGTAGGTAGAACAGTTTTTCCACCTCTCTCGTGGAATTAAGCATCCTAGCGTACTGAGTTTATACTAGAAGAAGGAGAGGTTTTCGTCCCATCCAGCCAGATCTTGTTTTCCAAGAAGCTCCTGATCAATTTACTGAATTAGAAATTTTTGAAGAGATTCCCACTCCAACTGTAGAGATGGGTGATCATAACAATGATAATCACAACGGTCGTAAGGAAGAAATACAAGACGTCCAGCCCCCTTGCCTTAGGGCGACAATATTGGACCGTTGGCTTTAGCAGGACATCATGAACTACCCAAAGGTTCACTCAAGTTTTTCCTGAGATTTCATGGCGATGGTTCCAAACATCTAGATGAACATCTATCAGCATTCATAGTGGCTTGTTCCATTTTGTATGTTGCGCATGAAGACATTGTCGTACGTCTTTTTGTGGAAACTCTTGAAAACAACGCAACAGACTGGTTCAATAATCTTGAGCCAGGAATTATCACCAGTTGGGCCATCATGAGCAAGAAGTTCTTGGCAAGATTCAAGCCTACCAAGGACAGTCATAGGTTATTTGCACAACTCTCAAATTCAAAGATGGAAAAGCATGAACGGATGAGGGAATTCGTGGCAAGGTTTAATCACCTTGTTACACGTCTTTCTCACACCTTGAATCTATCTGATGAGATTTTGATGAGTTCTTTCATCAACGCGTTGCCATCAAAAATTACCTTTTTCCTTGAGATAAGCGAAGAAGATGATCTACAACACCTTCAGGAGGAAGAAATCAAGCTTGAAGATAACATGATTACAACCGGCAAGATAAAAGATGATTCGATCAGGCCACTCGTGCAAGCGTCGGCTGATCCGTTGCTACAGAAGGTAGAAAACGAGGTGACAATACTAAAGAGATAGTCACCTTCTCAAGGGCAACCAACTTTGCCTACACCACCACCTTTTCAACCACAACAACCGTACCAACCGAGGAGAAATAACTTCCAGCCATACAATAATTACAAGTCAAAGTTTCCGCAAGGAGAATCGAGACAAAATAATGAAGCTGAGAAGGCTACAGTCTTTTGCACATTCCATGATTTAGTTGAGCACACCGGAGCTACTTTTCTGGAAAATCAGAGAATGAATCAGCTCATAAGATTTTCCAATTATGCTCCTAGTTCAGACTTCATACCTTCTAGTTCAAACATCGTCTCTTCACAGACAGACGAGTTTGATGGCGACTCTGCAATGGGATACTTTGATCGAGAACCCGTAAATCAAGAAGAAGAAGAATCTCGTCATTTTTCTCTTGCAGTGAATCATGAAAATATCACCTCACCTGTGTTCACACATGCTCAACATTTCAAGGCACAGAAGGAGGAAGAGGAAAAGTGGAATTTGAATACAAAAGCAAAGGAAGTAGCTTCTACTTCCAATCTTAAACCTTCACAAGAGAATATCTTGCCAGCAGCTTTAGATACGTCTTCAACAAGTTTTGACATTGTGTCTTCCATGATGAAGATGAAGGTACAGATATCTCAACTGGAGTATTTACAAGATCATCCAGAGTAGCTAGATAGAATCTTGAATGTTCTTAAAAAGAAGACTGTCGTTCAGCTAACATTTCTTCAATCCTCTGTTCCTGCAGAAGAGAAGCCCAAGCCATTTTATATATATTTATATATAGGAGGTTTCAAGCTGAGCAATTGTATAATTGACAGCGGAGCTTCGAACAATGTTATGCCCTTACAAATTACGAACACGTTGGGACTTTCATGCACCCCGACTCAGGAAAATTGTTATTCACTTAGTCTAAGCCGGTGTCGTTAGTCGATCAACTCAAAGATGCGCAAGTAAGGCTAGCATCGTGTCCAGAGAAAAAGATCATGATGACCATCCTGGTGGTTGATATTCCTACTAGCTACGGGATGTTACTTAGTAGAAGTTTCTACAAAGACCTTGGAGGAGAAATATAGATGGATTGGTCGTTCGCGACAATTCCATTGAAGAAAGGTACTTTCAAGCTGGGACTGAAAACCAAATCAAAGTTTATAGTGGTGAAGTCCCAGGACCCACATCCTCAAGTGTTATATTGAAAGACACGGGTCCAGGCATATATGCTATGGTTTCAGAAGTAACGGAAGATTGTCAGAATTTTGCACTCACCATAGAATTGTCAAATGAAGAATCGAAGATGTGGACGATGCAGTTTGATGGTAGTTGTTCGACTTCAGGGTCCAGAGCGGGAGTAGTGATTATCTCTCCCGAAGGTCGTTTATATCCTTTTGCATATAGGTTGCAATTCAATTGCACCAATAATACTGTTGAATATGAGGCACTTTTATTAGGTCTCAAAAACGCAAAGGATATGGGGATCAAACTACTTCAAGTTGAAGGAGATGCAGAGCTGATCATTAAGCAGGTCAGAGAGCAGTTTCACATAAGAAAGAATCATCTCCAAAACTATAGGCAGAGAGTGTGGAATGCAATCAACTGGTTTGATGCATTTAACATCAAATATATTTCAAGAATGAACAATAGCAAAGCTGATGCATTTGCAGTTTCAGCTGCTCTTTTTATGCCTAACTCTAACATTCATCAGAATTCATTTGCTATTGAGTTAATCTACAAACCAGTTGTTCCTGATAATTTAGACAACTGGCAAGTTTTTAGTGACGATGAAGATATTAAAGAATTTCTCGTCATGGGGGACAACTACAAAGAATTGTTCTTTGAAGGAAGTTCAACTTCTCACAGAGAGTCAATTGTTGAAGAATTTAAGGTTATAGAATATGGAATCATACAATTGAAGGGAAATCAGATTCCTAAAGGTTTTGTATCCTTAGAGGATATTTTTGACAGGCATGATCGTTACATCCAAGATCAGAAAAGGTCAGGGGTGAATACTTCATCAGAATATAATCAAGTCAACATAGATACTGAAGACAAGCCTTAGTTTGTGAATTTGGGCAAGTGTTGTACTCCTGAAGAAACTAAGAGGTTTATCACCTTGTTCAAACAGTACAAGGATGTTTTTTCCTAGTCTTACAAAGATTTGAAGATCTTCACACCCATTGAATTATCTCACACAATTTCGCTGAATTCTGAGGTTAACCCTTTCAGGCAGAAACATAGACATTATAATCTACGAATTCAAAGTACTATCTATGCGGAAATTCAGAAAATGGTGGATTCGAGGATAATTTTTCCTATTCATCACTCCACCTGGGTGTCAAACATTGTTCCTATGTGCAAGAAGAATGGAGATATTAGAATTTGCATTGATTTTGGAACTTGAATCAATCGTCCTTAAAGGACAACTATCCCTTACCTATCATGGAGCATACATTGCAGACAGTTATTGGATCAGAAATGCTATCACTTCTTGATGGTTTTTTTGGCTACAATCAAATTGTAGTGGCTAAGGAGGATCAGATCAAGACAACTTTCACCACGCCGTGGGGAAAGTTTGCTTATGAAAGGATGCCTTTCAGCCTTATCAACGCCAGTGCTACTTTTCAAAGAGCCATGGATTTAGCGTTTGGGGATCTTAGGAATAAGATCAAAGTCGTCTATCTTGATGACTTAACCATTTTTTCAAATAAACGGAGTGATCACTTTTGACACCTTATGGAAGTGTCTGAGAGATGCAGGTATCATAAAATATCTTTGAATTCGAAGAAGACAATCTTCGCGGTGACGGAGGGCAAGCTACTTGGCCATGTCGTTTCCAAAGAAGGTACCAGAATAGATTTGAATCAGGTAGATTCAATCATAAACATGTCTCTCCCTACAAGCAAAGTGTAGGTGCACTCCTTTTTTGGTAAAGTTAAATTTATCCGAAGGTTCATGCCTGATTTCTCAGAGCTGACAAAGGAGATCTTAGCAATGATGAAGAAGACCTCTACTTTTGTGTGGAATAATGAAGGCAAATAGGCCTTTACTAAAATCAAAGAAGCTATTGCTAACACACCAGTGTTAGTTTGGTCAGACTTTCAAATGGATTTTATTCTTTATTGTTATGCATCAGAACACTCACTGTCTTCCATTTTGACACAGAAGCTCAGCAAGGAGGGAGAATCTCCTATTGCTTTTATGAGTGCTAATTTTAAAGATGTTGAAATGCATTATTCCTAGATCAAGAAAAATGCTTATGCTATCATCAGAGCTGTCAATAATTTTAGATTTTATCTATTGAATTCTCATACAACGGTGTATGTCACCGATCTAGCAGTCAAAAGTGTGCTTACCCAATAGGAGATGGACACAAAGAGAGGGAATTGGATCGTGAAAGTTCAGGAATATGATCTGGAGATTAAACCAACCAAGCTTGTTCGCGGGCAAGGTCTTTTTCGGTTATTGGCAGAAGATGGAGATCGTAAATTCAAGAGCAATGGTGGAATTGGTTCAAAACAGGAAATTGAAGAGGACCTTCCTTTGGTCCTATTAGTTGATTCTGCAAGAGAATGGTACACACCTCTATGGTATTATTCGGCATATGGTGAATGTCCATGTCACATGGACAAACAGCAGAAAAGAAACATTGAAATTGAAAGCACAGAATTTTGTGCTTGTTAACAACGTTCTGTACAAGCGTGGCCTTGATGAAACTTTTCTTTTATGAGTCGGTAGAGACCAGTAGTAGAAGTTGTTGGATGCATTTCACAGTCAGGCATGCGAAGGACACTTTTCATCGAGGGTCACTGCATTCAAGATCTTGCGGGCATAGTACTATTGGCCTACTATGTTCTGTGACGCATATGAATGGGTTCACAAATGTCAGTTATGTCAGTAGTTTGCTAGTAAAGTCAAATTGGCATCTCTCCCACTCAAGCCAGTGATCATTGATGCTCCATTTCAGCAATGGGGTACTGATTTTGTAGGTCCTATCAATCCAAGTTCTAGCAAGGGGCATGTTTATGTCCTTACAGCGATAGATTATTTTACGAAATGGGTTGAGGCAGTTCCTACTAAACGAGCTTCGTCCGAAGTGGTTTGCATTTTTCTAAAGGAAAATATCATTTCTCGCTTCGGAGTTCCTCAAAAAATTGTGGCTGATAATGCAACTTGCTTCTCGTCAAAGGAGATTTTAAGTTTTTGTTTTGATCACAGCATCATGCTGTCACATTTGTCAGATTATTACCCTCGGGGTAATGGACAAGTCGAATCATCCAATAAGAACATTGTCACAATTATACGCAAGTTAGTTGAGTCAAATCAGTGAGCTTGGCATACCAAGTTATATGACGCCCTTTGGGTTGATCGTATAACTCCTAAAAGAGCTATTGGCACCTCGCCTTTCGTGCTTTTGTATGATATAGAAGTTATTCTTCCCATTACCTTGGAGTTGTCTAGTTTACAGCTGGCATCTGTAGTGGAGGATGAAGAATTCAATGATCCTATTCAGAAGCGGATGTTGCTCCTGATGAAACTTCAAGAGGAGAGGACAGAAGTTGTTGATAAAATCACTCAGCACCAGGGAAGAGTGAAGAAGATTTTTGATAAGAGGCTCATCATAGAGAATTTGAAGTTGGAGATCAAGTCCTTTTGTGGGACAAAAGGTATGAGCCAAAAGGAATGCATGGAAAATTTGATTCCTTATGGTTAGGGCCCTTCCAGATTCATGAATCCGTAGGAGAGAACACTTATATTCTCTCATATCAGGATGGAAGGCTCTTCCCGCTTCCCTATAGCGGGCAGTATCTTAAGCACTTCAACTCTCCGAGGGAGGAGTGATATTGTAAATACTTTGTAAGTAATTTTTATGCTTTATCGTTATGTTGTTTTGTGTTTCCCCATTCTGTGATGTTTTGTCATGTTTTAGGTGATTTTTTAGGTAATTAGGGAAAATTCCTAACTCTAATGCCCAATCGTAAATCACTGGTCTACGTAACACTGAGATTCTTAGGTTCTCCTATGTCGTGGGTATCCGACATGGTCACTAGACGGAGCCTAATGTTGTACCCAAACCAATTATTTTGCTTCATCAAGCTATTTTGCATAAAATAGTCTAAACCTTGCTAAAATGATGTAAAATATAATTTTTGGGCAATATCAAGCATGGAGTTTTGTTAATGTTTTGTCAGTCAAAGGCAGTATCCATTGATCAGAACCCGAATCAGAGACTTAGAACAAAGCATTTCATGATGGACGAGCATTTCATGATGACACTTATACTTTTAAATAGTCATTTCAGTGGCTAAAATGATGATTTCAATGGTCAATTTTTGAAGATTTCTCAAGGAAAAGCAAAATTGCGCCCCTGTAGCCCTTCTTTTTGAAGGCCTAAATTTTGTGATAAATGCTCAACCATACAATCAATCTCTTCATAATTAGTCTTCCTATCTGATGAGCTATCCTGCGAGACTATTTGAGACTCGTAACTCTGGTAACTGGCAATAGAAGTTGAAGATTCCAAAGTTGCAGTTTGCAGAAGCTTTTCTTTTTCTAGCTTTTCCGCCCCTGTAGCTCAAGGGCGCATCCCTTTAAAGGGTGTTAGATCTTGGTATTCCTCATGGTTGATGTAGTCAATCTCTTCAAGACTAATCTGTATGTCCAACGAGCTATCGAATGTAGTCATCCGAGTCCTAGAGCTCTGACAGTCAGTGTCAGAAGATAAGCTTATGAGGAGAGTTTACATCACAGAGCTTCCTTAAATGGTGAATTGCGCCCCTGTAGCTCAGGGGCGCCCTCCAAATTGACCCTTAAGATGGCAGAGTTTGCAGATGAGGTCTTCCTATCATCTGTGCTACCCTAGTCTGGCTTCGCGATGCACCAAGTTGCTTGTTAATCTGACATTCTGAAAGATCATGGTAGAGATTCTAATAGGCACTTAATTTCACAGGCGGACTGGCATATAAATTTCATTGTCTTTCTGTAGGCCAGGGGCGCCTAGCCTTTAGGCCTATCAGATGAGGTTATTGATGTTCGAAGTCTTCACAGGACTTGAGAGTAATTACTCCAGCTATCCAACGAGCCCAGCCATTAGCCTTTGGGATTTGGAAAACGCTTGTACGTGCGAGGTCTTTGAGGAAATACTGTAAAACATAGACAGCTCAGAAAATGGCTAAGTCTGGTCGTCTATTCCATCTTGGGAAAGGCACCTTTCTTTTTGAGGTCTTAGAAGCAGTTTTCTCGCTTCATCACCTCCAGAGACATCTCTTCTCAATGCTCTTAGCCATGCAGAGAGACAGTCGGTGCACGAATCGGGGCATTCCAGCTCTTAGAAGCAGTTTTTTCATTGGATGCAAAATACTCCTAGTCATGCAGTGAGCTTGTTTGCCTATCAGTAGGGTTCACCATTTGTCGTCGGCAACCGTTTCAAGCGTCAGATGGCAGTTTGGGAAAATGGTTAAGTCTGACACCTAAAAATCAATTTAATCAAGGGCGTCTAATTCTTTAAGGTGTTAAATGATGGATTTTGCAATGATGACTCCCAGTAGACATTTCTTCCTTGCTTTGTAGGCTTCACAATGAATACACTTGCTCAGTCTCAGCATCACCCGGTCACCTAGAAATCAGTGTTGAATATGCCCAATTGTAACTTTGTAGTCAGCTACGAAGTAGGAAGTTAGCGAAAAACCTCATATCTTGAGCAAATGGATGCCTATGAGGTCAAATGAGGACTTTTCGAGATTAGTGAAGGTTGTCAAATCCGTCCAAGTGCTCAACATGGTTTGTCAACTAAATAAAATAATATTAAATATTTATTTTGCATGCTAAGGCATTAAATGGCAATTTTTCTCAACAATTCATTATTGGTGCCTTTTTTATGTTGGAACTCAAATTTGCATGTAAGGGCAACATGAATATTTTTATTATTATTTTAATCCAAAACTCTGAGTCAATCACAGTTCAATTGAAAGGGGTCCAATCAGAATCCTTCTATTTCAGTCGAGGGTTTTTAGTCTTGCAGTCACCTTTGAGGTGCGAATTTATTCTATTAATTCAAGCATTGCGTCATATTTCATTCACATAGCTTGAGCAAATTCATAATTCTTCAAAGCAAAGGAAAATTTCCTTCAGAGTTGGGTGAATTTCTCATCAACAATCATTGGTGAAGACATCAAAACACTTTCTTTGCAGGTACAAGTCCAAATTAATCAGTAGACTTCAGGCAGAGTGGTGATTTTGTTAGAGTAATTGGTCTTACTTGATTAATTAAACAATATCTGGTTAATTAATTAAGTTACCTTTTATCTTTTTTTCACTTAAGCTAACTTTAGGTGCATAATAATTAATTATTTATTAATTATTATGTGCAAGCCTAGGGTTTCCTTTTTTTTAAGGTTTTTTACCTATAAGGTTGTAATCTTTTCTTTGTAAATTCACTCCTTTACTTTTTGGCAATATTGGGCATATTTTTGCTGTGTTGTTTCTTGGCATCTCCCTTGTAACAGGTTTGAGCTTTCAGAATTCTTTGTGTTCCTTCATGGTATCAGAGCAAAGAACTGAAGCTCCCTGTTCTGGTGTTTGAGATCTTGCATTAGAAGCTGGGTTTGTTTTTAAACCGAGCGGATAAAATCTGAGAGGTTCAAAAAAAAAAAAAATTGAAATCTTTTCTTGGGTTTGTACCCACAATCTGCATGGTACCGCCGGACATGCAAGTACTGCAAGCAGCAGTACTCATTTCACTTTCGGTGCCTTGGTTTTCTGGCCGTTTTGCTGGCCGCCGTTGACCTCCCTTGTTTTTTTAGCTGCGCCCCTAGTTTCGCCGGTCGCCGCTACCGCTACTCTTTCACCAGTCGCCCCCAAGCTTCGGCTGTCGCCCGAGGTCCTGCCGTGCCCCTGGTTTTTCCGCTGCCACTGCCGAGCTCAACACCCCCGCTGCTCTTTCCCCAACCGCCTCTGGTTTCTCCCGGCCGCCGCCGCAGGGTTTCCTGGCTGCCACCCCAGCTCCCGTCATTGCTACTGCCGCTGCCTTTTTCCCCGCCACCCGAGCTCCCACCGTTGCTGTTGCCCCTATTTTTTTCCCTGCCACCCGATCTCTCGCCGATGTTGCTACCGCTGCCTTTTTCCCCGCCGCCCGAGCTCCTGCCACTGCTTTTTTCCCCGCCGCTGCTCTTTTCCCGGCCGCTGCCACTACCGCGCCCACCACCGCTGCCTTTTCCAAGCTCACCCGGCTCACTGGACCTACCCCCAGCCCCCTGGTCACTCACCGGACCAGGGGCTCTTTTTTTTAGCCCCTAGGGCTTAAAGGAGGCAGTATTGTTCTTTTTTTGGAGGCTTCACGAAATCGGGTATAAAATGGGAAAACGGTCTCCGTTTTTTTCAAACGAGATACCGTTGGAAAGATAATTTCATGCCGGACGTCATGGTGCTAGTATTTTTTCCCAAATTTTCTGCTTGACTATATTTTTTCTAGTCAAAGAGGGGTCTTCTTTCTACACTTTCAGGGCCATAAAAGGTGCAAATGGACTCCGTTTTTCAAAAATGAATATGCGTTAGAAAGCTCTTAGCCTGCTCTATTCAGCTATGTGATCATTTTTCTCATAATCTTATTCAGGTACACAAGAATTTTTTTTGAAGCTTTTTTGCTTATGCATTGCTTCCTCGTTCTCAGTTTATACTAGGGTTTGGGTTTCTCTTTTGTGGGGGGGGTGTTTTTTCTCACTTTCTATCATTTATATCAGAAATCCAGAACACCAAAAACTCTCAAAACAATCAAACCCTTCTACATCTTTTGTCTATTCTAAAATACCACATAATAATAAAAAACACCAGCAGGTACAGTTATAGGTACAGGTACAGGTATAGGTACAGTTACAGGTACAGGTGCAGGGTTTCATGGCAGACTCCTCAGTTGAGTTACTCACACCACACAACTATCACACCTAGAAGTCTCGCATGAGGAGGCTTCTCAGGTCACGAGGGTTGTGGTCTTGTCTAGATGAGGTACAACCTCAGTTGCAGTATCTTTTTGAGATTCTTCAGCACAGGAACAAGATGGATGAAGCTATGGGTTTGTTATCTCTGCACGTTTCAGACAGCCTTCTATTTCACCTTGATACTTTGCTCACTCCTTGCACCATTTGGTTGAAGTTTGAGACACTTTTTGGGACCATTAATGAGTTATGAGCATTGCAGATTGAGGCAGAGCTCGCTTCACTATTACCTGAATCATTTTCCACTATTGAGGATTTTTTGACCAAGTTCAAAACAATCTACACTATTTTACAGGGTTGTGGCAAGAATAAGTCAAACACCAAGTGCATTTACTTGATCCTTTCGAAGCTTCGTGGTCCATTTCAGATATTTGCTTCTTCATTCTATTCCACCATGGATGGTATGGGTACTCATTTTACCATGCCTACCTTTGATGTGTTTTGTGAGCATTTTTCTCGTGACCAGTCACACCTTTCTCAGATTGATATGCTCTCAGGATCAAAGAACAAAGCATTGGTTGCTCAATCATCTAAGGAGAAATAGAAGTAGAAACTGAAGTCCAAGAAAGATTCTGTTGATAGTGAGCATTCCTCCAAACCACCTCCTAAGTCTGATTCCAAACCACCACTTAATCCAAAACAGGGGAAATCTTTGAAGTCTGGTGAGTCTTCCTCCAAGACTAAGAAGAAATCAGGAGACACTTGCACCATCTGTGGCAAGGAAGGACATCCAGTTTCCAGGTGTTGGAAATGATTAGAAGCTTTAGAGGAAGCCCTGTAGCAGCATCACATCTCCTCACCTCAGTCGTCTTCTCCTTCCATAGGGAAATTTCATGCTCTCACTGCTCGCGCATCGACCTATGGGTCCACTTGGATTCTAGATTCTGGTGCTTCTCACCATATGATTCACACTCAATAGTTGGTCACTTCTCTTGCCTCTTGTGGTACTTCACATATTGCAGTGGGTGACTCTACACAGCTTTCAGTCTTGGGTTCAGGTTCTGTCTCTTTGGATGGGGGTACTCTACAAGATGTTCTGGTTGTTCCTGACATCTCGACGAACCTCCTATCCATTTATCAAATTTTCCATTCTAGCTCTGGTAAGACAATTGAGTTTTCACCACATCATGTGGTTATTCAGGACCTCCACGACTCTCATTCGGTTGTGGCTACTAGGTATGTTGATACTGCATCTCATCTTTACAGATTTGATGGATTTGAGCCTTCTGAGGGTACAGGTTCCTCTCTTATTGTACATACAGATTCAGTGAGTAAGGTTTGGCATGAGAATTTGGGCCATGTCAATTACAGATATCTTTAGCAGATGAGTACACAGGCACTTGTTCTTGGTCTTCCACATATTTCTTGCACATACGGTGTTTGTCCTGGTTGTGTGCTTGGCAAGCATCACAAGGATCCCTTTCCGAAGGGAAGTGCCACTCATGCTTTGGCACCCTTGGAGTTGATTCATAGTGACCTCGTGTCATTTCCCACTCCTTTTTCTGGGGCCAAGTATGTACTCACATTCATTGATGACTTCTCCAGATGCACATGGGTGTACTTTCTTAAGTACAAGTCTGATGTCTTTGATTCCTTTCGAATCTTCAAGACATTTGTAGAGAAGCAGTCTGGCCTTTCTATTCGGTGGATACATATAGATAATGGGGGGGAGTATATGAATCAGGCTTTTAGAGATTTTTGCACTGAGCATGGTTTGCAGCATCAGTTTACTATTCCCTACACCCCTCAGTAGAATGGTGTCGCTGAGAGAAAGAATAGGACTTTACGAGAGATGGTGAATTGTATGATTCAGTCCAGGTCCATGGATCCATCCTTTTGGGCTGAGGTAGTTAATTGTGCCAATTATATTCAAAATCGGATGCCTCACAAGGTGATTTGACATATGACTCCTGAGGAGGCTTGGTCTCATGACAAGCCTGATGTTTCATCATTTCGAGCATTTGGTAGTGAGGCATGGGCCTTTATTCCTGATGCTCAGAGGAGAGCCATGGAGTGGAAGAGTCGACCCCTCATTTTTGTCAGCTACTGTGAGGATGTTAAGGCATATAGGTTGTTTGATCCTGATTCCATAGAGGTCCTATTTCGACTGGATGTCCAGTTTGATGAGCGCCTTCCCATAGTGGATACCCTGTCTCCAGTGTCTACTTCACTACCTACTCCTCACACTGCAGCTCTTCAAGATTATGTTGAGGATGATTCTGATGAGGATGCTGATGATCCCCCATCTCCACCTCCACTTGCTCCACCTCAGATGCCCAAATGGGCTCGCTTTACTATTGAGGCAGTAGGATCTATGGTAGGTGATCCTTCAGACACTCATCGCACCTGTTCTCATATTGTGGGTTCTAGTCTTTTGAGTCATGCTCTTTTGGAGGATCCTTAGAAGTTTTCCAAGGTGACAGGTCACCCTGAGTGGGATAGTGCTATGGAGGAGGAGTATTCTTCTTTGATGAGGAATAGTACTTGGGATCTCTGTCATCTTCCTAAGGGCAGAAAGATGGTTCGGTACAGATGATTGTATCACACCAAGTATGCTACTGATGGTTCTATTGATAAGTACAAAGCACATCTTGTTATGAAGGGTTTCTCATAGGTTGAGGGTGTTGATTACTTCAAGACATTTGCCCCTGTCACCAAGATGAATTCTATTCGCTTTGTACTATCACTTGCAGCTTCTAGGGTCTGGTCCATTTATCAGATGGATGTGAAGAGTGCTTTCTTGCATGGTAACCTATAGGAGGAGATCTATATGGAGCAGCCTCAGGGATTTGTTCAGGATGCTTCTTTGGTTTGCAGACTTCGACGTTCATTATATGGTCTCAAACAGGCCCCTCAGGCTTGGTATGAGAAGATGGACTCTTTTTTGCTCTCCACTGGTTTCACACGATGTCATTCTGATCCTACAGTCTATATTCAGAATCTTGAGGGTGAGATCCTGATTCTTGTGCTATATGTTGATGGTCTCCTCATCATAGGTAGCTCATCCTCTATGATTCAGCATGCTCAGCGAGCTTTGATGGAGCATTTTTAGATGACAGATCTTGGTCTTCTACACTATTTTCTTGGTCTTCAGGTGATTCAGTCTTCTGATGGGATCTCCATTTACTAGCAGAAGTATGCTCTTGCTATGCTTCGGCACTTTGGCAAGCTTGATTGCAAGCCTGCCCCCACACCTTTTCAGTCAGGGTTTGTTTTGACTCCTACTTGCCCCACTCCTGTAGATTCTACACTTTATAGGTAGTTTGTTGTACCTGACTCACACTCGTCCTGATCTTTCCTTTGTGTTTGGCCTTGTCTCTCAATTCTCCCATGATCCTCATGAGAGTCACTGGAAAGTTTCCAAATGTATTTTGAGGTACATTCAGGGCACCCTTTCTTATGGCATTCACTACACATCAGGGGATCCTCACATTGTTGGCTACACTGACTCAAATTGGGCTGGTGATGTCAATGATCGGAAGTCTACTTCTAGCTTTGTTTTTTGTATTGGCTTCGGTCCTATCACATGGTCTTGTAAGAAGCAAACTGCTCATGCATTATCATCTACAGAGGCTAAGTATCAAGCTGCTGTGCTCGCTAGTCAGGAGATCTTATGGCTTCGACAGTTGATGACTAAGTTTAGTTTTCCTCCTGATAGTCCCACTATTCTTTGGTGTGACAATCAGAGTGCTATACACATTTCTCGCAACCCAATGGAGCATCAGCGGACGAAGCACATTGAGCTTCATATGCATTTCATCAGACAGTTGATTCAGGATGGTTCTCTCATTTTGGAGTATATTCCCACTGACAAGCAAGTTGTTGACATCTTCATGAAGCCTTTTTCCTTGTCGCGCTATCTTCAATTACGCTCTATGCTTGGGGTAAAGGAAGTTGTCCTTGGGGGGTCTTCATGAGGCCTTCCTTCCTTCATTTTTCTTTCAGCATGTTCTTCTATCTCTTTTTGGAGAGGAGTTTTTCCCATTGGGTTTTCTCCTTTTTCTCCATTTCATAGAGATTTCCTTGTACTTGGGTACCTAATCTGGCCTTGTTACCCAGACCCAATGTTATTTGCTTTCAGAAGCTTCTTCTAGGTTTTAGCTTCTCCCTAAGTCTAGCTTAAGGGGGGTGTTAGAGTAATTGGTCTTACTTGATTAATTAAACAATATCTGGTTAATTAATTAAGTTACCTTTTATCTCTTTTTCACTTAAGCTAACTTTAGGTGCATAATAATTAATTATTTTATTAATTATTATGTGCAAGCCTAGGGTTTCCTTTTTTTTAGGTTTTTTACCTATAAGGTTGTAATCTTTTCTTTGTAAATTAACTCCTTTACTTTTTGGCAATATTGGGAATATTTTTGCTGTGTTGTTTCTTGGCATCTCCCTTGTAATAGGTTTGAGCTTTCAGAATTCTTTGTGTTCCTTCAGATTTTGGCAAAGGAAAACATCAAAAAACGTCTTTCTTCTTCTCAATTTCTTCCATTTTCTCATCTTAAATTCATTTGCATGTTTGAAGAATTGGGAAATTTTGGCAAAACAAATCATATGGGTCTATTCAAAATAGCTTTCTCAAGAAAACCCATGTGCCAGAATTTTTCAAGAAAATTTACTCCAGAGCATCAGTTCTCGAGTTTCTAATTTTCTCAACTGAAAATTCCTTGCATGGTCGAGTAAAAGTCAAATTTTCACATTTCTGACGTTCTGGGTTGTCTTAGAATCTGTTTCTAGACAAAAAACATATCTCATATTTTTTGCTGAAAATTACCCTTCGATAGGCTATTTTTAGCCTCAGTGGGCTATTTTTAGTTTTCCAAAAAATTTGTTAGAATATAGCCGTGTTCAGAGTCAACAAGCTAGTTTTTTAGAGTACAGTACACATAGACTGAATTCAATATCAAATCGGTCTTAATTCATGATTTCATCAGGAAAGCTGAGACTGATTTGTATCAAGTGTTTCAGAGGGTTGACATGCATAGTTACTCAAATCCATATGGTTGCATGCCTCGTATGGCTGATTGTCTTCCATAGTTGGTTTAGAGGGTTGATATCATTGGAATTTTCCATGTGCAGCAAGTTCATTTGCATTTCTCACAACTAGAGTGGGCATAATCAAACCTCATAGTTTCGTCATGCAAAAGCATCAGAAGCATCAAGCTACAGAAGAGATAGTGGCCATCACTTCAGTTATGAAGCTGCCAAAGTTATAAGTCAGTGAGGTGCTAGTTTGAGTGTGCAAAGATTTCCAAGATTGCTCAAGTTGCTGACATTCAGATGTTGATGCAGTTAACAATCTTTTTGAGGGATTGGTTGCTCGAGATCATGACCAGTAGACTTTAGTTCCCACCTCTTAGGATAGACACTACACACAGGAGTTAAACTTGGTGTTATCTTTTCAAGTTAACCCGCTATCTCATCTCATGCATATCTATTCTGAGATCAGCTTTATTCACTTGGAGTTTTATTTAGGGTTTTCGTTAACTGATGGTAGTGTTCTAGTTAACATGCTTTCAATAAGGACGTGCATACTTGCACAATTGTCCATTTTTTAGATTAGGTGTTTTAGTTAATTGATGGTAGTTTTCTAGTAAACTATATAGTTTTCTTTGTTAGGGTTTAGCAATAAATCTTGCATGCATTGCAAGACTGTAGTTGACTCAAGGTGATTTTAGGGTTCCCTACAACTTTCGATGTCTATAAATAAGAGCTTTTGCTCATTTGTACATAACTTTTGCACGAGAGAGAAATATATGTTGTGCCTACCTTTCCCTCAATATTGCTCGTTATGTATCAGTTCATGCATTTTTGCTATTATGATGAATTTTTATGCCACTTGGGTTTCATGCAATTATAATGGTGAATTCTTTCCTTAGATCAAATTTGTTTTTTGTTCAATAAACTTGTCTAGATTGAGCTAATAGATGTGCCACCTTGCCTTCAAGTTGAGAATATGTACTTGGTTATTGTGTGATGTGTGTGAATAATAAACTTATTCAGATTGAGCTGATAGATGTGCCACCTTGTCTTCAAGTTGAGAATCTATATTTAGTTTATCATATATTGTTGTTTCCAATAAACTTGTTTAGATTGAGCTGATAGATGTGCCACCTTGCCTTCAAGTTGAGAATCTATACTTGTTTATCATCAGATAGTCATCCTTGCTCCATTTCCTCATGCTCTATTTTCTTGAGGAAACTGGATAGATTTTAAGTAATTAGCCTAGTTTTAGTTAAGTAATCTGCGAAACCAGAAAATACTCAGCTGCAACGTATATAGTTTTCGAGAAAGCCTTGTACCTCTACAATTGAAACAAAAAGACAGGATATAGTTTATTTTACTTTCCTTTTCAAAGAACTTTTGTCAAGCACAACGAGGGAGCTTCCCCTCCTAATTTGAAGAACACTCATTGCGTAGTGTGCATAGTTGTCCATACCAACTCTTACTCTAGAGGTGCTAGTTGTTACGCCAACAGTACTAAATATCATAGTATGAATTGAGTTTAATATACCTCACAATACACTCAACTACTTTCTAGTGACTCTGAAGAGTTTCCAAAGAGAACTAAAGAGACAAGCCCAATTGCGAAAATAATATCAAGACAATTGTGCAATCAAATGCAAAAACTACCAACTAACTATTGATACAATGTAGCATCAACCCTAGGTGTACTATACTAGTAAGTAGTGTGACACTTGATTGGAATGGTATTTAGATAATATTACAATTAGTCATGCCAAATATGGTGAAGCAATTCAAGAGAATGCTTCTGCTAAAAACTAGAGATCCCCTCTAAAGGTACATATAATGTACATGTTTAGGTCTTATTATAGGTAAAGTATATGCTCAAAGGACTCTTCGTGGGTTCCTTTGTTGGTGATATTGTCATTAGGAAAAGATTCAACTAGTTTAGTGAGGATAAATTCAAGTTCTAAGGGCATAGTTTCAAAGGATCCATACCCAAGCCCTTAGTACCTAGAATTGTTCTTCGGAAATATAGGTTTAATGATTCCTTGTTCATGTAACCAAGTCCTTTACCCTTATAGCCCATATTTTTTCAATTATGGAGGTGTTTTGTATACAAATATGTAGCTAGAGAAAGCATTTTTCCTTCTTCATCTCTACTAAGCCACAGTGTTATTTCACCTTCAATATTTTCTCTATCTAAAAATCTCGAAAGTTAAAATGTTGTTGACCCACTTTTGAAAGAGACCATAGCTATTGACTTTGAGAATTGAGGTTGACCATGTTATCTTGGGATTGTCAAAGATTTCCCATATAAAAGGAATCTTGGAGCTAATATTTCATTCATCCTTTAATAAAAATATTAGCCTTGATCTCAAGAATAAGAGTGTGAGAGGTTGAGTCGAAGGTGAGTGAAGATGGGTCAATAATGGAAAATGATGGTTGTGATGGAGATGCAATATAATTAGTAGATAAATGGTAAAAATTATTATACATTCCTTCTAATAGTTTAGAATATTTGATACATCATTATGTGACAATTTGTTGCATTGGTAATATATGGACAAGATAGCTTATATGGTATGTATCTACATAAGATGAGGAGAATATTATATGGGAGATCAAGGTCTAGAACATAAAATAGGTCTCCAAGGTTACTAGTCCAAACTAGATAGACAACTTGATGTTCCTTTCAAATTCTCATTTTGCGCCATCATATGCTTTGATATTTATTCACCTTTAGGGACCCATAACTCCTTTAGAATATACCCTAAGTGTTTAATTAATTTTAAGGTGCATAAGTTTAAGCTTGATCCACCATTTATGAGGATTCATTTATTTTTGTGTTTATGGATGATGGATTTTATGTGAAGGGCCTTATTATGGATGGTTCAAAAGTTGGAAGGTCCTTTTCAATCACTACTAGATAATGTTGTGAGGAAAAGTATCCTATCATGGCTTGAAATTGGTTGACACTAATGTCATTAGGGACACATGATGCTTGCAAAGATCATTCTAGAATTTATTTATAAATGGGGAAGGTTTTTAGGGGTTCTAAAATAGAGATTCATGTGGCGTTTAAGATGTGATGAAGCCCCCAAAATTATTTCCCCACCTTAGTGCATGGTTACTATATAATTAGATCTATTTATGGATACAATGGCTACTTGAGGATGGGGAATCATAGGATGAAGAGATTTAAACATTATAGTTGTAATTATTGGTGGTACCCTTATTGGACATGCAGGCCTTGCCTTCATGATGCTTAGGAAAAGGGTCCTTATAAATACCTAGTTGATCATTTGAGGAATTTGATCGTTTGCCTTTAACTTCTATCTCACCTCAATTGATCAGATCTTGAATGTAATTTTTAAGTGCCATACATTTTTTTATTATTTGCTCATAAGTTTGGTTTATCATTGGATTGGTTTTTGTTATTATATTTAGTTTCCTTGTATATCTTAATCAACCCTTTATCAATGAGGGGATTTTCTATGGTTATTCCTTTGTCTATGATATCATCAAAGAAATTATCACATTTAATCTATAGATGAAATCCCATTTCCCGATTCAAGTTTTGGATAAATATGGTGATTAATTATTTTTCAGGAATGCACCATAGGAATCTACTAGCAATTTTTCAACATCCTTGCAAGAATGAAGAAAAGTTCTTGAATTTTTTTATTTTCTCTCAAGCAAAAATCCAACATTAATATTTGATGTTTAATATTGTAGGAAAAGTGTGCAGTAAATTTTTCATCTAATTACTTAAAGGTCGTGATAGCTCACCATGTGAAAGGTGGATAAGCCATTCCAATTCTTGACTTCCTAATATTCTAGGAAATAGTATCATGAGATATATGTCACTATAAGAGATATCTTGACATGTTATGGAAAATTCCATGATGTGTTCTCTAGGATATATCCCATCTCCTACATTTTTCAAACTCAAACACTTCAAAATTTTGTCAGACGGAAAACATAGTGATGGAGCTATCAAAGGGATAAGGACATTTGTAATTGATGTTCCAACACATGGTACCTATAAACAGTAGAAATATAGCCTCAAAACAATTATATCAATTATATATGGGAACCCAAAAGACTATCACATGTCAATTAAACTCTAACCACATTATTACAATCTCTAGAAGATTCCAAGTTAAAATTACCACTATAGTCAATACAAAAATACTACCTCAAATCACTACCAAAGTTCCAACTATAGAATTAGGAACTAGATATAACATCGTGATTTACACATTTTCTATAGAAGATCATATATCTATAGCAAATAGATCTACTCCTCAAAGCACCCATATCATGTTAAGATTGCAAAAAAAAGAAATATCCAAAGTCCTTCATGGCATAATATCATATCACTACCACAACTCCCATTGCATATGATCTAGGGCTACCAATGGTATTGTGATAAACATATCCTAATTGAATATCATTTATAACCCCTACATAATCAAAGAACTAAACTAAAACATCAGGAGATCCCTAAGCACAAAGTAAAACCATCATCTCTAAAAGAATATAATTGCTACAAGATTTAAGAAAATAAACGCTAGTGATCCAAAGCACTACAACATATATAATAATTACTTTATCCATCCATATCATTATCTCTTTGCTACATAACACCAATGCATCATGATGGCCAAGGGCCGCCTAAACAAGAGTATACAAATCCATGACATATGAATAGTCTACAACAAGGCATCATATAGCACATCAAAAATCCTTGGGCATAAAATTTGCACACATCTAAATATTCCATGCAACATGATCATATAGATAGCCCATGTTAATAGAAAAAAAGGAATCCAAAAGGTGAAAGAAACCTTGTCTAGTGCTCTAACTAAAACCAAGGAAACCACAAAACTTACAAATTTAGAAATAGTGTACAAAATAGATATGAAGACCCAATAACAAGAAAACCCAATATTTCATCATTAATAAGAAAAATAGAGACAACAAAAGATAAAAATATAGATTCCTCATGACTCAAATGATAAATAAAATATAGATCTAATTTTTCATAAACCCACAACTGAAGTAGCCATAGGTCAATAACCCATCAAGAAACCATTTCAAAAGTGATGATTGAATGATCATATACCAACACCTCCAACCCATAAAAAATTAAATGACCTTCTCAAACCATGCATATAATCCTATAACTATTACATCAAAAAATATACCATGAAAATCACAATTTGAAAATAGTCTCTCAATAGACCTATGAAATGAAATATTTTGGTTAAACATGCAAGACCTATAAATCCATATAATATATAGACATAAATCCAAATATAAATCAATTTATCATATAGAAAACTCAAAAGTATTAACACATCAAAAATATTAAACCAAAAATGGACTTAAAATAATAAGAAATACTATAGATCTTGAACAAAAAAATTATAAAACCCACATATCTAGTTGGCATGAATTTGAAATGTGCAAGTTCCACCATCCAATTAGACAAAGAGGTTATCTAGGAGCTCCAATCCATCAAATAATACAACTCTAAAACCACTATCATATGCCTACGTAAGAAACCATGTTGTGTCAAAGATCTATGCATATAAGATCCTCCATGACACCATGGTCACCACCCTCAATGTACCTAAATCAAAACCCCACTAAGTTGAGATCCAAATATCACATATGTATATCATCCATGTCCTCAAAATTAGAAGATTTCTAAAAATTTGAGATCTCATGAAGTGATAAAAACACCTAACCCACAAAAAATGATCAAAAAGTGATATGCATTGCCTATAAGAAGTACACAATTTGATACCATGGTCACTAAATATGACTTGTCAAATAAATGAGATAAAAAGCTAGCTTCCAAGTATAATTTTATGTCATAAACAACAAAATATGGAAAACCAATTCATATCATTATGTAGTGCTTAAAGAGATATTTTTATTGACTATAAGAAATCAAAAGAATAATATTGTGGGTGAAAGTTATGCTTCGCAAAAAAAAATGGACTAATATGCCAAATAAAAAATAAGTATACACAAATCTAGTGGTTGATTAGTGGTGGTCACATGTGTGTAACAAAATTTTATAGTGCCACCAATGATGGTGGAGAAGCCACTGGAGCAATGTAGGGGTGGAGGGATAGTAGTAGGTCAGTAGATTCTAGCTCAGTATGGTTTCAAGCCCCTTCATAGCTAGCTATAACTAGGGGTTTGCCTCACATAAAACTAGCCACCAAAATGTAGCAAGTGGTCCCTAATAGGACTAGGATCTTATGCTTGATCTCTATTGATTATTGATTTAGGTGGGGTTTATTTTATAACATAGTGCATTCCCCTCACCAATGGCTAATAAATTCAATGCCATACCTTACAAAACAATACCATCAAATAAATCCAAACATATATCATACCCAGTGATGTAAGAAAATACAATAACAATGTTGGAATATTCCACTATATATGTTGTTGACTATGCCATAGATTTGATGCAATGTATGCCATATATGGATCTATATAATCATACATAATCTACTTGTGAAGGTTATTTCAAATCCCTAAAAATGACAAACAAATTAACTCCAAAATCTATCAAGTTTTATGTTGATCCATATATTTTAATGTTGATAGATAATAGTGAGGTTTATTTTGGCCCAAGAGCTCATCTACAAAAATTGTCCTACAAAACCCTCACAAAATGAACCTGACAATAAATCCATTTGCAAAATCAACAAAAAAACAAGAACTAAAACAATTGAGATCTACAAACACATCTAAGACTTTGAGAATTCCTTCAATATTTTTTAGCATTACCGTGGATTCAACTATGCATAGCTTCCACTCAAACAAAGGGTTAACAATACAAAGTACACATCTCTTATAACTTGAAAACTAGACTCTAATACCCAATAAAATGAAATTGTAGAAAAATATATTAATTCCATATAAACCTTATGAGGGAAAAATATAAAATAAGTATAAAGAATTTGTAGAAAAATATACTAATTGCACAGAAACCTTATGAGGAAAAAATATAAAATAAGTATTCAAAACCAACAATGCAAAGAATAACAAAGCATAACCACAAGATTATACTAGATGTACCATGGAAAAAATATTTTAGGAATAACCCAACTTTTAAAAGTGCCAAAACAAGTCGATGTATTAGTTCAAGAACAAGATTATAATACACTTGGAGAGTCTCCATGCAAGGCCTTTGAAGCATCAAGAATATTAATTACACTCCTCCATATGAATGAGAAAATGAGAACCATATAGTGACACACCCAATCCATGCTTCTTGTGATCACATATGCAACCTTCAAGAGATTATCAATCCAACCAACCCAATTAACTACTCATTTGTTTGGTTTTATAGAAAAAACTAGCACTAAACCACTATGTGGTATTACATATACCATAAGTCTAAAAACCATGAGCTTTACTAGATCATAAACCCAAAATTAAATTATTTTCTTAATGTGACTCCCACTATAAATACTTTTCTAATGTTCCATACAACATATAAGTATCTTTAAGAATGCCTAACCTATATAATATCCACATCTCTAAATGTACCACAATTAAATACATATTTTTATGATAATTAGAATTATTATTATACAAGGTCAACAATACACCTTTCCCAACAATATTCTCTTGGGTCACTCCCTTGGATAAATCAACTTTATGACTTTGAACAAAATTATTAAGAACAAGAAGCAACCATGTACAAAATCAAGGATGATATTTTTTATTGTACATTATTTTTTAAATTCCTTTTGCAAATTGAAATCAAGGTGTGCTTAATGAATTCTTAGGTTGTCCTTTGATTATTTTCAAATGAATAAATGATTGTAATTAAATACAACAATCAAGCACACAAATTGACATAACTTGCAATGACTAGTAGAATAGTTGACAATAGATAAATTTATATTTTATATTATTAAAATGAATTCTTTATAATTGCAACTATAAAAATATCTAAATCAAATTTATGCTGCATATCTTATTCATAATAGTGAAAAATAAATCTAAAAATAAAAAATACAAATCTAAAAATCAATAATAAAAAACTTGAAATATATATTATTAAAACCAACTTCATAACTTACAACGCTTTTAATCAAAACCACCCAAAACTAAAATAAAAAGAAAAGATGTATACAATTTTCACCATTGCACAAATATATGTGAACCCTATAAAAGTACAGGCATGCTATATCCAATATTTATAGTCCTTCAGCGGATAAACAATCCCTTGGACGAGGATTCTGCGAAAGATGTTATCAATTATGAATGAAAGGGACCCACCTAACTGATCGATATCCAGTAATGTCAATGGGGAATATAATAAGATGCTGGCTAGTAGTAGGAACCAAACATTACTTGATAGGCATTAATATGATTAGCTAACGAGCAAATATCTACCAATCCCTTGGGTTTGATATCTCAATATCCATCTCTCATCTAATCTAATATCCATCTCTAATCCAACACTTGCAAACAACACAGTTGAGTGAATCTGTCGGTGGGCCTGCAAAACAAAGCCAACAGTTTGGTCCAAGCATTACGGCATCTACATGTGGTTCTGTCCTTTCTATCCAAGACTTGCATTAATTGAGTGTGAATTTTGTAAGACTTACGGTCAGTTTTGTTTGCAAGCGATAGGTAGTCCTTTCAATTTAACAGAATTGGATGAGTTATTGCCCTTAAATTAGCAAGACGATTGGGAGCAACATTAATAAAAAAACAAAAGATTTTATTCCACATCTGTGCTAATAATGGGCTAAGTTGCTCAAGGTCCTCCTAATTTGGGAAATAATGGATTTCCAAATGATATCTGAAGGTGATAAGCTGTAATTAAATGCAGATCTCACAAATGTTTGTATGTTCACTTTATCATTATTGATTGATAAGTGAGTAGTAAACCTAATAGGCAAATTTGAATGAATTGGGTCGTTCAAAAAACACAGAATTTATTGCCATTGGTTGTCTGCAAATTTCCATAAATTTGCAGAGGCGGCACATGGTTTTGGCTTACATTCTGAGTGCTGAAAGGACCAAAATCCCATCTTTCAAGCATTTGTAACTGTTCCCTCACCACATTGTGGACCACTCTGTCAACTTGCCATTGCTTTCTAATCATACCAGCTTCTCTTCGGTTTGCTAGACTGCTTTTGAATTATTATATATACAGAATATATCCTTTCTCTTCCCACCAAAGCATTCTTCATCTTTTGATCTCTCTGTGTTTGAGAAATAGATTAAGACTACTGATTAGTTTTGAATTCGGCAATGGCAAGAAGCAAGGGAAACCCTCAAGTTCTACTTCTGAAGCAGATTATCAGAGCATTTTGTAGATTTGCTAAGGCCTATAAGGCAATTGGGTCTGATCTTTGCCCAAGGAGCAGAAGATATTTTGCATTTGAGGATGAGATGAGGGGAAAATCATGCAGTGCTCTTCCCCTGGATGTTCCCAAAGGGCATTGTGCAGTGTATGTTGGTAGTGAACGAAGTCGCTTTATCATCCCCACTGATTACTTCAATCATTCTCTCTTCCGGGCTTTGCTTGAGAAAGCTGAGGAAGAGTATGGGTTTGATCAGCGGATGGGATTAACAATCCCCTGTGATGAAGTTGCCTTCCAAAATTTGATATTTTGTTTAAGATAAAAGGTCCCAGCACTCTGAAATCTGGATGAGGATGAGCTTATTGAGTTTTATTACGAGAAAGAGAGCAACTTCGGACAGTAGATCTTGCAGACAAAAAGAGTTGTGAAATTTTATCTCGTCAGGAAGACAAAACGTCTACAAGATGTTTTCCGAAACAGCTGAAGTTTGAATCTGATCGAAACTTCTGCCTTAAGTAGGCTTGGTTTGATGAATGGAACCCTCATCAAATCAGCTTGGACATCTACTTTGAAACCATATAAGCTATGGGAATTTACTCGGCAATCATGTTGTGTTATTGTGCAGCGTTATAACAGGAGCTGTTTTAAGCAAGAATGTAGGCATTACTGAACCAGGCCATGATGCATTCAATTTTGGGCCTCTTTCTAATGAAGGCTCTGATTGGAAGTAGTTTTTCTTAACTATACTGTAGATTTTTGTAAAGACAATAATGAATCAATAGAATATACAACGGACTACAATAACTTTTGTAATAGTCAGCTTCTTTTCTTGTTCATTGTGCATCAGAATGTAATCGGACATGTTAAAGAAACTCTTATGATCGTGAGATCTTTCTGTCATATGGATCTGCCATGCTATATTTCTCTGTTGACTGCTTTCGTTGTCTCTATTAGTTTTCAACGGTCTCGTTGCATGGAATATTTTGTCCATACAGAGGTAAGGAAGTCGGCAGTGGCTCTTCAGCATAGGTATTGGATGAATCCATGTATATATAGTATGCGTCCTAGACTTGTCAGAAACTTCGAATCAGTTCAGAATTTACATTTCAGACTTGTCAGAAACTTTCAAAGGCCAAGCCGTCATACCCATATGCATTTATTTCGATGGAATTTAATTTCAGTACCTCCAAGACGTTTCTTAAGAGATTTGATCGTGCTTTGATATGCAACTCATCTTACAAAGCATCTGGTCTAATAAACTTTGATATGTAACTCATCTTGCCAATGAAACTTTGTCACTCAGTCAACATTCATGACTCTGGTATTTCAAAAAGCTTTTTATGCAGTATCAGGACATTTGTTTGTCAGAATCGCTACTACTGATAACATTTATTGGGCGATTTGGAATTAAATAAAAAATTCTGGAAGTGGGATGCGTGAAGATGTTTGGATCAGCTAGGTATAACTTTCAATGATCAAAAGGGTCACGCACTCAATGCAGATTATTGGGTGTCTCAACAGTCATAATGAACTATCCAATCTTTTGTGCCTTTCCTTACTTTCTAGCTCTTAAGACAAGATTAGCTTTATGATTTGTCAGTAAGTTCACAAGCATCGCATTTTTTTCACGTAGAGATTTCATGTTAAGGCTATTTTGTGCAAGTATAAGGAATCAATTCTATTTTTTTTCTTAGTTTGGCCTAGGCTAATTTAAATAATATTTCTATAACGTATAATTAATTATAGATTAAATTTATTTGTTTTATGTTAGATTTAAATATTTGGTAATTAAATGTCAAATATAGTTGAATAGAACAATTGTAATTGGTATTCTTGAAGATTTTTTTGTTAAGTTGGTACTATTTAAAAGTATCTTAATGGATTTGTGTAAAGTTAGTCTAGGAGGGAAGTGTAGAAGGCAATGTCTATCTAGTAAATAAGGTGTTTATTTGACTATAATTATTAATTAATTAATTTAAAATCTTTTTTTTAAAATTATAATTAATTAATAAATATAATCAAGTGGGCATCTAGTCTACAAGATAGAAAAGATCATATCGATTTAGTTGAATGTTTGATTTTGATTTTTAAAATAAAAGAATCAAAATAAAAATTATGATTACAACCTTGTACCTGCAGACATGTCATGGATTACATAACCAAGTTAGATCTATATTCAAGATATATTAGATTGGGTAAGGATTAGATGATCAAAATCAAATAGATCAACCAATTTGACTAGGACCACATGAACATAAATATTTAGACAATTAATAATCATAGGGATGGTCATAGGAAAGGCTACTTAGGCCTAACTATGCACAATAATGTGACATTCATAAGTATATATAGATGCATTAAGACATTGCCAATAACTATGCACAAAAGTAAATGTGACATGCATCGAGGGCACATTTTCACCATAACAATAAGTTAACAAAATTTAGATAATTCATCGATCTCCATCTTGCTTAGACATTCTTAGTCCTACACTTGTTCTTCCATCTTAGATTACATCAGTGATGCAACTCTATCAAGGAAGAAAATGGTGTCCACAATCATGCTCTCCTAATTCAAAATTGTTTTTTGTTTACTCTAAGTTGGAACTGTCACCAAATTTAAGCATTACTTGTTAGATTGCATGTTAGACTGCATGATGCAAATGTTCAAATTATGCATCGATACTCAATATTTGTTATTAACAATATAATAGTAGATTACTTCTCACAAGACAAAGAAATAGGACCCAAACTAAGGTAATAGACAAAACCAAAGGTGGGATATGATCATCAACGTCACTAATCAAACCTAAGCTAGTGAATCCCACATTTTGAGAAGCTCCCATAGTGTACTAAATGTCAAAGTGTGAATTGAGTTTAATATACCTCACAATGCACTCAACTAACTTCTAGTGACTTTCATGAGTGTCGAAAGAGAACCAAAGAGACAAGCCCAATTGTGAAAATAATATCAACACAATTATACAGTCAAATGCAAAAACTACCAACCAACTGTTGATACAATGTGGCATCAACCCTAGGTGTAGTACACTAGTAAGTAGTGTGACACTTGATTGGAATGGTATTTAGGTAATATTATAATTAGTCATGCCAAGTATGGTCAAGCAAATAAAGAGCATACTTCTACTTAAAAATAGAGATCCCCTCTAAAGGTAGATATATAGTGTATATGTATAAGTCTTATAATAGGTAAAGTATATGCTCAAAGGAATCTTCATGGGTTCCTTTAGTGGTGCTATTAAAATTAGGAAAAGATTCAGCTAGTTTAGTGGGGATAAATTCAAGTTCTAAGGGTGTAGTTTCAAAGGACCCACAAGCCCTTGGAGCCTAGAATTTCACTTTGAAAATATAGGTTCAATGATTCCTTGTTCATGTAATCCAAGTCCTTTACCCATATAGGCCATATTTTTTCAATTATGGAGGTGATTTGCATACATATATGTAGATAGAGAAGGCATATGTTCTTAATCTCTATAGAGCCATGATGTTATATCACCTTTGATAGTTTCTATGTCTAAAAATCTTCAAAGTTGAAATGTAGTTGACCCACTTTTGAAGGAGACTATACCTAAATTGAGTTTGAGAGTCAAGGTTGAGCATGTGATCTTGGGGTTGTGGGAGATTTCCCATATAAAAGGAATCTTGAAGCTCATATTCCATGCATCCTTTATTGAAATATTAGGCTTGATCTCAAGAATAGGAGTGTGAAAGGTTGAATGAAAGGTGAGTGAAGAAGGGTCAATATAGGATGATGATGGTTGTGAGGAGATGTAATGTCATTAGTAGAGAAATGGTAAAAATTATTATATATTCCTTCTAATAATTTACAATATTGGAAGGGTTGAGGATCAATAAGAATGGTAAATTTTGTATCGTTGTGTGAATATTTGATGCATTTGTAATATATGGAGAAGATAGCTTACATGGTATGTATCTACATCAAATGAGGAGAATATTATATGGGAGATCAACGTCTAGGACTTGAAATAGGGTCTCCAAGGTTACTAGTCCAACCTAGATAGGAAACTTGATGGTCCTTTTAGATTCTCACTTTAGACCATCATATGCTTTGGTATTTATTCACCTTTAGGGATCCATAACTCCTTCAGAATATATCCCAAGTGTTTAATTAATCTTAAGGTGCATAAGTTCAAGCTTGATCCATCATCTATGAGGATTCATTTATTTTTGTGTTTATGGATGATGGATTTGATGTGAAGGGCCTTATTATGCGATGGTTCAAAAGTTGGAAGGTCATTTTTAGTAGCTACTAGATGATGTTGTGAGGATAAGTAGCCTATCATGGCTTGAAATTGGTCCACACTAATGTCATTAGAGATGCATGACTCTTGTAAAGATCATTCTAGAATTTCTTTATAAGTGGGGGAAGTTTTGAGGGGTTTTAAAATAGGGATTTTTGTGGGGTTTTTCTAAGGTGATCTAAGAGCTTGTATTGGGTGGATGGTTGAGTAGATGTGATGAATCCACATAAATGATTTCCCCACCATAGTGCATGGTTACTACACAATTAGATCTATTTATGGTTATAGTGGCAACTCGAGGATGGAGAATCATAGTATGAAGAGCTATAAACATTATTTTTGTAATTATTAGTGGTGTAATGGAGTGAATTTGCACCCCTCACAAATTCCCCATTTACACCCTCTTACCTTAGAAAAATCAAACACGACAATGATTTTCTACCTCACCCATTTGATTTCCACCCACTTGGTGGTTCTCTATAGTGTTGTTGGGGGAATTTATGTCAAGAACACTCACACAGTGCATGGACATCTACACAACACGCTATCATCTTGATAGGATTCCCGCCTTTGGAATCTATAGAGGTGTTACACTTCTCCATTAACAATGAAGAGTAACACCCTTGTGTCCTTGAATGACCTTGAACGACTCTTTTGGGTTGCTATTCATCCTTAAAAGATCTTCTTCTCCATTCATTTGATCTCCTTCAAGCTTCTTCACAATTCTACACACTACTTGAGCACTCCACACTTCATTTTCACAACATTCTCCATTGCTGAAGCACCAAGATGTTGTTATGTTGGATTTTACTCTCATTGTTGTGGCAACGATTGCATCTATTGGCTTGCAAGCTCACATCTTCCTTCACGTGCTTGAGGGAATCTTGTTGGGGAGGTGATATCCATTTTGTTTAGCATTGTTATTTAGTTTATGTATCATATTGTTGTTAGCATTGTGTGGCATTGCTTTCTTTCCATACTTTATTTATTGCATTATTCCTCTATCATGGCTATTTTGGTTATCCATGGAGGTGGGAATCAAATAGGGGTTTGACTATGGCAAGCCCCAAAACAGCCCCAACATTTTCCTCGTTTTGTTGTGTGTAGGTACTCTTGATCGTCTAGAGCTTGTGAGAGGCTGGACCAACAAGGAGTTCAATTTTCTACCACTTTTACTTTTGTCAGTTCTTTCATCTATTAAGTTAGAAATACTCTTTTTTTGTTATTCGAGTAGTTTAGTTATTTTCAGCCTTCTATTATCGTATTAGTTAGTTTTTATCAAGTTGTTAGTGCATTCCCCATTAGTCTTGATTGTCCTTTGTACTTTATGTATGTACGAACGTCAACACCTGACTGGGATGCTAGTGCACAGCGCTTTCATCTGTCTCCTACACTAGAGTCCTTTGGTAGAGAGCTGCCTAGGTCATAGTCTTGACTCAAGAATTCACTCATCTGATTCCTTGAATCTCTCAAGTTGAGAAAATGTTAGTGGCAGATCAATTTCCCTTCCTTTTCACCCTCCTAAAATATTAAACTTACCTTAAACAATCCTTAGCATGAGGTAGATCAGGGTAGTTGATTGTTCTAACCCTCCCATGACCTAGGGTCCTGAGTGGTCAATCCCCCTCCTCTACATTTTTGTGAAAATGACATGAAGCTTGTAATATCCATTTCTTCATGTTGAGGTTCTTTCTTTCGTGTCTACGTAAATTTTGGGCTTGTGCATTATGACACTTTATGAGCTTCACAACTCAGTCTACAATTTTTGGATACGTTGTTAGAGGAGCATGCAACATCAACACGTAGAGATGGACTTTACGAGGGTCACTTCAGCTCTTTCCTCCCAGGAGATGGTATCAGTGGTAGAGATGAGTTACTTTGATGAAACCACTCATGCCCCTAAACCTCTTGCTTCCCCCTTGCCTCCACCTCTGGATGAGAGTGAAGCCATCCTTATTCCCATAGGTCATCTCATGGCTCTAAATAGGAGGCTATTAGATCTTGAAAATCACTTAGAGAAAGATCAAAGCATGGCTAGGCCCACAAGGGTTGCTAATGATTTCAAAAATATGTTAGGCAAGGATCAGATAGGCATAGAGTTTCTCTATGGCCTTACTTATTTAGTGGAAGCATATGTCCCCTCTTACAACCCTCGGCCAAGCATTACTCAAGGTCATGAGCATGACACCTATGAAAGAAATATTAGTATCTTGATGCCCTTAACGTCGATATGCATGGATGAAACAGGCCCTTCTATTAACATATCTACTCTTGATCCACCCCTACTGTCAAAGTAAGTAGAATACCCTTTGGATTCAACATTCTTCCCCTTGGGGGAAACCCTACCTTTGGTAGTAGGACCTCCGGTGGAATGGGGCTTGGAGGTTCTCACAATGGCTCCAACAGTGGCTTTGGCAGTGGCTATGGTGGTGGCTCTAATGGAGGCTATGGCGGTAGCTCTAGAGGTGGTTCTAGTGGTGGTGGATCTGCTAGAGGCTCCACTAGGCCTTTTTCATCTTCTGACCCTATTTTGAATGCTCTCCTATAGAATATGGGTCAAATGAAAATCCAATTGGAGAATTTGTCTCAAGCCTCTACCCGGCCCATCTTTCAACCCTTCTTCTGACACAGCCCTTTGTCAGTGACAATTTTGAACACTCCCTTCCCTCATGGGATGTAAATTCCTAAGTTTGAGAAATACGGTGGTAAAGGAGACCCTCAAACACACATGTCAACTTTCAACATGATGTGTATAGATTTATTTCACCATGATGCTCTAATGGCCAAACTCTTCCCTCAATCCCTTAAGGATACAACACTGGAATGGTACTATTCCTTGCCTGAAAATTCTATATTTCCATTCGGCCAACTTGTAAATTAGTTTCTTTGGTAGTTCCAGGCTAACATTGGGTCGAAGATGACCTTCTCAAATCTCATCTCATGTAAGCAAGAAGAGCATGAGAAGATCACTAATTTCATTGCTCAATACCAAGTGCTCTTTTCCCAAATCGCATACCCGTTGCCCAACTCAAAGATGCAGAAGGTGTTCATAGGCAACCTACATTGATCTTGGTAGGAAAAATTTGCCTTAATGAAATATCCTCCTTTCACACATCTGTGTGCTATGTTTCAAGAGTATCTACAGACAGTTGTTTAGTTCAAGTGATCTTCCTCACACTCCCATCTCGAAGGTAGATATATAGTATCAATTTTTGGAAAAAGAAAATCTATTGCAAACGTTGTTGTCGTGACTAATGACCGAGGCCTCAAGCACAAAAAATAGTTTACTAAGTTATTTGAATCATATTCTTCTATTCTATAAAATTTGTTGAAGGATAATATTATAACATTGGAAGATCATCAACCTCTCGGAGAGCCTTATCCCAACTGGTATGATGGGAACGTGTTCTACCAATACCACTGCATCCACATGCATGATACTAAACATCGTATGCGCCTGTATCATGAGATACAGGATTGTATCGACAATTGACCATGGTACCATCTGCCTCGATGGTAAAAAGAAGAATGCAAAATAGTCTATGGCTAAGGTGAATAGTGAACTGCAAATTTACATGGATCCATTTTTGTCACATTCTACTAATTTGATTGTTAGGCCTTCCATTCTTTATCCTTTCGACGAGGTCCTTTCTACATACATAAATGTGGTTTTTTTTACTCCTTGTCCTCCCCCTCAACCTACGACTGGTTCACCAGATGTGACTAGGTATGTGCAAGATCATCATGGAAAAAATAGGCCCTTAAGTGGCAAAAAATTTAGAAAAATTAGAGTTATGCAACTTGACGTAAAAATTTGAATAAGTTATCTATATTATTTCAAAAATATGTAATAATAGAATTTGTAGAAAATTGAATGTAGTTTCTAAACTACCAAGTTTATTTTAAAAAATCTATTTGGTGAAAATTTGAAATTTCAATGCAAAGAGCACTTAAATTTTAGGGAAAAATAAGTAGGTGTCCTACCACCCTAACCACAATAAAATGAGAATATTTTTATAATATTTTAGATATAAGTAGAGGACTCATGTCTCGATGTGATGCATATTTTTTGTAATTTTTTTCCAAGTAAATAATTAATTATGAATTTTTTATAACTTTTAAAAAATATAAAAACTTGTATGTCTAACCACCTTAACTTGGTCAAAACTTCATGAAATTCAAATTTTTTAATCCTATAGTATGCAAAACATAGAATGTGACACATTTTTCAAATTCAAAAAATGTTATACCGTTTGAAAGCTATAGATGTTTTTCAATCAGCCCTATCAATCGACTTTAGTCATAATTCAAATAGAAAATGAATAATAATAATTTATTAAATTCAAAGTAAAGTATAATTTATATTGGTGGAAAGCTGAGAATCTACTTTAAAAACCCTTTTGGTTTCATCAATTTTGGGTAAAAAAAAAGTCATCAGCCACATACCCATCATATCGCCACTTTGTGGCCCATCATAATCCTGCACATACCCGACCTTTACATCGTAGGATTTACCCATGAATAAAAAAAGCTCTCTGTACATTCCCACTCATGTCAATGGAAACAGTTTGATAGGAATCCTTGCAAACTTGGCAAGCCATGTGAATACATTATTACGTAAGAGACTCTTTTGTTGAATTCTTTATAGAGGGAGGAATATGAGAAGACAAAAGCTACTATGCATACTCATGATGGCCTCTCTTTTGCTCTGTATGGCTCTATAGCTTTTCCATCCTAGTGGGACCTAGGGTTGTGGATACTACTTTTGACATCATTCTGGAATCTGACCTATTCAAGGTGAAGTTAGGCATCCCTTGGCTAGCAAGCTTCCATGAACAAAGTCACTTCTATAATCCATAAATGTCTAAAATTCTCTCATGAAGGTGTCATGCATATCGTGCATGACATTAGGTATCAGCCATTGGTATCCCATGGGGGTTATTCCATGGATCATTTTTAGCTCACCCTATTTGGTCTACTTCCTCCTAGAACATACATACTTTATCAAAATTACGTTAAGTACAAGATTGAGGGCAAGGTGCAGCTGAAAATGACACCCTATAGCACAACAACAAGCTGCCTCTTCCTCTCAAAAGGGGTAGGGGAATCTTGTCTATGCTCAAGGCCCTTCTTCTTCTTCTTTTTAGTTCCACCTATAGCTTCCTCTCACCCTGCTATGGTGCCTTCAACTTCCACCCATATGTGTCTTTTGGGGAATCTAATTGTGCATGCTTGGCAGAAGACCAAGCATTGAGCCTTTAAACTTCTTGTCTTACCCACGGTGCCTCAACCTGTTATGTATGGTAAGGGGAAGGGTCCTTGTGGAGCATCTTTTGTGTCTTAGCCTTCGTTGCCTCCTACTTCTCCTACCCCTAAGGTAGTGAATGGGAAGAGACCCATTGCTGAGGCACTCGATTCTACTCCCCCATTTATTTTTCCATCTTCCTCTCCATCTCTTCCTCATGTTCCCATCCAAGAGTCACTCCCTCCATTAGAAATGGTTGTGATGGATAATTTGATGGCTGAAAATGAGCCTTATGCTCCTTCTTAGGTTGTAGCCTCTAGCTCCTAGAGTCATAGAAAACTCCTTACACATGATCACAAGCATTGGAGAAGGCTTTGGATGTTGAGCAGGCCTCCTTACAGAAGAAGGAAGGCGAACCAGTAGCTCCTGCTTTGGCATCTTTTGTTGTGTTCTCCTCTTCTGCCCCTTTTACTTCAATTCCCTCCACCTCAGTCTTTCTTTTGGCTCCCCCTGCGAGCTTGAATGATCCTCACCCCAAGAGGTTGCAAGTATCCATTGATCCTTCAACTGAGCCTCCTCTTTTGATGTCCCTTTCGGATATCCCACCTTTTTCAAAACTTGTGGACATGTCAAATACCTCAATGGTGTCTGCCGCAATTTTCTTGTCTTCCTCCTTTCCCTCTACTTCATCTATGGGGATCTCACATCCCCCAATGAAGTGAAAGATGGAGGATGACCCCGCTTGCAATGGGGGTCGGTAGTAGGATTCACCTTCTTCGAAGGTTAGTTATGCACTAGCTTGTGTTGTCCTAGTGATAGAGGTAACCCCACCGTCTCTAGAGTTTTTCACTACTCCCAAGTCTTTCGGTGAGGCTAGAAGTGGATCTTAGGTACCTCCTGCATCGCTCATTGAGTTGACACATAACACTCCTATAAAGTGCATGTTCAACTCTGTATATGATGTATCAGCTATATTGGCGATCTTTACGAGATCACTGACATTCACCTCATGGGAACTGAGTGAAGAAGACCTCAAGGGTCCCTCTTCCTTTGCTCTTGTTGCTGGAGAGTTAGAAGGTACCCCCTTGTTATTCCACCCTTGTAGGCTCATCTGCCCTCCCCTTGCAATGATCTATATTGGGAGAATGATGACCTCTTGGTTGATGAGGACTAGGGGGTGCCTCTTCTTTATTTGTAGGTTAGATTGTGTATGTGTGTGTGGTGTGTTCCCTCATGCTTGTTTTATGTGTTCTTGGAGGACCTTGGTCACCCTCGTAGATGCTTGGATATAGGAGTTTTTTTGTGTCATAAAACTTCTTCTATTTGTCACATCATTCTTCTATTTGTTGTGCTTTGAATTTCGACAATTGGGGACAATGCAAAGTGTTGGGGGAATTTTTGCCTCCCTTCCATGTTGACCCAATTTTTATTTTCATTTTGTTTTCATGTGCCTTTCTTCACATGGTCTGATATAGTGGGGGGTTGATGACAGTTCATTTATATATTATTATACTTATCTATCTATATTTATGAGCAGCTCTGACCCCAAATATTTGATCCCCCTATCTCTTGTTTATTATGTCATGGTCTATCCTTTCCTTTTATCTTTATCTCTTCTTTCTTTCTTTGTGATGTTGTGGTGCTTATGTGTTGTCTCTCACATGTGTGACAACATTACCATAGTTACATCTCATCATGTTTTGTGGGCCACAACATCACTTTCATTCTGTATTTTCTCTCCTTAGTATGTCACGTGCCTTATGCTTAGCATGCACCATCCTAATGGGGGGCTATCACACTGCTTCAATTTTTAGAAGGTGCATTTGGTGGCCAGTGAATCCCTCATTGAAAATATTCTATTTTTCAAAAATTGCATTCTTCAACTTAGATCCCTAGATGAATTTTTCTTTCATCACGAATTCATAAGATAGTGCACCATTGAAAAATGGCCCCTTGCCATTTTCATGGTCTTTTAGGCCTTCCTTCATGATGCTTGGTCTATTTTTCTTGGATGTAATGTTTTAATATGGCTTGAACATGCACATTTAGGACCTTAAAATTCAAATAATGGCATCTTGTGAAGGTGTTGTGAAGTGTTGTAAAACACTTCTACACTTTTCTAGACTCTATTCATTGCAATTCACCTAAAAATCACCTTTTCATCACTAGGAAAGTCCTATTTTGAACTATATTGTAAAGTCTTGTAACAAGATTTTATGCTTTTCTAGGCATAATTTCACTATTTACACCTTTCTTATGTTTTATTTGACCCCTTTATGCCCTTATAAGGCTTAATTAAATGTATTTTTGAATGTAAACCCGACAAACAACATTAAATGTGACTTAATTCTTGACACCCACTTCCAGGTCCAAGGTGGGACCCATTCGCCATGGGTGGTGAATGAGTCCCTCTTGGCTCTAGCGAATGGGTCCCTCTTGGCTCCAAATTCAAAATATTTCAAATTTTCTTTTAAGTTTTTATTCAAAGTCACTTGATGTCGGCCTATGATGAAGTATCAATGGGTTACTAAGGCACAAGAATGTACAAATAAGTGTTTTTCTCCTCATTTTACATCTCCTAACACATTCAAGCAATCTTCCCATTCATTCAAGCATTCATTAAGCATTCAAGCACTTTGCATCATCTAATCAAGCATTTCAGAGCAACCATTGATATATCTTCAGATTTTCAGCATCAAAGGCGTAAGTTTATGACATTTGCATGTTATCTATTTATCATACTCTTTTCATTTCATTTCATTTTTTAGGGTTTGATTACCAAAGTGGGGTTTGACCAAGGCAAACCCCTATTCTCTAACCCTCAACCATTTTCCCCCTCTTGCATGTGTATTTACAGACTTTTGTATGCATATTTGACAAGCAATTAGGTGTTGAAAGGTGGTCAACAAGTCAACAAGGTTCTTTAAGTCAAATGTACCTCATTTCAAGCTTAGAGAAGACATTTTTTGTTTTGTACATAATTAACTTTGTCAACTCGACAAGCAAATAGCCTCAGATCTAGTGTTGCAGAATTATCCCCTGATTTCTCAAAATTTTGGGAGAGGACTAATTCGCCATCAGCGGCAAATGAGTTCCACCTTAAGGCTGGAAATCTAGATTTTGTCAGATTCTAGATCCTGACACTCAGAAACCAATTTCTCAGAAGTTTTCATCAGAAGCAAGACTAATTTGTCATCAGTGGAGAATGAGTCCCACTGGTGATTTTTAGTAATCTCAAAAAGAATTCAAAAGATTCTAGATTCTCCATTCTCTACCCAGGTGCACTCTGAATCAGCCTTCTTCTCTTTTGTTTTGTATTTGTTCATTCATAGTTCATGTTTGCATATCACATTGTGTTTTCCAACATTACTTAATTCTTAGGTTTTGCATTCAACTTTAGTCACATAGATCATCTAATTGTACTTTTATCATTTCATTTAGTCTAAATAGCATCATACACTGCATAATTTGAGTGAACCTAGCTAGATCTTTTGTGTGGGGTTTATCTCTCTCCTTTTAGGCAAAACATCCTAAGAGTTCAAGAGTAGCCTATAAGCCCTACCCAAAAATCTATGGTTCAAATATAATTTGAAATTTCCCTTGCAAGGGAGCATCCATTCTTTCAAATTCCTTAATGAAATGAATCTTTCAAAAAGATTCCTTGATGCTAGAATCATTGGTGAAAAAATTTCTCTTTTCTGAAATGTTATTGCTTTCAAATAGACCATCCCTTGAGTGGACCCATTTTCTTTTGAAGGGTTCCTGAGGGACCCATTTGAAAGCTCTTCCTTCAATTTTTGACTATCTATGTGGTTGCCTCCCCGTCTGCTTGTTTTCCTACATAGCTTCTTTTCGTTATCTAACATGTTTTGTTTGCAGATTAACATGTTGCTTTGTAGGTGTGCCTGTGAAGATGCTTTTCAATCGACCTTCTAGGACCGAATACATGTAATTCCCCATCAAACTTTGTGGAGCCTCTCACATTTGGCTTCCTTCAGGACAAAGCACCTAGGTGGCGCCTCCTTTGCAAGTCCAAGGACCTATGAAGCGCTTACATCCTAAGAGATCTCTTTGCTCAACTCTATAATTCTGCAGACCTATAGAGCCTTTTTTCCACCTTCCATAGGTCTATAGTTCTGCAACACATGTTTTTTCAACTCTCCTTGGGTCTTAGGACCTCTAGATCCATCTTCTCTTCCTGTGCTTTCGAGTGAGTCAAATTGTGCTCTACTTCCTCAACGGTTCAAGTATACTTTCTTTGAACTATTTCAATCTACTTTACCTCGCATCTAGTAGCACATACACTCACTAAAGTGGGGGAAAATGTAATGGAGTGAATTTTCACCCCTCGCAAATTCCCCATTTACACACCCTTACCTTAGAAAAATTAAACCCGACAATGCTTTTCCACCTCACCCATTCAATTTCAACGCACTTGGCGATTATCTATAGTGTCAATGGAGGAATTTTTGTTGGGGACACTAGCACAGTGCGCAGACATCTACACGACACACTACCATCCTGATAGGATTCCCACCTTTGGAATCTATAGAGGCATTACAATTCTCCATTAGTGATGAAAATTAATACCCCTGTGTCCTTGACTAACCTCGAATGGCTCTTTTGGGCTACTAGTCATCCTTAAAATATCTTCTTCTCCATTCATTCAATCTTCTTCAAGCTTCTTCACAATTCTACACACTACTTGAGCACTCCACACTTTATTTTCATAGAATTCTCCATTGTTCAAGCTCCAAGATGTTACTCTATTGTTTTTTACTCTTATTGTTGTGGCAACAATTGCATCTATAGGCTTGTGAACTCACATCTCCCTTCACATGCTTGAGGGAATCTTTTCAGGGAGGTGATATCCATTTTTTTAGCACCATTATTTGGTTTATGTAGCATATTTTTGTTAACATTGTGTGGCATTGCTTTCTTTCCATAATTTCTTTATCTCATTATTTCTCTATCATGGCTATTTTAGTTGTCCATGGAGGTGGAAACACTAAAATAGGGGTTTGACTGTGGAAAGCCCTAAAATAGCCCCAACATTTTTCCCTATTTTGTTGTGTGTACATACTCTTGATCGTGTGGAGCTTGCAAGAGGTTGGACCAATCGTGAGTTCGATTTTATACCACTTTTAATTTTGTCAATTTTCATCTATTAAGTTAGAAATACTCTTTTTGGTTATTTCAGTAGTTTAGTTTTTTTAGCTTTCTATTATCGAATTAGTTGGTTTTTATCAGGTTGTTAGCACATTCCACATTAGTCTTGATTTTCCTTTGTACTTTATGTTGGATGTTGCTGATATGTGGTTGTCATTAATGTCAACACTATTGGCATTAATGTCTTTAAGGCTGTATATGTCAAGGATATTGAGAAAATTGTAATAAAATAAGTTTCAAGTTATCATTGATGTAGTGAAGTTCAATATGTTGGCCAGCTCAGTATGTTGATGATTAGAGGTTGTGGATTAAAGGGTTTTTTGTTGAGTATATCTAGTTTATCCACATTAAGTTTCAGAGATCCACATGAAGATTTGATCGAGTTATGAGTATGTGTGCTAACAGTTTTTTTATTGCTTCAATTGGTGTTCCTGAAAGAAGATAATGGATGTTTCTAGATCATGCTCTATTTGTGTTGTACGCCTGCATTGATTGTTGTACTTGCTATTAGTGATTTTATTTTGCGTGAACATCATGTTTTTCATGTTCATGACTAATAGGGTGATTGTAGCATGTTGTGGATCTTCGAGGAATAATTTTTGAAGGTTTCTCATGTTCCAAGATTTTTTTTTGGGTCCTTACTATGTTGAGTCCGACATTGGTTGATTCGCATTGACAATTATTTATGTTTTGGGCCAACAATTTGTACACATTTTATTATTTTGTTGAAGCCGACATCTACATGATGTTATCCTTAGTTGTGGATATATATGCCCGACTGTTTATACCATTTGAATGCATGGTGTGCGCAAATAATGTTCTAATCTTTCAAAGGAAGAGGTAAAGAGTGAAGAAGTGTGAAGAAGAGTGATCAGATGTTTCTATGCTTAACCAGAACTGTAATTAGGCATTAGTAGATGTTATTTTCTCAATTCAAAATCTCGCAGATGTAATTTGAATGTTTCTATAAGACAGTGTGTCTTCCTTCGGATAGTAAGCCTTGTTGTATTTGAACAATGAGCTCTAGGCAGTGTTCCTGAATGCATGTGCATTCGCCATTTCTTTTATATTTTTAATAGAGTATAATCTTGTGGACTAACCTCCACCGTGGTTTTTCCCCTAACAAGGTTTCCATGTAAAAAATATTGGTTTTATATGTGTTTCTGATGTGGTGATGGTTTATGCTTTCATGTTTATTTATCAGATCTAAGAATAAGTTTAATTTTTATAATTTTTTTGATAACTAATTCACCCCCCCTCTTAGTTGTTTTCCTTTGTGTTTCCAAACATTGGTATCAGAGCTTGTTCCTTAGAAGAAGTTTAATAGCTTGAGGTGATCTGGGATGGCGACATATAAGAAGGATAGTCTGAGATTTGATGGAACAAATTATTCTCTGTGGAAGACTCGAATGGAGTGTCATCTAAGATGCATTAGTGAACCTTACTAGAACATTACAAAGAATAGGTATATCATCCCACAGAATGGTCCTTCTACTTTTGTTGAGATTAAGGATGTCGAGTACAATATCAGGGCTAAGGAAGCATTGTTGAGTGTTCTGACTGATTCTGAGATGACAAATGTGATGGATCTGAAGATTGCTTATGAGATATAGAAAAATTTGGAAACTTTGTATGAAGGTGATGGACATGTGAAGATTGCTAAGTTGCAAATTCTGAAAGGGAAACATGAAATGTTGAGAATGGGTAGAGATGAGAACATCACTTATTTTATGTAGAAAGTGAATGAACTTGTTTGTAGTATCAGATATGTTGGTGGAACATTAGAAGAATCAAAGATTGTTGCTAAAGTGCTCAGATCCTTGACTGTTGCATACAAAGCCAAAGCTACTACTATTGAGGAGATCCAAACTGTGACAAATGTAACCAAAGATATGTTGATTGATAAGCTTATTGATTTTGAGTTAAGTGATTTTGGTGATTCTCTTCCTAAGACAAAATATGTATTCAAAGCTACTATTTCCGAAAAAGATAAGCAAAGATATGATCTGGGAGAAAGTTCTTCTAGCAAAATTTTCAAGTATGAGTGAGGAAATGAGAGAGATTGAAGAAGAAGAGAGAAAACGAGACAAGCTTGAAGCACTTATTGTCAATAGGGAAGCCAGATGAGAAGGTAAGTATAAAGGGAAGTTTCCTATTAAATGTTTTTCTTGCAATAAGATAGGTAATTTTTCCTCAAGGTGTCCAGAAAGAGTTCCTAAGCCAAGACCTAACAAGCCTAGATTTCAAAGAAAGTGTTATTATGTTGTTGATGAAGGTGTGACAGATGATGAATCTGATAAAGGGAATGTAAGTGAGGATGAATGGGTATTTATTGCTATCAAGGAAAATGATCCAACCCCTATTGAATCTGCTAATTGCAAAAATGTGGAGAAAGCTCTAGCAGCTAGAATTGAAGAAAAAAATGAATGGGTGATTGACAGTGGATGCTCTCATCACATGACAAGTGATAAAAGTAAATTTTTGAGCTTGGAAAAGTATGATGGTGGTGTTGTAATATTTTGTGATGAAAAATTTGGTGTAATTTGTGGCAGAGGATCCATTTCTCTTGATGGTAAGCATAATACTGATGATGTCCTATATGTGGAAGGTTTGAAGCATAATCTTTTAAGTGTTGGAAAAATGGTCGACAAGGGATACAATCTTCAATTCAAGAATGGAAAGTGCAGAATATTGGGGAGTTTTGAAAATGTGATCACATCAAGTACAAAAACAAAAGGTAATATCTTTCACCTAAATGTTGCTAGTAAAAGTTGTCTAATTGCTCAAGTTGATGAAAGTTGGTTGTGGCATAGGAGAATGTGTCATGTAAACTTTGATAATATTATCAAGATAAACTATTCTACTCAAGTAGTGAGAGATCTTCCTAAGTTGATAAAACCTACTAATTCCATATGCAAGGATTGTCAGTTAGGGAAGCAAACTAGAGTTTCATTTCAGAGCAAACAACATTGTTCAAATGAAGTGTTGGAGCTTGTGCATACTATTTTATGTGGTCCTTCTAGAGTTAGAAGTTTACAAGGTTACAGGTATTTCATGTTACTTATTGATGATTATTCTAGAATGACGTGGGTTACTTTCTTAAGGGAAAAAATTGAAGCTCTAGAGAAATTCAACATTTTCAAGGCTATGGTTGAGATAGAGACATGTTTGAAGATTAAATGTCTGAGATCATATAGAGGTGTGAATTCACTTCCGGTGAGTTTAATTCCTTTTATGAAGAGCATGGAATAAAGAGACAATTATCTGCCTCGTAGACCCCTCAACAAAATGGAGTTGTGGAAAGGAAGAACAATACAATTGAAGAAGCTGCTAGGACTATGATGTTGGAAGGAAATGTTCCTCATATCCACTGGAGAGAAGCTATGAGTACTATTGTTTACACTATCAACTAGGTACAAGTCAAACATGATACTGGTAAGACTCCTTATGAGCTATGGTATGGTCATAAGCCTACTATTAGATACTTAAAAATATTTGAGAATAAATGCTTTATCAAAAGAGATGAAGATATAGGAAAGTTTGAAGCTAGAAGCGATGAAGGAATGTTTCTTGGTTATTCTACTAATTTAAGCAAGGCCTATATGTGCTACAATAAGAGATTAAGGAAAGTAGTTGAAAGTGCTAATTTCAAGGTTGATGAAGAGATATATAGACCATCCAGAACTTGTGAATATGATTTAGATGATTAGAATGATAGTTCAGATAAAGGAAAGAAAGTTCAAACTTCAAATCAAGTTTAAATCATTCTGATGAATCGGGAAAATCAAGAGGAAGGAACTAGTGAAAGTGCAGAAGTGAGATCACAAGATCTTGAAGTTCAAGAACATCATAAGACTCCAAGGTATGTAAGACTAAATCATTCAGAAGATTAGATTATTCGTGACAAGAACAAAGGTGTTCAAACTAGGAGAAGAATTACAAAAGAATACTATTTGATTTCAAAGATTGAGCCTAACAGTGTCTATGAAGCATGCAAAGATGAAAATTGGGTGGAAGCAATGAAAGAGAAACTACTGCAAATTGAGAAGAATGATACATGGATTCTTGTTCCTAGACCTAAGGACAAAAATGTAATTGGAACTAAGTGGGTTTTTCGAAACAAACTAAATGAGCAAGGTTAAGTTGTTAGAAACAAAGCAAGACTAGTGTGTAAAGGATATTCTCATATGGAAGGAATTGACTTTGAAGAAACTTTTTCCCCTGTTGCTAAGATTGATGCTGTGAGACTATTTCTTGCTTATGTTGCTTACAAAAACTACAAGGTTTATCAGATGGATGTCAAGTTAGCATTTCTAAATGGTGAACTGGAAGAAGAAGTGTATGTTGAGCAACCTGATGGATTTCTATTGACTGATTAGGGAGATATGGTTTGTCGGTTGAAGAAAGCATTGTATGGACTCAAGCAAACCCCAAGAGCATGGTATGCCAGATTGGACAAGTATTTGTTGAAGCTTGGATTTAATGAAGGCACTGTTGATAGTAATTTGTATTTCAATATTGATCATGATAAAGATTTGATTGTTGAAGTCTATGTTGATGATATCATTTTTGGAGGAGATGATAGTTTGTGCATGAAGTTTGTTGATGAGATGCAAAGTGAATTTAAGATGTCTATGATTGGAGAAATGAAATTATTTTTGGGATTACAAATTACTCAGTTAGATAAGGGGATCTTGATATCTCAATCCTTAGTATGTGAAATAATTGCTAAAGAAGTTTGGTATGGAAGATTCAAAGCCAATTGGTACACCTATGGTGACTAGATGTAAGTTGACACAAGATGATGATTCTCCAAAAGCAAACCAAACTAGATACAAATCCATGATTGGTGTATTGCTTTATTTGACTCAAACTAGACCTGATATCATGAATGTTGTATGCATTGTTGCAAGATTTCAAGTTGATCCTATGGAATCTCATGTGACTGTTGTGAAGAGAATTTTTAGATACTTGAAGGGGACAGTTGATTTTGGGCTGTGGTATCCTAGAGAAGATGACCTTACTTTGAGTGCTTTTACTGATGTTGATTGGGCAGGAGATGTGAATGACAAAAACAATACTAGTGGTGGTGCATTTTTCTTGGGAAAGAAGGAAATTTCATGGTTAAGTAAGAAGCAAAATGCCATTTCCTTATCTACTGCAGAGGCAGAATACATTGCTACTACTAGCAATTGTACTCAAGTATTATGGATGAAACAAATGTTGAAAGATATCAGAGTTGTGTATGATGAACATATTGCTATATTTTGCGATAATTCAAGTGCAATTAACATTTCAAAGAATCCGGTGTTGCATTCAAAAACCAAGCATCTATCTATCAAGTTTCACTTTTTGAGAGAGAAGGTGAGTGAAAAGGAAGTCAAATTGGAGTATGTGCCCACTAAGGAACATATTGCAGATATCTTTACCAAGCCTTTCCCAAAGATACTTTTGAGTATCTCATAGGGAATCTAGGGGTGATTACCCCTCCTAATCAGAATTAAGATGCATTGGTTTGCATCAGTTTGTGCATTTCATAGTCATATGTTGATCTAGATTGATGTTGTGGTGGCTGCTACTCAGGGGGAGTAGTCAGATGTTCAAAGATGTGGTTCAGAGCTTGTGTGGAGAAAGATAATGTGTATCTTTGTCATTGATTTCAAAGGGGGAGAAGATTCATGTGAAAAATTTGGTGGGGAGAAGAGTCATGTGAAAGAGTTGAGGAGAAAAGAGTCAAAACCTAAGGGGGAGAAAGTGCTAAGAGAAAGTTAGGTTGATGGTGTTTTTCACATCAAGTGTTGCCATCAATGCCAAAGGGGGATATTGTTGGATCTTGCTGATATGTGATTGTCATTGATGTCAACACTATTGGTATTAATATCTTTAAGGTTGTATATGTTGAGGATATTGAGAAATCTGTAATAAAATAAGTTGCACGTTGTCAGTGATGCAGTGAAATTCAGTATGTTGGCTAGCTTAGTATGTTGATGATTAGAGGTTGTGGATTAAAGGGTTTTTTTTTTAGTATATCTAGTTTATCCACATTAAGTTTCAGAGATCCACATGAAGATTTGATCGAGTTATGAGAATCTTTGTTCTAACAGCTTTTTTATTGCTTCAGTTGGTGTTCCTAAAAAAAGATAGTGAGATTTTAGTAATTTGATTTATTGTGGATGCTTTTGTGGTGATTCATGATTCTCATGGATGTTTCTAGATCGTACCCTATCTATTTTGTATGTTCACATCAATTGATCGTTGTGCTCGTGATTAGTGATTTTCTTTTGTGTGTTCATGTTTTTCATGTTCATGTCCAATAGGATGATTGTAGCGTGTTGTGGATCTTTGAGGAATAATTTTTGAAGGTGTTTCATCTTCGAGAATTTTGTTTTGTGTCCTTACTAGGTGATCCCACAATAGTGGTTTAAAATTTTTGGCCAAACTGGACACTAAAATTATTATTTTTAACTAAATCTTCACATTCGAGCACCTATAGCAGCTAAACCGTGAGGAATTTGAAGATGATACAAACTAGAGTCTTGTCACATTTTGTCTGTAAATTCTAAAAATATTTTTTTCAAAATTTTTTAAATTAGATTGCACTTCTTTTTCCATCTCCCATTAAAACTATTTTTTTTCAAAAAACAACATTTTTAAAAAGTGACGCACACCGTATAACACTTAACTTTTTTTCCATGAAGGATAAAATTCTAATTATTTCAAATTTAGATTTGTAACTCTGATATCTAGTGCTTCCACTTGGTTAGATAGTTTTTTATTGAATATTTTTCTTTAATCAAGTTTTGAAGTCAAACCAATTACAATTCAGACATAGTGGTATAACACGTAACTTTTTTTGTATATATCAAAATTCAATTTTTTTTTTTGTTGGATCAAGGACTTCAATATCTGGTGCACTCATATTTTTCAAAAAAAAAAATTGATAATCTACTATTTTTCCACATGTGCAGAACAAAGACCTTCATTTTCGATGAAGAACCTATGTTTAATAAAACTAAAAAAACAAATACATAATAAAATCAAAACATATAAAAATTATATTCGTTGGATAGCTTGTTCCGAGGACTATCTAATTCCAAAATGGTTTTTGAAGAATTCTCCATTTTCATCCTCAACCTGAGCTCTGAAGCGTAAAAAAAAGACTTTTTTTGTGTCTCAGGAGGGGGATGAGGGGCAAGGGGGGTTCGAATGAACCCATAGGGGTTCAAGCAAACCCATAGAGGTTCACTCAAACTAGGGTTCGGCCAAACCATGGTTCGAGCGAACCTCTTCAAGGGGGTTCGCTTGAACCCCCTTTGCTATGCATTTGTTTTATTTTTTTGGTGGCCAAAATTTAAAGGGATTCGCTCGAACACTGGTTTGAGCGAACCCCTAATGTGTTCAGTCAAACCAGTAGGTTCGTACGAACCCCCAAAATCACTTTTTTTGCTTTGGGGTCAATTTTTGTGAGTTTTCCTTCCTCACTTGAATTGTAAACCACTATTGTGGCTTCACCCTACTATGTTGTGGTCGGCATTGGTTGATTCACATTGATAATTATTTATGTTTTGGGCCGACAGTTTGTACACATTTTATTATTTTGTTGAAGTTAGCATGTAGATGATGTTATCCTTAGTTGCAGATATATATACCTATTTTTTTATACCATTTGAATGCATGGGGTGAAGCCACAATAGTGGTTTACAATTGAAGTGAGGAAGGAAAACTAACAAAAAATGAATGCATGGAAAAAAATTTGATTTTAGGGGTTCGTGCGAACCTATTGGTTCGACCGAACCAATTAGGGGTTCGGTAGAACCTAGGTTCGGCTGAACCCTCTTAATACTTTCCTGCACAAAAAAACATCAAAACCCCTTATAGAAGGGGGGTTCGAATGAACCCTGGTTCGAACGAACCCCTAACCCATAGGGGTTCGTTCGAACCCCCTTTATTCCTCATCCCCCCCTGAGACCAAAAAAAACTTGAATTTTGGCACTTCGGAGCTCAGTTTGAGGATGAAAATGGAGGAATATTTACAAACCCAACTAGAATCAAGTAGTCCTCACAACGAGCTATCCAACGAATATAATTTTAATATGTTTTGGTTTTATTATGTATTTGTTTTTTTAGTTTTATTAAACATAGGTTTTTCATCGAAAATGAAGCTCTCTGTTCTACACATGTGGGAAAATAGCAGATTATAAAAAAAAAAATTGAAAAATATGAGTGCACCAAATATTGAAGTCCTTGATCCAAAAAAAAAAATGAATTTCGATATATACAAAAAAAAGTTATGCGTTATACACCATTATGTCGAATTGAAATTGGTTTGACTTTGAAACTTAATTAAAGAAAAAATATTCAATAAAAACTATCTAACCAAGTGTAAGCACTAGATATTGGAGTTACGAATCTAAATTTGAAAGAATTAGAATTTTATCCTTCATGGAAAAAAAGTTATGCGGTATACGGTGTGCATCACTTTTTAAAAATGTGGTTTTTTGAAAAAAACCAATTTTCGTGGGAGATGAAAAAGAAGTGGAATCTGATTCCAAAATTTTGAAAAAAATATTTTTAGAATCTACAGACAAAATGTGACGAGACTCTATTTTGCATCATCTTCAAATTCTTCACGGTTTAGCCGCTATAGGTGCCTGAATGTGAAGATTTAGTTTAAAAAAATAATTTCAGTGTCCAGTTCGGCCAAAAATTGTAAACCACTATTGTGGGATCACCCCATAGTGTGTGTGAATAATGTTCTAATCTTTCAAAGGCAGAGGCAAAGTGTGAAGAAGTGTGAATAAGATTGATCAGATGTTTATGTGCTTAACCAAAATTGTAATCAGGCATTAGTAGATGTTATTTTCTTAGTTCAAAATATTGTGGATGTAATCCAAATGTTTGTGTAAGATAGTGTGTCTTCCTTTGGGAAGTAAGCCTTGTTGTATTTAAGCAGTGATCTCTAGACAGTGTGTCTGAATGCATATGCATTCCCCATTTTCTTTTATACTTTTAATAGAGTATAATCTTGTGGACTAAACTCCACCATGGTTTTTCCTCTAATAGGGTTTCCACGTAAAGAATCTTGGTGTTATGTGTGTTTCTAATGTGATGGTTTATGCTTTCATGTTTATTTATCAAATCTAAGGATAATTTTAATTTGTATAATGTTTGTGACAACCGATTCACCCACCCCCTCTTAGTTGTTTTCCCTTGTGTTTCCAACACTTTATGTCTATACGGATGCCAACACCTAAATGGGATGCTAGCACACCATGTTGTCATCCATCTTTTGTGTTGGAATCCTCTAGCAGAGAGCTACCTAGGTCATAGTCTTGACTTGGGAATTCGCTCACCTGATTCCATGAACCTCTCGGGTTGAAAAAAGGTTAGTGGCAAGTCAATTTCCCTTCCTTTTAATCCTCCTAAAACATTAAAATTACCTTAAATAATCCTTAGTGTGAGGTAGATCATGTTGGAAATAGGATTCCATTTAATTGCAATCCTAAACATTATTTATTTCATGTATCTCCTAAGTCCTTGGAAAGTGTTCTCAAGCACTAGGATTAGAGAGAAATTAATATTTGATGAAATAATCATGTTAATTGACATTTGTAATTAATTCTAAATGTTAGGAGCATGTGAGAGCATCCAATATGAGTTCCTAAATAATAGGGGCACATGGGGCACCCACATGGTAGGAGACATTCACATTGAGTTCAGTTAACTATTTGGAGTAAGAGATAACACTTTTGAATGCATGTAAAGATCTTAAGAGTTAGGGTTTTATGTTTACATGCATGAATTTCAGTTCATATCAGTTCAATTTAGTTCAGTTCAGTTCAAAATTAGTTCAATTCAGTTCAGATCAGTTCAATTCAGTTCAGTTTAGTTTAGAATTAGTTCAGTTCAGTTCAAATTAGTTCAATTTAGTTCAGTTCAGTTCAGAATCAATTCAGTTCAGTTCAGTTATTGTTCAATTATCTTCGGTTAGTTTAAGTTGAATTCTAGTTGAATTCAATTAACTTGGAATGCATGACTAATGACTTGAGTTGCATAACAGATAACAGGGACTACCTTCAGTTAATAGGGAATGACCATTCTTGCATGAATGGTGGAGAGAAATGTTTTAGTTAACAAGAAATGACTTGGACCCAACTTGGGCGCCCAAGTTGGCTTCTTAGAATTAACTCCTTTGCATACTAAGATATTTTAGAAGGCTAAGTTAAGTGTGTTGGTATGTGGTGACTGATCATGCTATATTGTATAGCCCATGGTATATTGTATAAAGAAAAATCAACGAAAAAAGAAAAATCTAATTTTGTAGAACCCAAAATCTGGAAGCTTCTAAGCTTGATAAAAAGGGGTTTGGATGGGTGTTACAGTATGATGAAAAACATGATTATTTGAAAAATTGTAATACGTTTTGCACTGGATAATAAAAGTATTGGATGGCTACGGTTTGGTGGATGTAGCCCAGATTGGGTGAACCATGTTAAATTCTTTGTGTTATAATTTATTTTGTGTGTGTTTTAGTTTCTCTGTTTATTAATTAAATCTGCATTAAATAGTTAGATATATGCCTTTCTAACCCTAACAAGTGGTATCAGAGTGGGTTGTATTTCGATTATTGTCTATAGGAAAGTATCATGGTTGAGTGGGAGTAATGGCAGACGAGGGTAAGAAGGTTGAGAAGTATAATGGGCAGAACTATCAGTTATGGAAGATGCACACGGAGGACTACCTCTATCAAAAGGATTTATGGCGTCCATTGGAAGGGAAAACCAAGAAACCCCAAGCAATGTCTGATGAGGACTGGGAGATTTTGGATAGAAAGGCTCTTGGCAGTATTCATTTATGCCTGGCACAATTGGTGGCGTTCAATATTACAAAAGAAAACAGAACTCAAGAGTTGATGGAAACCCTAGTGAAGTTATATGAAAAGCCTTCCACTTCGAATAAGGTATTTCTTATGAAGCGTTTATTTAATATGAAAATGGTAGAAGGTGGGTTAGTTACTGATCATTTAAATGAGTTTAATACGATCACCAGTCAATTAACTTCTATAAAAGTAAATTTTGATGAAGAAGTTAGGGCTCTTTTGATTCTATGTTCTTTTCCTAAAAGCTGGAATAGCTTGGTAATAGTTGTTAGTAATTATGTTTCTAGTTTGAATACATTGAAATTTTATGATGTTGTTGGTGTTATTTTGAGCGAGGAAATTCGTAGGAAAAACTTAGGTGGAAAACCCACATCAGGCAGTGTTTTGAATGAAGAAAGTAGGGGCAGAACAAAGGAGAGAGGAAATAATTTTGGAAATTGTGGGAAGTCACAAGGAAAATCAAAGGACAAAAGGTCCCAATCTAGAGACAAGAGGGATTGTTGGTACTGTGGTAAGCCGAGTCATTTAAAGAAAGATTGTTGGTCTTAGAAAAATAAAGGAGACAAAAAGGAAGGAAGTAAAGAGGAAAATGTGGTAAGTAATAAATCTGATGAGGATGCTTTGATTCTTTCCCTTGATAATGCTGACAATTCTTGGGTGTTAGATTCAGGGGTTCATTTCATGCTACCCCCCATAGAAGTTATTTTCTTGATTATGTCCAAGGGGATTTTGGGATGGTTTATTTAGGAGATAACAAACCCTGTTAGATTGTTGGAAAGGGAAGAATCAAGATTAAGTTGCAGAATGGGAATCATTGGCTACTACGTGAGGTAAGGCATGTTCCAAAGTTAAGCAGAAATTTAATTTCAGCAGGGAAACTAGATGATGAAGGTTGTGTTGTTACATTTAGTGATAAAAATTGGAAGGTCACAAAGGGTACCTTAGTCGTAGCAAAAGGTGTGAAAGTAGGCACCTTATATCTTTGTACAGGTCATCTGTTCCTTCTACTTTAATTGTTATGGAAAAAGGTCAATGTTTGGGAACAGTTGCTGCAGTTCAGCAGGTAGAAGATCATACAGTTGCTATGGACTCTAATTCAGCACTGTGGCATAATAGACTTGGGCATATAAGTGCAAAAGGTATGAAAGTACTTCATTCAAACAATGTTTTACCAAGTCTAAAATGTGTTAATATGGATTTATGTGAAAGTTGTGTGTATGGAAAACAAAAAAGAGTAAGTTTTCTCAAGGATGGGAAGCAAAAGAAAGATGAGAAATTGGAGCTTGTGCATACGGATGTATGGGGACCAGCTCAGGTATCTTCTCTCGGTGGCTCTCTGTATTATGTTACATTCAATGATAATGCAACTAGGAAGGTGTGGATTTATTTCCTTAGGCAGAAATCTAATGTATTTGAAACTTTTAAAAAATGGAGAAGCTTGGTTGAGAATGAGAAGAGTAAAAAGATAAAATGTCTCAGATCTGATAATGGTGGTGAGTATTGCAGCAAAGATTTTGAAGATTAGTGTTCCTCTAATGGTATTTGTAGGTAGAAAATGGTTCCAAGGACTCCAAAGAAAAATGGAGTGGTTGAGTGCATGAACAGAACAATAATGGAGCATGCACAGACTATGAGAAATTGCATGTTGGGTTTCCTTTAAAAATGTGGGCAGAGACTATAAACACTGTTGTTTATTCAATTAATAGAGGTCCCTCTAATCCTTTGGGTTGTGGTATTCAAAGGAAGCATGGAAAGGTAAGAAGGTGAGTTATTCTTTTCTCAAAACCTTCGGTTGTGAAGCATTTTCACATGTAGATTCTGAAAATAGAACCAAGCTTGATGCAAAATCAAAGAAATGTATATTTGTTGGATATGGCATTGATGAATTTGGTTATAGGCTTTGGGATTTTGAAAATCAGAAAATTGTGAGAAGCAGGGATGTCATATTCAATGAGAAAGTTTTGTACAAAGATCTGTTGATGTAGCATGAGAAGAAAGAAAATGATTATGCATTGTTGGATGATATTCCAAACAATGATGTTTCAGTGGTTCCTCATGCTAGACAACATCAGCAACAAAAAATACCACAAACTCCTGTTAGACAATCTTTAAGGATAAGTAGACCTCCAGAAAGATTATCTCTCTCTTTGTATACTATTTTGTTAATTGATGTTGGTGAACCAGAATATTATGATGAAGCTATGCAGGTGGACACCAAGGTTCAGTGGGAGCATGGAATGGAAGAAGAAATGGACTCCTTGCTGAAAAACCAAACTTGGGAATTATGCAAGTTGCCTGTAGGTAAAAAGGCTTTACCAAACAAATGGGTTTATAGGCTGAAAGAGGAGGATGGAGGTAAGAAGAGATTTAAAGCCAGATTAGTTATAAAGGGATTTGCACAGAAAAAGGGTATTTATTTTGATGAGATTTTTTCTCTAGTTGTTAAAATGACTTCTATTCGTATTGTTTTAAGTATTGTGGCTGCTGAAGATTTGCATTTAGAACAGCTTGATGTTAAAACATCCTTTCTCCATGGTGATTTGGAAGAGGAAATGTATATGGACTAGCCATAAGGATTTGACGTCAAAGGTGAGGAGAAACTAGTGTGCAGATTGAAAAAAAATTTATATGGCTTGAAGCAAACACCGCGACAATGGTACTTGAAATTTGATAGTTTTATGGCTCAGCAAGGCTACAACCGGTGTAATTCTGACCATTGTGTTTATTTTATGTTTATATGATGATGACATGCTTGTAGCAAGGTCTAACATGGATCATATAAGTGAGCTAAAACAATAGTTAGCAAAATCTTTTTCTATGAAGGATTTGGGGGCAGCAAAACAAATCCTTGGTATGAAAATTTGTAGAGATAGGAAAAAAAGACAATTGTTTTTATCTCAGGCTAATTATGTTGAAAAGGTGTTGTAGAGATTTCATATGGAGAATGCAAAAGTTGTCAGCACACCTTTTCCTAGTCATGTTAAATTGACTAAGGATATGTGTCCAAAGACACAAGAGGAGGAAGAAAAAATGTCTAAGGTACCATATGCTTCAGCTGTAGGCAGTTTAATGTATGTCATGGTATGCATGAGACCGGATATTGCACATGGCATAGGAGTTGTTAGTAGGTATTTGAGTCATCCTGGAGTTGAGCATTGGAATGTGGTAAAATGGATTCTCAGGTACTTGAGAAGTACATCCAATAAATGTTTATGTTTTGGGGGCTCTAATACTAATTTAAAAGGCTATGTTGACATAGATTTGGCAGGGGATATAGATACCAGGCGTAGTACCACAGGCTATGTATTTACAATTGGTGGGACAGCAATGAGTTGAATTTCTTAATTGCAAAATGTGGTTGCTTTATCCACCACAGAGGTAGAGTATGTTGTTGCAATAGAGGCAGCAAAGGAGATGATATGGATGAAACTTTTCATGGATGAGTTGGGAAAATAACAAGCTAAAAATTACTTGTTTACAGATAGCTAGAGTGCTATACATCTTGCAAAGAATTATTCCTTGCATTCTACAACAAAACACATACAGTTGAGATATAATTTCATTTGGTCGGTGTTAGAGGATGGATAGGTCAAGCTGGACAAGATACATATAGATGTCAATCCAGCGGATATGTTTACGAAGGCAGTGACAAGGGAGAAGTTGAGCTCCTCTTCAACTTTAGTTGGCCTTCAAGGTTGAATTTAAGTATAACAAAGCAGCAGGGTCCAAGGTACTTATTTCCAGTGGGAGCTGTAATTGTAGCAATGTTGTCTAGGATCAGTCTCCAAGTGGGAGAATGTGGGTATGTCGTGATTGATCATGCTATACTGTATAGCCCATGGTATACTGTACACCTTGGCATGTATGCTTGCCAGGGTCTGGGGTTGGGTTGGGCCCCGAGCAGGGGTTCGGGGGTGGTAGCCCTCGAAAAGCGGGGGTTCGGGGGCAGTAGCCCCCGAGAAAAAAATTTCTCCTACTTTTTCGCATCATCACTGAAAAAGGGAAAAATCAACGAAAAAAGAAAAATTCAATTTTGTAGAACCCAAAATCTGGAAGCTTCTAAGCTTGATAAAAAGGGGTTCAAATGGGTGTTACAGTATGATGAAAAACATGATTATTCGCAAGATTGTAATAGGTTTTGCACCGGATAATAAAAGTATTGGATGGCTGTGGTTTGGTGGATGTAGCCCAAATTGGGTGAACCACGTTAAATTCTCTGTGTTATAATTTATTATGTTTTTGTTTTAGTTTCTCTGTTTATTAATTAAATCTGCATTTAATTGTTAGATACCTGCCTTTCTAACCCTAACAAAGTGGGCCCACTCTTGGGTGCCTCCTTTGAGGATGAAGCCTTGAAGATATTTACAGAATAAAGGTTGAGTTTGTACTTCAATTTGGGATTCCCAAATGGATGAAGATGAAGATTTGACATTGTTCTTCACGGCATAGCTTTACTTGCAAGAGATAGGCATACCTTTTAGGGATAGGGATTGAGCATTGTAATTGTAACTCTTGTGGATTTTATAAAGTTGATTAATGCCTATTTATCTCAAGCAAGTTGAAGAGAGTTATTATCAATTTTATTGCAGGTTGTGAAGAAGATTTGGTGAAGGAAAAAGAAGCATTCTCAAGCAAGAATTGGAGTTATTGTAATCTACTTCAGAGATTAAATAATACATTGATTCCTTGTGGATTTTTTTCCCGAAATGGTTTCTCCATGGTATATTCTTCTGTAATCTTTCTAATATTCTGTCTAATTCTTCTACAACTTCTATCTTCATTCTACAAATGATAAAAATGAATTAATTAGATGATCACCCACAAAGAATCTGTAACAAAGGAAAACATATTTAGATCAATAATCTTAAATTTTTACAAAGTATTAAGCTAAGAAAACACCTCAATTTTCAACATTTGGTATTAGAGCTAAGGTTGGGTAGAGTATTGGGACACCTTTCTCTTAAAATATTGGAGGTTTTTTGGTTGTAGTGGGAGCTTTTATTATTTTTGTTATTTGCTGGTTTTGGAAAATAAGTTTTGTTACAATGAATTCTCGTTTAGATATTGGAAGGTTCAATGGATCTAATTATGAGATGTGGAAATTAAAAATGGAGGATCTCCTTGAAGAGAGATATTAGTGGTTAGTTGTTGAAAATGAGACAAAGTCACCTACAATGATGTTAGATGAGGATTGGGCTAAGCTTGATAAGAAGACAAGAGGGACCATAAGATTATGTCTTGTTGATGTTGTTCTCTTGAATTTTTTAGAAGAAACCATTGCATATAAGTTATGGAAGAGAATAGGTGATATTTATCAAACTAAATGTCTTACTAATAAGTTGTACATCTGAAAAGACAGTTGTATTCTTTAAAGATGAAAGAAGGTGATTCTGTTCCAAATAATTTGAATGCTTTTAATTTTATTCAAAGTCAGTTAGCATCTGTAGATGTAAAGCTAGAAGATGAAGATAAATGCATTTTGTTACTTTGTTTTTTACTAGAGTCTTGGGAAAATCTAATTGTTGCTATCAATGGTAGTTGTACAGATCTGAAGATGGACAATATAATTCCTACTCTCCTATCAGAGGAGATGAGGAGGAAGTCTAAAACAGAAATCCAAGATGCCTTGTTTGTAAAAGGTAGGCCTAAGAAAAAGGAACCTAAGGGAGACAAGGAAGGGAAGGGTAAGTCAAAAGGACAGAGTAAGGTAAAGTGTTGTAACTGTGGGAAACTGAGACATGTGAAGAAGGATTGTAAAAACAAGAAAGAGAGTTTTGATTCTTCTATAGAGGAATCCTCATATGATAGTAATGATGCATTGGTTATTTTAGCTAATATAGTTTGTGATAACTCTTTGCTTCATGTTTCAGAGTGATCTTCATAGAGAGGATGGTAGTCACAATGCCATGTGTGACTTGGTACCATGGTTCAGTGGGAGTTGTTGGCAGTGACATGGATGCATCATTGGTAAGGTTATCTTTAGGTGATTGGGGATATGTTTTCTTGGTTTAGAGTGGTTGCTATTATGTCATGGTTTACTCTTATTGCATATAGAGTATGGCATAGTTCTCTTGAGACTAGGATGTAGATATATGTTATGGTGGATGTGATCTCTTAGGAGGAGATGGTTAAATCATGGATGTCATGTTTATGTTCAAGATTGGAGCTTTGACATTGATCTTGTGTAGTTCTCTTAAGTATTGGGTACATTAATCATTTGCTTGATTACTTCATGAAAGTGTTGTGTTGCATTTGGAGTTTGGCATGAATTGCTTGGTTGCAGGTCCTCGTGGATACTTGGAGAAATCGGTGAGGCTTGAGATCTCTTATGGTAAGAGATATATGTTGGAATAGTTACTAGCAAGAAAAGTTGTTTTCAATAGAAAAGACCAAGGAGCCTACACCTTGGTTGAATGTGAGTTCAACATACTCGGTGGTTTCACATGCCTCCAAAGAGGTAGTTTGGATACAGAGACTTGGGAAAGGTATTGGTTTTAATTGCAAGTAAGTTAAACTTGAATGTGATAGTCAGAGTGCTATGTGTTTAGCCAAAAACCCTATGTATCATGCTTGTACTAAGCATGTTGATGTTAAGTATCACTTTGTGCGAGAAATGGTTGAGAGTGGGAAGGTATTAATTGAGAAATTCAACACTTTAATTAATGTTATAGATTATCTTATGAAACCAGTTCCTTCAGATAAGTTCTCTTGGTTTTAATCATTTGCTTGGAGCTTCATGATTATGCAGGTTGCATTTGAAGTTGGCATGGATTGATTAGTTGGTGCACAAAGGCCATTAGCCTTAAGTTTTGTACTTGATTTATAATAATGATTCCTTGTTTAGAATAATTTCAATGTATAATGTCAAGTGGGATAATGTTGGAAATAGGATGCCATTTAATTGCAATCCTAAACATTATTTTTTTCATGTATCTCCTAAGTCCTTAGAAAGTGTTTTCAAACACTAGGATTAGAGAGAGATTAATATTTGATGAAATAATCATGTTAATTGACATTTGTAATTAATTCTAAATGTTAGGAGCATGTGAGGACGTCCAATATGAGTTCCTAAATAATAGGGGCACATGGGGCACCCACATGGTAGGTGACACTCACCTTGAGTTTAGTTAACTATTTGGAGTAAAAGATAACACTTCTGAATGCATGTAAAGATCCTAGGAGTTAGGGTTTGATGTTTACATGCATGAAGTTTAGTTTAGTTCAGTTTAGTTCAGATCAATTCAATTCAATTTAGTTTAGTTCAGTTCAGAATCAATTCAGTTCAAATATTGTTTAGTTATCTTCAGTTAGTTTTAGTTGAATGCTAGTTGACTTTAGTTAACTTGGAATGCATGACTAATGACTTGAGTTGCATGAAAAATAACAGGGACTACCTTTAGTTAATAGGGGATGACCATTCTTGCATGAATGGTGGAGAGAAATGTTTCAGTTAACAAGAAATGACTTGGACCCAACTTGGGCACCCAAGTTGGCTTCTTGGAATTAACTCCTTTGCATGCTAAGATATTTTAGAAGGCTAAGTAAAGTGGGACCACTCTTGGGCGCATACTTTGAGGATGAAGCCTTGAAGATATTTATAGAATAAAGGTTGATTTTGTAATTCAATTTGGGACGCCCAAATGGATGAAGATGAAGATTTGACATTGTTCTTCACAACATAACTTTACTTGCAAGAGATAGGCGTACCTTTAGAGATAGGGATTGAGCATTGTAATTATAACTCTTGTGGAGTTTACAAAGTTGATTAATGCCTATTTATCTCAAGCAAGTTCAAAAGAGTTATTATCAGTTTTATTGTAGGTTGTGAAGAAGATTTGGTGAAGGCAAAAGAAGCATTCTCAAGCAAGAATTGGAGTTATTGTAATCTACTTCAGAGATTAAATAATACATTTATTCTTGGTGGACTTTTTTCCAAAAAGGGTTTCTCCATGGTATATGCTTGTGTAATCTTTCTAATATTCTGTCTAATTCTTATAAAACTTCTGTCTTCATTCTACAAATGATAAAATGAATTAATCAGATAATCACCAACAAAGAATCTGTAACAAAGGATTTAGCATATTTAGATCAGCAATCTTAAAGTTTTACAAAGTACATTAAGCTAAGAAAACACCTCAATTTTCAATAGATTGGGGTAGTTGATCATTCTATACCCTCTCGTGACTTGGGGTCCTAAGTGGTTAGTCCCCCTCCTCTACAGCTAGTAACCTTATTGGACATGGAGACCTTTCCTTCATGATGCTTAGGAAAAGGGTCCTTATAAATACCTAGTTGATCATTTGAGGAATTTTATGGATGACTTTCAACTTCTATCTCACCTCAATCGATGATATCTTGAATGTAATTCTTAAATTTCATACATTTTGCAATGCCATGACCTTTGATCTTATGGTATTCATAATATTTATTATCTTTGTACAAGATGGATTTATGTTGGTTTTCATCAAATGGTCTTTTCATAAGATATTAAATAAACTTTTTCAAACCCATTTTTAGAAAACTACCTCCATGGGCTCAACCAATGGAGTATATTTACAATTGGGGGGATTTCTTTGCCTAGGATTTCCCTATGGAATAGTGAAATCATTTTGAACTTTAAAATTCTAGATTTTTTTGGGAAGATGATGGTGTTTTTGGTTGGAAATTTTGGTCCCATGTTTGGAATCAATTACATGATCATTGATTACATTTTTATTCTTGGATCATAAGTGTGGTTTATCATTGGATTGGTTGTTGTTATTATCTTTGGTTTCCTTGTATATCTTAATCAAACCTTTATCAATGAGGACATTTTCTATGGTTATTCTTTTGTCTATGATATCATCAAAGAAATTATCACATTTAATTGTAGATGAAATCCCATTTCCTGATTCAAGTTTTAGATAAATATGGTAACTAATTAATTTTTAAGAATGGGCCATAGGAATCTATTAGAATTTTTTCTCCATCACTGAAAGAAAGAAGAAAATTTCTCACAATTTTGTTATTTTCTATCAAGCACAAATCCAACATATTAATCTCATGTTTAATATTGTAGGAAAAGTGTAGAAATTTTTTCATCTAATTCCTTAAAGGTGGTGATAGCTCACCATGTGGAAGGTGGATAAACCATTCCAATTCTTGACCTCCTAAGATTCTAGGAAATAGTATCATGAAATATATGTCACTATAAGAGATATCTTAACATGCTATAAAAAAATTCCTTGATGTGTTCTCTAGGATATCCCAGATCCCTTGCATTTTTCAAACTTAGACACTTAAAAATTTTATGGGATGGGAATTATAGTGATGGAACTATCAAAGGGATAAGGAAATATGTAATTAAATGTGTGAGGTTTCTTTTGATGTCCTATTTAAATTCATTGGATAATTATAATATCTTGTAGTTCTTGTGTAATAGAGTTGATTGGGCTAGGATTGTATAGTGTGTATTTTATGTGGTTGTATGATGGAAATTAATATGTAGAGTTATATGATTGAATGTATTGTTGATTAAGGGGTGGGGCTAATTGGCAATGGTATGTAGGGATGTAGGTTGAATATTATTGTCAAGTATTTTTTGGTGTGAAGATTTTGGGTTAATATATTAATATGAGGTTAGGTTAGATGTATGTGTGAGGTAAGTTATGTATTGAGGAAGGGATGTCTATAAAATTTTAGAGGGTGGAAGGGAGGTTTGAGGTAGTTAATATTGTTGGATGAAGTTTTTTTATTGATTTAGAGGTGGTTGTGGTGTGGAAGTATGTGTACTAGGGTGAAATACACTTGTAGGTATTGTGATCCTAAGTTGTGTGAATGGGTTAGGTAGGATTTGTTGTGAGGTGGGGTGAGATAGTGGAAGGGATTGTAAAAAAATTTGTGTACATGTGAAAGGTTGGGGTTGTTGGAAAGTTGAAGGGGTTGTGGTCCCCATAAATTTTCTAATGGGTTAGTGGATGTTGTGGTTCTTTTGCATCAGGGGTCTTGTCTTCTAAGTTGTTATATGTCAAAATCTAGTAGAATTTTTATGCCAATTTGGATCACCTGCAACAATAAATGATGCTTATTTTCTTTAATAACTCTTTCAATTAAATGTATCTAGTTTCTAGATTTTGGGAAAACTCTTTTAACCTTGGTGAATATTTGGGCTACACTACAAGATTTTCATCTATATTTTATGCTTCAGGAGATGTGGGCTGATTTTTAGTTTTTCCTTGCATTGTTGGGTTGAAAATACTATTAGGAATTTTGTGTTTTAAATTTTGAATACATTAGCTTCTTGGTTTGGGACCTTATAAGTGGCATACAAAGATGGACCTAGTTGGGTTTGTTTTGATGTGTTAAATGAAGGGGATGGAAGTTGATTTGTTTGTGTTTAGAAGTTTAAATTTAGGATGTTGAAATGAGGGATGGTTTAGACTTAATTTTTTGTGTCTAATGGATGATGTGGTTTTTCATAAGGTTTTAAGTGTTTTTGTTTCAGCTGATAAGTGATGGTTTGGATTTAAATGTCTATGATTAAGATGTGGGCATGAATATGTCTAAGGTTTTAGGATTATAAGTGATGGTTTGAATTTAATTATTTGTGTTTGGAGGATGGTTGTAGGTATGTTTGGGATGATTTTTTTATTAGACTTTTGGACCAAATTTGAAAGGTTAATATGTTATGGAAGACTAAAGGGATGATGTTGGATGGAAATCAAAGTTATTTCAAGTAAATACAGATTGTGATTATGGATGATAAAGGATTTTTCCTTTCTTATGTAGGATACAAAAATTCCTAAGTATAATTTAATGAGGATTTTGGATTCCACTAACTTAGAATTTTCCAAGGTTCATAAGCTAATTTTTCCAAATTTGATAATGGCTAACTTTACACACTACTTCAAATAAAAAATTTCTCAAGAAATATACAAGGAAGAGATCTAATGGATTAAAGATCTACATTTGACTCTTAGACAAGTTTGATTTTTTTTTTAAGGTGATTGAAGATGGAGGTGTCATTTAAATGATTAAGATTGGATAAAAATTTGAGGAATTATGCTAAGCCCAAAATGGAAGAAAAATGGTTGTTAAATGTCTAATATTAGTCCAAATCAAGAAAGTGTAGTGAAAAATTAGAGGAATGGATATGGATAGTCTAGAAGGTTCCATGATCAATTGAGGTGGTAAGGTTAACTATGTTATGGTTTGGAGAAGTGGAAATTATTTGAATTTTGGGATGGTTTGATGGATATCCTAGGTTTTCTAAGGTCATCTATTTTGAATTTTCCATCAACACATTCCAATATTTCAAACTAATAGGTCTAATTGATGGTTCTTGGTGAAAAAACACAAGTACTAAAACACAATTTGAAAGAATCAAAATATAATGGAAGTGCTAAAGAATAGATCAAAAGTGGTGATAGGTGCAGGTGTTGAGAGACAAAGTGAAAGTGCTAACAAGAATAGTTTATAAAATACAAAATATAAGAATTGACACAATGCAAGCATTTAAGAACATATCAAAAGAATCGAAATAGCATAGTTATTGATTGATAGGGAGAAAGTGTTAAACTACTAAGTATGATTGTCTTGGTTATTTGGAAATAGATTTATACACAAAAAAATAAAATGACCCACTTGGATTTTTACAGTTGAAGTTTAAATTGATTTTTAATAGTTTAACACATGATGACATGCAAAGCACATTAGCACATTCACTAAAATTATTCAAAAGGTTATATTTCCTAGTGTTGGTCTATAGTAGAAATCAATCTACTAATACTATCTACCTATGAATGGTTAGTAAGGATACTTGTGTAAACATTATATCCCAAGACCAAAGGTGACCAAAGGCTTTACCTTGGTTAGCTCTATCTCACAACATGAAATTACATTGTGAGAACTTTAGGGGAAGATATGTGTCCCTTGCACCATATTAGAAAACAAAAAAAGGCCTTAGCATTTTATTTACAAGATATTTAGGGGAAATACATGAACATTGACCCATCTACAAGCATGGGCGAGGAGAAATATGCTTAGACTATCCCTTCACCTTGTGTTATAAATCACTAGGGACCCCAAGGATTCACTAAACATGATGTGACTAGATTGAGGAACAAACTTTGTTCTCATACCTTTATATACCTCACCTAAAGAATGGTTGGGTTTTTTCTCAGGGTGATTAAATCCCCAAGTAGGCCTCTAAACATGAAAGGGAATGTTAAGTGTCTTTTATCACCCAATATTGCATGAAGTGCAAGGGGAGAGCATACACATGATTAACACTACTTGGGATTTAATCTAAAACAATAAAGGAGAGTATGAGACTTTTGATCCCCAATATTGTACTAGGTGTAAGGGGAGAGTGTACATCTACACAAACTCCTAAGAAACATCAAACAAGATTAATGATCCCAATAGAACTAATTTAGTTCCCAAACTAGTGGAAAATGAAATGCTATGAAATGTGAACTTGCAAGAGATATGTTTGTAGTTTTTTCCTTGGATTTGGAAAGAAGAAAATAGTTGCATCACTTGGTTAGACAACATAAAGTAGATAGAAGGTTAATCAAAAGTTTGAAATTAAAAAATCACAAGAAGAGAGTAGAAAAAGCACTAAAACATAGAGCATGAGTGCTAAAATACATATCAAAAGCACTAAGAGGTGTTTACTTATTGTAGAGGATTTTATCAATAGGTCATAATAGAAATCATAACACAAGAGTTGAAAGATAGATCACATGCATTGATCTACACATAGATAAAATTATTAATTATTTTCTACAAAACAAACAAAAAATTGAAAGCAAAATGGTGAGATGGTTATATTCAATATAAAACTAGCTAGATAAAATTAAAAAATAAAATTAGAATGATGAAACAAGAAAAAAGTGACGAAAAGAAAAAGAAAGTGAAAGCACCAATTATGGTGGTGGAAGAACTAAATAGAGAAAGCATAGATCTATAGAACGAAATTACCAAATATAGCTAAATGGTAAAACCTATAATAAATAGTTAGTCTTCTCTCAAAATAGAGTTAATAAATGTTATAGATAGTGAAATAGATAAAATGCACATAGGAAACAAATAAAAATTTACAAAGTTGCATAACCATTTAGAAATAATCTACAAACAACACATTAAAAAAGCATTTCAAAACTAGTGCAAAAGCACAAAAGGTGCAAGTGCTAATGTGTATGACATGGGTATGATTCTAGAAGAAGTATTGAATCACAAAGAAAAAGCATCACTTCAATACTTCCAACTAAAAAATGTGAAAACTCAAGATAAATTGCTAGAAACTAGGGACCTAGGTCCCATCGAGTATGCCAAAATGAAGGCAAGAGAATGGGAAAAGAAAAATACATGTATAAAGAAATAAAAATATTAATTTATACCTTTTACCACCTTGCTCCTCTAATTAGGCTTGAGGTAGAAACATAATTTTCCATTTGATATGCCCTTCAATATGAATGTGGATTTCTCTTCAAACCAACATAACCTTGATAGGATTGGTAAGATTTCAAAGGAAAATTAGAAAAATAGATTTATCTCAAATGGATTGATTAAAGATGAAGGGCAAGGGTTAAATTTATAGTTTTTTAATGAAAAGAATCAAGGGTTGTTATTGTATGAGAGGATGGAGGCTTATTAGGTTGTGAAAAGTGTCACAAGAGGAGTGTTCAAGAAAATGGCATGTGGCATGGGGGATAGGGCTAGGTGTGCTCACACATGTGTGAACACACATTGAGGAAGCTCATGAAATTGGAAAGTGGAGAAAATTTGGAAAGTGTAAGAGGAGAAGAAATATAGGAGAGTGACATGTGGGAGAAAGAGGAAAGTGTAGGGGGGTTACACATGTGTGGGAGAATCTCACAAATATGTGAGAAATCAATGGAAGGATTGGTGAATGCATGAGGTGGAGGGTGATAGTCACCCATGCATGCTCACACATGTGTGAGCATTGAAAAGGGTTAAAGACACTTATCACATGATGGGAATTTTGGAGATTTGTCCTATTTTTTGATTGAAAAACAGTAATGATGATTCGAGTGTGGATTAATTAATTAATCGAGCTTAGAAGAATTAATGAGTGGGGGCTCTAGTTGATTTAATTAAATTAATCAACCTTTAGAAGAAGCAAAAAATGCAATTAATTTAATTTAATTAATTATGGGAATGAGTGATAATTAGTTAAATAATAAATTATTTAATTAATTTTAGGAAATTAGGAAGTGGTGAATTTTGAGAAATAATTAGTTAAATGTTTATTCAATTAATTATGTGATAAGAGGTGGGGCGGGGGCCATAGCCTGATTGGCTAAAGCATCATGTTGTAGGGAAGAGGTCATGAGGTCTAGTCTCACCTCATCCCCATGGTATTAGAGGGCATATCATGCTAGCATCACCGATCACGTTAAGTTTTTTTACCAAGCGCATTGCAATTTGTAGGGGGGCTACTTGATTCCTGTAGTCAAAAAAAAATTGTGGTAAGAGGTCGATTTCAGGGTGTCTACACTTTTCTTACATTATATTGTAGTGGAGTCAAGGTAAGGAGATGTACAATGAATTGATTTCAATGTGATATTTTTTCATGATGTCTTTATTATGGTTTATTTCCTTTTGTCAAATAGTTTGATGCCTTGCTTATAGTTCCATATTTTTCATACATGTCTACAAAGCCACTAGCAATTACAACATTGGATTCTTTTAGATTATATTCCTCTACATCATTTGTAGGACACATCTATATTGTGTAGGGTATACCTTTGAAATAGTTGAGTTCAAAATAAATAAGGAAATATTGTCTTCTTAGAGGGGGGAACATATCTTTGTAATGATCTAATTTAAAGGAATAAAGAAAATGCTAACTACTCAGAGGGATAAATGATTTTCATGGTTTTTGTCTATAATTTCAAACCCTATTTTTTATTGTTTGAAACATACTAGAAGAGTAGTTCAACTCAACGGAGATCAATGAAACAAGAAGAATACCCAATATAATCTCAACCTAGTGTTAATTTCCATTTGCAAGATAACATAGGCACTAAATATAGACAAACAATGAAATTTACTTTTTTGAATTTGTGAACATAAGATTGAATTATAATTAACAAAACTAAAGTTAATTATGAGGGATAAGGATCAATAAAAATCACCATGTGTGATTTGATGTAATAAAGAGTGAGGAATATGAACCCCACAAACACACCATGTGATCAAATCTTATAATCTAGCCGAGCAACTTTACCTAAACATTATATATATTCAAAATTTAATAATAGTAAACCTAAAATTTCCCCATGAAAGAGAGGGGTTTTGTGATCTAGTATGCTAGCTTTTTTTCGTACCATGATGAACATGGTTTAGCTTTAAGATAATTTTGTGATTAATAATATTTGGAGAGCTCAAGAAGCCATGAAACCCTAGACTTTATAGAATGGTTTTAGATTTTGTGATGGAATTTCCATCAACCAGTGGAATATCTAGTGGTCCCCTTTTTTGTAAAATAAAGATCACCCATAGGCAAGTTTCCTTGATTGCATGTCTTGAGATTTCAAATGAAAGGAATTCAAACCCTATGAGAAATCTTCTCCATAGCCTCAATAAGTCTTTTAACATGGAATGAAGCTAAAGACAAGCTTCACCTCTTTGATCACATGAAACTTTTGATACAACCATGGGGGAAATTCTAGAATATATGGTTCACAAAATTGGCATCAATTCTTCTAACCCTTGATGGAAAGATTGGAAGTGGGGTTCAAACACTGCTTCCCATAATTATTAACCATGACATGAATATTTTTGGCTCTCTCCCCACTTGCCCATGGTTCCTACATTATATCAATGATGGTGTTTATAGTCACTTGTCATGGTTTGGCAACATGGATTTCATACCATCCGATTGGTTGTTCTAGAACCCAAATTGGCTCATTGTACTTGGCATATTAATTTCCAAGGCCTTCTTGTGGGCTCTAGGTTATCCCATTTGGGAATTTCTAACCCTTTGTGGGTAGTTAGATTCTTTTAAGCATATATTCTAGTTCTATCTTGAAGCCTATAATTTTTAGACCTAGATCCATGATTTTTCAAGCCTTTCAAACCAAAGCCTTTTTCATGACGCATGGTTATGTTAGGGGATTGATATCGCATCCCTCACAAATTCAATAAGATATGGCATGCTCTCAAGGTGGAGATTCTCTTGAGTGTATGGAAAGATATAAATTCAACTATATTTTTCAATTGTTTGGTTGATCAACATTTTTTGTTTTTTTTTCTAATACTATGATATATTCTAATGCCTTATTGCTAATTCAAGTGCAAGCTAACAAAGTTGCACTTGAGGTAGCCCAATTATAGACACTCATTGACCGCTAGGGCAATGCCCTTGTGTGATGACAAAGAGTTCCTCCATCTCCCTTCTCCTTCAAGGGGCCACTTGCCTCCTCTTGGCAGCATCATAGAAGAATTCTTTCTACTTAAGGTACGTGAGAGGCTTGGTTCTAGGTTTCTCCCCCAACTACAAGAAGGGACCATAGTCAATCGGATTGGTCATGGCCTTGTTGTCGATGCTCCGCCTCCCCCACCATCTGCAAGAGGAACCTTTGTATGGTCTACTAGTGGTGCGTCTAGCTAGTTTGATTCCAACAAGTTTCCTAGGCTAGCTCTTGCTATTTCGCTAGCCCATGCTATTAAAGACGAAAATAAAAATAATATGATGATGGGTGGGACACTCCTATGGATACTTTAGACCCTATTGATTTATGTAAAAAAGTAAATGACCAAGATCCTCTTCCTTCCTCTTATTATTGCATTTAGTGCCTAATGACATTGCATTTGTTTCTATGTTTTACACTTGGAATGTTAACCCCATATAGACTTTAAGAATGTGATTTTACATCCACCCACTTTTTTTATAAATACATATAATATTACTTTATAAATGATAATCTAGATACTTATTCATCAAAAATTATAAAATAAAATTTGAACCTCAAATCATTTACTCCGAAGACAGCTATGCCAACGACGGCTTTCTGAAGAAAAAAAGTAGTACCCACTTTTTGTTTTTTTGGACAATCTTCGAAAGTTTGTACCCTAGTTTGAATATTTTCATCTTTTGCTCCTGCAACCGAGATGATACAAACGTCGCTTCTATAACAGCTAGATGTTACAATTACAATCAATTATTATCGAGCCCTTCTCTAACAAGGTTATTAAAGTTTTTGTCTGGGGTCTTGTCGACAAACCAAAAAAGTAAAACGTCACCGATTCATGGTGCATGTGATCATCTTCTTTATAGTCCAAGCTTTGCAATCATTTCGTGTAATCGTAGGACAGACATTGAGTGTGAATGAGTTTGACATTGGTCTGTAAGTGCCCCTACAATTCAGAGAGCCCATCCGTGACCCTGCTTCCCCTATTTTACCTCAGATCAGTAGACTTCCACATTTTAACCGTCCTGTACAGAAATCTTTTGGATTATGAGTACCTCATTTGCCGTTTGATTGATATCCTCAATCCTATCATTCGGATTAAATTTGAAATGCTATAGAGAACCTAATTTAGACAAGGAACTTATTAACTTACCTTTAAAATATTTTATGTTTGATAATATTATTAGAAGCATAAATATTGGCAAGAAATGTTGTTCATATCAAATTACTCTAATTATAGGGTTAAAATTCCATTTTCAAATGATTAAAACAATAACATTATCATATGCATATATTTGTTTGTGTGATGGCGAACATTTATTGAATGAGCTCAAATATTATTTTTGGTGCATGGGAAGAGACTATCATTTACCTCTAGGACCTTTTGCCATCTAAAATTCCCATAAAAATATACTTAGAAAGCAACCATCGTCTCTCTCTAGGAGATTGTATCATCTAAAATTCTCATTAAAAATATAATTGGCAATTAGACCCATAGTTTCAATAGGTATGCTAAAAGATTTCAAAAAATATAGTTAAACTTTCTTAGACTTACATAAATTTTTCATAATCAAATCCTTAATTTCTTATAAATTATAAAAAATGTATGTAATTTATTAAATGAATTGTTTGTAGCATAGTAATTACTACAATAATGTAGAAAAATAATTAGAATTAGAATCCATGTATCATAGTTGAAATTCTATCCTATCTAAATTTTATTAGAATTATATTGTATGAATTTCAATATAATAAAGAAAATACTAGTTCTCATCAAATGATTTCAATGGACACCACACTAGAATCAACTAGCTCCTTTAGGAAAGAAACTAATCTATTATAAATAGTCTAACAAAAAGAATAGTTTAATTTAACTAAACCCAATGTCTTTTAGCTTTGAGAAAATAAAATTTTCTAACAAGTTAAAAAATAAATTAAACTAGAAACTATTGGTGAACATAGACTTACAAGTTATAGATTTATCAAATCAGTGTCACATCTCGATTTTGTTTGCATAAACTTTATTTGATAATAAATTCAACTAGAAGAAACCATTGGACAATCTCGATTTTGTTTGCATAACTTTATTTGATAATAAATTCAACTAGAAGAAACCATTGGACAATATGTGTTTGAAGCATAGATTAATCTATTTTTCGTGGATGACAAATTAGATGTTATATTTAAAATGTATGCTATTGTGATTAAAATAATGACATGAGTTATTATGATGTGAATATTTTGATTATTAACTATGGTTTTATTAGCTAACCTATTGACGAGATATTGAGTGCAAATGAGTGCAGGAACTAGTTGAAGGAAAGAACATAGCTGAGGTAGAAATGACCTAGCCACTCAACAATAGTCGGCATGATGGAAGTTCTACCCACACTCACGTAGTTGCATTCATCTGCATTGTGAATGATTATGTTATGCATTTTGTTATCATGAATGCATCATTGCCTATTGTGTGTTATGATTTAAATAATGACTGTCTTATGGTTGTTTTGTTTGTGAAAATTAATTTAATTGAGAAAATAAAAGACTTTATTTTCAAATGTTTGGTAATGATAAATCTCATAATTTATATATATATAGGCATCAGAAAAATTCACTCCAAGAAAATTCACCGCCAACAATTCACTACGGGAAAATTCACCACCTATGATAAATTCACCTCAAGGAAAATTCACCACCAGCAATTTAGTGTTGCCACGAAAAATTAATCATAAACTTTTAATGCGATGAATTTTTCGCAGTAGTGAATTGTTGGTGGTGAATTTTCATTGAGGTGAATTTATCATAGCAATGAATTTTCCCACGGTGAATTGTTGGCAGTGATTTTTCCCACGATGAATTGATGGCGATGAATTTTCCTATAGCCCATTATTTATATAGATGAATATATAAATAGCTTAACTTGAATGTTAGGTTGCATGTTGCATATGCTTAAAATATGTTTGGATACTCAATCTTTGTAAATGAAAATACAATAGTAGTTGGATACTCAATCTTTTTCAATGAAAATACAATAGTAGATTACTTCTCACAAGAACAAAAATAGGACCCAAACAATGGTAATAGATAAAACCAAAGGTAATATTTGATCATCAACATCACTAATCCAACCTAAGCTAGTGAAGCCCACATTCTGAGAAGCTCTCATTGTGTATTAAATGTTATTGTTTCTTGTTTTCTTCTAAAGCTATGATATGCTCTATCATAGTATTGCAAATTCAAGTGCAAGCTAACAAAGTTGCACTTGAAGTAGCCCACTTATAGACGCTCCTTAAGGACTAGGGCAATTCCTCTTGTGTGATGACCAAAGTTCCTCCATCTCCCTTCTCCTCCAGGGGCTGCTTTCCTCCTCATGATGATGCCATAACATAAGTCCTTCTACTCAAGGTACTCGAGAAGCCTGCTCCTAGGCTTATCCCCCAACTACAAGAAGGGACCATAGTCAATGGAGCATACAAAAAATTCACCACCAGCAATTCACTACTGGAAAATTCACCACGTAAAAAATTAATTGCATGAATTTTTGGCGGTTAATTTTCCATGGCAGTGAATTGCTAGTGGCGGTGAATTTTCCCACAATGAATTATTGACGGTGAATTTTCCATCGGGGAATTGCTGGCAGTGAATTTTCGTAGAGCCAGTCAATGGGATCGGTCATGGCTCGTTTGTTGGTGCTCCACCTCCCCACAACTTGTAAGAGGAACTTTTATGTGACCTACTAGTGGTGCTTCCAACTAGTTTGATTCCAACAAGTTCCTAGGTAAGCTCTTGCTACTTCATCAGTCTATTCTATTAAAGAAAAAAAATAAGATGATGATGGATGGGACCCTCTTATGAATACTCTAAACCATATTGATTTATAGAAAAAACTAGATGATTGAGACTCTCCTCTCCCCCCTTTCCCCACGCCCCATTATTGCATTAACCACCTAACAACAATGTTTTTTTTTTTTATGTTTTATGCTTCAAATGTTATCTTCATATAGACTCTAAGAATATGATTTTACATCCACCCATTTTTAATAAGTATGTAGAATATTAGATCTTTTTTTTTTTTAGACTGCAAGAATAGGGTAGCACGACCCCCTATAAACTGCAATGCACCTGGTAAACTTTTTAATATAACCGGCGGCGCTGGCGCGACACGCCCTTCGGTACCACAGGGGTGGAGGAGACTAGACCTCATGACCAACCTCCTGCAACAAGAAAGATTTAGCCAACCGAGCTAGGAACCCAACCCCGTAGAATATTAGATCTTGACTCTCATGTCTTGTTGATAAATTTTTTCTACAGTTTTTAACTACATTTTACCTCATGTACTTTACATTTTCTCAATATTTAAAAAAAAAAGGTAAAATATTAATTTACAAATCCTAATCTAGAGGTTTATTAATAATAATTTTGAAAATAGCACTGAAATCATTTATACTCCAAATGGACAGCCATGCCAACAACGGCATTCTCCTTGAATACTGAAAAAAAACGTACATTTGTTTTTCTTGACGATCTTCTAAGTTTGTACGCAAGTTCGAACATTTTCGTCTTTTGCTCCTGCAAGTGGGATCTACAAACGTTGCTCGTAAAAACAGCTAGATGTTACAATCAATTATTATCGAGCCCTTCTCTAACAAGGTTATTAAATTTTTGTCTGGGGTATTGTCGACAAAACAAAAAAGTATAACACTACGGATTCATGGTGCATGTGATCTTCTTCTTTATAGTCCAAGCTCTGCAATTATTTCATGTAATCGTAGGACAGACATTGAGTGTGAATGAGTTTGGCATTGGTCTGTAAGTGCCCCTACAATTCAGAGACCCCATCCCTGACCTTGCTTCCCATATTTTACCTCAGATCAGTAGAATTCCATATTTTAACCGTGTACAGAAATCTTTTGGATTATGAGTACCTCATTTGCCGTTTGATTGACATCCTCAATCCTATCATTCGGATTAAATCTGAGTGGTTGTTTTATACGGTTATTTGATCTCCACCACTCTTTGCAATTTGATCAATATTTTGATCATATTTGGTCTTCTACACTAAAGCAAATATTTCTGCTGTGAACTTTTCATTTTTGTTGCTTTCCATCACTGTATATACTTATTGCAGTAGTAGCCCGGCAGGCCAGACATCAATCAGATCTGTTTAATAAATTATTTATTTATTTCTCTTTGTTTCTACTTCAATCTAATTAATTAATTAACTTATTAATTCCTTATGCATGTTTAAGTATGATCTATTTAATTAATCACATCTAAATCTCATTTATTCCTCAAAAGTTACAAAAAAAATCCTAGCTGTCTATTATCCTTAGACGATCTTAAATCTCCATTTATCTCATCTGACTCTCGCACATGTGTGAGAAGTAACATATCTCCTCATATCCTTCCATATCCTCACATATTTGTGAGAGGACACTTGTCAAGATTTTTCTTTCCCATGTGAGAGGAGTCACATGTCTCTATTCACTCTTCACGACATGTCATTCTCACACATATGAAATGATCTATTTTCAACCTTTGGATTTGGTTAAATTAATTGTAGCTTTTCATTTCTCTTTGATGCTTATTATCCTCAAGTGCATCAATCTAATAATTACTCCCAACATCCTCTCATTAACCCTACTCTTTTAATCAGCCCTAGCCCTTAATCATTAAATCAAATATAAGTCATTGATCAACCCTATAAATAAAATCTTATCTAAGTCATTTTGATCAATATCTTTCATCCTAAGGTCATGCTACCAGATATCCAAGCAACCTACATTTATGTACCATTCATGCACACCATATAGAGCACATCAAGAGGAATTGAGAGAGCTCTTATGAGATCTCTCAAATTGGATGCATTTATCTTCAAGCTCAATTTGAGTGGACATGGAGAGTAAGGTAAAGGTTATTTTTATTGCATTTAATCTTTGTCTTTCCCCTTATTTTTTAATGTCTTCATTTTGGCATGCCCAGTGGAACCTTGTATCCCAAATCTAACTATTGTTTGAAAAAATTATCATCTTTTTTTATAGGTTACAGGTCGGCACGAGTGGTTTGTGTTTTGGCACTTTCACTAGCCATCAACTCATTTGCATCATAACCTAATGAATGCACAACATGAACTCTGTCTATTTTGGCCAATCACCATTCATCTTTTTCTTAGACTTTTCTATCTTCTTCCAATCATTTTCTATCTTATGTGCAAGGGTTTTATATTTCCTCTCATTTTCATCTTTTCCTAATATTTTCTTGTAAGTTTAAAAACTTTTTATTATAGCTCTTTTCTTCATCTTTCATCATATTCTATTTTAACATCAATATTTCTCCTTATAGTGCCTACATAATTCATCATCAATGCTACATCTTGAGTCATCTTTTCCCTACAATCTCATAGCCCTTTAGCTCAACACCCATCATCTTTCACTCACTATTTTTAGCTTTCTTATAACATTTTCTATCTTATATGCATAGGTATATCATTCCTGCATATTTTTCATCATTTTCTAACCATATTATTATAGGTTTAACTCATTTTTCTTTTAGAATTTTTCATCATCTTATACCATGTAGATCATTTTGATGACCTCAATCAATGTATTCAACAAGGGTATTAAAATTTAGAGAATTGAATGACTCATATTGGACAGAAATTTATTGTTTTAGGCTAAGCTTGTAATAACTTTATACCTTGTAGTGTGCAAGAGGAGAGAAAGTTTCCCTTTCAAACCAAGCCATCAATAATATTCTTTCATTTCATGAATTTAAACCTCACATACCCTTGTGTTATATAGAGGACACACTTAGCAACCATTTTGATCCTATTTTAAGACCATTGGTCATTATTTTTTGTGGTACATTAGTAAGCCATTAGCTCTAAGAAGATACTCACTTCATAGTTATGAGTTGGTGAGATAATTCTTAATTTGGGTAAGGTAAATAGGCCTCCACAATAAGAGGTGTTGAGGTGGTACATGATATTTTCACTCTTTATCTATCCTCAACTTGGTAGATAGTATATTGGTGAGTATCTTTACTAAAGCTAGGTTGGTATTATTCTTAGTGTGTCTTCTTGTCAAAACCCAAACACTTTCATCTTTTTATCCAAATTCATTTCTTGGTGTGTTTTCTAAATTTCTCCTTCAAGTGAAGAAATCCAAGCCTCCCTTCCAATCCTTCCAAAACCTTCTTCCACCCTTCACCCTCAAGTCCAACCTTCATCCAAAATTGAATATTCTTCCATCTTGTAATCTAAAAGTAAACAAACTACCATATTTTCCTCTAGGTCTTCCCATTCCAAGTCATTTCTCTACCAATTAGTTCCTACACAAATTAGCACCTAAATAGATTGATACATATGTGTCTCAACAACTTTGTAGTCCAAATCCTCATTATTCTTCTAATCCAAATATAATATTCTTAATACATCCTAAATCATATAAATTAGATCCTAGTCAAACCTAATACTCATCCATAAATTCTAAATCTCAAACTATCTTCTAATCTAGTATTTTAGTCATCCTTCAATCTAATCACCAAATCTCCATCATAATCAAAATCCTAGGTAATCAAAACCCACATCAAGAAAATTATAAAATCATAGATAATTCTAATTATTCATCCTCCCTTCATTCTAATAAAATCCATCAAACCAAATCCCCAATCAAATATCAAGACTTTATTCTAAAGTATAGGTCTAACTCAATTCAATCAATCAAATAAAATTGCATTAAGGTCTTGATTATTGATCCAATTTGCTTTGTTCAATCCTTTCTAATACATTTCCTCCTAATCTAATCCCATTTCATCTAACTATTCCATCCCAATCTTCCATTCCAATCCAATCCAACATCATGCTTCCATACTACTTTGATGTATCCCTTAGCTAAATCACCAATGTCATATTTGATGAAGATGATTCAATGTTGGTCTTTTCAACCAACACAAATATGATTCTTATGATGATAACGGGATTCTTATTGACTTTGAGTTGATCTCCCCTCATACTTAGATAAAATTCTCCATCACTCATCTATCATCCCCAAGTCTAAAACTAAGAGATCCTAGACTATCTCTTAAGCTAGGATAAGGATTACACTATTATGTACCTTCTAAGCATTGGAGCCAATATTCCCTAGCCTATCATCCAAATCAATTTTCTATTTATTATCCTTTCCCTAAGATTGATAAGGTAAACCAATATTCCATCCAAAACCTCCCTCAATGATAATTCATATCTCACATCCCTATTTAGAATACATCTCCTAAATCACCATTACCAATCCAAAAATGCATTATATCCTCCACCTCTTATTCCAATCCTTCATTTGTGCAAAAAAATTACAATCCAAGGTATCCCAACCTAAAAAATTATCCATCTCATCCCAATTATTTTATGACTTCTTCCAAGGACTATTAATAAATAATCCTAAGTCACCATGTACAAATGTAGTTACATGCCATATTTACCTATCACTAATTGTATGCCACCCACATGCCCAAAATCTACCAAATCTCTCAAATCCATTAAGTCCACATTCTATAAGCATCATAAATATTTCCTCCATCTATGTGTGCAACTCTTAGAGTCCCTTTGTGAACTCATTACTAAATCTCAACCATCCCTCATCTCATCTAAATAAACCCAACTATGTCATGCACTTGTTTCAAAGAATGCTCAAGAACAACTTTTCCTCCAATTCAACACCAAATCATTTGTCCATTCCACTCTTGATTCCCTTCCATCTCAAGATCTAATCACCCCTAAAAAACCCATCCATGAACCACAAACCTACCACCTTAGCTCCTCCATATTTATTTGATCTAGTTTTATTTAATATTTGATAATCCTACCACCCCCTATCCACCTCATAATGGAACCACGTCTAGTTTAAAATAAGTATTCATTTTTTTATCATATTTTCATCTCATGCATTATCAAGGAAAAGGGCCAGGTCTTCATGAGCAAGGAACCCTAAAACCCATTTGAATTAAATAAAATCTAAAATATTAGGTCCTTAGCTACAAATCTCATGACCAATATGATGGTAATCCATCTACTAATAATAATCATAATCCTTCCAACCATCCCTAATTCACATCTTCTAAATTCATTTTAGGTCCCTATATCTGAAAATCCACTATCCTTAGTCCTTTGTCTACTAAACCCTTTTTTTACCCTTATGTCCTAAGAAAACTATTACCATGTATTCCTTTATCACTCTAATCACCTACATCCAATATATCTCAAAATCCCCTAATCCTACCTCTCCATCCTCCATCATCCCCAATCAACATCAAGAAAAGCACACATCATTGAGTCTCTTTCTTCATGGTTCCTCCCTCACCCCTTTCATGAGCTATCCTAATACTCCATCCTCATGCACCCATACCATTACCTATGGAAGTAATATGGATGTGAAAGAAAAAACATATAAATTCAAACATTCACACATATCCAAGGATCACAATATCACCAAAAGCAATGAAAAATCTAATCCAAAATTAAAATAAATCTAAAAATCCACAATGGTCCATCAAGTAAAATAAAAATCAAAAACCATGTTCATACCAAAATAAAAATAAGTAGTGCATCCAACAACAAATTTAACTCAAAATTAAAATTTTCTCATTTGAAAGCTAAGCATTGCCTTCCTCTATCCTCTAAATCTATTTTTGGTTCCTATATCCCAAAAACCACTATCTCAAGTCCTCCATATCCTAAATATATTTTAGGCCCCTTTATCCCAAAATAAGTTCCTCCATCTTCACCATCTATTTTGTGTCCTCACATCCCAAAATGCACCATCCTAACTCCTCCATCTACATACCAAAATTCAAAATTTACTTCTAATCCAAATCTCCAACACCCATCATGGTGTGTGCCTATGTTGGTCTTGACAACATTCTCTCGTAGCACCACCACTGCATCCTTGACTCCACAAATATTCTAGCATGATATCCATTATCTAGAATCAATTGTATCTTCCTTATCTATCTAATTTTTAATATCATTGGTGCTAACAATAGATTATTCAATATCTTTTATAACAATGAAGTAAGGTCCAACATTCTTTCCCTATGTTTAGGGACTTTGAGGAGTTCCCCTATTGGAACTAATATTTTAACTTAGATCATAACTTATACCATATCTATAGGATTGTACTTAGGTATGGGAAGATTATGTAAAACAATGGCATCAATAGAATTAGGAATATAAGGCATGACTAGTCCACAAGGCATGATATCCTTACCTCTTATCTCCTTCATATTTTATTTTTTATCAACTCCATCTCCTAATGGTTGAAATAGATTTTGTTGTACTCTATCAATTGGGTCTATTCCTTTTGAAGTATTATTCACACCTAAAAGTGTTGAACCTTTATTACCCTTTGGGAGAAATTTCTTGTTGGTTATTTGCTAGTATGCTAGATCCTTTTTCTTCCTCATTATATTTTTCTAGGATTAGTACTCATATTTTCATCTCTTACCTTATGCTGTTAATTTTCTAAATTTGGTCTATTTTCTTTTAACATTACAACACTAAAGTTACCTCTTGAAAAGACTTGTTTGAACATCTTATTTGATGCCCATTTTGAGCATCTGTCCTTGTAGCTTCAATAAGGATTATTTTATCCTTATGTGAAGGTGTACTTCCCTTACCTCATAATTTCCCTCAAATTCTTAAATTCATGAGCCTATAACTAATACTATCTCGGATCAAAATCTTGATCATATTAGAATACTTGATTAGAATCCTCTTGATCAAAACATTCATCTTTTTCATCCATGGAATTCTATCCAAATGCATCGATATGACCACTATCTTCATCATGATATTTTTCATGTTTGTCCTCGTATGGGAGTTCCTCATCCTTATCACCACCTAAGGGAACTACAAAAAATTTCTAATAATTAGGGAGGTAAAAAATATCACACCATGAAGGTGTGTATTGAAAGTGCATATTATCCCATCACAAAGGATTTAGAGTTACCTTAATCTTTTGTTTTAAATCCCTCTATCAAAGAAAATTTTGTATGTCATGTTGTTATGGTCTTTTGCAAAAATCATAATTATAGGTCTTATTATACAAATGCTAACCCTTATTGAAATAATTTGTAAGAATTGGAGGTGGAATCCCTTTTCTCATTCCTAGCTACCTTGTATGAAAATTCAATTATTGCACCCCATCAATTCTTTCATTTTTTTATTAGTACCAAGTGGATTTCTTGGGACCCTTTTTCCAATGCAAAAATCTTGAAATCAACTCTCTTTGATGTTCTTTTCAAATGACCTCATATTACTCTCAACATTAGATGCAATAACATATGTCTCCATAAGATACTATGCATTTTAGTCTCTAAGGAAATACCCAATATTGGCATCAAACACACCATAGTAGAGGACAAGACACATGGAGTCCTTAGGCCTTAGGATTGACTGAACCTTCCTCATTATCGTGATAAACCTACTATTAAATTCTACCACTATTTCATTTACACGGGCTTCTTGATGTAAGTGATTTCAAGGATGAAAATTTTGGGATCTATTTTATCCCCATACTATAATATAAAAATTATCATGAACTCTTGAGTGTCAATACTATTATGCAAAGAGACGCCTATACCACTCTTTTGCACTATCCTCTATAGATTGCACTTGAATATTTTCATCATGACATCCATGTCTCTAATCTCATATTCATTTGTAACATAGATAAACTGTGAAAGGTTTTCTCCTATGAGAGAATTATTACCCTAAAAATTATGTATCTTTCCCCTTATCTCATTTAGAATTATATTGGTAAAACCAAGAATACAAAAGAGCTTTAATTTTCTATACCTATTAGTCCCAAGTGGCTACCTAGCTAGAGAAAACCTCTCAACATGTATCTTGAATCAAGGCCTCATATTTATCAAATTATTGCCCTACTAATTTGCATGTGGATTAGGAATATGTTTATTTTGGATATTAGATGCATATTGTTGATATTTGTCATGAGAATTATGAAAATGTTGATTTTGGTGCAATGGTTGACTCTAATTTAACAACTAAGATTTTTGTGCCAATTTTTCCTAATATAATTCTATATAAGCTTCAATTTCCTGCTACCTATTTCTAAGATGATCTATTAGGTATATCCTATATCATCTATTTCCCTTTCTCTTCATCCATTTTTAGACAATATGAATATATTGGCATCATAGAACTAAGGATCTTGTTCAATATCAATATCATGAAAGGATGTGGGGGAATTAGGATGCACATTCACTCTTGACATTCATGCTTGTGAAGGATGAGGAACATTCATATTTTATATTTCTAATAGGGGAAAATTTTCTATTTCTTATAGTCATAGGTGTTTCAATAATAGACATACCAAATTCATTCTTATCATTCATCCTATTATATTTTCATCTTGCATCACTTGAGTTATCAAATGCATGTTTAAATCAATCTTTTAACTCAAGCAAACTATCTCTACCCAAAGTACCAACTTCAATATTTGTTGGAGGGTGATCCCACAATAGTGTGTTTCACTTTTTCATCAATGTGGGACATTGAAATCATCCTTTTTAACCAAATTTTTATCTATCACCCATAGCAAATTAACTATTAAGAATTAGAAGATAGTGTGAACGAGTGATCTTTGATATACTATGTGTAAATTCTCTCTCTCTCTCTCTCTCTCTCTCTCTCTCTCTCTCTCTCTCTCTCTCTCTATATATATATATATATATATATATATCTATATATATAGATATATATATATATATATATAATTTTCATAGTTGGACTTAAAATTTGAAGCACTTACACATTGAATCTTAAAAAAATTCAGCACTATGAAATTTAGTATTTTGAGTCTAGTTTTCAAATATGTAATTTATTCCAATACCTAGATGATACAAAATAATTTTTAATATGCATGTATAAAAACCACTTTTTAAAAGTCACTTGTTTAGGACCATACCAAGCATGTGTACGGACACCATAATTTGGCATAAATAAAAGTATTTTTCTAATTCCCTTTTGGGAAAGTTGTATATGATAATGAAGATTGATGAGGATATTTTATTATAATTTTTTTCATAATATTATTTATTTATTAATTTTTTACTGGCCCTAATTTTTTGTTTTTAAAACCCTTGTGTATGGACACCATAACTTGACTTAAGCATATCATTTTTTTAATTTTCTTTTTTTTCATTGTGTAAAGAATTATTTATAGATTGATGCCATATAATATTTTTAACAAGAAAATTAGCAAATTAAAAGTTATTAAAAAAATATGAAAACCTAACATTTTGAGTTTATGGACCTGTTTTCTCATAAATTAATTAAAAACTAGAAAAAATATCAAATCATTAAAAAATTACGTATTTGAAAACTAGATATTATCATATATCATGGGTTTTAATTTTATAAAATAAGTTTTTAAAAAACCTTATTAGCTATATTGCCAAAGTTAGTTTTTTCTCTTGAAATTTCCATGACCTTGTACTTGCAGGTCTAAGCCTAAGTGTTGGGTTACTATCTTTTTTTGAAGCCTAAATCCAAATGAAAAACATGTCTTATGAGTTTCAAACCTTTTGGAACAAGTACCGACTTCAAAATGGGTACCTATTCTAAAAAATAAATGGATATTTATTTTAAAGTTGAAAAATGACACTTCCCCTTAATGTGGACCCAACTTCTTGCATTTACCCATATTTAAAACTAGTTTGTTAATTCTTTTTATGTATGTTTTAATAATTTTATTTTTTTAGTTAGTAATTTTTTTATTTTTTTTATCAGTGATTACTTTTGACTGGAGCTACAAACCAGTGGGGTCACAATGGGGGGGCCCATCCTTGAGTGCATGCTAAGGTATTAACACCTCCTAGATTTTTTCCTCCTGCTATTATCTTCCTCTTTTCGTCTCTTCTTCTCTTCACTTCTCCTCTCTACCCCTTCATCTCCTTCTCCTCTCTTCCTCCTTGCATCTCCCTTACTCCTATCTCCTTCCTCATGCCTCCTCCACCACCACACCTCCTTCCTTTCATCTTCCTCTATCACCCCTCCTTCCTCCTTCCTCTCATCTTCTCCGCTTCTATCTTGGGCTTGCTCCTCCTTCGTACCTCCTTGTTCTTCCTCTTGTATCTTTGATCCCTTGTCTACTCTGACCTCCAATCTTTCAACACTTCCTTCATTTGTCAACACCCCATCATCCCTCCCAGCATACACACCTTGCTCCATCTTTGCTACAGGGCAATCTATTCCTCTATCATCAGTCCCACCTCTAATACTTGGCCTGCCTTTCCTCTTGCAACCTTCCTTTACCATCATCTTCCTTTCACCCATTGCTACCTCTGACTACCTTCCAACCACTGATGAGTGATGTGCCTAGTTCTTTTGTTCATGATAAGACTCAAATGCCTGACCATCATATCAACACGGTGTTGCAGCTATCGTTGCACTACGAGGTGAACCCTAGTTAGTAATATTTTTACAAATTGATTTTTATTCCATATTGCATACCTTATTTTGAAAAAGGGACAAAATAATAAATTTTAGGGAAAGCTTTCTTTGAGGGCTATGATCTTGTACTAACTTCCTATCATATTGATTCTAGTTTTTTTTCTAGCTTAAGGTTTGAAACACAAAAAATTAATAAAAATGTAAGCACCAAGGAAGAAAATCCCATCCAATTCCCTTCGTTCGAATCACCTTCAAATGGTATCCAAGGACCTTCTTTGGAAGGCACCTTTGAATGATGATCCTTCTCATGCTTTAAAATATTAAAATTATAAAAATCTATATGACCTTCAAACAAATGTGTTTATCTATTCTTTTCTCTCCAACCACACAAACTTATAATGTCTCCCAAGTGAGATATGCTATTGTAGGTCTACCTAGAATAGGTCTAGGAGAATTACCTTTACTTTGGACCTTCCATATTACTTGGTTTCTTCCCAATTGTATTGCATATTTAGGTTGATTAGGGTTTCTTGAATGGATTTTCCTCTCTATTTTTGGTGTTCTTACTTTTCAAGTTGATCTTGAGTAAGGCCCAAATAGAATCACCACTCCTTAAATCAAAATAAATAAATATTTATATTATCATTTTTAAATATTAACCCAAGACCTAATTTTCTTGGTTGAACATAACTATTAATTTACCAAGGTCTTCAAATTAAATTCTAAATCAAAATTTCCCTAATAACGATGCCATTTTTGGTTTCCTTAAACCATTTCTCCATATTCCTACAATATAATTTCACCTTCATAGCTAGGAAGTTCCTTCAAGAAGGTATAACAAGAGTTCATACATAGACTATGGAGGGTTAAAGTAAAATTAATGAGATTCGTAAACCTAAGAGGGTGCTCCTAGAGGTATTCTAAATAGAATGAAATGTTTTGGAAGATGTTGCAAGGTGTAAATTTAATAGTTGTATCAAAAATAATTTTAAGTCCAAAGGTTTCCATTGGGTTAAATCCTAACCAACCACAAAAATGACCTCTTATATAGTTAATGTGGGCATCACTTTAGCAAATACAATATCAGGGTACATGGACATGATTCATAAAATTATTTAGATGAAGTAGCTCACAAGTGATATTTCCTTATTTAAATTGTTGAATCATGAACTAAACAAATACTAAAACTTATTCCTACACTACAAGCTATATTTTTTTCTCTTTTTAAAGTTGTGTGATTGAATTATTAGTTTCCAATACTAGTGCCTATCCATTAGGAAACATAGTCATAGTCTATCAAAGGAAAATAAAATTAAAACCACAAGGAACAATGAGTTATTCATTTACATACATGAAATATGTGTTATCAATAACAAAACATGCATAAATGTATAATATGGAAGAGACCATTACAAGGTCTACAATGAATTAGAATATTATTATATGCATTAAATATAATATTACACTCTTGCTAGAAAATGTGCAGCAAGGAAGGAAACCTAGCTATGATTAAGAGATTCCTATAAAATATAAAAACTATCATAGAGAGATAATACTTACAAAATTTAACCTTCTTGAGATTGAATCTAATATGTTGTTCCCAAAATAATTTGGACTAAATTAAATTGGACTAGTATGAGTTGAAATCCTAAATCATTCTATCATTTTGGTGCTTCTTAAAAATAAAAAAATTGTTAGAAATCTAAAATAGATTGAATAAACCAAGGAACTTTTAAAGAGAAAATCAAAGTTACATAAACTAAAAAAACAAAAATGATGCAAACCAGAACTTTGAGATATTATGCAATGTTAGGATGACAAAACTGCATTAAGAGCTTCCAAGATGAAAATACAAGTTAGATAGTAAGTTTATATAGAGCTAAAGAGTATATGAAGGTGGAAAATCAACCAACAAGAATTCACCACAATAACCACCAACATTATATAAAGTGATGAAAAAGTAAATGGTCCACCCTTAAAAGGTGGAGAACAACTCATCACTTTATATCCTAGTTCTTAAATGATTAACCCACTTTATTATCCTAAGAAAGCCTTATAAATGTGTAGGAAAAACTTATAACTAAGGGGAAATTAAATATCCCGCTAGGAAAATAAAAACCTACACTAACACCCCATTAAGCATAACTTAGGAGGATGTAAAAGATGATGTGTCCTAAAAAATGAGGCCAAGTTAGGTACCCATGTACATATCAAATGCTCTCCCAAAAGAAGAAGAAGGCCCCCCTTGCAAAAAAAATAGAGAGAACACCCCCTAGAATAGAGAGACAAGGAGGTGAATGACTAAGCAGCCCCCCCCCCAAAGAGGACACCAACTACACCCCAATAAAAGATCACAAATGGAGGGATGATCTGTATAGGATCTAGACTATATTGCAGAAATGAATGCTTAATTTTTACAATGTTTATTCCAAGTTAATTAAATCAAAATTAACTTAAGGACATAACAAAATGAAGGAATTAACAAACTGAGAGAAGGTGAGAGAGAAGAAGAGAAGTGCAAACAGCGTTGATAATGGAGTTCGTCACTAACGTGACTACGTCTTCGGGTCCACTCCAATAGAGAGACCGATCCGATTAACTCCAAAATCAATTACAAATGATGCACCACGACCATCCTCCAAGCACTTCGGTAGCATAACAGCGCTTTGGCATACAAGAATGGCACAAAGAATCTCCACAAGACCTCTCTTTTGTCACCTCAGCATCAAGACTTCATCATCTGAAAAAAAACTTAACTTCCACTCTCACCTTACACCCCTTTTTATACAAAGAATTTTCTCAAATTGGTTACTAACCAATTGATTTTACAATATTTCCCTTATCTCTCCAAAATACATAAAAATCTTCTTTACATAGTAAAAATACTTTAAAAATCCTTGTTAAATCCCCTAAAAACATCCTAATCCCCCATATAATCTTTAATAATATTTTAGCCCTTATTTTGTTGACTCGGGCTTTACAATTTTGGGGGAGTATTTTTCAATAAAAGGTTGTTTGTTTTATTTTAGAGGAGTTTGTTTTTTAATTTTTAGTCATTCGGCTTTCATCAATTAACAAATAAAACCGATGCTAAATATATGCTAAAGCCAACGAATGGCGTATCGGTGGTTATACCTTTTGTTAGGCCGGCGGTTGGGGGTTCAACCCCCGCCGCTGGCTTTTGAATAGTTGTTTGCCAAAATTTAAATAACAAAAAGACCCGTTGCCACATTTAGGTTTGAATAGGTTGCGCGGCCGAGTGGTGGAGACATGGCTTTGTAGTTAAGAGGTTAGGGGATCGAATCCCTTTCCCCTTTTATCGGAACAAACAAAACTGCTCGCCGGTTCTGTGAGACGATGTGGCCGTGGCCACGTATTGCACCAGCGAGCGCCACGTGGCGAGTTCACAGTGGTCGATAACTCCTACGTGTCTGTCCAGGCAGCTGATGATGTGGAGCCACCGTGTACAATGACATAGCACACCCGTACAATGACAAGACTGATGACTCACATGCTGATTGAGCAGTCGACGTGGAACCTCACGCGGATGCCTACGAACTGTACTTTCTACCAACTCACTGTGCCACATGTCCAAGCCCGATTTGTAGACGTGCTGACTCACATGCTGACGTGGATGTTGACCCGGATGATGACGTGGCGTACGGACTGCCACGTGTCACTCTGTGATTTGTCTGTACAATATCGACGTGGATGCCACATGTCAATTTCTGACTGGTCCACTTTACTGTCCGTATAGTACGAAATAATGACGTCAGCATTCCGTACGGTCAAAAGTCAACCTTCATATCATGATCTTTGACTGACGATAAGTTGAGCATACGATGTCAGATTTTGACGAAACGAACGCCATCATAATTGTCTCGATGAGCTCTTCGCAATGACGCTGACTTTGACAACTTTTGATGGCATCATTTTTTTCGCTTCCTGGACGCCCCTGATCCCAGTTTGACCCAAGGTTTGAATGGCCATAACTTGCACAAACGGACTCCCTTTCGCTCCGTTCGAGTTGTGTTGGAATCAGGATGCCGAGATCTTTCTGATGGTGTAGATTTTGGAGAGAATTAAGACACTTCAGTTTTCACTAAAAATATCCACCGGATCAAGGGACTTACTCTTAGTGAAGGGTTTGGTGAATATGTCTATAATCCGATCTAATGTTAGATAACTTGAGATCATCGATCACTAAATGAAATAGCTCTCGAATGTAGTGTATGTGGATCTCAATGTGCTTGGTTCACTAATGATGAACTAGATTGTGAGAAATATGAATAACACTCTAGTTGTCATAAAAGATCATTGTGGGATTTTGGAAGGGAATGTCAAACTCAGTGAGAATGTTCTAAAGAAATATGACCTCAATAGTAGCATTAACCACTCCTCAATACTCAACCTCGGTACATGAAAGAGCAATAGTTGACTACTTCTTGCTTGACCAACAAACTAGACCGAAACCAAGGTAGAAGCAATAACCTATAGTAGACATGCAATCCTAAGAATCGCCCACCCAATCTAAATTTGTGTGTCCCACTAAGTCCAAATCCATACCTGTATAATGAATCCCATAATTTTGAGTACCCGGGTGATCCCACAATAGTGGTTTACAATTTTTGGCCAAACTGAACATTGAAATAATTTTTTTTAACTAAATCTTCACTTCTTTTTACATCTCCCTCAAAAACAAGTTCTCTTCAAAAAATAACATTTTTAAAAAGTGATGCTCACCATATAATGCATAACTTTTTTTCCATGAAGGATAAAATTCTAATTATTTCAAATTTAGATTTTTAACTCTGATATCTAGTGCTTCCACTTGGTTAGATAAGTTTTTATTGAATATTTTTCCTTTAATCAAGTTTCGATGTCAAACTAATTACAATTCAAACATAGCGCAACCATATAATGCATAACTTTTTTTGTATGTATCGAAATTCAATTTTTTTTATTGGATCAAGGACTTCAATATCTAGTGCACTCATATTTTTCAAAAAAAAAATTGATAATCTGCTATTTTCCCACATGTGTAGAATAGAGAGCTTGATTTTTCGGTGAAAAACCTATGTTTAATAAAACTAAAAAAAAAAACATAATAAAACCAAAACATATTAAAATTATATTCGTTGGATAGCTCATTTCAAGGACTACCTAAATCCAATTGGGTCTGTGAAGTCTCTGCCATTTTCATATTCAACCTGAGCTCTGAAGTGCAAAAATTTTGATTTTTTTGGTGAACAATGTCAAAAATCAGGGAAAAGGGGGGTTCGCTTGAACCAGGGGGGTTCGAGCGAACCCCCAGGGGTTCAATCAAACCTGGGTTCACTCAAACCCAGGTTCGATCAAACCCCCTTCCAAAAAGGGATTTCCATTTGCTTTTTTGGTCGATTGGTCCGTACATGCATTAAATGGGTTTGCTCAAACCCTGGTTTGAGCGAACCCTCTTTTGGTTCGTTCGAACCAACTATTTTGTTCGAACCCACAAAATGAAAAAAATTAGCATGGGGTCAATTTTTACAATTTTTCCTTCCTCATTCAAATTTTAAACCACTTTTGTGGGTTTACCCACCCTTGATGTAGTGAAGAATCCACTTAGTTGCTTTCTAATGTAGCTCATGTGGCTCTTGCATGAATTGAGAGAACATTCCTACTGCATATGAAATGTTGGGCATCATAAGAGTTAGATAGATGAGATTAGCAAAAAAAATTCAATACAAAGTGCCATCCACCAATGGTGAAGAACATAGCCTCAAGTTTGGCCCCCAACAAGAATGGAGTTAGTGCAGGCTTACAATCAGCCATGTGAAACCTCTAGATCATATCAAGTGCATACATAGGCTATGCAAGAGAGATACATGTAGAAGATTAAGTGATCTCAATACCCAAAAAGTAGTGCAATAAGCCCAATTCTAACAATATAAACTGATCATGAAGGGCGGTTTTCACTACTCGAATGGTGGATGAACTTGACTTCCTATGATCAACAAGTCATCGACATAGACAAATAGGAAGGTATGAGTTTCATCCTATTGAAAAATATAGACATTAGTATTATAATGGCATCAAATGAACCCCACTTTTAGAATGAAGGAGTCCATCTTGGCATACCAAGCCCAAGGGGCTTGTTTGAGGCCATAAAGAGACTTTTAAAGATGACACACAAGTGAAGGATCTTGAAAAAAACCCTATGGTTGCTCCATGTATATCTCCTCCTGGAGATCATCATGAAGAAAATAACTCTTCACATCCATTTGATGCACTTCCAATCTATGTGTTGTAGTGATAGCAAGGAAAAATTGGATGAAATTCATTTTGAAAACTAGTGCAAAATTCTTAGAGTAGTCAATCCCTAGAACTTGGAAGAATCCTTTGGAAACCAAGCAAGCCTTATTCTTTTCAACCAACCCATCTAGTACAATTTTTTTTGATAGACCCACTAGCATTGAACATGTTTTCTTCCCTTGGGAAGTGGGACAAGATCCCAATTGTAGTTCCTCTCCAAGGATTTGAACTCTTTTTGCATGGCTACATCCCACTTGAGGACACCAAAGTCTTCCCAAAATTTTTGTGGATTAGAAGTTGTGGCAAAGAATACATGTGTATCATCCTCAAACTACGATCTTGTTCTCCAATGATCAAAAGGATCCCTTGCCCAATATCCTACTAACTGCACTGTCTATCGAGCCCAAAGAGGACCTGGGACTAGAGAAGGAGGAGAACTAAGAGGAGGATCATCATCCTCAGAAGGTAGATCATGTGCACCCTCATCAACATTATCATCATCTAAACTTGAGCAAGAGGACTTATCATCATGATCAGAAGGATTATGATCCTCTAAAGAACTATCATCATGATGCAAGGACTCTAATCTAATGGTTTTGGGAGAAGTGTTGAGAGAAGAAATAGAAGGATTCTCCTCAAAATGAACACTCCTCTTTATGAGCAACTCATGTGTGGTAGGATGAATAAGCTTGTAGCCTTTGACATCATCTACGTATTTAAAAAATATGCAAGGCTTGATTTGTGGACCTATAGCCTTTCATCTCTACAAGAATGTGAGCCAATGTACTAGACCCACACACTCAAAAGTGCTTAACTAATGGTTTCCTATTGATCTAAGCTTGAAATGGAGTTACCCCCTTCATAGCTTTATGAGGAATGCATTTATGGATACAACACACACAGTTAAAGGCTTCTACCTAGAAAAGTGGTTCCAAAGACTTTTAATAAATCATACAATTTTCCATCCCTTTCAAGGATCGATTCTTCCATTTTGCAACCCCATTCTATTGAGGACTATAGGGGGTTGTATGCTACAAATCAATGCCTTCTAAAGCACAATATTTCTCAAGCCTATGGTGACGAAGATAAGACCCTAAGGCCTTATATATGTTGTTGACTATGCCATATATTTTATGTAATTTACTTCATATATGGATCTATATAATCATACATAATCTACGTGTGAAGGCTATTTCAAATCTCTAAAAAATGACAAAAAATTAACTCCAAACTCTATCAAGTTTTATGTTGATCCATATGTTTTAAATTTGATCTAATAGTGAGGTCTATTTTGGCCCAAGAGCTCATCTATAAAAATTATCCTACAAAACCCTCACAAAATGAACCCAACAATAAATCCATTTTCCAAATCATCAAAAGAAATAGAACTAAAAAAATTGAGATATACAAACACATCTAAGACTTTGAGAATGCCTTCAATCATTTTAGCATTACCATGGTTTCAACTATGCATAGTTTCCACTCAAACAAAGGGTTAACAATACTCATAAGATATCTCCTACAACTTGAAAACTAGACTCTCATACCCAATAAAAAGAAATTTTAGAAAAATAATAATTCCATTGAAACGTTATGAGGGAAAAATATAAAATAAGTATTCAGAACCCACAATGCAAAAAAAATAACAAAGAATAACCACAAGATTGCAATAGATGTACCATGAAAAAAAATATAGAAATAACCTATAGAGGAGAGGAACCAACCACTCAGCGGCTCTAGGTCATGGAGAGCCAAGAGTTGAAGGCTGCCCTAATCTACCTCAAGTGGAACAAGCATTTGATGCTAAGGGTAGAGAATGGAGAGTCTATCAATCTATTGACTTGAAGGTTATGTTTGGACTAAGAGAGGAGGTTTCTAGAACCCAAACTGCCACTCTATCAACTCCTTGCTAGAGGACAATAGTTTGCAACAAGGACGATAGTGCAGTAGGCTAGCATCTTGCAAGTGTGTTGTCATCTATAGAGATAGACAGTGAAAAAGGGCAATTAGAGGTGCTAAAAACCTACTAATAGCTTAGCTAGTGAAGTTTGAAGTGATAAAAAAATAAGAAATGATGGAATAGCTAAAATACTAAGAGAAATTCTATAAGAAATGAAAAGAACGAGAAAAGTAAGGGTTCAACTCACAAAAGGTCTAGCTCTCTTGCAAGCTGCACACAAACAATTACCTACACACAATAAAGCAGGGGAAAATGTTGGGGATGTTTTGGGGCTTGTCATAGTCAAACCCTCATTTTGGTGGTTCCACCTCCACGGATAGCTAGTATAACAACAATATAGAAAAAACAATAAAGAAACTATTCTAGAAAGGAAAGAATACCAAACACTACAAGAAGCACTATGCTACTCAAATCCAACAACAATGCAATAGTAAGAAAATAATACCACCCTTGACCAAAGGAACTCAAGGCCAATGAGAGAGGAATGCAAGCTCACAATTGTGGCAATGTCGATGTGCTCGTAGTGATTCCGAAGGAAGTCTCACAAGACACCGAGTTGCAACTTTTGTGGTAGATGTGAAGAATGCTATGATGTTGGAATAGTAGAGTTGATAGTGTAGCAAGTAGCCAAGGAGCGTGAGAGAATGTGAGAATTGTGAAGAAGTTATCCAAGAATGTCTAGAGCAATGAATGAGGATGAGAGATAGTCATTTGAAGATGAGTTTGGGAGGGAAAGAGTCATTCAAAGGTTAGTTGAAGGGAACAGATATGTTACACTTTGGCCCCAATGGTGAATATAATGCATCTACAGATTCCAGATGTAGGAATCCTGTCAGGATAGCAGTGCACTGTGTAGAGGTCTGTGCACCATGTGTGTGTCCCTATCATAAATTCCCCCACTGACACTATAAACAGGTGCTAAGTGGATGGAATACAGATAGATGATGTGTAATTACAATGGAAGGTTTGATTTTTCCAAGGTGAAGGTTGTAAAAGGGGAACTTGCAAGGGGGGTGCAAATTCACACCTATACATTCTAACCCCCACTTTAGCGAACATGAGTCCCAATGAGTCTTTGGTAAATTAGGTTGAAAGAGTTCCAAGAAAATTTACCTAAACCATCAAGGAAGCAGACCACAATCTGCAATGCTCAAAAGTGTAGGACAAGAAAATGGCTCCATAGGTACTTAATCTTGAAGATTTGAACAAATTACACAAGAGGCTCGTAGACCAATGGCAAACAGATCCCATGGGATGAAAGTGCTTCACAAGTCCTTGGACTTGCAAAGAAGGCACCCCCTAGGTGCTTGAACCTGAAGGAAGCTAGATGTAAGAGGCTCCACAGATTCTAATTGAAAAGAAGCTTCACAGATGCACCTACAAAGTAACATGTTAATCCACAAACAAAACATGTTAGATATAAAAAACAAGCCATGTAGGTAGACAAGAAGATGGTCAAAAATTGAAGGAAGAGCTTTCGAAGGGGTCCATCAAGAACCCTTCAAAAGAAAAGGGGTCCACTCAAGGGAAACTTTGTTTGAAAGTGCAATGGTATATTTCACAAATTAATTCAACATCAAGGGATCCTTTTGAAATATTTCACTTCATCAAGGAATTCAGAAGGAAGAAATCCCCCTCACAAGGGGAAAGTAAAAACCTCGCTTGCAAGAAAAGGTGCTCCCTCTTCGGAGGAAATTTTCTCAAGTTCTTTCTTTACAAACCCATGATGAAGGAAAAGTATTTCGCTACAGATCCTTGTTGAGGAATGCAATTTTTGAAAAATAGAGATTTTTGAGAAGGGATTCATTGGCCACCAAATACCTATTCTAAAAATCAAAGCAGTATGAGATCCCCTAGGCCTTAGGATGGTGTGTGCCAAGAACAAAGGCATGTAACATCCTAAGGAAAGAAAAGAATGAATGAAATCAATGTTGTGGCCCATAAAAAATGACAATATGTAACCATGGTAATGTTGCACATGTGAGGGACAACACATAAGCACAACAACAACACAAAACAAGTAAAGAAGAGAGAAAGATGCACAAAAAGGAAAAACAATAACATAATGAACAAGAGAGGGGGATCTGATATTTTGGGGTTAGAGCTACTCATAAATATAAATAGATAAGTATAATAATGTATAAAAGAACTGTCATCAACCCCCTATTATATTAGACCATGTGAAGAAGGCACATGATGATAAAGTGAAAATAAAAAATTAGGTCAACATGGAAGGGAGGCCTAAATGCCCCAACACTTTGCATTGTCCCCAATTATTGAAAATCAATACACAACAAAGAGAAGAATGATGTGACAAATAGAGGAAGTTTGACAACATAAAAACACTCCTATATCTAAACACCTATAAGGGTGAAAAGGTTCATCTAGGAACATATAAAACAAGCATAGGGGAACACAGTACACACACACACAATCTACTCTATAGATAAATAAGAGGCACCGCCTAGTCCTCATCAACCAAGACGTATTCATTCTCCCAGTCTAGATCATCATAAGGGGAAGGCAGATGAGCTTGCAAGGGTGGATTATCAAGGGGGTACCCTCGGACCCTCCTAGAACAAGAGCCAAGGAAGAAGGCTCCTCGAGGTCTTCTCCACTTAGTTCCTATGAGGTGAACATTAGCATTCTCACAAAAATCATTGATAGGGATAGGACATCATCTATGGAGTTGAACATGCACTTTATAGGAGTTTCATGCATCAACTTAGTGGGTGATGGAGATGGTGCTTGAGTTCCACTACTAGCCTCACTGAACGATTCAAGAGTAATGATGAACTCTAAGGACATCAGGGCTTCCTTCATCACTAGGACAACACAAGCCAATGCAAAACCACCTCCAAATAAAGCGAACCCTTCTTCTAACTCCCATTGCAAGCGGGGTCATCCTCCATCTTTCACTTCATCAGAGGATGTGAGATCCCCACCAATGAGGCAGAGGGAGAGGAGAAAGAGGAGAAAATTACGGCGAACACCACCAAGGTATTCGACATGTCCATAGGTTTGGCAAGGGGTGGGATGTCCCGAAGGGAAATCAGAAGGGGAGGCTCGACCGAAGGAGCAATGAATACCTACACCCTCTTCAAGTGAGGATCATTCACACTTGCAAGGGAGTCAGGAGCAAGACTAAGGCTGAGGGAACTGAAGTAGAGAGAATGGAAGGGGAGGACATAGTAGAAGATGTAGAAATAGGAGCTATTAGCTCCTTTTCCTTCTTCTACAAGGTAGCCTACTCACTTCCCAGAGCCTTCCTCCAATGCTTGTGCTTGTGCACATGGTGATTTCTATGACTTCGAGAGCTAGATGTTGTGGTTTGAGAAGGGATAGAAGACTCCTATTCAACCATCAGAGTATCCATCACAACCATTTCCATTGGAGGGAAGGACTCCTGGATGGGAACATAAGGAGGATATGAAGAAGATGATGCAACAATAGTAGGGGGAGTACTCTCGAGCACTTTGGAAGTGGTACTCTTCCCATTCACTATCTTAGAGGTAGGAGCAGTAGGTGACCGTGGAGGTTGATACATAGAAGAAACTCCATGGGGGCCCTTCTTCCCCTTACCATACAAAATGGTTTGAGGCACTGTGGGTAAGACAAAAGGTTCAAATTTCAGACACTTGGGCTTTCACTAAGTGGGCACCATTGGACTCCCTAGAAAATGTATAGGAGAAGAAGTTGATGGCATCATAGCAAGGTAAGAGAAAGCAACAGGTGGAACAATGGAAGAAGAAGAGACTTGAGCATGTGCAGGCTTTCCCTTCCCCTTTCGAGTGGAAGAGGCAACTTGCTTCTGCACTACAGGGTGGGTCATTTTCTATTGTCCCTTTCCCTTGGTCTTATACTTAACATGATTCTGATAAAGTAGGTCCATTCTAGGAGGAAGCGGACTAACCAAGGTGGGCCAAAAATGATCCAAGGAATAACCCCCATGGGATACCAATGGTTGGTACCTAGTGTCATGCACAACATGTACGACACCTTCATGAGAGAACTTCATACATTTCTGAATAATGAAAGTGATTTCGTTCATGGAAGCTAGCCAAGGGATTCCCAACTTCACCCTAAAAAGATCAGATTTTGGAATGACATCAAAAGTAGTATCCATAATCCTAGGTCCTACTAGGATGGAAAGAGTTATAGAACCATATGAAACATTTGAGAGACTATTGTGCATATGTATAGTAGTTTTTGTCTTCTCATATTCCTCCCTCTATAAATAATTTAGCAAAAGAGTCTCTTCTGTGATAACATTCATGCGACTCATAGGATCAACTAGGACTTTTGTCACAATGTTTCCATTGAGGCGAGCGGGAATAGATAGGGGAGAGGCTTTGTTATTCATGGGTAAGTCCTATGAGGTGAAAGTCATATCTGGTGAGCCAACCGTAGGCTAAGGGGGAGGATTAGGAGTGAACAAGACCACATTTATGTATGTCACTTGGCCTTAGGAGAAGCATTAGAAGGATCAATAATTAAGTTAGCAAAGTGAGAAAGAAATACCCAGGTCCATATAAATTTACAACTCACAATTTTCCTTCACCACTGACTTGTTCGCATTTTTTTTCTTATCATCAAGATGGATGGTACTGTTGTTGATGCAGTCTTGTATATCATGATGCAAGCACATGAAATGTTCATTATCATGCTTGTGGACACAATGGTACTAGAAGAATACATTTGTATCGTACCAGTTAGGATACAACTCCCTCAAGGGTCGAGGATCTTCTAATGTTATAATCTTATACTTTAATAACTTTTGCAAAATAAAAGAATAAGATTCAAATACTTTAGTAAAAAAAAATTTGTGTTTGAGGCCCGATCGTTAGTCGTAGTGACTACATTTGCAACAGAATTTCATTTCCGTAAAATTTATACTATAGATCTTCCTTTGGAATGGGAGCGTGAGGAAGATCCCTCGAATTGAACAACCTTCTATTGCTACTCTTGCAACATAGTGCACATATGTGCGAAAGAAGGATATTTCATCAAGATGAATTTCTCCTACCAAGCTCACTACAGGTTACCTATGAATACCTTTTATACATTTGAGTTAGGTAGCGGGTATGAGATTTATGAAAAGAGTGCTTAGTATCACGCAATGAAATCAATGATCTTCTCGTGCTCTCCTTGCTTAAATAGGATGAGATCGGAGAAGGTCATCTTCAGACTAATGTTAGCCTGAAATTGTTGGAGAAATTGATTGAAAAGTTGATCAAATGAAAATATAGAATTGTTAAGCAAGGAATAGTACCATTCAAGTGTTGTATCCTTGAGTGAAACCCATGAACATCGTGTTAAAAGTAGATACATGTGTTTGAAGATCCCCTTTACCATCATACTTCTCAAACTTAGGAATCTCCATTCCCTAAGGGAAAGGAATGTTTAAGATTGCTATAGATATGGGGTTGTGTCGAAAGAAAGGCTAGAAGGTGGGTTGAGTAGAAGCCTGTGATAAGCTTGCTAACTGGTTTTGCATCTGACCCATGTTTTGAAGCAAAGCGTTCAAAACAGGTTCATTAGATAATGTAGGACCAATAGAGCCACCACCAGAGCCACCACCATACCCACCTCTGGAACTGCCTCCCAAGCCTCAACTAGAGCTTCCACCATGTCCACTATTGTGACTGCCACTGTGGCCCCCACCGAAGCAACCACTACCATTGCCATTGCCAAAGTCACTATTGTGATTGCCACTAGCACCACTGCTAGCACCACAATCACTACCAAAACCACCACCACCAGGGGCACCAGGACAAGTGAAGCTAAATCCAAGGGGTATTCTATTCACCTTGATTGTGTGGGATGTTTGAGAAGTAGAGGAAATTTTGATCAAAGGGCCTATTTCGTCCATGCATATAGACATTGTAGGCATCAAGACACCTATCTATCTCTCATAGGCATCGAGCATCGTCCCTCAGGTAGTACTCGATCTAGTGTTATACAAAGGGATGTATGCTTCAATTAGATCGGTGAGATCATGTAAGAATTCTATGCCCATTCAATCTTTTCCTAACATGTATCTTACCACATTAGCAAGCCTAGTGAATCTTGCCATATTTGGTACTTTCTCCAAGTGATTTTCAAGATCTAACAGTGTTCTTTCTAACACCATAAGGTGTTCCACAGGAATGTGTACAACATCATCCTCATCTACAGACGGGGTTGTAGGGGATGCTAGAGGAGTGGGCACATGAGTGGTCTCGTCAACAAAATCCATCTCAACTACTAAAATATCCTCTTGAGAAAAATGATCGGTAATAAACCCTGTGGTAAAGCCGAAAGTGACATTTGTCATATCCATTTGTAAGTGGACTGCAAACTTCTTCTGACAATGTACTCAGAGGTTGTAGACTAGGTTGTGATGCTCATAAAACTCCACAACACCCAAGTCTACAATGGTCACCGAGTGTCAGGGAGAGAGTTTTTGGTGATTTTTCCAACAAAACCACATAATTCTCTAAGAAGTAGCCAACGCCTATGATAAAGAACTGCTAGGGGTGATCCCACAAAGTTGGTTTACAATTTCTGGGAGATTCTATTTTTTGTTGAAATCACATATTTTGAGAAAATGTAATGATTTAAGCCTTAAAAATTTCCATTTAAAGCATTCCAATTGAAGAGGGTTTGATCAAACTACCTTAGATCAAACCACCTTGGATAAAACCCTGCTAGTTTTAAACCATACCTATAACGGAGTCTCCTTTACACCTATCAAAATGCTGATAAAAAACCACTTTTGATTTACCTTTTGGAGGATCAAATGAATTCGTTTAAAATTTATTTTTTGTAAGTATGTAGTCCTTATTATAAGCTTCCCAAAAAGTATAATTTTAAATAAATTTTATTTTATTATTATATTTATTTTTTATTTCTTGTGAATGTAGGTTTTTCACCGAAATTTAAGCTCTTTGTTCTGCACATGTGGAAAAATAGAAGATTATAAAAAAAAAAGAGTGCACCAGATATTGAAGTCCTTGATCCAACAAAAAAAAAAAGAATTTCAATACATACAAAAAAAATTGTGTTATACGGTCTACCTATGTCTGAATTGTAATTGGTTTTACTTCAAAACTTGATTAAGGAAAAAATATTTAATAAAACACTATGAAACTAATTGGAATCACTAGATATCAGAGTTATAAATCTAAATTTGAAAAAATTAAAATTTTATCCTTCATGGAAAAAATGTCACGTGTTATACGATGAGCGTCACTCCATAAAAATGGTGTTTACTGAAAAAAAACTAGTTTTTGAAGGAGATGGAAAAATAAGTGCAATATGATTCCAAAAAATTTGAAAAAAATATATTTAGAATCTATAGACAAAATTTCACAAATCACTAGTTTGCATCATCTTCAAATTCTTCATAGTTTAGCTACTATAGGTGCTCGAAAGTGAAGATTTAGTTAGAGAAAATCAGTTTAGTGTCCAGTTTGGCCAAAAATTGTAAACTAGTATTGTGGGGTCACCCCTAGGTTAGTGGCCAACACAACAAGCATAGGACTTTATGGTCCTTACTCCTTCACTTCAGGCTCTGTGAAACTTGGGAGGGTGATCCCAATTGTGTTTTGTGAAGTATATTTGATTAGTGACACATTTATACACAAATTGATTCCTTCTTATTGTAAATAGGCTCCTTTTCACAAAAGATTTGGCGGATTTTCAAGTGGGTGACCAGCTATTTGCTAGGAATTGGGGATAATCTCACCTATACTATCCTTGGAAATATTTTAATTGAGTATTGTCTCATCTTAATTCTAGGGCTAGGAACTCTATTTTTTCATTTCATGCAAGATTTTTTGACAAAATGACCAGTGTCTCGTTAATTGGAGCAATAGAGTGAAATATATAAGGATCGGTAATTTAAAAATTACTCAATTTAGAGATAGGAGGACTATTTTCATACTTTTTTGCATTTATGAAAACCCACTATGCTTGAAACATTTACTTCTTATCAATCCTAAGCAATTTTTCACAAAGTTTATAACCCTATTCAAGCATTTTAACTAACTCCTTGAATTAAAGCTAAAAAATAGAGTAATACATTCAAATGAAATATTTGAAGACAAATGATAACACCATTAGTATTTCTCATTTATAACTTGTAAGGAACATACGTAGGAGAGTATTTTCTTCTAGACTAATATTTGTTTTTATATCGATAATTTCTATAAAGCTTATTTAAGATCACTACATACAGGATTTCATATCCAAGAAAAACTACTGGCCTATTATTAGTATTCTATTCAAAGTTCCTTTCCTAAACTTAGCTTTCACCTAAAACCCTATTGTGACTTCAGAATTTGACCCATGTAATTAGCCCCGAAATCCCTTTTAGAACAAGGAAGCAACAAACGTCGGGCTTAATTACATTTACATTTCATTTCACTTGTACCAGAATTTGAGACATTTCTAGTTAGTTACACGTAATCATTTAAGGAAAATGTAAGAGTAAAAGACCATATTCCATATTCCTTGAATGAAGATAGGCCAGCTCCTCTAAAAGAAGAGTTTGTTGCAACTGTGTTGAATCCTCATCCTTGTTGACCAAAGAAGATTCTCCAATAGTAGCTCTAACACAAACTTATGCATTGTCCAAAAACAACATACATGCCACCAAGGTGAAGTAGTCTAGCACTTCTCCTACATACCAACCCAAAAACATTCCACATCAACACTTGAAACAAGAAATCACATGAGTGTTGAATAGGACAATCCTAATAGAAAGGGCATGGTTTCATCAAAAAAAATAGTCATCACTTTGAGTTATGAACCTTAGAGATACTCGCCCACATTTTTCTCATGGTGGGACTGGAGAAACTGTCACCACCTCTTTGTCAGAATTCATTGATAGTACTAGGGAGAGGGGATAATAATCACCCTCTAGATTAGTGTCACCCTCACTATCTAAAAGTTATTAGAAACCTCACATGGAGAATTACATCCTTCCGAATAAGCCTTATAATGCTCATTCTCTCTCTTTTCCTTCTTTTCATATTCCACCATCCTCTTCTCTCTGTGTTTGACTAATTCTTTTGAAACTATCTAGTCCCATGGATGGTAATTCTCCTTGTTACTATACCTCTTGAATTTACCGAGTCCTATTCTACCTTTTGGCATATCAAGAGCTCCCTGCATTTCACTTTCATCCTCAAGAGCATCTTCCTCAGACTCAAAAAAACTCAACTTCTTAGATTCTTGAACCACCATGGCAAGCCTACTTGCCTAGGACAAGAATGTCTATCTCTTGACTCCAAAAAAATCAATACTTAAAAAATTACTTACTAACCCACACCTCTCATTTACTACATATTAAATTATGAAAAAGGTGATCAACAAGCAATCTATATTAAATAGGCAGTTTGAATCATGCAGAATTAATGATTCGAGAGATCCTCACGTGAGTGAATTGATAACTTAATAGCTTGGCTTTGGATCTAGGTCGTCAATTTTAAAGCATTTAAAACTTCATCCATGGTGATATGAGCCTTGTTTTTTCATGCTTTTAGCAACTTTCTCATAGAAAAAAATGATGCTAGCTCAAGTGTTGTGATCTATCAATCAGCATGTATCGCCAACCTAATCTGTGCTTTTCATTAATATCGGAAAAGTACACAAGACTAGTCTATTTTCTTGAAAGAAAATTTCATTATATGCTTCCTCGCTCATCACTAATCTTCCCCAAGTTTTAGGGTGCAATTAGTGATGAAATTATTCATGCAATGATTTTTAGTCCATTAGATCATCCTATTTTAGAACTTCATCAATGGTACCTCAGTCCTCTCGCTACTTTCCCTTTTTCTTTATGCTAAATCCTCAGGATCCTGCCACGTTGTCTATTCCATGTAGTAGTCATCTCCTATCGTGGATGCATCTTGTCCTTCATCGGCCTCATCCACAATGTAAACATCCCTGCAAAGAAACTTCAGCCCTTGGTCCTACAACCTATCCTTTGGTCACATCTGTCTCTCCAGCGTGCATTGCTAGTTCAAACTTTGCGCCTAGGATCCTATCGACAATGGGAGATGTAGTGGAGGAACCAGATTTAGACACGTACACCTTGCATAGAATAAATGGCACAAAATACATCACTCATAGGATCACATGAAATTAGCGAAAGAAAAAACCTTTTAAAGAATACCATGGCTTATCGCTAATTCAGAACTCAAGTTCAAAAATGAATTTGAGATGAGCGATAAAACATAAGGCCACCGCTCATCACTAATTCTCCTCATACATTTTGTGAGTAATTAGCAATGGGAGGATTTGTAAAGTTTACAATATGCATCGCGGATCGCCAATGGGGACTTAGCATTTTAAAACAGATCCACGATCACATGATTGTCAAGGAATTTTCATCATATCGCTCATCATTGATCCTAAACTTATCATTTTATGATCATCCACGATGAGTGATAAAAACACAAGAACATAAGATCGGTGCATCGCTCATGTCGCTAATACAAATTTTAAAACTTGAAAACCATTAGCGATGAGCGACCCCTCAACAATACAAAGGAAATCGTTCATTGCACATTTGATCTAGGAGCTTCAACAACAATTTGTGATGAGAGATAGCATAAAAAATTATCATCTCATCACTCATCACTAATTCAAAATATGCACTCTTTTAGTAATTAGCGATGAGTGATAAGAACACAATGGTTGTCAGGACTTAAGTGAAAAACTTCAAACATGTGCACTTAAGTTGTTCTTAATGAAGGAGGCCCCTAGGATGACATGAGAATAATAGATCATGAAATGCAAAGGATGTAAAGGCCAAGAGATCCTTTACTTAACCTTATAAAATAGAAGATCCAGACTTAGGTTTGAGGGACTGGTTACCAAATGAAAGTGAATGAAATAAGATGTTTTAAAATGATTGGCAATGAGTAATAAGGATTCAATGACCAAATAGAACCTTGTAAGCATTTGTAACGAATAAAACCCTAAACCCTCATATAGCAACCCTACACCCAAATGCAATAAAGATTTAAGATGGAACAAAAAAAAATTGAGGGCTCCATCAAGAATCTCAACACAAAGGAATAGAGAGACGTTGTTCACATTAGGTTCACCAAAATGTAGATGAGGGGGACCTATAGTATCAAAAAATGGGTCCCTTAACATTTTCACACTTGTTTGGTCCCTCCTTGTGGATCTTGGCTTAATGTTGCCTTGATTTAGTGTTGTAATGTGGTTGACACATTCACATTAGGTCTTGGGCCCCTGTGAACTAATGTATTTAATTTGTACCTTGCTAAAGTGTTGTGAAGTGTTGTAACACACTTTCACACTTTTCTAGGGTTTTATCAATTAACTAAGCATAATAAACATAATTTAATCATAATCAACCTTAATATTTTCTTGTTTGAAGCATTATAAAGTGTTGTAACACACTTTCACACTTCTCTAGGCTTGTCATTCATAATTGGGCTTTCTTATGCTTTAATTGGACCTATTTTGCATCCACAAGCCTCATTTATTGCATTGATTTGAGGATAATCCCAACACAAATCAGTAACCAATCATAATTCAGGTGTTTCTAGCTTGTGTGACCTAGATTTAGTGATATGGGACTCATTCACCACCTTGGGAAAATGAATCCCACCTAGATTTTTGGGTCCCAAACCTATTTTTACACCTTTCTAGAAGCAATTTTTATTTTTGGTCCCATACATTATGTTAGATGGGACTCATTCACTGCCTTGGGAAAATGAGGCATGTGTGACCAAAATTCAAATTTTTGGCAAGATTTTATTCTCCTAGATTTGATGTCAGCTTGTAGTGTTGTAATTTTGGGAATTCTTATATAATTAAGTATAAATACAAGGTTCTTTCACTCATTTTCATCAAATGATTTTGTGAGAGCATTCATAGTAGAAAATTGAGTTCATAAGATCATTCAAGCATTCACAAAGGCATTCAAGTTTCTTCAAGGGAAAATTCTTCATCAATTGTTGCAGCAATTCAAGGTCCATCATCATGTCAAGCATATGAAGCATCAAGCATGTTATTGAGCTAGTGAACATGTGATGTAGCATTAAAGATCCAAGATCAAGTATTGTTCCACTCTTATTGTCAAGATCAAGATCTCTACATCCTTAATGGCCATTTCATGTTAAGTTGCAAATTTACAAGACATCATCTACAAGGCATCATTCAAGGTATCATTGTTCATGTTTCATATCCTATGTTTCATGTTTCATGTCCTTCATTTCATTGTCTCTTCATTTGTCTTAATTACCTACACGAGGTTTAACCAAGGCAAACCCCTATTCCCTAACAATCAACAAGTTTTTCTCTCTCTTTGTGTGATTGCAAATCTAGGTGCTTTGAAGACTTGGAAATCATTGAAGATTAAGTTACAAACTTTTTTGAGTTGTCTCCCCATTTGCAAGGTCAAAATCTTCACTAAAAGGTCATCTAAAGCCTTGAAATCATAATTTTGGATCTGAGAACTTGGAGAAATAGATTGAGTAGACTAAGAAGAGTAGATCCAGACTTTGAATTTCTAGAAAATCCAAGCTGGACTCATTCGCCAAGAGTGGAAAATGAGTCCCACTATGGGATTTTTTCAAAGATCTTTGTAGATTTGGATACCCATTTGGCTAAAACTTGATCCTGTGTAGAAACCCAAATCTGGGACTAATTCGCCTAAAATGGAAAATGAGTCCCACTAGGCTAGAAAATTAAGTTTTTTAGGGTTTCATATCTCCATTCCATCTTTATCAAGTTTCTAGGTGTACATATTCTATTCTATAGCTTTTTGTCTTATTCTTCTTGCATTTTTAAGTCATTTAGTTCAATTTTGCATCAAACTAGGTTTTGCATTGCATCTTGCATTTCATTGTCTTTTCCAAGTTTATTCTTGGTGGTGAACCCCTCTTGAAATCTGAAATCATACCCTAGGATACCCAATTGTTAGATCTCTTACCTATATTCCACTCTTGGGTTGAGATCTCTAGGGTCATCCTTGAATGTGAATTATAGAAGATTGTTTCCCAAGGTCCTAAACCCTAATGGAGACAAAATTCTATCTTACAAGACTGACCACTAAATGGCTTTAGGCCACAGAGAGCCAAGAGTTGAAGGCTGCCCTAATCTACCTCAATTGGAACAAGCGTTTGATGCTAAGGGTAGAGAATGAAGAGTTTATCAATCTGCTAACCTGAAGGTTATGTTTGGACTAAGCGAGCAAGTTTCTAGAACCTAGACTGTATCTCTATCTAATCCCTGCCAAAGGACAGCAACATGCAATAGGGACGACAACATGGTGCACTAGCCTCTCACGGGTGCAATGTCATCCGTACAGACATAACATAAAAAAGGATAGTTAGATGTACTAAAAACCTACTAACAGCTTAGCTACTAAAGTTTGAAGTGATGATAAAAACAAGAAAAGACAGAATAACTAAAATACTAAGAGAGATATTATAATAAATGACAAGAACGAAAAAAGTAAGAGTTCAACTCATGAAAGGTCCAGTTCTCCCACACGTTCCACATAAACAAGTACCTGCACACAACAAAGTGAGGAAAAATGTTAAGGCCATTTCGAGGCTTGCTGCATTCAAACCCCCATTTTGGTGTTTCCACATCCACAAACAACTAGTATAATAACAATATAGAAAAAATGATAAAGAAACTATGCTAGAAAGGAAAGGATACCAAACACTACAAGAAGCACTATGCTACTCAAATCTAACAACAATGCAATAGTAATAAGATAATACCACCCTTGACCAAAGGCACTCAAGGCCAATGAGAGAGGAATGCAAGCTCACAACCATGGAAAAGTCGATGTGGCCGCAACAACGTCGAAGGAATTCTTGCAAGACACCGAGTTGCAGCTTATGTGGTAGATGTGAAGAATGTTGTGATGTTGGAATAGTAGAGTTGATAGTGCATCAAGTAGCCAAGGAGTGTAAGAGAATGTAAGCATTGTGAAGAAGCTATCGAAGAATGTCTATAGGAATGAATGAGGATGAGAGATAGTCATTTGAAGATGAGTTCGGGAGGGAAAGAATTGTTCAAAGGTCGATTGAAGGGTGCAAATATGTTACACTTTGGCCCCAATGGCAAACGTAATGCCTCTACAAATTCAAAATACAGGAATCCTATCGGGACAATAGTGTGCCGCGTAGACATCCATGTGCTACATGCACATCCTCGATAGAAATTCCCCCACCAACACTATAAACAGGCACCAGGTGGAATGGGAATGGACGAAGGATGTGGAATTACATTGTTGGGTTTTAATTTTTCAAGGTGAAGGGTGTAAAAGTGAAAATTGCAAGGGGGGTGCAAATTCATGCCTATACATACCCCAAATTTTAAAAGTGCCCACACAAGTCAATGTATTATTTCAAGAACAAGATTATAATACACTTGTAGAGTCCTCATGCAAGCCCTTTGAAGCATCAAGAAAATTAATTACACTCCTCCATATGAATGAGAAAATGAGAACCATATAGTGACACATCCCAATCCATGCTTCTTGTAATCACATATACAACCTCCAAGAGATTCTCAATCTAACCAACCTAAATAACTACTCATTTGTTTGGTTTTATGGAACAAACTAGCACAAAACTACTAAGTATTTCATAAACCATAAGTCTCAAAACCATGAGCTTACTATATCATAAGGCCAATATTAAATATTTTTCTTAATGTGACTTCCACAATAAATACTTTTATAATGTTCCATACAACATATAAGTATCTTTTTAAGAATGCATAACCCATGTAGTATCCACATCTTAGATGTACCACAATTAAATACTTATTTTTACATTGTTAACATTATTATTGTACAAGATCAATAATATGCCTTTCACAACAATATTCTCCTAGGTCACACTCTTGGACAAAACAACTTTATGGTTTTGAACAAAAATATTAAGAACAAGAAGCAACCATGTAGCAAACCAAGGATGATATTTTTTTATTGTACATTATTTTTTAAATTCCTTTTGCAAATTGAAATCAAAGTGTGCTCAATGAATTCTTAGGCTGTCCTTTGATAATTTTCAAATGAATAAATGGCTGTAATTCAATACAACAATCAAGCATACAAATTGGCATAACTTGCAATAGGTCATCTTGCAATGGTTAGTGGAGTGGTTGGCAATAGATAAATTTATATTTTATATTATAAAAATGAATTATTCATAATTGCAATTAGAGAAGTGTCTAAGCCAAGTTTGTGTCCACATATCTTATTCATAGTAGTGAAAAATAAATCTGAAATTCAAAAATACAAATCTAAAAGTTAATAATTGAAAAATCGAAATATATGTTATTAACACCAATTTCATAATTTACAACACTTTTAATCAAAACCACCCAAAACTGAAAATAAAAAAATATGGATATACAATTTTCACCATTATACTTTTATATGTGAACCTTATAAAAGTACAAGCATGCTATATCCAATATTTATGGAGGAGTCCTTGAATAAACAATCCCTTGGACGAGGATTCTGTGAAAGATGTTATCAATTATGAACGAAAGGGACCCACCTAGCTGATCCATATCCATTACTGTCAATGGGGAATATAATAAGATGCTAGCTAGTAGTAGGAACCAAACATTAAGATAGGCATTAATATGATTAGCTAAATAGCAAATATCAACCAATCCTTTGGGCTTGATATCTGAATCTGATTTCAATATCCATCTCTAATCCAGCACTTGCAAACAACACAGTTGAGTGAATCTGTCGTTGGGCCTGCACAACAAAGCCAACAGTTTGGCCCAAGTACACGGCATCTGCATGTGCTTCTGTCCTTTCTATCCAAGACTTGCATTAATTGGGTGTGAATTTTGTAAGACTTACGGTCAGTTTTGTTTGCAAGCCATAGGTAGTCCTTTCACTTTAACAAAATTGGATGAGTTATTGCCCTTATATTAGCAAGACGATTGGGAGCAACATTAATAAAAAACAAAAGATTTTATTCTACATCTGTGCTAATAATGGGCTAAGTTGCTCAAGGCCCTCCTAATTTGGGAAATAATGGATTTCCAAATGATATCTGATGGTGCTAAGCTGTAATTAAATGCAGATCTCACAAATATTTGTGTGTTCACTTTATCATTATTGATTGATAAGTGAATAGTAAACCTATTAGGCAAATTTGCAGCAGGTAGAATCAAGATGAATTGGGTCGTTCAAAAAACACAGAATTTATTGGTTGTCTGCAAGTTTCCATACATTTGTAGAGGCGGCACATGGTTTTGGCTTACATTCTGAGTGCTGAAAGGACCAAAATCCCATCTTTCAAGCATTTGTAAACATTGCGGGCCACTCTGTCAACTTGCCATTGCTTTCTAATCATATCAGCTTCTCTTCGGTTTGCTAGACAATTGCTTTTGAATTATTATATATACAGAACATATCCTTTCTCTTCCCACCAAAGCATTCTGCATCTTTCGATCTCTCTGTGTTTGAGAAATAGATTTAGACTACTGATTGGTTTTGAATTCCCCAATGGCAAGAAGCAAGGGAAACCCTCAAGTTCTACTTCTGAAGCAGATTATCAGAGCATTTTGTAGATTTGCTAAGGCCTATAAGGCAATTGGGTCTGATCTTTGCCCAAAAAGCAGAAGATATTTTGCATTTGAGGATGAGATGAGGGGCAGATCATGCAGTGCTTTTCCCCTGGATGTCCCTAAAGGGCATTGTGCAGTGTATGTTGGTAATGAAAGAAGTCGTTTTATCATCCCCACTGATTACTTTAATCATTCTCTCTTCCGGGCATTGCTGGAGAAAGCTGAGGAAGAATATGGGTTTGATCACCAAATGGGACTAAGCATCCCCTGTGATGAAGCTGTTTTCCAAAGCTTGACATCACTGTTACAGAAAAATGATCCGGCACTTGGAAATTTGGGTGTAGATGAGCTCATGGAGTTACATTCCTAGAAAGCAATCCTTTCAGGCAGTAATTCTTGCAGAAAAGAAGAGTGGTAAAGTTTCAACTCACCGGGCCAGAAAGACATGTACTCCTTTTTATATTGATGGAGTTAGTGTTTTCAGAAACAGCTGAAGGTTGAAACTGATTGAAATTTCTGTCTCCAGTAGCCTTAGATTTGACGGAAAGCATTTCATTTCATCAAATCAGCTGAGATTCATCTGTTTTGAATCCATAAAACATATGAGATTTTCATTTCACTCCACCAGTGGGAGTATAGACAGCCAAGAGAAGCATCCTGAAATTGAAAAGTAGCCATCATGTTTAGTGTTACAGTGCAGGAATAGGGCTTCCCAGGACCAGGTCCTGGTGCATGCAATTCTTGGCCTTTGTCTAATTGAGGCCACCTGATTGCCATTGATTGTGCTTAATCACTGGTCACTTTACTGTACAATTTTGTAAAGACAATCACAAATTACTGAAATATATCCTAATGGACTAGTATATTTTTTTAAAGGTTCTACTCTAATTCTTGTTTATTGTCTGTTTAGAATTGGTAAGAAGATTTTCTGATACTTTTGCAAATGACTTATAATTCTGAGATTTTCAATTAAATACGGTTTCTTAAGCATCTCTGTCATATGGATGTTGTGTGATAGGCTTCTTTAAGGTGGATATAACTGTTAAGTGACTACTTTGTTGTTTCTGCTATTTGTCGACTTTGCCTTTACAAAGAATTAGTTGTAAACTGGAGAGTAAAGTTTTATTCTCACTTGCAGCAGCTTTGTAGTAACAATGCACATATTTGTTGTGGGGTTTAAGCTTTCAAAGTGCAAATATCAAGAGGTTTGCCACAGTTTTATATAGAGGTTTGAACTGTGTATGACTCTTGCGCCTGAAATTTAGGTATGTTAGCTAATTGATTCAAATTACAGCACCGGTAATATGAATTAAATGTATGTTTTATTTTTGATATTATAAGGGTGTCTCTGCGACCCAGCTCAGCGGCCCAGCATCCTTTATTTTGGGTAGACTAGTTCCCTGCGGGTGAGATCCCCGCCCACAAAAAGTCTCACCTCTTAAATCTGGGAGTGTAGTCAAACTCAGACCAATGGGGAGCAAACCCACTGCCAAACCAACTCAACCAATATGAATTAAATGTATGTTAACATGCTGCTATAAAGCTTTTTTTTTTCTTTTAATTGTATATACATACAAACAAAATTCTTTGAGTCAATTATGGGTAATTACAAATATATTTTGTTAACAATTTTAAATAAAACCTCTATAAGAATTATATGGAATTAGTTTTAGGGTTTAGAAGCTTAAATTTCATTTCATAAAATAAGGGTTTAATCTCAAAATGTGTAGAAAAACAAGTGTTTGTTTAGCTATAATATGTACAAAAGTGTAGACAATAATAAGTAGTGAAAGGAATTAACAAATATTGTTTATTATAATTATATAATTCTTCTAAAATATATAATGTTTTTTTTTAAAAAAAATTAACTAATAACAAATTAAATAAAAATAAAAAATGATTCTCGAGCTAAAGTACAACTAAATTAAAATAAAACTAAATCAAATTAAAACTTAAATAAAACTAAAATAATCATAAACTAAATTAATATTTAAATTTTAGTTAAAGCAAATTAAGTCTATACATGTAAAACAACAATAATTACAATTAAGGAAAATATTAAAGAAGATAGTATTTTTTTCTCTAATTAAGTCGTCATTAAAGAAGAGGCCATAAGGTTTTCCAAAACTCTATTATTAGAATAATTGACTAAACATTAGGTTTAGATGAGTTCCTTACTATATTTTACCAACATTTCAAGGAGATCATCAAGAAGGATAAGACCACTCATTTTAGTGTTAAATATTTGAGTTTGAGACTTGTCCTCAAAGAGATCAACACTATCTTTATAGCTTTCATCTTGAAAAAAAAGGAGTCACATATTGTAAAAACTTTAGGTTGATAATTCTTTGCAATCTCTACAAAATCCTCACTAAAATCTTAGTTATTAGAATGTAATTCATCCCTCCTAATATTATTTCCCAACAACAAAGGGGTTTTGTTAGATGAAGATAAAGTCAAGACAACATAATCATGGTCCGTGAAATCATTCATATGTTAAAGAAGGGAAAAAAGAATGGATGATTCTAAAATTGGACATGGACTAAACTTATGATAGGGTTTTCTAGAACTTTGTGGATAAAGTCAAATAAATGTGGATCTAAAATTAAATTCAAGAGCTTGATAAATAGATGTATACCTTCTCTAATATTTTATATGATGACCAGTGGTTCACAATAGGGATTCTTTGTTTGTAAAAGAGTTCTTAGACTTGAGAGGATTTGTTGTCTCCTTTCCTCTTTATCTTAATTACTAACAAAGCGTTGGGAAGAAGTTCAATTGCAAAATAAACTAGAGATTAATTTTTTATTCTCATTGTCATCACCTTTGTAGTAATAATGGACATAAATGTTGTGGGGTTTAAGCTTTCAAAGTGCAAAAATCAAGATGTTCAAGCCACAATTTTATATAAACCTGTTTGAAAGTTATGTATGACTCTTGCTCCTAAAATTTAGGTATGTTAAATAATTGATTTAAATCACAATTTTATAGTACTAGAAAGATGAATCCAATGGATGTTAACGAGTTTCTATAAAGTTGTTTTTTAAAATTTTGCATTGCTCAATATATACAAACAAACAAACAAAAATTGTTTGAGTCAATTATGAGTAATGACAAGTTGTATATTTTGTTAAAAAAATGGAATAGGAGGTAGAAGAGAAACTATTAGTTGCATATCTCCCAACTCTATAAGAATTATGTCGAATTATTTTAGGGGTTTAGAAGCTTAAATTTTATTGATAAAATAAGGGTTTAATCTCAAAATATGTAGAAAAAATCATACACCCTTAATATTAAAGTATACATAGGGCTACAAATGGTAATCTTGTGGTTGTACCTTAACTCTTAATTAAGTCATATTATCATTATTATATTTTTTATTTAGTTATTTAGGTTGGCCTAAGGCTTCTATAGGGTTATCTAGGTCAACCTAGTTGATATCCTAGGCATAGGTAGGGTATATATAGGAAGTAGCAAGTCTTGTTTGGTTATCAAATTGTGAAAAAATGTGTTATCATTGGAAATATTTGGAGGATTCCCCCACAAATTGGCTTGTTATTCTCAGCTCTTATCAATTAGTTTCAACATATTTCATATCATATATTTTATTGTGCAAGTTATTTCATTAGAAAAAATAAGTGCTTGTTTAGTTATAATATGTGAAAAAATGTAGATGATAGTAAGTAGTGAGAATAATTAATAAATATTGTTTATTATAATTATCTAGTTCTAAAATTTATAATAATTTTAAAATAAATGAACTAATAACAAATAAAAGTTGAAAAATCGAATTAAAAATTGCTCATGACTTAAAGTACAACTAAATTAAAATAAAACTAAATCAAATTAAAACTTAAATAAAACTAAAATAATCATAAAATAAAATAATATTTAAATTTCAGTTGTAGTAAATTAAGTCTATATGTAAAACAACATCAATTACAATTAGGGAAATTATTAAATAATATGGTAACTTGTGCTTTAATTTACTCATCATTAAAAAAATAAGGTTTTTCAAAACTCTATTATTAGAAAAAGTGGCAAAGCATCAAGTTTGAATGACTTCCTTACTATTTTTTATCAACATTTCCAAGAGATTATCAAGAAGGGTATGACCAAGTTATTGTTGTTAAATTTTTGAGTTTGTTTGTCTTAAAAGAGATCAATGCAACCTTTATCCTCTCATCTTGAAAAAGAAAGGATCCATAGATTGTAAAGAACTTTGGTTGATTGGCCTTTGCAACACTCTACAAAATCCTCACTAAAATATTATTTATTAGGATGTAATCCATCCATCCTAATATTATTGCCTAAAAACAAAGGGGTTTTTGTTAGAGGAAGATAAATTCAAAATGACATAACCATGTTCCATGAAATCATTCTTATGTTAAAAAGGGTAAAAATAAGGGATTTTCGAAAATTAGACATGGACTATGCTTATGATAAGGGTTTTTAGACCTTTGTGGAAAAAGTTAGATACATTTGGATCTAAACTTAAATTTGAGAACTTAATCAATAGATGTATATCTTTTGTTATATTTTATATGTTGATTGATTATGGTTCTCTAGATGGATTTTTTTCTTGTAAAATGAGTCTTAGACAAGAAGATCCTCTTTCTCATTTCCTCTTTATCTTAATGACTAAATTATTGGGAAGAAGTTTTACTACCATCACTAGTAAAATAAGATGAAGAGGTTTAAAACTAGATTCTAATTTTGTATTACCAATAATTTACTGATAGTATGCTCATAATAGAATGTGGGAAAGGACGATCATGTATTTTTTGAGAGCATATTTGGCTAATAAAATCCTGTTTAAGTAGAAATCAACCGTGGGAGTTTATCAATATAAAAATTTTAAAAAAGGATGAGTGACGAAGTGATAGATTATATACAGAAAAAGGCATTAGGAAAAGGTTAGTAAATCATCACCTTAAACTCCTCTAATCATGAGGATATGAATATTTATGCCCATTTGAATAATATTTTAAAATACCTCCATATGAGCCAAGGAGATAGATGATATGGTCCGATTTAAGGGATGTAGATTATGCCATTAAATTAAGTTATAGAATCAATTTGAATGATGAGAAAGAGGGTTTTGCATTACAAAAAATATGAAACAAGGACCTAGTTCCACAATTAAATGATGTGTTTGGCTAGTTTCCTAAAATAAAATCATTACCATTTATTATCCAGTGAAAATATGTATGATGATCCTAAATAAATGTGTCTTATATAAGGAACATGTAAATATGTACACAAACTTCTTTTATACTTTACCTTTAGGATTATATCTATCAAAATTTTAGGTGGGTTGGGTTGTAAGTATACTCAATGCTTAAATTTTTCGTCCAATATGTGTCTCCCTTTAATAGTTATAGTCTTAAAAACCTATATGAAATCTATATCTCCCTTGGGTCTTTTGATGCCTATCAAGAGAAAGGAATCTATGAATAGTTTAGAACATTCAAAGAAATATGGGTACAACCTAGCTCTAAGAATTAGGGGATCTACTTAAAAGAACTTCATGGTGATCAAGAACAAAATAAAAGAAATGTATAAAAGAGGAAAGATTATCATATATCTAAAGTGTATTAGCCAAATGAATTTCCCCTTCCATATTAAGATTGCAACTAATTTTCTAATGCTCAAAAAAAAAATCCACAATCTTAAAAATAGCTTCAATGAATGATCTTTAATTGACTAGAGAATAGAAGGAATTGAGAAATTACTTATTTTTGGGAAATAAAATTTTATTTAAAAATAGAAAGAGGGGAAAGATTGGAACATGTTTCCAAATGGAGGAATCCACTATCCTAGATGATAGCACATCATATGGATATCCACATGTCACATTATCATCCATACAATCCAAATAATTAAAATTATTATTCTTCGCAAAAATTATAACAGGTAGAAGGTCAAAAACATAAAACTAGAAAATGTAATGAAATTACTAGAGCAAGTATGATGTAACATTAATACAATGAATTAATATATTGGAATATTTTTATTATAATAAAAAAAAAAAAAAAAGGAAGATAACACCAAGATCCCAAATAATTGGATGTCCTCACTTCAAAATCATATATTTTCAAAGAATGAGAAAAATGTCAGGGCTATTTGGGGGTTTCCCTTCATGTTAAACCCTTTATTTTATATTTTTACCTCCATAACAACCAAGATAGATATAAAAATAGTGTGTTACAATGCTCTTTTCCCAATCTTGTTAGGGAATGGTTAGAGTTATGAATGTGTAGTAGTGCAAGGTAAAATGAAAGGAAAAATAATGACAATATAAATACAAGAAAAACATCGCCTATGAGGGCTTGAAAAAGCTAACAAGACAAGAGTCACACAAGAGCATTGTACAAGAGTGTTACAGTGAGTTGTAGAGAGCTTTATATTTTGATAGAGTTGTTGCCTAATTTTCACCCTCAAGCTCAAGGCTAGGCATCATGTTGCAGGTGTTCTAGGGAATGGGACAATTCCATTAAAGGTTGTTAGGCATCGATGATTTTCAGGGGGGAGCAGTTTGAAAAGCATGCCTTAATCAATTTGACATAATTTTCCTTTAAGGAGAAAGTCGGCAAGACCCTCCTACTGTCTGGCCAACTGACTGCTTTGATTCATTCCATCTTGAACAGGTCGTTGAGAGCTAGCTTTTGTCTTGCCGAACGTGGCTGCAGAGCCTATCACTATGACAGGAAGGGGTCGGTATGACCTCTTATTGCATGGATTTCTTTGGCTGATAGGCCATTCAATCGTCTGTCGGTGAGACTTATGGTGACCATGGGCTTTGGCCCAACAGAGTGAGAAGTCCTGAGGGAGACAAGTCTCCGACGTTTTATTTTGAAGTATTTAGGGGAGCTTGAGTTTTCAAAAGGTCTCAGCTGAAAGGTGCTTCGCCGATATGAGCTCGGAAGGGTCCCCGATGTGATGGGGAGTCTCGAGATGATAGGGTCTGGGATATTCAGCTGTAAGATCTCTCACCAAACATATGATCTCTTGCCAATAGATAGCAACACAAAAGAAAGAGGGGCCTCAGTACGACTAAGGGACCTCGCTGAGATGTCTCGGCGATTATAAAAGGTCTCCTCGGCTTGCTCGTGGTCAAGGTAAATGCCTTCACCGTAATGTCTCGGCGAAGACATTTGGTCTCGCCGACTAGATGGGGGCCTCGATGCATTTGCCTTCGGTAGGACTCTTGCCGATACTAGGATGGGCCCTCACCAAGACAAAATCAGTTCGGCAAGACTCTTGCCGAAAACACAAAGTGAGCCTCAGCAAAGGGGAATTCGGCAAAAGGTCTCAGTGACCCTGTGGGGTCTCGCCGATAAGAAGCCTCGGTATAACATTCTAAGTTGGAGAAAGGTTTCCCTAACTCGACATGTTCAGTCCGAAAATGATGAGCAACCCAATGGAATGAAAACCTCGATGTAAGGTCTCAGCGGCAAGAAGATCTCGCCAACCAAAGGGGAGTTTTTCCATTGAGGAGTAACTTCAAAGGAGAGAAGGAGCCAGAAAATTTGGAGTTTGCTATAAAGTTCAAATGATCGGCGTATGTCTCTAATCATGAAAGTAGATCATCGCTAAGAGTTATGCGATTCGATGAGGTTTCCAATATAGGTCATCGTCTCATTGACAATCTAAGGGACTCACAGTGTCTCTATTTAATGAAGAGTTCACCAAAGGAAAAGAGATCACAAGAGGTCCTGTGAATGGAGGTGTCCCAAGGATGTGCGCAGATATCAATATGACTAATGAGCTGCCACGAGGTCCCCGGCCACTTGATAAGGCCTTCATGGAAGAAATGTGGAGCCTGGAAGGGAAGGCATGCCTGGGTGACATCGCAACCCTACCTAAGATAAAGGGCCTCAAAATATTTTCCTCCTTTGGTAAATGTCTCACCGACACGCCCATCTTGCATAACTAAAGGAGCTTCCATGAGTTAAGCTTACCATGAGTCCACACCGTAAGGTCTCACCGAAAGCCGAAGGAGCTCGGGCGTGGAAGAGAAGAGTGAGCTTGGGGTAAATGAAACGAGCTCGCCATGAGCTCTCACCGACTGTTCTATGATATGCCGATAGCTGCAAAAACACCTAATTGCATCGGTGAGACACCTCTAGTGTCTTGCCGAGATGCGATTCTTTTCAAAAGAAATTTTGACCGCCTACAGAGCCTATGGGAAACATGACCAACCAGAGGAGTTGAAGGAGTCAAGGGCATTTAATTAGAATGAAGAATGTCAACGGGATGAATGCAGCATGTATCTTTTGTGAGCTTAGGGCATTTAAGGCATTCAGCCGAGGTGGTTCAAACAGGACACGATGCCAGGATCATAATGAATGCGGTAGCTGTGAAATATCTGAAGAAGGCTTCCCCGGGGATGACTCTTCACAGCAGGGACACGCAGGGTTCCGCATTAAACTTAGTCAAAAAGATCTAAGGAGAGATAGATTTTTTGGGGAATGATATTTTGTAAGCCCTAAGGGGCCGACACATTTTGATATATAAGGCTTTTTTGCCTTTTTGTAAATAGGTGGAGTAATGCATCCAAAAGAGTTAGTGATTTTTAGCTATCCTTCCTCAACTGATGTATATTTTGTAACTCAATTGGAATCTGGAATGCAACGCAGAGTTTACCTTGGAAGCTAGTGTTCATGTTTGTATTGTTCTCATTTATGTATCTTTCTTTTGATTATGCAAGTCTTTAACTGTGTTTTTCTAAATTTTGCACTTATATCTTAGAGCTGTGAAATTAATCTTTCCTTCCTTGAGATGTGTATGTAGATCGAACCTGTTAAGATTGATGCATAAGTCTAGAAGAAGTTGTGTTGAGCACATAAAACATTTACAGTTAGGTTTCCCAGTGTATGTTCATCCTATTTTCTTTTCATAATTCCTCATCATTTCGGTGTATCACCTTAGATTTTAATCTTTATTTTATGTATTCCTTCTTCCTTTTTCCCCACAAGAATCAGTAGTTAGGTGACACCAAAGGAAGTTCGGCCTTCTCCAGAGGTTCATTTCAACTATAGGTGACCCACAACCTTGAAATGATCCCATGTTGCCCTAGGAAGCTCAGTTTTAATCTTGTGCATAGGGTGCATTTCTAGGTGACAACAGTTTTTGGCACGCCCGGTGGGATGTGAACTAAATTGAACTACTGGTTTAGTATGCAACCAAGTGAATTTCAGACTTTATAGAAGTCCTTTGGCATACTTGGCGACTCCACAAAGAAGAACCCATAAATCAGTCCTTTTATAGTTTATGAGAAAAGTTCAGATGAGAGGCAATTTCGTAGTCCCTTTAATATTTGCAAATATCACCACCAAGAAGGAAAGCAAGAGCAAAAAAAAGAGGAAAAATAGTTATCTATTCTAGAAGAACTCAATCTACTCCTCCATCAGTGGGATCTCATTTTCTATACAAGTAAATCCAATTCAGCTACTCTCCAATGGCCGCTCCAAGGAATCAACCCTTTGTCGCTTTCAATAGAGGCAGCCCCTTAAATTTGGCATAGCACAATGACATCCCAATGGCAGCCTTGAAGAGTCTGCCAATTTCATGGGAGAAGACCAAACTACTCCCATTGAACATATGAGAGATGTGGCTTTCGTTATGTGGAGTCCATCACATAACCCAAGAGGATGTTGTAGTGAGATTACTAGCTGCTTCACTGAAAGGAAGAGTTGTGTAGTGGTATAGGAGCCTACCAGTCAGTTCAATTGCAACATGGGATGAATTTGGAGACAAGTTGCATAAGCAATTTCAAGACAGGTCTGACAATTTATCTCTATTGGAGCAATTGACTACAATTAAGAGGGCTCCACAAGAGCAGATGAATGATTTCAACTTTAGATTTCAGAGAACTTGGGATAGATCCCTGTGATGGTGAGGCCACCTCCAAAATATGCATTTTTGTATTTTTTTGGCTCGAACAGGATGACATATTGCCATGATATACAATGGGAGGAGTGTCTTTACCGTATGCCTTTTGAAATAGCTATCGAGTTTAAAATAGCTTAGTTCAAACTAGTAAGCTTGCTCCTAAGCCACAATGCCTATATTTCCAGAGATTCATGCAAACATCCCTTTGCAAATACCTCCTTTCACACCTCTACCAACTGTACCAACACTGCCAGCTGCTGTTCCAACCATTGATAAACAAGAAAGTGTTTCTTCAAGCTCATCACAGGAGTTACAAGAGATCAAAAGTCTTTTACAAACTTTTGGCGACAAGTTGGTGCACTTGGAAAAACAACAGTCCTATTCTAGGCCTTATCAACAGCAAAGTCAGGCCTCAAGTCAGCCCTTCCAAGGTCAGCAAGCAGCAATTCCAAGGGAATAGACAGCAGTATCAGGGCCCAAGACAGAGTGAATACAAGGCCTTTCCAGGCCTATGCTCCAGCCCCTATTAGTGCGACCAAGGAGCTGGTTCCTATCCAAAACAACTTAGCAGTAGACTATGAGTGGTGTTACCCTTGTAACCAACCTCATAATCAAGCCACTTGCTCAAATGGACTAATCAATCAGGCACTTATGGTACAGAATGCTTCAAGTTCACAGTAGAGTGCATGCAATGATGCATCTTCACAACACCAGGACCAATTTAGCAATGATACAACCCTGCTTAACTGGCAAGGTCAAGAATTATGTGGGTTGAATGAAGATAGTTCTCTAGTTGCAGTTAACACCAGGGCAAAGAAGAGAGCTTTTGAGCTTAGTCAAGCGGCTGACAAAGGAAAGACAATGACTACAGAACCATCTACATCTCGAGTGGCTCCTGTTTGGCAAAGAAATAAGCAACTCCCAGACAAGGAGCAGTCACACCCGCAAGCTGATCATACTGGTATAAAGGTACATCCTAAAGTAAATCCAATTGTACCTTATAATATCCTTGATAGTATGAAAAAAATGAATGTTACAATGTCCATGTGGGACTCATTATCCATCCCAGGTCAAAAGGATATGTTACAGTCAGCCCTGTCAAGTTTGAAAATGTCTGATGAATCGAAGCCCCCAATAGGTCAGGTTAGAGTTGTGTTAACAAATAATTCTCAAGGGAATGATCAATAGCCTTGCACAGAGACTAAAAAAGGAGTTAAACCACCTCCTTTCTACATGTCAGTGATTATTGGTGATAAATTAGTCATAACTGTATGGTAGATAGTGGAGCTAGCAGCTCCGTGATGCCAAAATAGATTGCTGACAAACTTGGACTAAAATACCAGCCTTTAGAGAAGGGAGTGATCCAATTGGATGGTACTTTGGTTAATACTTTGGGTATTATCAAGGATTTAAATCTCACCCTCCATGCTTGTCAAAATTTTTCAGTTCCTCAAGACATATGTGTCATAGACCTTCCACCTTTCTTTTCCTTTGTTTATCTAGAGACTTTACAGCCAAGATAGGTGGTTATGTATCAGTTGATTGGTCACATATGCTATTTAGAACAAGATATGGAACCAAGGTTACCATTAAATCTGAGAGATTGGCTAAAGATCACATTGAGCCATATAACCCAAGTCCCTTTAATGTTGTTCCTACTACTGCAGACACAAATTGTGTCATTCTTTCTGACAATGAACTAGCTGCTGCTCAAGAACTCCAATCAGAAGTTGTTCCTGATGTGTTGCTGCATGAATGGGTAGTTGAGAATGTATTGGACAGTCCTGAGGACCTCATTCAAGATGCTGGTATGGGGCAACTATGTCATTCTTGAGCCTGACACGGAGATTCCAAACTTGGAGAAAGATGCAGATCAGTTGTTGCAACCACTAAATGGACTTTGGGAGATGTTCTTCGATGGTTCCAGAAGTAAGAATGGGGCAGGAGGAGGTGCAATGTTAATTTCTCCACAAGGTGATAGGTACTACTCTACATTCCGTTTTGCTTTTGCATGCTCCAATAACACTGCTGAATATGAGGGCCTTGTTCAAGGTCTAGAGTGGGCAAGGAAGAGAGGAATAACTAGCTTGAAAGTCTATGGGGACAACGAATTAATTGTTAATCAAGTAAGGGGCCTAAATGTTGCTAAAAATGACACATTAAAGTCTTATAGAAACAGAGTGTGGGACATGCTCGAAGATTTTGATGCTTTTAACTTAGTGTCTATCCCAAGAAATCAGAACAAGCATGCTGACAGGCTTGCAGCCATTGGAGCATAGTTTGATATTCCAAATGACATTAGAAAAGAGAAAGTGCAGCAGTATGTGAAGGTTGTAGTCAGACCATCAATTCCTGACAACAACATTCACTGGCAAGTTTTTGACAGTGATGAACATATTCTTTCCTTTTTGCTCGAAGAAGATCAGTTCTCCATGGTGAATCAAGCAAAACTTAGGCAGCAGTATGGTGATCAAGTCATACAGCTGAGGACAAATAAGCTACCCAAAGGTCTTGTTACCTTGGAGTCAATTTTCAGCACTGATGATCAACTTAAAAAGGGCAAAGCCGGCTTGCAAATCAAACAAGAACATTACGAAGAGCTAGAGATTTTCAAAGGTAAACTTCTTAAGATAGGAAAAATTTGTTCACATGAAGATAAACAAGCTTTCGTTGCTTTATGTCAAGAATTTCATGATGTCTTTGCTTGGGAATACTCAGATTTGAAAGGGTTTGATCCCCATATTGCTCAGCACACCATTGAGTTGGAACCTAATGCCAAGCCGGTAAGACAAAAACAAAGGCCCTTGAATCCTAAGCTTGAGCCCTTGATGATTAAAGAGCTGACTAAACTAGTTGAGGGGGTATTGTCTTTCCTATCAAACACACTTCATGGGTTTCTAACCTTGTGCCCGTTAGGAAGAAAAGTGGTGAAATAAGACTTTGCGTAGATTTTAGGGCTTAACCAATCATCTTTGAAAGACCACTACCCACTGCCCTCCATGGAACGAATCTTGCAAAGAGGTTGTTGGTTCTGAAAGATTTTTCTTATTAGATGGTTTTTCAGGGTATAATCGGTGTTGGTTAAAGAAGAAGATCAGTTTAAAACTACTTTCACAACTAATTGGGGCACCATGGCATACAAAAGGATGCATTTTGGTTTTTCCAATGCTGGTGCCACATTTCAGAGGACCATGGATATGGCATTTCAAGGTTTGATCAACAAAATTATACTGATTTACCTAGATGATCTTACAGTTTACTCCAGGAATGCTGATGAACATATGTCACATCTTAGGAAAGTTTTTGAAAAATGCAGAGAGTTTGGGATCTCTCTCAATCCAAAAAAGAATATCTTTGTTGTTCATGAAGGGAGATTATTAGGACACATAGTGTCGAAGCAAGGAATTACTATCGATCCTAAGAGATTCAAACCCATACTTGAGTTATCGCTACCTAATCACAAGAAGGGTCTACAAAGCTTTCTCGGCAAGATCAACTTTCTAAGAAGGTTCATCCTAGACGTTGCAAACCTGTTACATCCTTTGACAGCTATGTTTAAGAAGAATGAAGTTTTCAGTTGGACAAAATATTCCAAGAATAGTTTGGAAAAGGTCAAGGAGGCCTTAGCAGCAGCTCCCACGTTGGTAAATCCCAATTTTTCTAAATATTTTTATTTGTATGTTTATGGTAGCACAAATAACATTTCTGCAATATTGGTTAAAAAAAATGAAGAGAATTTAGAACAACCAATAGCCTTTTTCAGTCAAGGTTTGGTTGATTATGAACAGAAATACTCCTTTGTAGAGAGGCATGTTCTTGCTGTGATCAGAAGCCTAAAGAAATTCAAGCCTTTGATCTCTCATAATAAAATTCATGTCATGGTGGCACACTCAAGTGTGAAGGATTTTCTATTGAATAAAGATCTCAATGAAAAAAGAGCAGGGTGGGTCACTAAGGTCATGGAGTGTGATGTAGATATGAAGATCACCAAATTGGTTAGAAGCAAGGGTCTCTGTGAACAACTTGCTACTGGGTCAAGCAGTGAAAGTGAACTAGAAAAGGATGTAATCCTTGCTAATACAAATGAGCTTCAGGATGCTCAAGATGATGTGCCTGTGGGGACAACTAATTGGGTCCAAGATATGACCCAATTTTTACAAAATGGCGACTGTCCACTAGGTTTGAACAGAGCCAAAATGAGATACTTCAGACTATAGTCCATACCATATGTATTGGTAAACAATGTTCTTTTCAAAAAAGATCTGAATGGTGTCCTATTAAGATGCATTCACAGTGATCAAATTGAAAAGGTACTTCATGAATTTCATGATCGAGCTACAGGAGGTCACTTCACTCCCAGAACTACTGCCTGGAAAATTATGAGAGTTGGTTACTACTGGCCCAGCTTGTTCAAGGATGCATATTCCTGGTCAATAAAGTGTGTCAAATGTGCTCTATTTTCAGGAAAGGAAAAGTTGCCAGCTATTCCCCTGCATCCAATTCAAGTGGAGCAGCCCTTCATGAGATGGGGCATTGATTTCATTGGGCCAATAAATCCACCTTCCAGTACTGGTCACAAGTGGGTGCTCATAGCTACAGACTATTTCACAAGGTGGACAGAAGCAGTAGCTTTGAAAGAAGCAAAAGAGTCTTCAGTTTTGAGCTTCTATGAAGATATAATCACCAGATTTGGAGTTCTTGACTCCATCATATCTGATAATTCTCTTGCATTCATGGGATTAAGGCTGACTGATTGGGATTTCAAACATGGAATTCATTTGAACACCTCCTCAAATTATTATCCTCGGGGTAATGGTTTAGTTGAAAGCACAAATAAGAACCTCATCAGGATCATTAAAAGAACCATAGAGGATAATCAAAGGACCTAACACATCAGTTTAAAGAATGCACTTTGGGCAGACAGAGTGACCCCTAAGAGGTCTATTGGCAATTCACCATATATGTTGGTCTATGGCAAAGAGGCAAGATTGCCCCTATTGGTGGAGCTTCCAGCTCTAGATATTGTTCACCAGTTGGAGGTGCTTGAGGGACAGGACCCAATGTCTATAAGGTATGCAGAGCTCATGGAGCTCGAAGAGTCAAGGGACAGAGCAATGAAAACTTTGGAGTATCATCAGCTTCAGACAAAGAAGACATTTGACAAGAGGGCTACAAAAAAGTCTTTTAAGGAGGGAGACCTTGTGCTCAAGTGGGATATTTTGAAAAGCAGGCCAGGCCATCACACCAAGTTTGACAACATGTGGACGGGCCCATTCATTATCAGAGACTGCAAGGAGCACAATGCTTATCAGTTGGCTACGACAGAAGGGGAAGTTCTCCCAATCCAAGTCAATGGGATACACCTTAAGCCCTATTTTCAAATCTGACAGGTCTATCTATTGTACATGTTAGTTTAAGCTTTATGTTTTCCATAAGTGTTGTTTCAGCACAGTAAATTTTTATTTTTTTTTCTTTTCCGTTTTCCCTGTCTTGCCATTTTGGGCAACCTGTTGTGTCTTATGGATCTCATGTGAATTGCGGCCATGTGCAAGAATGGTTTTTTCATTTTTTTCTGGGTTTCCTAATGACTCCATGCCCAATGGATAGGCCTAGACTATTGGTCTTCATGTTTAGCAGGAAAACATCTAGCAAAGGTCGCCAGAAATGTTGCCTAATTTTCACCCTCAGGCTCAATCAGGCTAGGCATCTATGTTGCAAGTGTTCTAGGGGCCAAATGGGATAATTCCATTAAAGGTTATGTCAGGCATCTGATGACATTTTGTAGGGGAACTCAGTTGAAAAGCATGCCTTAATCAATTTGACATAATTTTCCTTTAAGGAGAAAGTCGGCAAGACCCTCCTACTAACTGACCCTCCTACTATCGTGGCCGCCTACTGACTGCTTTGATTCATTACATCTTGAATAGGTCGCTGAGACCTAGCTCTGTCCTGCAGAACGTGGCTGCAGAGCCTATCGCTGTGATAGGAAGGGGTCAGTATGACCTCTTATCGAGTGGATTTCTTTGGCCGATAGGCCATTCAATCATCTGTCGGTGAGACTTATGGCGACCATGGGCTTTGGGCTGACATAGAGAGCTCAGTGAGAAGTCCTAGTGAGGAGACAAAGTCTCACCAACAGTGTTTTATTTTGAAGTCTTTGGTGGGGCAACTTGAGTTCGCCAAAAGGTCTCGTGACCCGGGGGTGCTTTGACAACGATGAGCTCGGGAAGGTCCTATCGATGATGGGGAGTCTCACCAAGATGAAAGGGGTCTCAAGATAGCATTGTGCTTTCGGTAAGATCTCTCACCGAACATATGATCTCTTGCCGATAGATAGAGCAACACAAAAGAAAGAGGGCCCTCGAGCCGACTAAGGGACCTCGCTGAGATGTCTCAGCGACTATAAAAGGTCTCAGCTTGCTTGTGGTCTTGCCAAGGTAAATGCCTTTGCGTAATGTCTCAGGCGAAGACGTTTGGTCTCGCCGACTAGATGGGGGGCCTCGATGCATTTGCCTTCGGTAGGACTCTTGTCGATACTAGGATGGGCCCTCACCAAGACAAAATCAGTTCGGCAAGACTCTTGCCGAAACACAAAGTGAGCTCGGGCAGACAAGGGGAATTGGCAAAAGGTCTCAATGACCCTATGGGGTCTCGCAATAAGGAAGCCTCGGTATAACATTCTAAGTCGGAGAAAGGTTTCCCCGACTCGATGTTGTCTGGCCGACAGAAGATGAGCAGCTCGACGGAATGAAAAGACCTTGGTGTAAGGTTGGGTGAAGCAAGCAAATCTCCAACCAAAGGGGCTCACGAGGAGTAATCTTAGTGAGTAGAAGGAGCCTTTGGTGTAACATTTAGAGTTCACTATAAAGTCTCAGACGATGTCTCCTCGACCACAAAGAAAGTAGGAAGTAAGAAATGAGCACCCTAGGAAGGAGAAAGGCTAATGCAAGGGCCAACATGATCCTAGAGAAATTATAAAAGGAATAGAAACCAAAGAAATGTCAAAAAATAGCATGAAATTATAAAGGTATGCATTTTTTGATACAAAATGATACAAGAGAAGGAAATAAAACTTACAAATCTTATTGGAATATTTTAGATCTCAAAATTAAGGATAAGAGCTAAAACAAGACATATATATGAAGATGGTCAAATGGAGGTGTCCCAATATGGATCTAGCCAATGGGGGATGGATTATTAGAGACACTAATGGTGCTCTTCTAGATATCTATATAGGGATTTTGGGAATACACAAATCTAACTAAAGAGGTGGATATAGAGAGGGATAGATATAGAGAGGTAGGACTAGAGAGTAAGAGAGATACTAAGTCGAATAAGACTTTAGAGAAATTACCTCAAAATTTTATTGGTTTTAATATGGTTTATCTTCCTCACATTAGAATATTGGGTCCATTGAGATGGTTTCCTAAGGGACATCATGAACATATTTTTTTAACATCATAGAGTTCAAAGGAATAATGTATAACATCATTTTGGTCTCATGTAGAAGTCACAATATTTTATTATATAAATATGATATAAATAGCTAATGTTAATCATGGGGAATTTATTTATTTCCTCCTCCTAATTAGAATCAAAACATATATACTAATCCTTTTCCAACTTGTCAATTTAATGTTTTCATCAATAAATTATTGTTTAATCACATGTTATATTCAACAATGTAAGCTCATGCACATTTTGAAGTCTCGTTAAAAATGGTATATGAAATTGAATGAAATTATGGGATGAACTATTTCATGTTTAGATGTCAATTTAAATATGGTACAACTGTTATATCACATTTGTAGACACCTAAAATGTGACCTTACCCATCCACACCTCATTTTGGCCTATCCTCACCCATTAATTAATTAAATAATATTATTCTTTTATTAATTTCCCCATTATCTTTATCCACCGCCTTTAATTAAATAAATCCAACTTTATTTAATTAAAGCTAACCTTTACCCTTATTTCTCTAAATCCCCTAACCTCGCTTAAGTTAGTTAATCCTTGATTAACTAACTTTATCCTCATCCTAAACCTCATTATCCCATTCTCCAACTTTTAACTCCACCCAAGTTAATAAACCCTTGGTTTATTAACTCAACCCATCCTCATTAAATCATTTAATCGTTGATTAATTGATTTAACCCTCATCCCTAATCATCATTACCATTATTTCCTAATTTTAAATTCCTACATCTCACCTACCCTCACTAACCTCTTGCACAAGTCACCCTATCTCTTACACAAATTTAATGCCTCTTCCCAATGTGTGCTCACACATGTGTGAGCACACCTCCCCAAATTTGACCCCTTTCCATGTTGTGACACTTGTCACAAGGCTAACCATTATCCATTCCTTGATCCAAATCCTATCCTTCTTTCAATCTCAACCATGAACATTAACCAATCAATCCTATCCATTGGTTCCTCTCACCAAAATTCTATATAATGAGGCCTTGGCTCACATTCTTTCAACACACATTCTCCATATCCTTATGGTGTCCAAATCTTCATCAAATCCTTCACTATCCTACCATCATCATGTTAAAATCTTGAACAACCACATTCATTCCAATCACTTGAGAAAATATGCAAGATACGGGTGCATCTTGTGAGCTCAATCCATGAAGAGGAGGAGACTATGAAGGTATAACATCTTTGTATTTTTTCTTTATGCATTTTATCTATTTACCTTCTTATTCTATTTTCCCATATTCATTTTGGCATGCTTGGCGGATTCCCACCCTTCGTTCTAATGTTTTATGAAGTTTTTGTGAGTTTTGAAGTTCCAGGTGTCATTTTCAGATAAACACTGCAAAGCTACACCTTTTCTACATAGAAAGGCACCTATATTCAAAACTAAGGTGTTTATGCTCAAAATTGTGGCACTTTTAAAAAAAAAAATTGTGCTTCTTCTTTCTAGCATTTATTTCATCATTTTCACCTAGATTTTGTTGGTATATGGCTCGATTGTTGGCATATAGCTCGGGGAGATTATATGGCTTCTAGTGTTGTCATTGATGGCAACTAAAGTCACTATTTTGGTTCATAGATATGAACTTGGTCATATTGGCAGTTAAAGTTAAGTACAATGTATTATCGGCAAGGAACATGAAGAATAGGGTATCCGATCAGCATATCGATCTGTATGCCTCACCGGATCATCATTTTGAGTTGTGGATCTCTGTGAGAGGTTGTTAATAATGTATGTTACCTTATTGGTAAGTCTTGTGTTATTGCATTAATCCATGTACGAGTAAAGAGATCTGGAAAAATGTTTTTCTATCTATTTGTTCATTATGGTTGACCCAGTCAATGTAGTGTGTCACGGATGTATAAGGGATGATTGTTTAAATGTTTATGTGGTTGGGATTTTTATTTTGGGTCCCAACTATGTCATGGTTTACTTTTATGGGTACATGTTATAAATTATTTATGATTTGAGCTGACATGTAGAGAATATTATATTTTGTGTGAAGCCAACATATAGTAATTAAATTCTTGTTGGCGGATATATATGTGAGTTCGGTAATTCATTTTGGTGATGGAAATAACTGTGGAAGTGTGCAAATGTGTGTGAAGAGAAGAAAAAATGTGTGTGAGTATTAGAAGGGTGATTGAACAATCCATGCACAAGGGCAGACAAACAGAGAAGGGCTAAACAGAGCAGGGCAGAAATATAGAATCAGTTAGAAGGGCTGAAGATCATCTATTGAGCTTCATTGGAACCGAATTTAGGCATTTGGAGATGTTATTCCTCATTTCAACCTTTTTTTGTAATGCAAACATTTTTTAAGGCATTGAGCCTTTCTTATTTTGAGCAGTGAGCTCTAGGCAGTGTGCCTGAATGCATGTGCATTCCCTTTTCTTCATACTTTTAACAGAGTATATAAATTGTGGATTAATCTCCACCATGGTTTTTCCCCTAGTAGGGTTTCCACGTAAAAATATTGGTGTTAAATGGTGCTTTGATTATCTTGTTCATGTGCTTGCATCTTTATTTTTGTTTATGTGTTGTTAATGACTTAAGATCTGGATTTAAAGTTCAAATTTGTGGAACACTGATTCACCCCCCCTCTCAATGTTCCTTGAGTCCAACAATTGGTATCACAGCAGGTTCCTCTTCAGAATCTTAATAGCTTGAGGTGGATCTTGAAATACAATGGACTCTGGTAGTCTTCAACAGCAGCTTATGGTAGCACTTGATGATCTTGATCAATCTAAAGCAGAAGTCCTGGAGTTAAAAGAAAATATTGTGGATGCTAAAAAATTCATTCAGTCATTGAAGGATAAAATCAATGAGTCAAGAGAAAATAGGAAGGAATTGTGTGATCAACTAAAACAAAAAGAAAAAATCTTGGAAGATGTTCACCTGAATCGAAACCTAAAAGAAATAACTGAAGAATGTGAAAAGCTTTCTAGGGACAATGCTACTCTAAAGCTTGAGATGGAATTTGTGGCAATGAAGCTAAATAAGGAGATTGAAGAAAGAAACAAGAATGAGGAGAATCTGGCTCAATCCTTGAAAGAGAAATCTAAAGAATGCAATAGAGTTAATAGTGGATTCATTTAGCTGGAGATTGAACTACAACAATCCAAAAGTAATGAACAAGAGCTTGAAAGATAGATAGTTATTCTCAGAGATGAACTCTCTACTGCAAATGAATACAAGGAGAAGTTTAGGATCAATTCTACTAAGCTTGATGAGATTACTAAAGGACAAAAGGATGCAAATGATAAGTAAGGTCTTGGATATGAGAAGGAAGAATGCTCCAAATGTGAACACAAGGATCCTAGACAAAGAAATCAGATGAACAAAGGCAGAAGGTATCTGATAAGACAACCTAATGCTCAGAAGTTTAATGGTTACTAATTTTCTTGCAATAAATTTGGTCATATGGCTTCTCAGTGTAGAAGAAAAGTAAATTCAAGTAGTTCATCATTTCTTGGTTAGTGTTTTAATTGCAAAAAGTTTGGTCATAAATCAATTGAATGTAGAAGTATGGCTGTCAGTATGAGGAATGTTAAATTCTATACCTATGGAAGATTTGGACATGTTGCTAACCAGTGCAGATCAAGGGGAAATCAATGGAATGAATGGCCTAGAAAAATAAATCCGGTGTGTTACAATTACAACAGATTTGGTCACATTGCAAGATTATGCAAGAATAGAAATATGAATAGAAGAGGTTTGGTATATCAAGGAAGAATTTCATAGAAAGATGACAAAGGAAAAGGAAAAGTGACTGTGGAAGAGATAAGATATCAGATGAAGAAAACGTGGGTAAAGAAGAGTGAATCTGATAAGCCCATACCAAAATTTTCCTCTAGTAATCCCTCTAGTAATTCCTTCAGAAATTGATCTCAGGCCATCGGCCTAGGGGGAGTCTTTCAAGTAAAATTTGGTTCCCACTATCAGTAGTTGGCACTGGAATACAGGAAGTTGTAAGTAGTTGTGCCATCAACCAAAAAATGTATCTATGATCACTTGTTCTGTAAGTTGATATCTTGAAGGTCCACAAATAGATTCTTTTCATGCTGTCTGAGAGAGTAGTGTAACCGAAACTCTTAGGGTAGAGCATTTATTGTGGTAAAAAGGGTTAGGTGCACGAAGCTATAAAAGGATACTTGGAACCCTTATTTGTCACTTTGCATTGAAAAAGAATAGTGAATGAGCCTCTGGAGAAGAATTTTGGAAGGATTCAAGTTGATTCGGCGATGAATTCATCAGGTATTCCATTTGCTTGTAGAATTTCTAAATTTGTGCTCGGTAGAAAAACCTTGTTCGGTACAAAAAATGAAGCAAATCAAGGGAATTGTGAGTTTGGATGAATATAGTAGCAGGAAGATCATGGATGTAAGAGATATGTTGTTTACATTAGCAAATTGAAGTGGCTCGAAGGAGCGAAACATAGCATTTTGGACATTTGAAGTGAATTTCCTTATTTTGACAATGAGAAAGTGGTTAGATTCATCTTGAGTAGATTGAATGAAGACACTCTAAATTTGGACAAACCCTATCTTATTTCGAAGGAAGTGATTAGAAATTTAACTGGGTTATGCAATGTTGGAGATATTTTGAAGAAGAAGTCAATTTGAAATAAGGAAGTTGAAACCCTAACCAGTGTAACAGGAGATCAGAGGGCTCTGGTAATTTTGATGATCAAAGATTCATTGACAAGGTATATTACATATGGAATTTCATTAAAAATCTTCTTCAAAAATAGGGAAGGATAAACCTCTACAGGCACAATTTACATTTCACATAAGATGATAATGGAGGACGAAGACTTTGACCTATGCAATTTGTTGAAAGATCAACTGATGGCTCAAATGTGTAATTGACAATGGATATAGATTATCCTTTCAGGTTTGGCACTTTGATCATATGTATCATCATGTATTTTCTAAATTGCTTTCTGCAGAATGATAATGTTGTATGGAAGGAGAGTGAACTGGTCTGTAAGAAAAAATTTAAGCATTTCAATACTCTGGAAAATTGTGAAGAAGTTTATACAAATTTCTTTAGAGAGTTATTAGGAAAGTTTGGAGTAGTTGGTATTTCTCTTCCAGTAAAAATAGTTGAAGTTGGATCATCTTCCAGTGAGATAAAGAGAAAGCAGAAAAGAGCAATAGAGTTTACTGATGATACTTCTCCAGTACTCAAGTCTCCAAAATATGAAGGAAAAGTAAAAGAACAAATAATTGTGGATATACTTGATGAAGACTTTGATGAATACACCCCATGAGATGAACCAGAATTAGTTGAACCGAATGTAATAATAGTAGAAGGTAGCGATGAAGAAGGTACTTTACTCAAAGAAAATATACTGCAGATTATTTAGGAGGAAGATGGAATGAAAAATATTGTTGACATATGGTTAGATCGACCCTCATATGAGCGGGATTTGATTGAGAGTACTCTAGGAAGATACTTTGTGCAGAATAACATTGAACTAGAAAGTTTGCAAAATGTATTCCCTAAAGAATTGATTGAGTGTATTAAGGAAGTTGTGGCCTCTGACTCTCAGGATAATAAAGAGGAGGAAATAATCTTACATTTGAAGGAGCAGTTCAGTCTATCCCTTACAAAACTGAAAAATAAAATGAATGTGTTAAGGTGGTGCATCAATTCAGCTAATGACATCTATAATTATTGTCTACGTTGGCCTCATGTTGTTGCAAAACATAAAGACAAGATAGAGAAGATTGAAAGTGAATTAAATAAAATTGGTCAGGACTACAATATGTTTTAGGATCAGGATGGAGTAGTAAAGAAAAGAATTCATGAGTTGCAGGTTGAGCAGGAAAAGATTCACTTTGCCAAAAACACTCTTATGGACACCTTCTAGAAAGTAAAGGATCAAACTGAATGCAGATTGGAGTAGTTGATTGAATTCCTGAGGAAAGGAGAGAAGTTGGAAGAAGCAATTACAATTCTAGAATTCAGCATTTATATCATTAACCAGAAAACAGAAAATAACAGTCTAATAATAATTATTGGGATTGTTGTAGATGCTTGGAAGAAATTCCTTCCGGAGATGAAAAGTAAGTATAAAATAATTTTCTGATTTGTGCAACAGTTGTATTTTTCCGAATTTTGATCAAATTTCTATTTAGAAGAGGGGGAGAGAGAGAGTAGTAAAATTTTGTTTTAGCAAAAAGGAAGAAGTTTAGTAAGAATACTAGAAAAAGGGGAGAGAAAGCAGTAAAGTTTTGTCATTGATGTCAAAGGGGGAGAGAATGTAGTGAAAAATTCCTTCACATCCTAAGGGGGATTATTATTTTGTTGTGTTTTGAAATTTTGGAGTTTGACAGCATACCTCTAGTTTTGACACTTAGTCATTTTTCACTAAGTGTTTCCATCAATGCCAAAGGGGGAGATTGTTGGCATATGGCTCGATTGTTGGCATATGGCTCAATTGTTGGCATATGGCTCTGGGAGATTATTGGTATGGCTTCTAGTGTTGTCATTGATGGCAATTGAAGTCACTATTGTGGTCCGCAGATCTGAACTTGGTCATACTAGTAGTTAAAGTTAAGTACAATGTATTACCAACAGAGAACATGAAGAATAGGGTATCCAGTTAGCATATCGATCTGTACGCCTCACCAGATTAACATTTTGAGTTGTGGATCTCTATGAGAGGTTGTTAAGAATGTATGTTACCTTAGTGGTAAGTCTTTTGTTATTGCATTAATCCGTGTACGAGTAAATAGATCCGACAAAATGTTTTTCTATTTATTTGTTCATTATGGCCAACCCAGTCAATGTAGTGTGTCGCGGATGTATAAGGGATGATTTTTTAAATTTTTCTATGGTTGCAAATTTTATTTTGTGTCCTAGCTATGTTGTGTCCAACTTGTATGGGTACAAGTTATAAATTATTTATGATTTGAGCTGACATGTAGAGAATATTATATTTTGTATGAAGCTGACATATAGTAATTAAATTCTTGTTGGCAGATATATATATGTGAGTTTGGTAATTCATTTTGGTGATGGAACTAAGTGTGAAGTGTGTGAACATGTGTGAAGAGTAGAACATATATGTGTGCAAGTATTATAAGGGTGATTGAGAAATCTATGCACATGGGTAGAAAAACAAAGAAGGGTAGAACAGAGCATAGCAGAAATACATAATCTATTAGAAGGGATGAAGATCATCTATTGAGCTTCATTAGAAATGAATTCAGGCATTTGGAGATGTTATTCCTTGGTTCAACCTTTTTTTTGTAATGCAAACATTTTGTAAGGCAGTGAGCCTTTCTTATTTTGAGTAGTGAGCTCTAGGCAGTGTGCCTGAATGCATGTGCATTCCCTTTTCTTCATACTTTTAACAGAGTATATAAATTATGGATTAATCTCCATCGTGGTTTTTCCCCTAGCAGGGTTTCCCGTAAAAATATTGGTGTTATGGTTCTTTGATTATCGTGTTCATGTGCTTGCATCTTCATTTCTATTTGTGTTGTTAATGACTTAAGATCTAGATTTAAAGTTCAAATTTGTGGAACACTGATTCACCCCCCCTCTTAGTGTTCCTTGAGTCCAACAGATTTAGGGTTTTTTTTGCTTCTAACATATTTTTTGTAGGTCTTCATCATGTTGGAATATGGATTCTAGTGTTGTCATTGATGGCAACTGAAGTCTTTGATCTGCTCTGCACTGTAGTATCTGACTATACCAGAAGACAGTGAAGAATAGGTATCTAGTTGAAGTTGAATTTGTCAAGTGGTTTGCATTATTAGTTTAACAGTTTTGATTGTGGATCTTAGGAAAGGTCATTGGATATATGAAATGTGTTATTCTCAAATTTTGTGTTGTCGCATCAAGTGGTGTACGAGTTATGTGATCTAGTCGTTCGATTTTATGTTCATCAATATTTGAAGGTCGACTAAGTGAATGTAAGGTGTTGTGGATGTTTAAGGTGGAATTGTTTGAAGTATTTTTGTGTTGGAGATTTTGTTTTGGGTCCTAACTATGCTATGGCCAACTTTGATGGATGTGCATTAAATGTTATTCATGATTTGAGCCGACAATTGGAAGATATTTTCTATTTTATTGAAGTCGACATATAGCAACTAAATTCTTGATAGCGGATATATATATATGAGATTGGTTAATTCATTTTGGTGTGTGTGGTTTTTGATATGTGTGGATGTGTATTTCAAATATCAAAAGAGTAGTTAAGCGATTTTCATTTGTGTAGAAGAGGATTTTGTGAAGCAAATTAAGGCAGAGCAGAGTGAAGTGTAGAATTAGACAGAAGATCTAGAATCTGATCTATGAGCCTAACCGGAACTGTAATCAGGCATTTATAGATGTTATTTTCTCAGTTCAACCTTTTGATGTAATCCAAATATTTTGTAAGATAGTGAGCCTTCCTAATTTTGAGCAGCGAGCTCTAGGAAATGTGCATGAATGCAAGTACATTCCCCATTTTGTAAAACACCTATATTTTGAGTACTCAAATTGTGGATTGACCTCCACCATGGTTTATCCCTAATTTGTGTCCACATAAAATCCTTGTGTTATGGTGTTGTGGCTTATTGTTCTATGTTCATGCATCTTTCTTTTGATTGAATGTTACGCACTTGAAGAGAACAGATTAATAATGTTAAAAATTGCACAACACTAAGTCACCCCCCTCTCAATTTTGCTTGAGTCCAACACATCATCCTAACATTTTTTTTACAAGCTCATCCATCATTTTCATGCTTAAACTAGGTCTTTTTAGAGTTTTGTGAGACTAGGGTTTCTTGTGAGCTTCCTAGGTCACCTACGATTTTCTTTATTTTGATTTTTTTTCACTATATTAGAGGACATATCTTCACAAGATATTCATGTTTTTAGATCCCCCACATGATCATATATCTACTCCCCCACTTGGGTTAGTGAAAAAACCTCATTTTTTGACTTTTGGGGGTTATTTTTGGCACATTCTACAAAGTGGCACCTCTACTCAAAACTATTATGCCTCTGCTCAAAATTGTTGTGCCTTTTCTCAAAAATATTGTGCCTCTACTTTAGGGACATATTTTAGGGTTTCTCAAATTTTTTTTACATCAATTTTTCATTTCTAGGTTATTACCTCCATTTTCAAGCTATTTTTGAATTGGGTCATCGAAAAAACATCAAATTTTCACCCCCAAAAGCTATCTTTTTGGCCTAATCTGCAAAACTGCACCTATGTTCACATAATGGTGCCTCTGGTTTAGTAGAAGCACAAATTTATTTGCAAAAATGTGCCTATGCTTCAGGGTGCATCTTTAAGCCTTCTTTCAATTTCTTTTTGCATCTAATATTTGTTTTTGGGTTACTGATGCATGTTGTGGGTCTCTAATGCTCATCTAAGGAAAAAATCATCAATTTTTTATGCTCATATTCATGATAACAATATTTTTCTTTGATCATATTATCATCTAACCACTTGTTTTGTAGCTTGAAATCAATTTTTAAATCGAATATCATTCAACTACTAACATATTTCTTGCATATTCGCTTGTCCAACAACTTTCTTTTTCCCACTAATCTAGGCACATTTTGTTTATTAAGGTTAATAAACTTTTGTTTGGCGTGTCTTTGAGTGGGTGGTTTGTATGCTATTCTCTCACACCTAGTATGATCTTGAGGATCAAAAACATCAACTTACTCTTTTCCTTTTCTTTTTATCCCAAGGAACCCAACGTTTGTATGCTCTCCCCTTTCTTTTCATACGATATTAGGGATCAAAAACACTTGGATCATTCCTTTTAGGTGGCCTACCTAGGGATTTCATCACCCTAGGGGACGATCCCAACTCTCGTGTTCCAATGGAGTATAAAGAGTGGGAGGTGAATCAAAACACACTTCTCTTTGAAGTGGAATTTTTTCAATCTAGGCTAAGCCTCCAAGAACTTTTTACCTTGGAGAAGTGAAGGTGGAGACTGGGTTACCCCCTCCTCCTAGTTGTCTGACATTATTCCCTTTCATCTATGGATTTTTTCCTCATGTACCCTTGAGGTATTTAGAGGACTCCCTAGCAACCTTATGTATCCTAGATTAAGACCTTTTAGTTGTAGACTAGTGTAGTGCAAGGGATGCACATCGCACTTATAGATTCCCACCATATGGATCCCTTGAGTGAGATAGAAATCCTCGGCTTTGCATAAGCTACATGTAGCTTTCTAGGGAGAGGTTGATTTGGTTATCCTTCCATTCCAAGAGGCCCCTAGCTATCTGCTCTCACAAAGACACAAGTGTATACACCCCCTGAAGGTGTCCCTACCCTTGAGTCAAAGGAGATTCCAAGTTTGGATAAATCCATGTTTTTGGTACTAAATTATCCTATAAACCCACTTTACTAATTTAGGATTGTGAACAAGTGCTTGAAGTGTTTTCTTGTGCAATACCCATAAAAAATGAATCAGCCAATGGGCTAAGGATTGAACATACACTACAAAAATCCATCAAACTTGGCCACTTTGTTTTTTTGTATGCTTTTAATTCTATTTCCTGGTCAATCAAGCAAAACCTTCCTATCCTAATCATCCCTCCACATCCTAATCATACCAAATTTTCCATCGTAATCATCCCTTTTCATCATAATCATCTAATCCTAATCTTCCCATCCTAATCCACTATTTTTATCTCAATCACCCTTTCTAATCCTAATAATCTCCCCCATCTCATCATAACCATCCCTTATTATCCTAAACATCCATTCTCATCCTATTCCCCCTTATTCTTAATCACCTTATCCTAATCATCCCATCATAATCCTCTATAATCATTCTAGTCATCCATCTTGTCCAAATCATCCCATAATCTATATCCAATCCATCCTTAATCCTTCATTTAGGACCCTAAGCCTAATTTTCCTAATCCATTTGAGGTCCTAATCATTATCCTAATCATCTTCCATAATCCCTATCCAATTTCATCATTAATCTTGGTCCTAATATCTTCTATCCATCATCATCCTTAATCCATCCTTCACTATCATCCTTAATCTTCATCATTCATCATCATAGAAATCCAATCCCCCTTTCCAACCTAATACCATTCTAACCAAATCCTAATCTAATCCATCTAGCCCTCATCAAAAATCCAATCATTTATTATCCATCTACCTATCTCAACCATAAATCCAATCCCCATCCTTAATCAAAAATCATCACTTGAGAATCAAAATATGGTTAAGGGCTTAATCTCCTTTATACCTCATATCCTTTTATCATCATCCAAATATTTCATCTAAGGATACTATCCTTAATCCACTATCATCCATTTCAAACTCAATCTTCCAGTAAAAAATCAAGACCTTAATTTGATTTCATCTTTAATCCAAACTTGCTTAAGAACATTAGTCTTATCTTAAGTATAGTTATCAAATCAAATCAATTCCTACTTAAGAAATTTTCCAATGTTAAGTACAAATCAAATCCAATCAACTCTTTCTTAAGAATATTAGCCTATCTTAATTATAGAGAATCAAACTTAATCACACAAAATTATTCTAAGGTCTTAAAATTTGATCCCAAGTCTAACCCCATCCTCCATATTCATCATCATATTTTATTCTTCTAATCACCCATATTTTCCTAATGATCCCCTAACATATATCCAATCCATCCCTAATATACCCTTATCCAAATCCAATCCCAAAATTTCCAACTCCAGTCAACCCCCAACCATGTCTAACAACTTAAGCTATGCTCCATCCAACCTAATCTATTCTAATCCACCTTCACCCATCCTAACCCAATCTAATATCATGAACCCATATCCTAATCCCTATGATAATGGTGAGAATATTGTGGATCACCTTGAATCCATTAGACAAAATCCTCTAAGCTTTCATCAATCACCCATCCAAAGTCTCTCTCAAATCCCACTAACATCCTTACCACCCATATCATCCTCATGGGATTCCATCACCAATTATTTCCTCAACCACTACTTTAATAATGATAGGGATGTCGTGCTTAGATATCTCTTTGGAATTTTTTCTAAACTTCCATCCTCCCCACCTTCATCCAATCCCAACCCATCCCCTCATGCTTATCATTCCCCTTCCTTTGACAAGGGAAACCAAGCCTTTAGCCAAAATATTCCTCCAAATCCATCCAAATCATAAATTCTCATCTCCCAATCCTTTTCAAGTTCCTCATCCTCATCCTCAATTTACCAATTCATGGAAGCTTCCACCTCTTATTCCACTTTTTCATCTCCCACATCCGTATAATCCATGTCACCTAATCTTACCAATCAAATTCACACCATGTCCCTCATAATAATTGGCTCCAAGAATATTTGCAAAGGTGCTTAATTCCCCATACAAAAAAAAAGTTGTGCAATCTTCCTATGTCATACACCCCCCATCATCACCTCCACATCAAGATTAATCCCAATTCCATAAATCTCATCAATCCTCTACTACTCCATCTATCCAACCTTCCTCCCTCATCACACCACCCACATCAAATGAGCTATGTCAATCCCCAATACAAAGCATGCTAACATAGATTCCCCTCCATATGAAGATCAAGGAACTCCTTCTCCTCCATCATATGATCCCCTTCCATCTCATGATCCCACTTCTAATCAAGAACAAAATATCCCTCCCATCCCATCCAATGATTCTTTTCCATCTCAAGATCCAAATACCCCTTCCACTCCATTACATGATCCCTATCTAAATAAAGATCAAAGTACACCCTCCACCCCACCTAATGATCCTCTCCCCTTCCATAGTCAAATCACCCCTCCCTCTTCATGTCATGATCCCCCTCCATCTCATGACCAATAGAACACTATACCATCTACCCCATCCCATGATCCTACCCCAAGTCAAGATCAAAGCATCCCTTCATCTCCATCTCATGATCCTAATCCCCCACAAGATATCATCACCCTTATCCAAGCTACCAATGAACCCCATACTTATCAAATGGGTTCCTCCACCTTCATCCAAGTTTGTTTACTCCAAGAGCCTATTATTCCTTCCATAACATATTCCCCTCAAAATGGACTTGCATCTTGCTTCCAAAATAATAAGTATCCCATTGAAAAAAATATTTGTCAAGCCATACATTATCAAGGAAAAGGGTTAGGCCTCCATGAGCAAGGCATATTATAACCCCTACAAATCCAGTCAAATCCTAATTATCATGGCCTTGGTTATAATGCTCTCAAGGTTGGTACTTCTACCACCCATCCTAAATCTAAAATCCCTCCATCTAAATTCCAATTTCCATATTCCCCATCCTCCAAATCTATCTTGGGCCCTTACGTTTCAAATCCCAAACCCTCATCCCTTCCATCTATTTTGGGTCCCTATGTCCCAAAACAAAGTCCTTCATCCCCTCAATAAATTTTGGGTCCCTACATTCCACCACCTATCACTCCAATTAAAAAATCTCTATATCCTATTTATCCATCACCTCATACCCCAAATCAAGATCAACCAAGACACACATCTTTGAAATCCATTCAACATAATACTTACACCAACCCATCCATAATACATCCACATCATTATGTATAGGAGTGAATTTTCACCCCTAATGCACATTCCCCTTTTTCCCTTCTCCACTTTAGAACACCAAGTTCATAGGCTTAATTCCACCTAAGCCTATTGCTTTCATCATACTTGGCACCTGTTTTGAGTGTCGGTAGAGGAATTTATGTTGAGGACATGTGCACGGTGTGTAGACGTCTACGCAGCGCACTTACGCCCCTAGAAGATTCCTACAGTTGAACCTACAGAGGCGTTACACTTCTCATTGGGAGTCAAGTTGTAATGCCCTCTTCAGCCAACTAACCTGAATATGGCAGTTTTTCTTCATCTCCTCTTCAAATTCACTCCTTCAACAAGCATTTCATCCTCTAAGCATTCAGTTGAACTTCTTTACTTCATACTCTTGCACTCACTCCAATCATTTAAAGCACTACATTGCAGCAACAACTTCACTCCACTACTTCGGTAGAGCAAGTTGGGGACAACACCATTGCAATAGAGGCTAGAGTACTCTCATTTTCTCCCCCAGGCAACCTTGAGTGCTCTTGGTGGAGGTGGTAAGCTTCACTTTCCTCTTCTCTATCACTTGGTTGAGTAAGCACACTTACTATTTTGTAGTGCTTTAGTTTTCTTTACTATATTGTTTTCTTTATCTTGCTTTCTTGGCTGTCTGTGGAGGTAGAAACACCAAAGTGAGGTCTGACTAAGGAAGGCCCCTATACAGCCACCCAAAAAATTTCTCTCTCTCTTGTGTGTAGGTGAATGTGCTTTCGAGGAGCTAGTTAGTGAGCGAGTTTCTTTTTTAGAACCCTCTTTCCACCCTAACATTTGCTTTCTTACTTTATCACATTAGAGAGTATTTTGTTTACTTAATCACATTATTTTGGCCCTTTAGTAATAGTTAGCTAGGTCATTAGCTTGTTTTCTTAGGTTTAACCTTGTCTTTGTTGTTGTCTGGTCGTATGGAGGCTAGCGCACTTTAGAGACGCCAGCGCATTGTGCTATCATCCAAGGACCGTGCTTTTATCCTTGAGCAAAGAGCTTCCTGAGGTGTAGTGTTGAACCTAAAAAACTGGCTTTCCTAGCCCCATTTTGCAATTTGGGTTTGTAGAGTGGTTGAAGGACCTCATAGAACTCATCATTCTCGTCCTACATATCCTAACACCGTGTTAAGCTAAGGTAAGTTAGGGCAGCCTTCTGCATCTTGGCCCTTTGTGACCTAGGGCCTTGTACATGGTGGTCCCCCTCTCTTACATTTTTGGTGAACCTGACATGAACCTTTTTGGTTCCATTTTTCAATACTAAGAGTTCCTTACCTCGTACTCTAGGAGTGTTGTAGGTGTGAGTGTTGTAAGGTTGTTGCCTTACAACCCAACCTGTGACCCCTAGTTTTTGTAGTTGAAAGGTTCTAAAGGTGTTTCATAATGAAACCTTAATTGGGTCACTATCTTATCCTTTAACCTTTAGGGACTCTATGGAAGTATCATCTAGTGTGTGTAATGGCCTCCTTCCTACATCAACCTATCCCCTCTATGTAGCTTGTGGACAATGGTATTGGTATAACCTTTACATCATAGGACTTTCTGATGGGTTTTAATAGGGAACCGTCTCCTCTTTATATCCCTGTGTGGATCAATGGAAACATCATAGTGGGTGTTCTTGTTGATCTTACATCACAAGTAAACATAATAACTGAGGAGATTATGTTGATTAATTTCTTACATAAAGATGGGTATGATGCACCTATGAGCACCATCCACACCCATGATGGGATTTTTGTGCCCTCTTTGGGTAGTATTGTCCTATCAGTCTCGGTTGGACCTAAATTTGTGAAACTCCTGTTTGACATTATCCCTAGGTCTGAGCTCTTTAGGGTGAAGTTGGGTATCCCTTGGTTGGTGGTGATGAACGTGGTAACATCGATCATGCATAAATGTTTAAAATTTATCCATGGGGGTTTCATACACATAATCTACGACACTGGTTATAAACCACTGGTTGCTCACGTCGTACCTACTCCTTGGACTACTCTTGGCATGTGCCCATTGGTCATCTCCCACCTAGGATGGACCTTCTGCATTGAACATATTAGAATTATAGGAAAGGGCACCTGAGGCTGAAAGTGATATACCCTCCCTCACCTTGTGTTTTTTCACATAAGGCTTGCTTAAAGGCTAACAACGATACCACTAAGGTACGAATGAAGGAAGAAGAGAAGCGGTCTCATGATCCTCCTTCTTCCTCTTCCATTGGTCAGTCTGACACTTCTTCTTGCTATGCTATGGTACCATCAAATTTTTCTCCTCATCTACAGGAGAATCCTATGGTGCCCACTTGGAAAAATCCTGAGCATCCTACATTTAAACTTCATGTTCTTCCGATGGAGCCTAGACCCATTCGCTATAACAGGAAGAAGATCTCCTGTGGAGATTCCTCTCCATCTCAACCTTCGCAGCATCCTACCGCTCCTACTCCTAAGGTAGTGAGTGGGAAGAGGCCTGTTGTCAAGGCTCTTGAGTTGAGTCCCCCCATTGCCTCTCAACCTATCCCTCTTGCTCTCATTGAGGAACCCATTCCTCTGTCAGAGATGGTTGTAGTGGACATTCCCATGGTTGAGAAAGATCCTTTTGTTCCTTCACAACCTCCCACCTCCACCTCAAAGATTCGTAGAAACTACCTTGCACATGAGTGCAAGCACCAACAAAAGGCTCTCTTGGCTGAGAAGGCCACCTCACAAAGGAAGGAAGAAGAAGTGACCGCCCCTACTTTAGGGCTTCCTTCAGTGTCACCCTCTTCCCTTCCTTCTGCTTCTCTTCAATCTAGTCCTACATTGCTTCTGGCTCCCACTGTGAGTGTGAATTCACCTAACCCCAAGGGGGTACACCTGTGTTCATTTCTCCTTTAGTGGACCCACCTTTGTTGATGTTCATTCTGGATATCCAACCTTTCCCAAAACCCATGGATATGATTAATACTTTGATTTTATCCATTGTGGTTCTTTCCTCCTCTTCCTCCACGCCTCTAGCCTCTTCTGTGGGGAGTTCATCTTCTCTAAGGAGACAAAAGGTGGAGTGTGGTCCTTCTAGTAGTGAAGGACATAAGAGGAGCCCACCTTCTTAGCAAGGTGGCCCCGTGTTGACTTGTTATGTCTTGGTGACGAAACCAGTCCTAGCTTCCCCTCAGTTTTTCACCGCTCCCAAGTCATTCGACGAGCCTAGAGGTGAATCTTGGGTGAAGCCTTCCCCATCCACTGAAGTTAGACATGATGCTCCTATGGGATGCATGTTTAAATCTATGGATGAAGTCTCGGCCTTGTCAGCGATCTTCCCAAAATTGCTGACACTATCGCCACAAGAGCTCGATGAAGAAGACCTTGCAAGGCCTTCTTCCTTGGCCCTTGTTGTGGGAGGGTCATATGCTCCTCCTCTGAACATCCCACCATTTCAATCTCATCCTCCTTCCCCCTATGATGAATCTAGAGTGGGAAGCAGATGACCTCTTGGTTGATCAATGTTAGGAGGAGGCCTCTTTTTGATCTTTTGTGTGTCTGTGTGTTTTGTGATGTGTTCCCCAGTGATCATGCTATGTGTTCCTAGATTACCCTTGTCACCCTTGTTGGTGCTTGGATACAAGCATGGTTTTTGTGTCATAAACCTTCTTCTATTTGTATCATCATTCTTCCATGTTTGTCCTTGATTTTTGATAAATTGGGGACAATGCAAAGTGTTGGGGGAATTTAGGTTTCCCTTCCATGTTGACCCAATTTTTTTATCTTTACTTTTTTTTCCATGCATTCTTCCCAATCTAGTTGGGGATTGATGATATTTTTTCTTGCACTGTGGTTACCTATTATTCATATGAACTCGAACAGATCTGGCCTAGCTAAACCAGATCCCCCTATGCCCTTTGTTCGTGTTATTTTCACTCTTTTGCTTTCTCTTTATCTTCCTCTCTTCTTTTCTTGAGTTTTCCCTCTCATGTGTGAAAATGTTATTTCTTCAACATTCCAATTTTTAGAAAATGCATTCATTACCAACGAATATTTTCTCAAAGATCTTCACAAACCTTTCTTCAGAATTTCATTCTCAACTTGGAACCGTAATGGAGCATTTTTCCTTTATCATGGGTTCGTAAAGAAAGGACTTGAAAACCTTCCTCTAAAGGAATAACAACTTTGACCTTCCCCTCACATGGGGGCATATTCTTCCTTTCAAATTCCTTGATGAAGTGAACATCTTTCAAAAGGATCCCTTGATGATGGATCAATCTGAGAAAGGAAACATTTGATTTCAAATTGTGCATCCCTTGAGTGGACCCCTTTCCTTTTCAAGGGTTCCCAAGGGATCCCCTTTGAAACTCTTTTTCTCAAATGAATTTCTTTGTTGGGGGTAGCCTGGCTAGACCTCACCTTTCAAACAATGTTTCCCTTGAGTGGACCCCTCTTCTTTTGAAGGGTTCCCAAGGGACCCCTTTGAAAGCTTTCCAATCTATTGATGATCTGCACAACTATCCACTTACTCACCTACTTGTCTGCTTCCTGACTCTACAGAGTTCGCTTTCTCAAGTTTCCTCCATGTAAGATATCTTGGGGGATACATCCATGTAGGCCTGAGAGCCTGTAGGGTGCTTCCTTTGGGTTTCCTCCATGCTTGAGTTCTTGGGGGATGCCTTCCTTGTAAGTCTGTAGGCCTATAAGGTTCTTGCTTCATGGGGCTCCCTTCATGCGAGATATCTTGGGGGTTTCCTCCTTGCAAATCTGCAGGCTTGTAAGATGCTTTCTTTCTTCAACTTCATAGTTTTGAGTAGCTATGAAGTCCTTCGCTTTCCCTACCCCTTCAGGTTCACCAGGTCATGGTTTTCTTCCTCGATGGTTCAGGTATACATTTCTAACCTTACTCTTTCGTTGATCTACTTTATTCAGCACTCATTAGTACTCATGCTCACTAAAGTGAGGGAAAAATGTATAGGAGTGAATTTTCACCCCTAATACAAATTCACCTTTTTCCCTTCTCCACTTTAGAAAACCAAGTTCGGAGGCTTAATTCAGCCTAAGCATGTTGCTTTCATCACACTTCATGCCTGTTTTGAGCATCGATAGAGGATTTTTTGTTGGGGATGTGCGCGCGATGCACAGATGTCTATGTGGCATGCTTACATCCCTAGAAGATTCCTATGGCTAAACCTGTAGAGGCGTTACACTTCTCATTGGGATTCAAGTTGTAATTCCCTCTTCAACCAACCAACCTGAATATGGTCATTTTTCTTCATCTCCTCTTCAAATTCACTCCTTCAACAAGCATTTCATCCTCTAAGCATTCAGTTGAACTTCTTCACTTCATACTCTTGCACTCACTCCAATCATTGCAAGCACTCCATTGCAGAAACAAATTCACTCCACTACTTTGGTAGAGCAAGTTGGGGACAACACCATTGCAGCAGAGGATCGAGTACTCTCATTTTCTCCCCCAAGAATCCTTGAGTGCTCTTGGTGGAGGTCGTAAGCTTCACTTTCCTCTCCTCTATCACTTGGTTGAGTAAGCACACTTACTATTTTGTAGTGCTTCAGTGTTCTTTACTATATTGTTTTCTTTATCTCACTTTCTTGGTTGTCTGTGGAGGTGGAAACACCAAAGCGGGGTTTGACTAAGGTAGGAACCTATACAACCACCCAACATTTTTCTCTCTCTCTTGTGTGTAGGTGAGCGTGCTTTCAAGGAGCGAGTTGGCGAATGATTTTTGTTGTGAGATCCTTCTTGCCACCCTAACCCTTGCTTTCTTACTTTATCACATTAGAGAGTATTTTGTTTACTTAATCACCTTATTCTGGCCCTTTACTAATAGTTATCTGGGATGTTAACTTGTTTTCTTAGGTTTAACCTTGTCTCTGTAGTTGTATGGCTATATGGATGATAGCGCACTTTAGAGATTCCAACACATCACACTATCATCCAAGGACCGTGCAGCTTTCATCCTCAGGAAGAGAGCTTCCTGAGGCATAGTGTTGAACCTAAAAACCAGCTCACCTAGCCCCATTTTTCATTTCGGGTCTATAGAGTGGTTGAAGGACCTCATAGTCCTTATCATTGTCATCCTGCATATCCTAACACCCCGTTAAGTTGAGGTAAGTTAGGGAAGCCTTTTGCATCTTGTCCCTCTATGACCTGGGGCCTTGCACATGGTGGTCCCCCTCTCTTACACATTCATATCCATCCACCAATATCATTGCTCTTGGGATCAATTTGGAGGCCAAATCTCAAATGCATAAAGCCAAAAATCCACAAAAATCAAAGGATCATCATATCCCCTACAAAAGACAAGAAAAAAAGAAAAATATGATCCAAAATCAAAAATTTAAATACCAAAGGCCATAAAGGCCCATGAAGCAAAAATCAAAATCCATGTAGATTCCAAAAATACTTATAGAATCAATGAATCCAAAAGAAAAATAAAAATTTACATCCAAACTTTCCTATCCAAAAGATTCATCTAATTCTAAGTCCTTCATCCCATCTAATAATCCTTCATCACTGCCATCCATTTTGGGTCCTTACATCCCAAAATCAACACCCACTCCTCCATCTAAACTTCCAAATTCAAAGTGCACTTCTCTTCCACAACTCCACCACCCCTCAAGGTTTGTGCCAATGTTAATCTTCCCAACATTCACATCCACTCATCCACATGTATTCCATCAACCCATCAATTATCCAACATCCATCTTCCATCCTTCCATCCCTCTTATCTAATCCATTGCATAAATCCATATTCCTCTCACTCTCCCAATCCATTTTATCCCCTTTACCATTATTCTACCAACATCTATGAGCATACATCCAAGTGCCATAGTCCATTATAGTACATAATCAAGGGGTACCACTTATGGAACTATATGCTTGAGTTTGTCATCCCCATCCCCTTGCACTCCACACTTAGGGGTAAGCTCCATGCATACCACATCTTACCCACATCCTCCACTACCCTTCATTGTTTATCCATCATCCTATCTATAGTGTCAAAAAATGTCATCGGGGAAATTTTCACACTTGTTTGGGCCCTCCTTGTGGAATTGATCCCAATTTTGCCTTGATTTAGTGTTGTAATGTGTTTGATACATTCACATTAGGTCTTGGGACCTTGTGAACTAATGGATTTAAATGGTACCTTGCTAAAGTATTGTGAAGTGTTGTAACACACTTTCACACTTTTCTAAGGTTTTATTAATTAGCTGAACATAATAAACCTCTATATAATCAAAATAAACATTAACCTTGCCTTATTTAAGTGTTGTACATTGTTGTAACACACTTTCACACTTGTCTAGGCTTTTCATTAATAATTGGGCTCTCCTATGCTTTAATTGGCCCTATTTTGCATACACAAGCCTCATTTATTGCATATTTTTGGCGATAATCTCGAAACCTATCATTATTTAATCATTATTTTTGGTATTTTTGGTTTGAATGGCCTAGATTTAGTGATATGGGACTCATTTTCCCCCTTGGGTGAATGGTTCCCACCTAGATCTTTTGGTCCCAAACTGGATTTCACACATTTCTAAGCACTTTTGATTTTTGGTCCCATACATTATGCCAGATGGGACTCATTCTCTATCTTGGGTGAATGAGTCCTGTGTGGCCAAAAATTAAAATTAATTCAAATTTATATTGGTATTTTATTCTCCTAGATCTGATGTCAACTTGTAGTGTTGTAATTTCAATCTTGCGTAATTGAGTATAAATACAAGGTTCTTGATGAAGCTTCTAAAATTATAAGGAATTTTCTCATTTCCCCATTAGCTTAGTCTCCATTTTAAACCCTTGTCCCCATGAATGAGTAGGGTTTTATTCACAAAGGTATGAAAATTTTATAATTGCAAGTTGACCTACTCCTTCGGTCACCAATTTCTTAAGTCATCTATTGAGCCACATTGCACTTTAGTTTACCGACCCCGTTAACTCGAAGCACCAATCATCAATTATTCCATCAACTTTAGCATTTTCCCTAAGTTAGGTTTTAAATTTTCCCTGGTGACTTAAGCCTAAGTCATTCACCCTCAAAGGGTCATGTCGTTGTCGGCTTAACTGATTTCTTTCTATTAAATGCTAACACTTTATGGAGTACAGGTTTTGAGATTCAAGGATCCAGGATGAGATCTTGGTCATACCCCGCTAGCTCGCAGATGGTAAGTACCAGCAGGTTAAAAGTAGCGAGGCTAGCAAAATAAGGATGTGTGTCCCTATATGATCATGGGACCCAGTCCCCACCACCATGTCCACCGTTTGACACCTTCAACAAATAGCTGATATCAGATCTTGAGAAAAATCTTTATTGTTCCCCACTGGCTTGCTAGGAGAAAGTGAACATTAGTTAAGACTAGCAAGATCAGTGAGATCTCAACATCTGTCTTGATCTATTCAGTTTGTATGAGGGATGGAGCCCGCTGACAAAGAGACTATCGTCTGAAATGGATGAACATCATTGGCTAAGGACACATCAGCGAAGCACCACTGGAATTCAAAGATGGTCAAACTAATGCTAGCCATTGGATTTTCCATCCAGGCAGAAGATCAATGGCTTATATTCAAAGCTAATAAATGGTACGTGATAGTTGTTTTTACTCTATAATCATCATGCATTCATGGCCAAATTTCTACAGGAATGATCAAATTGATCTCCATGCATGTGAAGATTTAATTGTAGAAAATCACAAAGTGCATTCTGCATACTTTCATGCACTTGCAAACAAAATGGTGATAAAAGACCTTCCAGTGAATTTCCCAATTCGTGCGTGTGCTTTTTCTCATGTAGTGTCGGTAATCGATAGCATCATCTCACTCAATAAATAGAAGTGAATGAGTTTTTATTCTTTTCATAGAAACTAAATAGTTAAGTCCTCAAACTATTACAGAGAGAGAAGATCAAGAGTGTTCTTGTGATTGCAAGATAAGCAGGTCTGGTTCCACTTCATTTCCAGTGCAAAGATCTTCCAGGCTTCAATTTCAAAAACCTCGCAATGAAGATCCCAAACACAAACAAAGCATTCATGAGGATACCAAGGAGAGAGAACCTTCACTAGTGATGGTTAGATGCGACCACAAACTATGGAACCAGGTTGGGAGCTCAAAGGAGGAGACAAAAAGAGATGAAGTTGTTAGGTCTTCCAGCAGAACTCGATGAAAGCTTCAATATGGTCATGGTTCGTTCAGTTGAAAAAATTCTCCTATTACCCTTACCGATAGCCCATCTAAAACTGAGATGGAGATTAACTCCAAATACCGCCAGTAACTAGTGACTATGGGCCGAGCTATGTCATTTGAGGTGGGAGTGTTGTCTATTCCTCATCTAGTGGTTCAAACTTCGAGTGGGAGAGACATTGTTGTGGCAAACGAGGAAAAGGTTGAAGAAGGGGCAGAAGTATCATCTCCAGCCCTTGTTGTTACTCGGAGCATCCATGTATACTGAGGTGTGTATGCTATTGGAAAAGGGTCTGCTGTTGCATGAAATGAAGGTGGTGGTAAATATTTTTTTGTGTTAAATGTTTTATGGGTTGGAATTTTCTCCTCTTGCCTATGTGGCATAATTTTGAGGTGTTGGAAGGTGATGGTGTGCCCTCGTGGTGTTGTGAGTTTTGGTTCCTTTTCTCACTTAGCGATGGAGGAACATTTTGGTAGTACTTTGCTTCTTCCTAGCAGCTATGTTGATTTTGGCTTTTCCCTGTGTCTAAAAAAATTGTCATGTGAGGATTTTGTGAAATGCAATCGAAATGAAGAATGAAATGAAAATTTTGTATCTAAATTTCATTTGAGTTGGTGGCTTGTTCTGCTCCCTTATCTTATAAAAAGGAATTCAAAGCTCATTTGCAAGGGGATGAAAATAATGGTTAGGTTTTGAATCGAGTGCATATGGGTAGAACACTAGGAATAGAAAAGAAGGAATAGAATAGATAACTTGTTTTAAGCTTTTGGAAGAACACATGCAATTATCTTAAATTGTTCTGCAGATATGACTAATAAATATGAGTAAATGAATAATTCTGATATATTTTCTCTCCTTATGTGAGTTTATGTGAATTTTGAATGAAATTTTAATGATATTTTCATTCTTCTTTGAACATTTGTTTGAATGTATGTCTCTATTTCTACTCTAATTCAAGCAATCAATCAAAATGCTTAAATGGGGTCATGAATTTACAATTATTTGCAAGGGATTTGATAATCAGTTATGTATCAGAAAGAGTGAGCTCCATGATGCAAATTTATTATGAGATTAGTTGATCCTATCAAATTTTAAAGTCATTTCTATGTTACTAGTTCTTGTGTATGTGATTCTAATGCCCAATGTAACAAGGCATTGGTCTATTCCTTAATGATTCACCTAAAGGGTTAATCAAATAGTTGTCTAATGATCGACCTAAAGTTAGGATTTAAATTTATTAATCTCAATGCATGTCTATGTCAGTTATCATGTATAATTCCCTTTTTTTTTATGAATGGGTAAGCAATTTACTTAAAGATAAGCCAATATTGTAGTAATTGTAACATAATTATCCTTCATTCAAACTGATATGTGAAAATGATGTGTTCTATAAAGCATATTCTCAAATGAACACAATAGGAACACCCTCCTTGGCCCCAAAGAGCTGAAAGTGTAGAAGATCTCAGTCATTGACTGAATCTTGTTAGTTGGCCAGTCATTTCAGGAGTCTTGAACATAGGATTTGGCTATCCCTTAGAGATTCCTTCGGTGCATTGGAAAACACCAATAGTTCTTTCATTCATTTTCACCTAAGAATTTTGTGAGAGAATTTTCTTATATCAAGTTTGAGTTCACAAGAGCATTCAAGAATTTTCAAGAGCATCCAAGAGCATATTATCAAGTATTTTAGAGTAGCATTCAATCATCAATCATCATGTCAAGCACTTCATGCATCATTTTGTTTTAGAGCTAACAATTGTGGTGTAGGATTTTGTGGTTCAAGCAGGTTTTTCATTCAAGATCTATCCAATTCAACCAAGAATTAAGGTCTGCGTCCATTGGAGCCATTACATGCATTTTTGTAGCCTCTTATTTCTAGGGTTTGGTGAGTTGTAAGATTTTCATTTGTTCATTCATCATTCTCCATTCTTATTTGATTTCATTTCAAAGATTGATTTTCAAAATAGGGTTTGACCAAGGAAAACCCCTATCCACTAAACCAACAACATTTTCCCCTCTCCTTTGTGTGTGATTTATAATTCTAGGTTGCAAATTTCCTCATTAAGATTGGAGAAAAGTTTCAAATCATTCAAAGTTGTCAAAGATGTCATCAAGCCTTGGAGAACCTTAGAGAAGAGCTACATGTTGTAAATCAGGGTTTCGGATATGAAAACCAATTAGGAAGGATAGAGCAGATAGAGAAGAGTAGGATCAACCTTTGAAGCTTCAAGAAAGCCCAACTGGACTGATTCACCACTTCTGGTGAATAAGTCCCAGTTCTAGTCAATTTTTAGGTTTTTGTATATTTGGATACCCTTTTTCCAGGTTCATGTTCCTGTACAATTTTCTAGAAATTGTACTGATTCACCCAACTTGGTGAATGATTCCCACTCGGCTTTAAAGTCAGCATTTCCAATTATTCAGACCTCCATTCATCCATCTCTAGTTTCCCAAGTGCACACCTTCCTGTCTTCATTTTTTTGTTTCATTTCATTTACTTTTCTAGGTCATTTAGTGTTACTTTGCATTCAATTAGGGTTTAGTGTTGCATCTTGCATTTCAATATCTTTTCCAAGTCTAAACTTGGTGTTGAACCCCTTATTAGAGCATATTTATCCCCTAGAACAACCCTCTTGCAAGATCTATTTCTCTTTTGCATTGAGATCTCAAGGGTTTGTTCTTGAGTGAAAGTTAAAATTGTCATTTTTAGGTCCTAAACCCTAAGAGAGGAAACCCAAAAAAATTTTCCACTTTTCACTATCTAATGCATCCTCCCTTTTCCCTCCTTTGATCTTGATAAGGCTAAGGATCTACATGAGCATCATACATCCTACCTCCCTTATGCTATCCATATCATTCATTCCATATCTCCCATCCTATCCAGATCAATCCACCCTTCCCATATTTTATCTTGATGAAGAGCCTAGGGGTCACATATCCATACATCCATATCTCATCCACTTAATCTTGATCATCCTATCCATATCTTCCATCCCATATCCTATCTCCATTCCACCATTCTATCCAATTCACCCACTCTCTTCACCCTTGATATTTATTGAAAGTTTAGGGTAAAATATCCATGCATTCTTTGGACAATCCCATCCTCACTCTTACTTTTATCCATGTCCTTTATGCACTACCCTTCCATCTCATGATACTATTCTCCCATCCATGGTTGCACTACCTCTAGTGTAGTGCATCTTAGCCCCTTCAACTAGTCCTTGGACATCCATCCTACTATCCTTCACCTATCTTCCATCCAATCTATCCATTTATCTCCTATCCACTTAATCCATTCTCCTATCCACTTAATCCATTATCATTCCATCCTTTTCCTAAGACTTGGTTGTAAACCTTGTCATTGGATCCCATCCATTCCTCTATCCTAATCATTCTATCCTCCATCAAATCTTATCTTATACAATCCATCCATCCTTTCAATCCAACCATCCCCATCCAATATAGTCCAAATGCAATCAATCCTAATCCATATAATCCAATCTTGCAATCTAGCCCAACATCCGAAAGCAATCCATGATCTTAATCCAAATCAAGCTAGAATCCATTGACCCACTTTAATCCATTATTATCATAGGGATGTATCCTTCCCAATACACATGTTTTTCTCACCGTTGATAACACAATCCTTGGGGTATGCATTGTTCTTATCGTCAACTATGTTATCCTTATCACCATCATCACCAATCGTTAAAACAATCCATCAATCAGTTTTTTAGCTTGAATTGGAGTATAGTCCTTGGTTGCATTTGGTTTTTTGTGCATGCTTTCTTGTTTCTTGTGTGTTTTATCATTGTTTGCATTTATCATGGTCATTTGCACTCTATTACTGCAAGGGAATCATGGTCTTCCATATCATGGTGTTATAAGGCATATGTTTGAACTTGACCTTTTGATCATGTACCTGGCACATTGTCATCTTGGTTCCTTATACCTTGGTGCATAATGTCAACTACAATATGATGAAGGATACACCGCTTGAAACCACACAAGAACAATAATAGATACCAACATAGAAGATATGAGACAGCAGATAACCCACTTTCAATTATTTTCAGAAAATGAATTTACATATTCAAATCTTACATGCTATAGCCTCATGGCTCGATTCATTAAAAAAAAATCAACTCTAAAAGAAAAGTTGTTATTCAAAGCCACAATCTACACTAATGGAGCCACCTTCTACAACTCCCTCATATCCCTTTTTATTTTTCCCAATAACCACCCTAAAATGTTCTAGAAAGTGAAAAATTCTATTTTGTTTTGGCACCAAAAGTCTCACCGTTTGATTTCTGGCCTAGGAAGAAATTTTAATGAAATCCACTTTTTAGAGGGTCAACTTTGTGGGGCCATAACTTTTGATCTAGGTGTCCAGTTTGATATTATTACATATCGTTGGAATGCTCTCGACATGCTTTAAAGTGTGTGAACCAGCATAGGTCAGTTCATCGACTTTTCAACCTATTTCAGGGCCTCTAAAGTCTTCATATATGAATTTGAAGCTACATTAGAGAAATTTTTCAGAATGAGAACTTTAATTTCTCCCAAACCATGTAGGGTATTGAGGTGATTCTTTCACAACCAAAAAAAAAAATAGCTTTGCTCCTTTGGGTAAGTTTTCAGGTCCATATGAGCATGTTTAGGCTGACTTACTAAAAAGAGTAAGTGACCATTTTTCCCTATTTTTGATGCCTAACTATCTTACACCCCTTAAATTCCATCATGGAACTCAAAACAACAAAAGAAAATAAGGAAAAAAAAATTGGGTGATGTAAGATTTCCCTACACCACTGGATGCTCCTACATCAACACCCAGGGTAATTTGAAAAGTGACCCTATCACTTCTCAGGAGTTAGAGGGAAATCAAGACGGTTAACCTCAACCTCATAAAACCATGATGAATCTTCAACTAGCCTTCCTCTCCATTTCACCAAGTATTTTGCATATTTCATGTTTCTTGTGCTTCTACCCACATGGTTATCTAAGATTTATTCTATCTCTTCCTTCTCTAAAGTAGGTGCTGGAATTTTCCACTATTATTTTATTAGCCCCTCCTCTATATCACCTTCATGATACTCTATCAAATCAGCAATGTTGAACATAGGAGAAATATTTATTCTACTAGTAAACTCTACCTCATAAGCATTTCTTGAATCATGCTTCTTCAAAATATTGCATGGTCCAAACTTCTTCATCTTTAACTTGTTGAATGTGCCAACTGGAAACCTTTCCTTTCACAAATGAACCATGACTTCATCTCCTACCAATAACTCCTTATACCTCCTTTTCTAATCTACCTTAGCCTTATATTGTTATTTCATCTTATTGATATGTTTCTTCACCTCTTCGTGCAAATTCTTCAAATGCTCAACAAAATATTCAACCTCAACACTACTATTTTCCCCCTTGTCCATCTTCCTCAATTTAGAAGTAGACCTTGGACTACTCCCATACACAATCTGGAATGGTGATTTACCAGTGCTCCTATTGATAGAATTATTATAAGCAAATTATGCCTATGGTATAATCAAACCCCATCCCTTAGGCTTATGATAGGGAGGTCGGATGAAACAATCATTGTTTCATGCTCTAGGTCTTGCTTGGAAGACCTCTAGGATGTTTCACTCCACCACTTGAAACCTATAGGACCTCTTCTTTCTTAGGGTCCCCTGATTTCTCCTTGCCAACCCAACTATCAACTTATATCTTCCTACCAAGTCAAGTCTTGGTGAAATCTTGAAACTCTAACCTTAGCCCTTAATTCACCCTAAAGGCTACAATCCTCCAAAATCTTGAATTTATCTTTTCAGGGGTGTGGAGGTGTTTCTAATGACTTCAATCCATCCTAATTTGGTTCTTGAGGGTCCACCTAACTCCATGTCCTAGTCGCTTCCACCAAACCCTCATTTAGGCCTAAAAGGCTACTAGCCCTAGGAGCCCCAATTAGGCCTCCTTCTCTGAGAAATCAGGTTTGTTTCCAAAACTTTTCAAAGAACACCCCAATATTTTTTTGGGACTCTTGGTTCATATGCACACCTCTCAAATATTTTTGGGGTCTTGGGTCTCAGCTATCCGTACAAAGGCTTAACCCACAATTTTGGCAAAATTAGGCCTTTACAAACCCTTCCCTGACCTCACTGCAAACTGTTAGGTATTCCTCACACCATATGGATTGATGGAGCTTCCTCCTCCATGCTATGTCTTGGAAAGGCACTTACCTTCCCTCTCCACACTATGACTTGTCAGGAAATGGACACCCTTGCAAATCAACTGCTCTGCACTTTTTATCTTCCCTAGCCGGACTCTTCCTGGCTTGCCTAGGGCAAGACTTCCACAGTAGCTCTTGTGTTTTAAAAGGCCCTAAACCCTACCATATGTACATCCATGGAGTCTAGTCACTGTTCCCAAAGGGCCATACAGTTTGTACAATGGGAAAGTGAACTAACACTCCATTCTCACAAAATTGTCTAGTTCAGACCAGCAACAGTATGAAATCAAAACTATTTACAAATAATGCTTTTAATTGAATAAAGAAACTAACTAATGTCACACAATGCTTGAAGAAAAACTACCCTACACCCTACACAAATTACAGTGCCATGATCAATCCATCAAAACCTCACTTCAATGCAAAAATTAGGAAATTCACTTTCAAACACCACTGCTTTTCTTGAATTCACAAAACTTCAAAACATAACAAATGCTTCCAACCCCACTCCAATGTTGAGGCATCCCATAAATAGGTCACCCAAATTATTTATCCTCTCCTTGGCTCTTCTTGGCTGCTTGTAGCTCCAATTGAGCAACATTTTCAAACATTTTTCAAGAATTTGAAAAGAAACTCCTAAAAGGTCTAAAAAGGTCAAAACCTCACTTGTGCAAAAACCTTAAGCCTATCCAATGGTCAACATGACCTTCATCAGATGATCAATACCCAATCAAAAATTCCACTAAGACACAACCAAAAATGAACATGAATAGATGATAAGTTGGCCTAAACAAATTTCCAAAACATGACCTTCTAGACAAACTATGGTAACCTATGGGTTCCCCTGCACCAGCTTATCTCCTACTAAGCATCTTAGCAGGTTACCCAAAATCCTATTCACCACCTTTGTTTGTCCATCAGTCTGGGGATGGTGTGCAAAACTAAACTTCAAATCTATCTTCAATTTCTTCCATAATGTCCTCCAAAAATAACCAACAAATTTGGTATCTCTGTCTGAAACTATACTCTTTGGTAGACCATATAGTCTCGCCACCTCTCTAAAAAACAACTCTCTAATATGAACATCACTAGTCTTATGACATGGAATAAATGTGCCATCTTTGAAAATCTATCCACCACCATAAATATGGAATCATGCCCTCTTTATGTCCTTGGCAAGCCAAGAACAAAATCCATGCTAATATCCTCCCATGGCCTCTCAAGTACAGGTAATGGCTGATACAATCTAGTATTCTAACTTGTTCCTTTTGACATCTGACATACTTTGTAGCTTTGTACAAACTTCTTCACATCTTGTTGTAACTGTGGCTAATAATAATTTTCACTGACAAGAGAAATGGTCTTATCTCAACCAAAATGTCTAGCCAATCCCCCACTATGCTTCTCCTTAATTAGATTCTCTCTCATATAACTCCTTGGCATGCAAAACATCCCATCTTGGATTAAGATATACAACCACCTTGTCCTATCCAATGTAACAAGTTCCAAACAATCCTTCCAAGCTTCTGCAAAGTCTGGATCTTCTAGATATAAAATCTTGAGCTCATTGAACCCAATAACCTCTATATTCATCTCTATCAACAAATTTTTCCATCTACTTAAGGCATTTGCAACTTTGTTTGACCTTCCATTCCTGTGTTTCAAAACAAAAGTATAACTTTGTAAAAACTCAACCCATTTTAAGTGCCTTTAATTTAACTTTCCTTGGCTATTGAGATACTGCAAAGCCTGGTGATCAGTATATAAAACAAATTCTTTTGGAATAAAATATTGTCTCCATTTCTTCAAAGCTTGAACTATAGCATAAAACTCTTGATCATAGACATAATATTTCTTCTTAGAACCATTTAACTTCTCACTAAAATAGGCAACAGGCTTACCTTCTTGACTAAAACTAGCTCCTATGGCAATGCCACTAGCATCACAATCTACCTGAAAAAACTTATTGAAATATGGAAGTGCCAAAATAGGTTGCTCAGTAAATTTCTTCTTCAACATGTCAAAACTTTTGGCTGCTCCTGTATTCCACTTAAACTCTTTTCTATCCCCTCTCATTGCTTCAGTTAGAGGTGCACAAATACTACTGAAATTCTTAATAAACTTTATGTAAAATCTTGCTAAACAATGAAATGATCTTACCTCTGTAACACTCCTTGGAGTAGGCCATTTAATGATAGATATAACCTTCTCTAGATCTATTTTGAGACCCTATGTTGAGACAACAAATCCCAGATGCACCAACTCTCTCTTCACAAAACTAAATTTCTTCAAATTAATCAACAGCTTCTCCTCCCTTAGCTAATCAAAAACTCTTCAGATATGCATCAAGTGCTCCTCCAATGTCTTACTAAAAATCAACATATCATCCAAGTAAACAATAACAAATTTTCCTAAAAAATCTTTCAATACCTCATTCATAAGCTGCATAAATGTGCTCGATGCATTGGTTAGCCCACTCGTACAATCCCTCCTTGGTTTTGATGGATGTCTTCCATTCATCTCCTTCTCTAATTCGAATCTAGTGATATCCACTCTTCAAATCTATCTTTTTGAAGTACTCAGCTCCACTCAAACAATCCATAATGTCATCCATTCTTGGCAAAGGAAATCTATACTTGATGGTGATCTTGTTGATGGCTCTAGAGTTTGTACACATCTTCCATTCCCCATCCTTCTTTGGTGCTAGTACCATAGGTACTACACATGGACTCAAACTCTCCCTAATCAACTCGTGCACTTGTCTATTCAACTCTTCACTCTAGATGTTGGAGTCATACGATGAGCTGCCTTATTTGGAAAACTAGCTCCAGGAATTAGGTCCATCTGATGACTAATCTTTCTTACTAGAGGAAAACCTTTAGGTACATTATCATAAATAATAGCTTGAAACTCATTCAGCAAATTTAAAACCTCTACAAACACCTCAATAGTATCTTCTTTATCAACTCTAGGAATCAATGCAAAACACATATGCTCATGCTTCATACCTTCTAGGAACTTTCTTCCATCAACCAAACAAATTCTTGCATTACTGCATATGTTTTCCTCTACCTCTTTCAGGAGCTTCAACTTATGATGAACTCCATCCTTTTTCAAAGAATAGGTGTTGGCATGTCCATCATGTACTACTTGCTAATCAAACTACCACAGCCTGCCCAACAACATATGACAAAAATTCATAGGCATAATATCACATAATACCTCATCATAGTAATTTCCAATCTTGGACTTACTAGACATTGCTCATTTACCAATGTCGTATGGTCCTTCTTATCTCCAATAATAGCATTACAAACCTTACCTTCACACTTACATCTGGTGCAAAAACAATTCTTCCTTTAAGTTGGTTATTTCTCCTCATTTAGTAAGGCTCTTCTAGTAACAAGAACCTCTCCTCTTTCTACATCCTCAGAATGTGAAGACTCAGTATCTTCATCTACATGTGCAACTCATGCATTACCCTCAGGTCTTCTATTTTTCCTTCCTTGATGTTGAGGACACTCATAGACTCTATGTCCTTCTTCTCTACACTAGAAACAGGTTCCACAAAATCCTCCTCTTCCTGGTCCTCATCCAGATCTCCCTCTTCCTCTTTGGTCTCCATTATTTTGATCACGAGGATGGTATGTGTTATCCCCTTTCTGGTTTTGGCTGCTATTGGACCCTTCACTCTTCTTTTGATCTTCATTTCAAACTCCATATGACCAACCAATGGTCTTTCCACCTCGACCTCCACCTCTCTATTTTCTTTCAAACCTTTTGTTTAGTCACTCTTCAACCTTTAGGGAAAACTGATAAGCATCTTCAATGGTGGTCATCTTTACTAGCGCCAATTCTTCATGTATGCTAGGCTTCAGCCTGTTAATATATCAAGCAACTTTCTCTTTATTCACCTCAAAATTTCCTATTCAAATTAGAACCTTATGAAATTCCTCTATGTATTCCTTCATCGTCCTTGCTCCTTGTCTCAAGCTCTACATTTTCTTGAGCAACTCTAGTTCATAATCAACTAGAATAAATTGCTTCTTCAATTTTGACACCATTTTGTCCCATCTAGAAATTTTATCTTTTCCTTGTCTTCCCCTTTCAAGCTGGATCTCTTTCCACCATATACCTGCATGGCCTTTCAATTTTTTCTTTGCAAACTTCACCCGGCGAGGGTCTTTAATCTCCTCAAACTCAAAAAATTCCTCCATGTCATTGATCCAATCGATCAATTTTTTAGGGTTCAAGCTTCCACTAAAAGTTGAAACCTCCATTTTGGGTCTCTTTCCAATACTTGATATTGCTCTTAGAAATCTAACTTCTCTTGGATCCATTTGATCCTCTTCTTCCTCTTCCATTTCCTCTTCAGTTTCATCTTCACTAGCATCTCTTTCTTGATGTACATCTCTCCTTCGAACCTCATCCTACAAGGCCTCTAATTTCCTTCTCAAGGCTCTAATTTCATCTCTAAGAGGATCTCTTCCTCCACCACCTCTACCTCTACCCCTACCACACTGAGCAAGTCTTGGAGGCATCTGGATATCAACCCAAGCTCACAAGTCCTACTGTAACTGCCTCACATTCGCCACTATGTTACAAACTCAAGAACTCATGATTTGATAATCAAATCCCATCCCTTAGTCTTATCTCCTACTAAGAATCTTAGCAGGTTACCCAAACTCCTATTCACCACCTATTTTTGTCCATCAGCCTGGGGATTGGCATATGTTTGCACTTGACCTTTTGATCATGTACCTAGGACATTGTCATCTTGATTCCTTATACCTTGGTGCATAATTTCGAGTACAATATCAAATCTAGGTTTCTCTTATCATTGTAGCATGATGATCATCCATCCCCCCTCTCCATCCATGTCTTCATCATCTTTATCTTCTCCCATCCATCCTCATTTTCCTCTATCTTTTCATCCTTCATCCTTTATACCTCTCATCCATTTCGAGAGCACACCCATGTTCTCCTAACCTGCATTTCCTCTTGAGGGGTCATACCATTACCTCCTCACCATCCTTCCTAGTGATTGAGGCATCATGCCACTAATCATTATCCCTTTCCTAGCCACTATGTTTTGTTCTTCTTTGAAATGATGTTACTTCTCTTAGTCAAAACATGATCTCAAAGAGGGGAAAAATGTAAACACCTAAAATGTGACCTTTCCCATCCATGCCTCATTTTGGCCTATCCTAAACAATTATTTAATTAAATAATATTTATTTATTTATTTGATTTTCCTATTACCTTTATCTGCCACCTTCAATTAAATAAATCCACATTTATTTATTTAAAGCTAACCTTTACCCTTATTTCTCTAAATCCCCTAACCTCACTTAAGTTAGTTAATCCCTGATTAATTAACTGTATCCCCATCCTAAACCTCATTATCTCATTCTCCAACTTTTAGCTCCACTCAAGTTAATAAACCCCTGGTATATTAACTCAACCCATCCTCATTAAATCAATTAATCCTTGATTAATTGATCTAACCTCATCCCTAATCCTCATTACCATTATTTCCTAATTTTAAATTCCTACATCTCACCTACCCCTACTAACCTCTTACACAAGCCACCTTATCTCTTACACAAATTTAATGCCTCTCTTCCCAATGTGTGCTCACACATGTGTGTGTGCACCTCCCCATTTCAACCCTTTCCATGTTGTGACACTTGTCACAAGGCTAACCATTCTTCATTTCTTGATCCAAACACTAACCTTCTTTCAATCTCAACTGTCCATTAACCAATTAATCCTATCCATTGGTTCCTCTCATCAAAATTCTATATAATGAGGCCTTGGCTCTCATTATTTGAACATCATTATTCATATCCTTATGCTATCCAAATCATCATCAAATCCATCACCATCCTACCAGATCATCATGCTAAAACCTTGACCAACCACATCCATTCCAATCACTTGAGAAAATTTTCAAGATATGGGTGCATCTTGTGAGCTCAATCCATGAAGAGGAGGAGACTATGAATGTATAACATCTTTTTATTTGTTTCTTTATGCATTTTATCTATTTACCTTATTATTATATTTTCCCATCTTCAACATCAATCAATCTTCAAAAATATTTATATTTTACTTGGTAGACCTTGAATAATGGAATGCAAATAAATACCTTATATGTTACATCAATCTATTAAATGGTATGAGAAAAAATAAGTAAGAGAAGAATTGTAAATTTATAAAATTGATTCTATATTGATAAAACCTAAAGTTACATGTGTGTTTCTATTTTAAATAAATTGACAAATAAAATCCTAAATAGCCTCAAACTACAAAACCTAAAGTTAATTTGCGTAAACCATTTGATATTTTTGTGGCTTTAGGATATACTTATGAAAAAAATTACTCATTTTTTAAGTAAAATAAAAATAATAAGGTATTATAAATGATCAGGAAAATCATATTTCAACTTCTATAGGAACTTATTTGACTTGGGTCCCAAAAAAAATTTTACAATAAAAAAATCTGTATAAAATTGGTAAGATGTGTAATTAAAGATCAATTAATAGGTCTCCACCACTTTCTAACATATGTGTTAAATTTTCAACCATATATACTGATTATAACTTCAATCTAAATTATCTAGAGAGAGGGATAGAAGGAGAAAGAGGAAGGGAGAGATACAAATAGAGAGATGGAGAGATAGACATAGATAGTAGAGAGTTCGAGATAAAGAGATGGAGAGATAGATATAAAGAGTGAGATTGAGAGAGATAAATATGGAAGGATAAATAGAGAGGGAGAGATAAAGAGATAATTTAATTGATGGAGAGTTTAAAAGAGAGGAAGATATAGAGACTTGTAAGATAGAGATAGAAAGAAATAGAGAGATATAAGTAGAGAAATAGGGATAGATGGATATATAGATGATAGGAGAATAGAGATATAAAAGGAAAGAGAGAAGATATAAATAAACAAAGAGATAGATGGAGAGAGATAGAGAGAAAGGTACAAATATAGATAGAGATATACAAAAAGGGACAAGGACATACAGGGGGATATGGAGAGGGATGAAGAGAGAGGAAGATTGATAGATATAGAGATAAATGAAGAGAGGGAGAGATATAAAGAGGGAGATATATAGAGAAATAGAAAGGGAGAGAAAGAGAGAGAGATGGGGAGAGATAGGTAGACATAGAGATAGAGGGATAGAGATAGAGATAAATATAGAGGGATAGAGGGAAAGAGATATAGAGATAATGAGAGAGAGGTATACATAGTGATAGAGAGAGATAGAGGGAAAGAGATAGAGAGTGAGAGAGATATGTAGAGATAGAGAGAGAGATAGAGGGGGTTATAGATGGGAAAATGTGTCTCAACCTTGCAATTACATAAGTTACTGTTGATTTTCCCTAGAAGGAAACCCTATTTTATGAGGGCATTATATTATAGTTGTGCATTGTGATGTATTCTGAGAGTTTGATAGTGGTCATGTTGCCTCTGGATCTCTAGTTGGTGATACTCATGTGAGAAGCTTGCTCTACAAGTATATTATAATAATTTTGATTTTTGAATAAAATATTGGGTGGCTTTTGGAGTGTGGGGTTTTTCTCCTGAAAAATATTTTCTCCACGTCAATCACTATGTTTTGGTATGCATGATATTTATTTTTATTTTTGTTTAAGTTTCTATAGCTATTAAAGATCTCTACAATTTTTGAATTATCCTCCTCTCAAGAATAGTGTAGAAAGTTGTTTAGCTACCTTAGCTTCCTTAAAATAGAGAGAATAAGAGAGAGATAAAGAGGAAGAAATAGATAGAGAGGGAGAGATAAATAGATAGATATAAAAAGTGTGAGAGAGAGGAATAGAGAGAGAAAAAGAGATAACACAGAGAGAAGAGATAGAGAGGGAGAGATATAGGGAAAGAGAGGAGAGATAATAATAAAGGGAGAGGGAGAGGGAGAGGGAGAGGGAGATAGGGGAGAGAGAAAGAGAGGGAGATAGATATGGGGATAATAAGGATAGAGAGAGGGGGAGAGGGGGAGATAGAAAGGGATAAAAAGAGTGTGAGAGATATAGAGGAGGAGTGAGATAGAGGGAGAGGGAAAGATAGAGAGAGTGAGAGAGAGGTAGTTATAGATAAATATGTAGAGAGGGAGAGCTATAGATAGAGGGGGAGGGAGAGGGGGAGATTGAGTGATAGATAACAATAAATAAAGATAGTTAGAGATAGATTTAAAGGTTAAGAGTGAGAGAGATAAAGATAGAGGGATAGGGACATATGGAGAGATATGGAGAGAGAAATAGAGATTTAAATAGGTAGATAGGAAGAAAAATAGAGAGGGATAAAAGGAGAGATAGATATAGATAGAGATATAAAGAGATATGCATAGATAGGTAGAGAGATATATAAAGATAGATATACATAGGAACATAGAGATATAAAGAAACTAAGAGTGAAAGGGAGATAGAGAGGGGGAGAAGAGAGATATAGAGGGGAAGAGATATGGAGAGAATAAAAGAGAGAGGGAGAGATAAAGATAGAGAGATGCATAAGAGACAAATAGAAAGAAAGGGTGAGATAGAGAGGGAAAGTGTTAAAGAGAGTGAGAAGGAGAGAGGTTAAAAGAGGTAGAGATGGATAAGGAAAGGAAATATAGAGATAGAGATTATAGAATAGAGAGAGAGAGAGAGTAGAATATAAATAGAGATAGAGATAGAGATAGAGATAGAGATAGGGAGAGGGAGAGATGTTAGGATAGGTGACATTATAATTTCTATCCTAAGTTGATTTATGTGTCTTTGTGTTCTTTGGAAAGTGTTTTAGGGGACATGAGGAGAAAAATATTTATTATTTATTTCCTATGATAAATTGTAATTGCATTCAAAGAGGTGGACCCACTATGATGACGGTTACAAGGCATGTTGAAAGAATATTCCTCTTGAGTGTCCAACTTTGTGAGTGGGGACCGCTTTTTTGTGCATTTCCTTGCATGTTATTTTCATTTTTTTCATGCTCTTTCATGGTTGGGTGTTGGGGTTTTCACATTGGTGCATGTTCTTGCATGAAGCCATCAAAGCCATCAAAGAGTTATGGAGCACTCAAGATTGACCAATTTTGATTGGTTGTGGGTTAGGTTACCATATGAATGCCATGTGATTATTTAATATTTTATGCCATGTTTATGGGTTGTCCACTAAGGGGGGTGTGGGTTTTCTTGCTTCTTCACCCTCTTCTTCTACAACAATAATATCTTGTATGTGTTTGTGCTTCTTTACTACTTCCTTGACGTTTCCTTCACAAATTATTTCTTCCACATCCTTCATGCCTTCATCTTCCACCTTTTCATTTTCCTCTCTAGTTCTTACAATAAATAAACCATTTGATAAAACCAAGCTTTCAAAATTATCACAACCCACTATGATTTTTTTCACCTCTTTCTTTCTCCATTCTTTCTCTCTGCTTCTCTTGTTTTCTTGCTTTCTTTTTTCCACAACTATATGGGCTACTCCCATATGTTCTTCTTTCCATAACCTTCTCATCATAGGATTGTATTAAATTATATTTTCATCTTTCTTCTTGCTACCCTCCTTACCCATTCTCTCTATTTCATAAGATATTTCTAGCTCTTCTCCTTCTTGTGGATAGCATTCCACCTTCTCTTCAAGTTTTTCAACTTTACACCTTTCATTAGCCATCATACCATTTTCATGCAATCTTTATTCATGCTTTATTTTATCCTCTACAAGATTTTCTCTCTACTCCATCTCTATCACATCCAATTTATCCTCAATATTCTTTGATTCTCCAAAAATCCATTTTGTAAACCTCCTTTATTTCCACTCTTCCATAGGTTTAAATCATCATAGTTCTTCTCATGACCCATCTTGTCCTCTTCTTCAAAGACATCTTCAAAAAATTTCAAGCCCCTCTGTAGTTACAAGTACTCATTGCAGTAAACTCACAACTTCATTCAAATATTTTGTGCCTCCTTCTCTACCTTCTGCAATCACAGGTCCTCCCTGCAAAAAATCTCTCTAGGAATCAAGCCCTCTACATTTATAGGAATCCTCTCACCTGCAACAAACTCTTCTAGAACTCAATTCCTTTGTGGTTACAAAATCTTCTTTTGCAACAAACTCTCTCTAAGGTTTTCTAGAGACACCTTCAAGCTTCCTCTCATTAACCTCTTTCACAAACTCATCTCTAATCTCTCACAGGGAGATTTTCTCTTCAAAATTCTTTGTAGCTTTCCACCTTCTCAATCCAATGATCATTCGAATCTAATACCATTTGACATAGATCAACAATAGAGAATCCTATTTGATTGTCTATTGTTGCAACACAATCACAATCATCTAGGGATTTAAAATTAAAGAATGAAATTCAATGAGAACCAAATACCAAGAACTTTATCACATGAAATTATTTGCATAAAAACTAATGCTGATTTTTTATTTCAAACTCTAAAGTCTGCAACAAGAACTATAAAGGGCAGCAAAAAAATCCAAAAATATCTACTATAGGAAATATTTTTAAATCAACAACTACAATCCGATGTATGAGTCTTCAAATCAACCACCAACAATAACATATACAGCCACAAAGCCCTAAATCTAATATTATTTTTTATTTAAAATTCCTTCAAGGGGGCTATACATGGGCTAGCCCATGTAGAATATTTAAACGCTCTTTCATAGATCAATGACAAATAAATTCTAACAAGATTACCTTCTCCTTTAAAATTCAGAAATAACATGATGCTCCCATGATTTTTTTATTAAAGAACATGGAATTAAAACCATACTCTATCTATTTGTGGCTTAGATAATGTGAGTAGACAATCACTAGGTATAGTTGCACTACCCATTAAGGTAGGACCTATGAATTTTCCTACCATTATCCATGTCATGCCCAAATCTCTCGTATATAATATCTTTCGTAGTAGATTATTGATTCATGCCATGGGCGTGGTCTCATCTACTCTTCATTGTATAATGAAGTTTATATGTAATAATAGGGTCTACATGCAATTAAAATGGATCCAAATCCTAAAATTTACTTACAAGTTAAAGCCTAACATCAACCTCCTATTTCTCAATCTCTTAGTACTCTAATTCCATCTTTTAAATTTAAACCATTACCTTCCAATGATAATGATAACAATGATATTAAATCACCTATAAATGTGCTCTTTGGTGATGATTGGGGTTTGTTATATTTTACACCTTCTTTCATTAGGGAGTATAAAATATCACCATTAAATCCTGAAGAACCAAAGGTTGTTTCGATGGCATCCACAAAATCTTGTCATTCCTCTTCTCAAACATATAATCTCAACGAGCTGCAAATAATGATCCAAATAATTCTTCATCATTAAGTACATATTTTGGTGATGATTGGGGTTCATTAGATTTCACACCCTCCTTTATGGTAGAGTACAAAATCTCACAATCTAAACCTAAGGAGTCCTCTATTTCATTTGCATAATCTTCTTAAAATCTCAAATCTACTATTTTAACTCCTACATCAATAAATCCACAAACATCATCATCCCATGATGGTAATGGGGGATCTTTAGCTTTCATCCCTTGTGTGTTCGAAAAATATAATTCCCCAAAACTCCAAAAGGATTTGCATTCTTGCAAAGGAATAAATTCTTCTCATGTCAATATTACTACTCCTCTCTCAACAAATAATCATACTTCTCATTTAGACAAGACTTCTCCTCCTCCATCTAAGTTGGAAAAACATTATGGGGTTGAATTAAAAATTATTTCTAAACTTGGATACAATAAAAATATGAAACAAGGAGTTAAGGATTTAATGTGAAGCTTACAATGCACCTTGCTAAAAGGGATTTAGGCTTCCAACCTCCTCCTTTGTCTATATCTCATCCTCCATTGTTTAATGTATGCATGACTTCCTCTTTTGGACAAGCAATTTTTTTGTCACAAGAGAAAGGATTACTTGCTACTCCTTATCCCTTATCTAAGAAAGAGCATATTTTTTCAAGGCTTCTAAAATCCCACTTCATTACTCTTCTCCAACATATAATAAATTTCATAAACCCAATCAAACAAATACTTCTTTTTTTAATATTATCGAGTGCTTGGTCATTTCACTAGTGAATGTCAGGACTTGAACAATAAAATACAATAATTGATCAATTTTGGTGCTATATCACTCTTCCATATTTTTATGCACCTATTCATTCTAAATGATAAACTCTTTTCTATGGTTTTACTCCTCACTTTGTGGAATTTACAGCTCCATGTGTTTTCTCATTGTCATTCATGGTGTTACAATATTATGTGCAATCATACTTCATCAATTATAGCAACACAATTTCCTCTAGCATGATTGTACTTGCTTATACACTTGGGGGGAGGATAAATAACATTGGAGATGTGCATCCCTATTGAGGATCACCTCTTCCCCTTTCTTTTCTTTAAAATATCAACATAGAAATTATGATAACATTTCAAGGGGGGATATCGCCTATGCATTTTATAAATCCACATATTTATGTCTCTCGATCCTTGAATTATTAACATGCCCCATTCATGGTGGTGTTGATTCATAATTCCCCTTGATGAATGGTTGTCAATTTTTCTCCTGAGGCATTTATTTATGCACTCCTTGAGGTGTGGTTATCAATTCATCCCCTGAGACTTTAAAACTTTATGTGCTCCCTAAAGAGTTATCAATACACAGTCACCTAGCATAGCATAGCTTTCTAGCTTGTGAATTTATGTATTTACATGGACACCTAGTATAATGCAACTTGCTAGCCTATAGATCCATGTACCCTATGATCCACCTTGCATAATGTAACTTTCTAATCTATGTTCTTTAAGGGATCTATCATTTATCATATTCATGGTCACCTAGCATAACACAACTTGCTAGCTTGTCATCAATGGGGGCTTTTAATGTGGATAAAATTTGTTTATATTGACTTTTTTTAAAATTAATCTATGTGTTTATGCATTTGAGAGATGATGCTTGGTAATTGAGACAACCTTACATACTAAGGTATCCTTACCTTGCTAACTTGAATCTTTACTATTATGTAATGGGTACTAACATTGTTGTTATATGATCTATGCTCCGTTTTCACTCCATTTTTACCTCATGTGAATATTTTCGGCTTCATGTGTGTATCATATTTTATTTATGTATTTTGCATGTTTTCTTTGTGTATTCCATATTTTTGCAAGTCGTGCATTTCATGTGTTTGATTTGTGTATTCTATATGTTTGCTTCATGTATTTCACATGTTTTCTTTGTGTATTCTATGTGTTTGTTGTGTGTATTCATTGTATGCATTGCGCATCCTCCTTATTTATGCTTTTATGTGTACTCCATTATTGCTCATTGTATGCACTATGAATGATCAAAATTTTCCTTGTCCTACATATAATATATATGCTTTATGGTTATCTTGACTTTTTAGATTGATAAGATCATAAGTTCAAGGGCTAAATTGCATCTGTCAATTTTTGTTCATTTTATCTCTTTAAATTTTTGATAAATAAATATATCTTCTCCATTCCTTTAGTGTGAGTATGAACATAAGATCATACCCTCACTATAGTGGGGGCTACATGTAGCATAGTAAATTGTTGCCCCTAACAATTTCAAACTAAATTAGGTATACTATTTTTCATATGCAATCCATTATATTAAAAATTTATCATTTTGGGTCAAGATTGGGAAAATACATTTAATTCCTCAAAATTTGTATCTTTTGGGGCCAAAAATCCCTAGACTAGGGTATTGGGTGCTCTAGTCCTAAGATTATGCTTTCAAAGTATTATCAACTTTAGTGTTAGCCTTTGGCGATTTAAAAGTGATTTAACATTAAGGATTATGAACTAAGCACTATTGTGCTCTAATTCTGAAGATACATGAGACTTATTCTCTACATGCTTGCTACAATAATCTATTTTTGTTATGTGGACTAACCTCTTGTAGGTATTCAAGATTATTCATGCATTATTTATCAACTATTTGTGGAAAATTATGTTGTGACATCACTTCATCAAGGGTTTCATGCCTAAGATGACTTTATCAATTGTCATTCATTTATTACAATCCTTTATTGTTTACTTTTCCTTTACCCGATCGAGAGCATATGATTTATACCATCATCATTTGTTATTGTGGAGGTGGAAACACCAAAACTAGGTTTTTAATTAGGAAAGCCCCTATACAACACGACATTTTCCCTTTTCATGTGTGTAAATTAGATCCAAAAATTTTATCAACAATAGGTTGTAAAAGAGCTAAGAGTAGACTATAACAAGCTTCCAAAACTTGAGAACATCTCAAAATGCCTAGAATAGTGTACTTAGTGCCCCTATCCCTATAATTTAGGCTCAAACTTCAATGATGAGTACTCCTCTATCTATAGTTCTCATATTTTTACTTGTTTATACAATTTATTATTTTTCTTTGTGTGATCATTTGTATTTTCAGAACTAGGATTTATATCAATTAGTTTAATCAATTACATACATAAAATATGCCCTCTTTGCAACATAGTAACTAAACCCTAGCAAATTGGGTCTCCTTTGAGGTAGTTAGCTAATCATCAAACCCTAGGTTGGTTGTGTTCCAATATTAAGCCAAAGGGGAAAGATTGATCTTGTCTAATTCACTTGTTGGGTCTTGGATCAATTTCCCACTTAATAGAAAGTACAATTATGGATTCGTATATTGAAAAATTGTCTATAGGACCAGTTGGAAAATTAAAATCTCAATAGTTCTTTTGATTTGTTATATAAGAATGTGTTATTCCCTCATGTGATTGTGAAAAAATTATTGAATCGCTATGTACTAGGTTAGCTAGGAAGCTTACTTTTTTGTTAAGTTTATATATTGCAAGTGAGTGGAAAGCATATGAAATGCCTAATGGGTTGAAGACTAGAAACATAGATCCCTAAGACCTTTGCAAACAAATGGTCAACATAAGATAGTGTTTGAATAGGATAATAAATTGATAGCATCAAATTCATATGATCATGCCATATACCTTGTACAAGAAAGTATATTAGTTCAACATATAGTTCATTATATTATTTTATAATTTGTAATTTTATATATGCATGTATTTATATGAATAATTATATATCATGTGGATTACATTATTGAATTTGTAATTTTTTTGCAAGACAGACCTATGTTGTTGTTGAACTTGATGGCAATAAAGATGAAATAAAGTATTGGTTATCTTGATATAGGTTGAGGCAAAGCATAAGTTATTAGAGCCAAGATTAGATGATGATAACTATTAGTATCTAGCAATTTTTATGGTTTTTGTTTTCATTTTCCTATGAAAATATTTGGTAAATAGGAATGATTTACCTATATTTGAATACTGCCAAATGTATAAGATGTTAGTGTAAATAGGTGTTTTACCTATCTAGGTACTATTTACATGTTAAGTCCACTTAGGTCCTAGGAAGGAGTATCTTTGGGTAGTGTTAGTTGTCACTAGATCTTATCTTTTGGCATTTAATGCTTGTGTCCTAAGTCATTTAATATTGTTGAGGTAGTTATCTCATTATATAGGATTAAGACATGCATGTCAACATCTTTTCTAATCATATCTCAGTACTTTCATTTATAAGCAAGGCATCATATGTACATTATCATATTCAATATAGAAATATTACATCCATAATAATAGCATGATATTTCTACCATTTCTCTCTTGTCGAAGTTATTATTGTCTTTCAGGTGATCTTGGGGTGTTGAGGACTTGAGTGACTCTAACACAATATTAGAGTTGAATAGTGTTGCACACTTCTTCCTAGATCTAAGGGACCAATCTTAGCATGAAATTTTTGAGCTTGGGTGAAAATGGGGATTTCAAGGACCTCACAGTTGAATACAGGGCATCAAAGAAAGTCAAGTTTACCTTTTGTTTCATCAATTTTTGTTATGTTTTGACTAATCTACAAGGGTTTCAAGTTAAGGGTTATAATTTTCAAATCTTGGAGGTAGTTGAATTTTCAAGAAACTTTGGGTCAAGTCTAACCCTACCATTGCATCTGAAGGACCCAAAAACTTAAGCATTGAATTGTCACATTTTGAAATTTTCTCCCAAGAAAATCACACAATTTTTTTGTAATGTCGTTAATTTCATGTGACCATGCAGCTCCATATAGATCATACATAACTAGCCGTACTATATGACACATTAATAGAGTTGTCAATTTGTGGTACGGTGGTGAAATATTCTCTAAAGATTCCTCAACATATACTTTGTGTTAACATTGTACACCTCTACATCACTTGGTACATGGGTCGCATCATGTGAAACTGTCTTTCACCAAGTTTAATATTAAAAATTTTGTTTTAAATTATTTATTTTCCCTGCATATTTGGTTAGATCATCAATCATGGGAACTTAGTGCCCCAGGGCTCCACCCAACAAAAGTGTTGAAAGCCTCAGACAACATAGCCTATGTCTCACTGCCCCCTCAACATATTCACCCCAGCAACAGGGAAATTTGTTTTTAAAATAGATTTTTATCACTGCGGTCACATCGGTGGCCAAGGGCTAAAGCATAGGGGCCTAAATTTTTTCCCCTTAACCTGAATCAAAATTCTTCTTCTTTTATGAATAGGCAGCTATCTATACTAATTAATAATATAAAAGTACATATTCACAAAAAAAAAGTGGGTGGTAAAAAGGCACACCCCTGGAGTCATATGGGCCATGCCCAGAAAAAATACATCAAGTTTTAAACAACCAAAACAAGAAAAAGGCCATCAGGCAGCCAGAGCAGTGCCAACAGAGCCAGGAGGGTCTCTGTCATCCTTCTTCCCCCATACATCAATGGGGTCGGGAGTGACGTTAGGAGGAGAACCCCAACCATCATTATCATCTTTTTCTTTTTCTTTATCAACTTCCTCATGACAAGGTGAGATTGCAAGAGCCAGCCATGGAAAACCTTTACCCAGGTCTGGCCAACCAGAGCCAGAAGCAGGAGCATCTTCAAAGGGCCACCCAGAGCTGCCACCACCACTCCCCGATGCACCGCCAGAGTGCCACCCCTAGCTAGCCCATGGTGGAGGAGAACGAGCCCGCTAAGGAGGGTGAGACTCTCACCGGAGAGGAGGCTAAGAGTGGAGACACACAGAACCACTTCCTTGTCAGCCCCAAGAGGGTGCCTGGCTACGGGAAGAAGTGGGTGAGGCAGGGACCTAAGCAATAGTGTAGGGGGAATTTCCCCAATGGTCTAGGAGCACCTGCATGTGAGCAACTTCCAAAGCCACTTTATTGGCTTGCACTTGAATCTATAATAACACATTAGAACAAATTATAGCTTTTGTATACAAAGAAATATAACAATCCAATTGAGAATGAGCAAATATGTAGGAATTCCTATCTTTCTAGATATTAAAAAGGATTTCCACCCTGAAAGTGTACCAAAGTTGGGTATACTTAGCCAAGATTCTAAGTGAATCCCCCAGCAAAATCATATGCCAAGAGAACGGCTCCAGCCTAAATGGCCGAAAGAAGTCATGAATCCAAGTCCAAAACTGCTGAGCTCTGGGACAAAACCAGAAGAGATGCTTAAAAGTCTCATCCTGTCCATAGAAAGGGCACCGAAGGTCATGTACCCCCAAGTGGACAAGCCGAGAGCCCATAGGCAAGCCTTGGAAAAGAATACACCAGGAAAAATGGGCTAACTTTGGCTCAACACTTGCAGACCAAGTGGCAGTGAATCTTTTATGCCAAACAGGAGTGAGAGATTGAAGAAGCCACCTCTAGTTCAAACTCTGGGTCATAGGAAAATGGGATGAAAGACACCTGTAACCAAGTTGAGGCTTGTAATTTCTGAAAGGAGTATTTGGGTACCACTTCCAGTCCTTCCACCAAGGTTTGGACCCACAAATACCAATTTTGTGATGCATCTCATTTGTAATAGCACTCACTAGACCATCAAAGGTAACACAATCCTGGTTTTGAAGCCTGTACATGGCATGAAACTTGTCCCATTGCATAATAAACATTGTGGATCTATGAAAAAGTTGTCGGAGGGTCTGGATACCCTTCTTGTGAAATTCGAGAGCTTTAAGCCAAGGCACTTTAGCCAAAGGTTGATCATTATGGCCAAAAAGAGGCGACCACCAAATGTTTTGTTGGTTAAGTGAAAGCCCATCATGAAAAGTAGAGCTAGCCCACCAGAGCCAGGGTTTGACAGTCTCCCAGACATGCCAAATACTTTTGGCAACAAAAGTCTCAACAATCTGGACTGGTTCCTTCATTACTAAAAGGGTCTGTAACCCAATCCCCTTCTAGGCACGTCTGTGTAAGGGAAAATCAGCTTGAATACAATGGAGGAGAAGAATTTTCTAGGCCTCATCCCTAGTAAGGGCTTGGATAATCCATTTCACACACAAGGCAGTCCCTTGCCTCTGGGTGGAAAGCAGACCCAAACCTCCAAAATCTCTGGGAAGATAGCAGAATTCCTAGGCAACACAATGAAACCCTTTATGGGTATCAGAAGAGGCCCAAAGAAAGTCCCAGAGAAGCTTCTCAAGTTTTTTGTAAGCAGCCTTAGAAGGCACCTAGCAAGAGGAATAATAAACATGGGTGGCAGCCAAAACTTTCAAGCAGACTTGAAATTTCCCTGCTAGAGACAGGGGTTTGGTGATCCAATAAGCCAATTTTTGCTCAACCGGGATAGCACAGCCTACCAGAGTGCAGCCGAGGATACCTAAAAAGCAAAAGGAATGTCTAAGAACTGAAATATTTCTCCTGGCTCAATCCATTTCTAGCCATACTGCTGAAGCCAAGAAGGGAAAGGCAAGATCGATTGTCTGTAGCAGAGAGTTTTGTTCCACTGAATGGAAAAGCCAGAGGTGAGACAAAAAATATTAAGGTGGTGGAGCGTCGCTTGAATGTTCTCCTCATCCTCCAAGAGAGTGAGAAAAGATTCATCAATAAAATGACCATTGACAAGCTAAGCCTGGGAGCCTATTAACGAAATTCCTTTGACACGCTGTTGGGAGGCCGCATTGGCCAAAAGATAACCAAAACCTTCAACAGCGAGCACATACAAAGGAGCAAGCGAGAAACCCTACCAAATGGAGTGAAAGAGACCAAAGGCAGAGGACTAGTAGCCATTAATGGTTATGCAGGCTGAGGCATCCGCAAAAAGCATCCTGAACAAACTGAATAAAATTGGGCCCAAAACCCAAGGTTTGCAGCATGGCAAGGATAAATGGCCATTCAATGTGATCATAGGCTTTGGAAAAATCAATTTTAATAAACATGGCCTTTCGATTGGAGTGTCGAGCCCATTCCATCCCTTCCCAAATAGCAATAATGTTGTCCAAAATAAACCTGGATTTGATGAAGCCAGTTTGTTCTGGGTGAACAATTTGAGGTAAAAGATGGCGTATCTTTAAGGCAAGAGAGCTTTGGCGATGATTTTGTAGGATACATTGAGAAGCGTGATAGGCCACCAATTACAAATGTATTCAGGATCCCTAGATTTAGGTATGAATTGAATAGTCTTTGTTTATTAACTCCCCTAAAGAGTTAGCATGGAAAGCTTCTAAATAAACATGGTGTAAATTGGGGCCAACACAATCCCAGAGTGCCTTATAAAATTCACAAGGAAATCCATCAATCCCGGGGGCTTTATCATCAGCCATGGAATGCACAACCTCTTTCAGATCTTCAATTGTTAACAATTGATCACAATACTTTTTCTGGGCTATAGAAAGCCTATGTGGCACGAGAGCAAGGCAGTCCTGGAGGGCTTGCTAGCACTTAGGTGTGGGGTCTTGTGCAATGAACACTTGCTCATAGTGATGTACGAAATCCTGGAGAATGTCAAGAAATTCTAAAAGGACTTGTACGCCATATTTAATTTTTTTAATGCCCGGGGAAGAGTGTATGGCGTGTAAGGCCAGAAAAAACTCCTTAGAGGCACAATCACCAATTTTAAGCTAGTGAAGATGTGCCTTGATCTGCGTACCTCTAGTGGCATAACTGTCCGCAATTTTCTTTTTGTGCCTTAACTCAGCAACTCTAACTTGCAAAGTTGGGGAAAAGGGGTTGGCCGCTAAAGCCTCGGTAGCTAAGTGTAGGTCGGCAGTGGTAGCCTCATAAGACCATCGGATGAAAGTGGCAAGTTGGCACCCATAAATGCGCAAAAATCAAGCAGTACGATTAATAGCATCATTCCACCAAGTAATCCAGCCTATATGATGGGCTGGTCTGCATTCCAAATTCCAAATCCTGCAAATGTGGACCAGGGTAGGCTTGTGGAAAATTAAGGACATGTTAAGAAATAATTGTGTCTTACACGTGCGAGGCTGTCTAATCTCCCATTCAATGCAAAAGCAAATGGGGAAGTGGTCTGACAAAGTCACATCCACTAATGGCTTAACCGGAAGGGAAGAGTTGTCAAAAGAGAAAAAGGATTGATCCAAGATCATGGCACGATCAAGGCATTTAAAAACTTTGTTAGAACCAGCCCTGTAATTACACCAGGTGTGCCATAGAGAATGAGAATGGTGACGACCAATATTGGGATTAAAGAACCCCAATTTATTGTGCATGTAAAACCATGCTTCTTGTTCACCAGCTGCCCATCTAAAAGGAAAAGTTCCTTCTTTGTCATACGCCATCTCAACCATATTGAAGTCCCCACATAAAATCCAAGTGGCAATAGGAAATTAGTCAGAAATCCATTACCAAAGCACAGAACACTCCACAGCATCATTGGGGGCGTAGACATTAATAATCCCAAAAGAATGATTATCAATGTTAAGAAGGATCCAAACAAGCCATTGTGTGGGATCAGACCCATGGTCGACCACACAGGAATGCCACTGTGGGGACAAAAGAGTGACAAATCCTCCACGCCCAGGCTCATGAATAGTGCAAAACATGGAACTGGCTGGACAAATAGAACGACAAGCTGAGGCAAGCAAAAAACTAGAAATTTAACTTCTTGGAGACAAAGCACATTAATACCAGATAACTTACACAAGGTATCTCTGATAATATAATTTCTGGAGAGGTCTATTAGACCCTGAAACATTCCATGAGAGGAAGTTCATAGGTGAAATGCATCCATATCATATGAATCTGGTTCCTCTTCATTCAAAGAAGAGAAACGATTCTGTAAAAAATTTGGCGGCATCGAGCCAATCTGAATAGAAGGAGAAGAAATTCTCTGCTTCTCCTGGACATATCCCCCCTCTTCCCTGGGTGGAGAAGGGCTACGAGAACACCTTTGAGCTCCCGACATGGGAGAAAAAACATTCAGTTGTGCCATCATAATAGTAGTAGGTTGAGGCGTGGTCTTAAGCCGAGGCTGCAGAGGCACTCTATCAACCTTGGCCAGAGTGGTCGTCCCCTTTGTAGAAGGGTTTGAAGCAATTTTCACTAGCTCGGGGGCTTTGGAAGTTGACCGGAACCAAAAGACTTAGTCTTGCGATTTGTAACCATAGTCCGAGTCGTATCCTACTTGCCAGTATAAGACTCTACCTGATGAGGCTGCTCAACATCTCATGGTAGAGAAGGTGTATGAGGAATTGCCAAAGGGTAGTCCTTGATCTTGTGGTCTGCAAACTGACACCAATAACACGTGTTAGGCAAATTGAAATAGGTGACTTTTTGGGTGTGCCAGAGAGCTCCTATTTGTATATCAATGGCATCTTTCAAATCGTGGGAGAGGTCCACTTCTACACAAACCCTTTTTTGGGGACAGGCCTGGAAAAACCTATCTGGCTCAACACAGATAACCCTCCCTAATGAGGATGCAATATAATTCAAAAAAGGTACACAAGGAAAAGGGAGACCAAGAAACTTAATCCAAACTGGGACCTAGAGTTTAGTCTCATCTAAGACAGTAAAATCATAGGTCCAGGCCTAGAAAACCAATAAAGAGGATCGTACATACCAAGGATCATGGCCCAAGATGGCATGCACATGACTAACCTTTGAAAATCCATACAAAAAGAAACCCTTGGTCAAGTTTTGGACCATATCAAGGTGGACCCCATGAGGGACCTAGACCTTGTTAACCCATTCCTTAAGCACACTTTCAGGGGGGGTTCTCCCATAAAAATACCCAACAAGGGTGTGACTTTCAAGCCATTGACAAGTAGAATCAAACTCTGGTAAAGGTAAAACCACATTAGCAGGGGAGTTAGAATGCATACCTCATGAAAAACTTTTGGAACAAATTTTTGGGGACCTTTGTTGGAAGGGGGAACCATTGAGAAAATTCATTGAACCGCCAACACCAGCATGAACTGTTGGGTTAGGGACGGTTGAAGGCATATTAAAACAAAAAGCCCACACTAAATGCGGTCGTACACACTAAAAAAGAGGTAGTTCATGCGCTGTAAGTGCAGTATGACACCAAGGAAGACCGTAGAAACCACAAAACCCTAGCAGAGCTCATACACCCTCCTCAGAATTATTCAACAAACTTTTTTTTTCAAAATGCCATAAATTGCAATTAAGGAGGCAATTTTTTGAAAATAAGATATCACCAGAAAGTTGGTTTGACGTACTTCATAGTGGTGCAGGTTATTTTTCAAAAAAAATCTGTTTGGATGCATTTTTTGATAATTAAATTTGATTCTTTTATTTTTTCTCCTGAGCTCATAACTTTCTGCCACGATCTCTAAATTTTATAATTCTTGTGGCATTGGAAAGGTATTGAGCATCTCTATCAAGATATTCATGCACTTTTTTCTAGTTTAGCCCCAAGTATCTTTTATTCAAATTTGTGTGTATTCACATTTTGGTTGATCACTTGGACATACTTTCACTTGGGAAGGTGCAATTTTGATCTTTGCACTTAATTTCAATTCTAGAATGATGTTCTATCTCTTGTTGCTTCATTTAGATTCTAGGGTTTCTCCATATAGAGATTTTTCTAGTGTTTCATAGCATCTGGACTACTTTTTCTTTATCATGATTCTAGGGTTGCTCCACAATTGAGAGTGTCCAGTGTTTCTAGCATTAGAAATATCTTTCCTTGCTTGCTTTGATTAAGGTTCCAATGTTACTCCACTACTGTTCTTCCAATGTTTCTTTTTATTAGGTTACTTAGTTGAGGGGGTTTGAATGGTCTCTCTTCTTCTCTCTTATGGGGGGTCTTTTTTCTCACATGGGTTTTTGTCCTCATTCTTCATGGAGAGAATTATTGTATCTTATCTCTCTTCCAAGGAGGAGTTTTGTTCCACTAGTTTTTCTCCATTTTTGAGAGATTTCTTTTTATTTGTACATGGGTACCTAACATGACCTTGTATATGGAACCCATCTTTATGTCATTTGCATAATCATGCTCCCTAAGTTTTACTTAAGGGGGGTTGGTGTAAATAGGTGTTTTACCTATTTAGGTCCTATTTAATTATTAAGTCCACTTAGTTCCTATGAAGGAATTTCTTTAGATAGTGTTAGTTGTCACTAGATATTATCTTATCTTTTGGAATTTAATGCTTGTCTCTTAAGTCATTTAATGTTGTTGAGGTAGTTATCTCATTATATAAGATTAAGACATGTGTCAAGATCTTGTCTAATCCTATCTCACAACTTGCCTTTATAAGCAAGGAGTCATATGTATATTGTCATATTTAATCTAGAAATTTGGCATCCATAATCACACCATGATATTTATGCCATTTCTCTCTTGTGGAAGTTATTGTTTTCTTGTAGGTGATATTGGGGTGTTGAGAACTTGAGTGACTCTAACATAAGAAAAGTATACACCAATCACATTTGGTTGTAGCAACAAACATACAATTAGTGAGTTATCAAGGAAAACCTTTTATAAAATAGTTATAAATACTTTCTATGGAAGGCCATGAGGCCATTATAGATGCATTTAAAGAAAAAAAATAGGATGCAAATGGTACAATGAAGTAAAAATTTTGAATGGGTGGTGGGCCTAGCTCAATTGGTTAAAGCATCCTTTTGTAGGCAAGAGGTCACGAGACCTAGTCTCCCCACCATCCCCGTGGTACCGAAGGGCGTGTCGTGCCAGCATCACCGGTCACATGAAAAAAATTTACCAAGCGCACTGCAATTTATAGGGGCATGACTACTTGATTTTGATTCTTGCAGTCTAAAAAAAGGTAAACTGTTTAAATTTTCTTTCAAGTATGTAGAAATTTCTAAATTTTTAACATTTAAATTTTAACTAATGTAAAGTTGTATATTTTACCTCAAAATCCCTATAATACTCTTATCATTTTTATTTCAAGTATCCTACAATTAGTTGGCATGATTGTCACTACTCAAGTGTATTCAAAATGTAACATACTTAAGCAAGTTAGGTGTAAGTAATTTTAATTTAGTATTATTTACATGACCACACATCTTCATAAGAAAAATTAAATCTATTCACTTTTATACATTGTTTCAAAGAGCTGACAACAATCCCTTATAAAATGGATTTTAATTCATTATTATGAAGTTGATGGTGTGCTTCTATAACATAAATATTAAAATATAATGGCATATTCATGTATGCACTCATTGCATCCTTGGACACACTCAAACAAATTAGAAATGGTAGATTTTTAACCCATACTAGCTTTGAAATTCTTGAGAAAAATTTTGGCCAATTCTGAAAAGAATGGATAGATATATGATGTAAAGAGAAAACTACTCAACAACATTATCTTTCAAAATACATGGAAATAAGAGTAAAATCATGAAGTTGGAAGTCAATTAAGGTGGGGGAATGTGGTACTATAATTATTTAATAGAAAAATACCCATTTTAGAATGGAATGGGTATCTTTTTTAATGAATAAACAAATAATCCTAAATTTCTATCTTTTTCTTATAAAACAAATATCTATTTTACACAAAAAAGATATCTATTATGTGCAAAAATGAATGTGTATTTTATAAAACCACTTGAAATAAATCCTTATGAGCTAACATTTATTTCAATCAAATATACATTTCTTTTGATTTTTTGTTGGTTGAATAAGGTGTTTCACCTAACTAGTTCACCTAGTAGGTCCTATTTACATGTTAAGCTCAAATAGAAGTCTAGGAATCATTCTAGAAGTCTTAGTTTTCATGTGATATTATCTTATCTTTAGCTTTCTCATGTCATAATGATGTAGCATAGGGTGGTGGAACCCTCAATCCAACACAATTTGATCAATCTCAAACAAAGAGATATGTCCTTAAACACAAACACACAACTTTTACTCAAACCTTCACCAATAGGCTTCTAACCCTCTCAACACAAAAATTGGACCTATCCTTTAGATGAGGTCGTACAATGGCCACCCAAACATCAAATAAGCTTTAACTCAGATCCCAAAAAAAGGTTCCAAAATATTACCGAGGGTTTCTTTGCAACAATATGGAGATTCACTAAACTAACACTGCAAAAGGCTACTAGAATTAGCCCTATTTTCAAAATGAAGTACCCTCAAAACACTTTGTAATCACAAAAACTCCTTGGACAGTCACTAATTGTGACACAAAACTTCAAACTCCCTGATCAAAACCCTAGTTCAATTCTTCTAGAGCGTTTCCCAACAAACCCTCACATTTCATGCTTAAAGGCTAGGGTTTCATGAAACTAACATTAACCCAGCTTATCAAACTCCAAAAATGCATCAAATAAGTCACACTAGGTTTGTACAGACTCTTTACACCTTTACCAAAACAATTACATCAAAAAAAATTCATGTCCCTTCTTGAAGCCACCATTTTCATAAGAAAAAAAATACTCTGCCCAACCTAGGGTGCCCTACCATTCCACATAAATTTCTCTCTACATACCAAATACTAGGATAGTTAATCTACAACATTTAGGACCCATTCCACAAGAAATAGTGGAGACAGAAAGTGGAATGGGTCAGTGTAGCATTTTGGAGACCCTCAACCCTTAATTCTATGTGTAACAGGGCAGTGACAAATATTTACAAAGAACTCGCACAAAATACAATGTTAAACCCTCAAACTTAGATCAAATTAAAGCTAATTCATGGTATTCTGATATGCAATGAATTTGAAATCATTAGAACACTATACAAGGTCGTACTCTTTTGGAAAAGATCAGAAAATAGTGCAATTTGCAAGAAATAACATTGAATTTATTAGAATGGTCTCAAAACAGACTTCAACAACCCCAAGTTCGAGCCTTTCAAAGGCCTTTTATATTTCTCCTATTCAAAAACTAACCATCCAACATTCTTAACTGTCTCTTAAACTTCTAAGACAACTTTTTTTTTTGTATAACAACACTTCTGCATTTTATGCAACTTCTTGACCCCAAATACAAATAACTTAAAAACCACCTTAGTTACATTGGAAATGGTCTCTAAGACCTTATTTAGTATAATTATACCTTGACTAAAACATAAAGACTCAAACTTCTCTAAATTCCTTAGACTCATCTAAATAATCTTCAAGACTTCCATTTTTCAACAATGTGTAGGTGCTCCTGCACCACATAGTATTAAGACATTTTTCATGATCTTATCTAATCTTGTATCCTCACAATACCTATATAAGAAATTCCTCTTGTATCATATTGTATCAACCCTAATTTTGGAAAAAAAATTAGCATTGAAAATTTGAACCAAATCCTAGGACCTACAAATATAATTTCCTAATAAAATCCATTATTAAAAATAACATTGACAATATGACTAATGATTTTATTTTTTTAATATTTTTGGATGAAATTGAGACCTAATGTAACTGAGAATGTCTAGTTTTAAAAAATAGTTAAACTTTAAACATATATATGTTGCAAGGTGTGTGCCCTTGGTCTCATTGTGTTGCAACGCAATGCTCGAGTTTGTGACATGGCTTAATCACCTCCCATGGATTTATTTTAACTCAGGCGGTTGTATCAGGCATTAATAGGTCAATCTTTTGGTGCAATGGCAATTGTCTATGCAAAAATTAGTATCAAAGCTTGGGTCACAAGTTCGAACCCCTCGCTTGCGATGGGGGATTTTTGCAAGGTGTGAGCCCTTGGTCTCCTTGTGTTGTGTAGTGTAGTGCTCGGGTTCATGGCATGGCTTAATCGCCTCCTATGGATTCATTAACTCTGGTGTCCATATTGGCCATTAACAAGTTAATCTTTTTTGTGCAACAATAACTATCTGTGCAACAATATATGTAGTTATTTGTTAATTTTCAAACACAAATCCACATAAACTTGAAATGATATATATTTATATTATTTAACAGTTTTTAATTATAAATTTTATTTTCTAAAAAATATGTGAGCTAAAGCTAGAAATTGTGCTCTATACACTTAAAAAATTCATGTTATTATTATTTTAGGTTAAATTAAGGGGGTTGTACATTAGGGGTTTGAGATTTGTACTATGATTCAAAAATATTTTTTTAAATCCATCTCATGCCTCAATTTTAATTGCATTTATCCACTAAAGGGTTTTTAAAAAATACTTTCATTTACTAGTTTAAAGGAGGGTTGTACACATGCATGTTTTTTTTTCTATTGGAGTTGAAAAATGTCACTTTTGCACACCCTTTATTCAACCAACATTAATCATCTAGGTATTAAAGTAAATTATCTATGTGAAAAATAAAAATAGAATCTTATGTTTCATATTTTTACACCATGTTAACATTATATTTAAAATTACTTCAAATATTTATCCCAAGTATAACTAATTGTAATTCCAGGCAAAAAATCCACTTTTGGGTCATTTTAGACCCAAGTGTTGCTTTGCAATCACCCATAGCAATGAGAATATTATCTTCATATACATAATCTAGACATGAAACAGTTAAGGATCTCAAATGTGCATTAGTATCACCTTTACCATGTTGTACATTTAAATTGAAGTACCACAAAACCATTAGGAAAAGGACAAGTGCCAATATCAAATGCATGTGATATATTTTATGCTTCAATATATTTATCTCTATCTTCATTATTAGGGATGGTATTGACCTTATACTCCGCTCTATCTAGATTTTGAATAAGTGCATCCAAGTTCGAAGTAAGCAAGGTAGTGGTAGGAATGTGAGACACAAAAGGATTTTTTATACATAGGTTGATAAGAAAGGGAGTGATAATTCATATACATGGCTATGGTAGGAGTATAATTTGGTAAGGAATAAGATATGAAAGAGGGATATGGTATCGGATATGGAACTAGGAAAGGGACAAAAGAATAACCTAGATCAAGATAGGATGTGACAATAACAATGGTCTCTAACATGATAGTGAGAGGGATGGAAGGAGGAGGCACAACAAAATTAGGAACAAAATTAGGAACAAAATCAGGAAGAAATTGTAAGGATGATGCACCATTCAAACAACTAGGAGTAAACTCAAAACCAATGCCTTCAATCACTTCAAAATCAAATGGATTATTAAGAAATAAATCATGAAAATTGCAAATCAAATATTTACGGCTACCCACCTCAATTAAATAACAATCACATATGTAAATTGTGGTTGTTTCAAATATCCATCATGATCAAAATTCTCAACCTTATCCTCAATAGTAGTAGTAACACCATTCTCACTAGATTGAATGATTTGAGGTTTCAAATAAAGGCTTCTCCTTAAGGAAAAGCAAGTTTGTGGATGAGACATTGGCATCCAAAAATTCACAAAACTATATAGGCCAAATCATAGAAAAAGGATGTAATATATAATATAAATTTAAAAATTAGCAAGTAATTTGATATGAAAATAAACCAAGTGAAACCCTAGAGGTAAAAATAAGCAAGAGTTGGGTGAAATGAAGATAGAATATAACGTAATGAAGCACAAAAACTTTCAGGTGTAATAATAAAGCATAAGTAGGAAATGAAAACCCTAATGAGATCTAAAACTAAAATATGCATTAAAAAAATATCTAGCAACCTTAATTATGATAAAACCTAAGGTCAAAACCTTAGGTTATGTATGAATGCTAAGTTTACAAATAAATGGAATGAAACTAAATGCTTTCACTGCCATTTATTTGGGACAAATACTTAAATAATAATTAATGCCTTGGGATTAAGAACTAGAAATGGAACAATAAATGTAGAATTGAAGTTATGAAAAATTAAATAAATCAAATACAATACTTATCTTAAAAAATTAGAGGAAATGTTGTTGAAGATTTCAAGAACTAGTTCACCATTGTGTTGGGAATTTAGGGCTTGGTTAGATAGATGTCTCTAAATCGCTAGAATGATTGTTCTCTACTATAGTTTAGATCTGCGTTTGCAAAATTGATCTCCAAATGTGGTAGTGACCTAATGTGCAAAATTAAACCTAGCCCTATGGAACTGAACTAGAAAGGAATTGATGACTTTAATAAATTTGCCTCAATTTGTTGTATGTATATCTAAAGTGGGGTGGTGTCTACAAACATTATTTAAGAAATTTCTAAGAGACATGTTCTCCTCAATAAAATCCCTAGACAAATCAATTGAACAACAGTAAATCAAGATTAAAAAATAATAATAGAGAAGCATAGAATATGCCTAATATGGTGATGCAAGCTAATGATGCAATAAGGATGCTCCATAATTCTGTCATAATTCTCTCTTATGAATAATAGTCTTTAATAACTACAAGGTGATAGTGTTTTATAAATGAATAATGAATATCCTTAGATACATGATCATATGATTCAAATATGCACAAGCATGCTCTAGATTAGTTCACAATTTCCAGTGAAATAGTCAATGAAGACTCCAATTTAAATTTTGAATTTTAGACGTTGTAGATATAAATATGTGATTGTGAAAATAATCTGGATCAATTCCACAATGAGAAATCTAGATATCATAACTAGTTTAGATTATTATAAAATAATATGATGACTCAAATCTCATACATAAAGATTTCACTTTTAAACTTGTTACTGTATAAAATATGTGGGCCCAACACATACAGAAAAAGGGCATCGATATGGAATTTTCACCATTGAAAAATTATACCTATAATACTAATATGTACAGAATTTCGTACATCATAAAAATTTACAATTATAGTGCCTTTCATATTCAAATTTTGACAAGAACTGTGTAATTGAAGAGCATTCTACAGAGACTACACAGGCAAGAGTGGCCATTAAATATCAATCACTATATAATTATTGTTGGACATAGAGGTTGTCGGTGGAGATACGTTTTGTACTGTTAGTTGTAAGGGCCTTTCAACTTAGATTTACTAAATGAAACTGGAATCTGTACAAAAGCAACTTGAATCTGCTTATGCAAAATCTGTCGATTTCAACAAAAAAATCTTAGATTCCAGATCTTTACAAAATATATGTTTGGTATTCTGTCTTGGTTATATCTGTTTTAACAAACTTCTACGTTGAAAGCTATTTTTAGCCAGAAAATGATTGTTTTTCATTTACCTTATTATTCAAAGTTTGTATGGAGCTGAGTCACCTATACCCCCAAAGCACAGTAGCAACTGGGAAGACACTTAAGGAGCTTAAATTGGCATTATGTTGATTGTCGATTAAACTAGAAAAATATCTCTTCTGAGATATGAAGGATTACCTTTTTTGCGGAAAAGAAATTCGAAGTCTAAGTACAGACAGGATTGTAAGGATTGCAGAAAGATATTTAGTATTCAAAATATTTCTGTCATATCAAAGATTTAATAGCACAGTAGCAGAATAGACATGGTAGACAAAATACTGCAAGTTGAGGTCAGTTCTATCTAGTGGGTTCTTTATGGTTACCAACCAAAAAGAAATTGCCTGAAGATTGCCAACTAAAATTGACAGCAAACCAACCAAGTTACTGATAAATTGAAAGGAAAAGAAAGGACCGTTTAAGATCCACGGTATCGTACTTAAATAATGGGTACTTTTTGCCTGTATGGTAAGTATTATGTAAGTCTTCCTGCTTGTTAACCACATATGAGTTCAAGTGGGAATAATTTCAGGATATTTTTTTATCTATGATTGTTGATGTGTGTGCGTCATATTCATTATTCGATTTTGGTTAAACAGTATATTTTAAGTTTTGACTTATTTAGACGGTTTATTTGAATTGTACTAATAGGTGGGTTCTATTAGAGAAGCTCGTGTGATTTCAATTGAACTATCCAAACAAGTCAACTATTAATATGATTTCAGATAAACCGTCCATAAAAATGCTGTTTAAACATGCTCCACAATTCTTTAAAAACAGTTATCTTGATTAATCATGCAGTTATACAAACATTATTAACTATTTAAACTATCGATGCAATATTCATCTCTGTTGGTAGTGAAAAATGGTTAAACAAAGAACCAATGTTTTGGTTGTGCAGAAATTTTCTCTCAAATTTTAACTTGGTGTTTTATTATTTTCAAATGAATAAGATGTGGCTATTATTTTTTAGCTCAGAAGTCAGAACACAGCTGGAAAATATCTCTGTACATGAATCATGTGTTAAAATATAAATCTAATCAATCTGGGCATCTCATGCACGTCCATTTCCGAGCAGAAATTTGTTTTGCATCGGCTTAACATAAATAATAAGTACTGGGCCAACACCCACGTGACTGCATTTTCTCTTCTGCTAAGATGAAATAAGGCCCATCATCTTCAACAGTGAAGGAATAAGATGGCTCACATGCATTGTCCTCCATAATGAATCCTCAATACCAATTTGTCACGAAATACCACTGTTCTGTACTAGATTTATTCATTTATGACTGTGCTCACTGACTACGTATATTTCTTTATTGGGTGCCTGAAAGTTACTTTGAAATCCTATATATATTGATAAAGTCTGCTAATCTGATTACGCTTCTAGTACCAAGCAATAGCTTGTAGTTTAACCAAGCCACATTTTGCTCTGTTCTGAAACCAATGGCAAGAACAAAGAGAAATCCATATGCTTTATTTTTGAAGCAAATAAAAGAGTTTTGTTGTTCAGTCAATGCCCATAAGGCAGATGGGCTTTTATTCTCTCCTAAAAAGAGAAGGTATTTCACATTGGAAGATGGCACTAGAAAATCGTCATCATCTAATGTTGTTCAAAAAGATGTTCCCAAGGGACATTTTGCAGTATATGTTGGGCATGAGAGAACTAGGTTTATCATCCCCACAGCTTATTTGAGTAATTCCCTGTTTAAGACACTGCTGCAGAAGTCTGAGGAAGAATATGGCTTTGATCATCAGATGGGCATTACCATTCCCTGTGAAGAAGTCGCTTTCCGGTATCTGACATCCATGTTAGGGAAAAAGAATCCAGAGCTTAAAAGTTTGGAGCTGGATGAGATCATCGGTATGCATTGCTATAGATAGATGGACTGTGAAAGTTAGGGACCTGAGCTTTACTCGGACATCTTCAGCTTGATAGAATATAGGAGATTGAATAGAATCCAGTTGTGCAGATAATTCTTTGTCAAAAAAAATTTGGAATGAAATAATTTGTTGGATAAGTGTTGCATATTTTTTATGTTTCAACTGTTTTTGATATTTTAAAACATTCATGTTTATTTTTTATACGATCTTTATCTGTAAAACTGTGTTTGATATGTTTATTCATATCAATACATATTTAAGAGTAAAGCAAGAGAGATTCATATCAACACATATTTAAGAGTGAAGAAAAGAGGTTCATTCGTAAATTTGAAAAAGAATTGAATTTTTTCTATAATATTTTTTCTTACTATGCTGAATTTTTAACTCAAAAATAATTTGAAATAAAAATATTATGTATTATCTTTGTTTTCCATTTATTCCTTATTATTATAAATTGTATATACATTATTTCTATTATTAAACTCCTTTTTAAATATCCAAATGCAATTTTTCACTTTCCCACCAACTAATCGAGGTTGCCTAATTATTATTACCATGGCATGTGTCAATAACAGTGCAAATCAGTCAATGGATCAGTAGAGGTATTTACTTATTATATTGCTAGATAAATAACTTATTAATTCTTGTGCTGAGTCCCTTTTTTAATGTCTTATTCAATTTTCATTTGGGGGATGTATACTCATAAAATATTCACGTAAATTCAAATACTTTATATCATATCTAATATATATTTAATAGGTTTTTTAACAAATAAATACGTGTGCGTTGTATTAACTAAGAAGAAAATTACATAGTCTTTTGGCTAGAGCCAATTACTTCCCAGGGTTATTTGCCACCAAAATCGGGAACACAGTTGCAAAAAAAGGAGTTAATTATAATCCTACTATGTAGTCATTTTTTGAAAACTATATAGAACCTAGTACCTCTAGAAGGCATGGTTTTGCTCGGTTCAATCCAAGCGCTCCTCCTTAATATCCTCCGGCAACCATTCAAGACCCTCTGCAAGCGCTATTGCAAGAATCCTCTTCAAGAAAAGAACACTTTTTGCAGCGACCTGGCAGTGGCGGGGGAGGGAAGAGTGGATGGAAAAGAATATCAACGGAAACCATTCCACTTCCCACCCCAGAGCCATTATCTTGAAGAATCCATGGGCAGGGGAATCCCACGCCCCTCTAGTTCTACCACCATTATCAAAATGTCCTCCAGACCACCCAAAAACTGCCATCTAATGAGTCTCTTGCAGAGCATCTCCGCAAGTCCATCGATTCACCCTCTTCTATGAGGGAAGCAAGGAACATTGACAATATGCTTGTGTTGACCCTATGGCGATGGTTCATAGTCATGAAAGCCTCCCCCAAAACGCCCTTGATAGCCTGCAATATTAACCCGTGATGAATTTTAAAAACACTCTTTAGCCTCCTATCCTTAATTTCTCCCAAGAAGGCCATCTATCTGCACGAACAGGTTAGTCGAAGAGGGGTGTCCATTTCTCCCGCTCATGGGCACTCTTTGTTGAAATGTGGAGTAAATGCATCGACTCGGTATTAATGTCGCCGCATCGAAATACCAACTTAACCTATCATGAGGGAGTATTCGACGTCACTTTTTCGTCCCTGGACAACTCCACCATTGTGTCGCTCGATCCAGAAATGATTACAGCAAATGCCTTTTAACATAATGATTATAACTAGCACTTGCATGGAAAGGAGGTGCAATGGTCATGTCAATTGTATTTTATAGTAGTCTGAGTCAAAATAAAATATGTTTAAAATCTTATTTTGTATAAAGTATGTTCTAGATTTTTTCTACTTGAAAAAGAATTAAAAATCATGTACAATACACTCGTATTTATTGCTGATAATAGATCAGGTTTAGGAAATGTTTTCAAGGAATAATCAAATAACCCATCTATGAACTGATGACAACAAGACCAATAGTCAAATGTAAGCCATTTGCTGACCTATTTCTGTTGTTGGTTTGCCTAGGTAGGCGAATAATATAGGTGCATTGAATTTGTAGATTTCTAGAGATGAAACAATGGTGGTCTACCTAAAGAGTACTCGTATGTAGATGATTTGGAGTAACCTTAGCGCCCTCCCAACCAGATCTAAGGGCATGGATCCTAGATATTTGTGATTCCCTTCGTTCCCTATATGATGAAGGTGCGTTGATAACAGGGAATGGGTAGAATTCTCCAAATACTATATTTATCAGGTATTCAAAATACAATTTGTTATTTATAATTAAATATTATACTTTTATTAATAAGAATTGTTTAAATTGTAAACTTATAAAATTTCAATACTAAATATTTACAAAATTTATATTGATGATTAATAATAAACTTAAAAAACATATCATCTTAATGACATGTGAAATGCTACCAGCGCAACATACTTCATGTAGAAACATGTGAGGGATTTGGACATGGGGTTTCCTTTGTGACCCACCAAATGTTTGCATGCCAAAAACTAACAAAAGCAACATGCAAAACACTAAATAGAGAATAGGAAATCAAACAAAAGAACAAAACTATTGGTAAAATGTTAACACGCAATAAGTGTTGACAATTGTTGCATGGAGTTGCACAACCTACAACTCCAAAGTTTACCTTTCATGCATATTCATAGATTTAGTTAGTCTTTATTTAGTTTTAGAAAATTAGTTTAGTCTTAGTTTGCTTTTGTTTAGTTTCAATTGATAGACTTATATTTCACCGCCTTGTTGCTAGCGTAAGGAATAATGCATGACATGTGCATGCGTAGTTTTTAGGTTTTGCAATCTATTTTTAGATGTTGCGATCTGAGCAACAATGTAGTTCTTCTTTAGAAAATCATCATTAATATGTAGTTCTTCTTTATAAAAGCATCATTAATAAAGACATTAATTCAGCCTACAAAATATAGTTTTTTTATGTGTGCTCTATTTCATTTCTGAGTTAGATGTTTTAGTTCTCTACATGTAATATTGTTTATTCTGTTGTTATCTTTTTTAACCCATTAGTACAGGAATTAGGCTTTCTTTAGATTCTACATTTGGTATCAAAACAGGTTATTAATTTTTGTGCTTATGTCAGGTCTAAATTATTTGAGAATTCCTAATTTCAATGGAAGTGACTATGAATATTGATGCATCAAGATGACCTTTTTGATAGGGAAAGATTTGTGGGAGATCGTAGAAATGGGTTATGAAGAGCTAGTAGATTGGAATGTTCTCCCAGCCAATGACATAACAACTAAGGAGGCTAAAAAAAAATCTCAAGCCTTGTTTCATATTCAAATAGCTCTTGATAAGAGCTTATTTCTGAGGATTGCAAGTGCAAAGTCAGTTGTAGAAGCTTGGAAGACTCTAAAGGAAGCTTACCAGGGAAGTGACCAGGTCAAGATTGTGAAGTTGTGGACGTTGAAGAGAGACTTCAAAAATTTGAAGATGCAAGAAACTGAGAAAGTAAGTGATTATTGTTTAAGATTCAATGATTTGGTTAATAAAATGGCCACTCTAGGAGAATCAATAAGCAATGAGGTGGTAATAAAAAAGGTTTTGAGGTCTCTAATATTCAGGTGGAGCCATGTTGCTATAATCATTGAAGAAAGCAAGGATTTTACTACCCTTCAATTTGATCACTTAGTTGGATATCTAATGTCTCACGAAGAGAGATTGAGAGATTCATTTGGGAAAAGTGATGAGAAATCTTTTTCCTCCAAATTGCAAATTACAAAGAATGAAGATGCCAGTAGTAGCAACCAAAGTGAAGGAAGAAGTCAAAATCAAAATTCTTCAAGAAGAAATAGAGGAAGAGGTGGTTCAAGAGGAAGAGGTGATTCAAGAAGAAGAGGTAGAGGTAGATTTGATAAGAGAAATATCCAGTGTTACCATTGTAATAGGTATGGCCAATTTGAAAGGGAGTGCAGATTAAAAGAAGGTAATAAAAATAAAAGTGTTCATTATGCTCAAGAGGGCAATGAGGCTCCTCCCAATAATTTATTTATATCTTATGACAAAGATGAAAATATTTCTAAAGATGTTTGGTATTTAGATTCGAGATGTTTTAACCACATGTCAAGGAATGAGAAGTTTATTTCTCTAATGGATGAAAGTTTCAAATCGGCCAACATCAAGCTTGGTGATGACAAATCGTTGGAGGTTGCTACAAAAGGAGCTATGGAAGTTCCTACTAAAGGTATGAAAAGTCTTAAAGACATTTATTACACTCCACAATTAAAGCATAATCTATTGAGTGTTGGGCAATTGTGTGAGAAAAATTATAAGGTAGTGTTTGAAAATCAGCAATTATGCATAATTTATGATAAGAACCAAGGCAATAGGGTGGCTATAGTTGTACCTATGTCAGAGAATAGGATGTTCCCATTGAAGTTTGGAGAACATAGCAGAAATCTTGCTAATATTGCATATGAGGACAAAAGTTGGTTGTGGCATCTCAAGTATGGGCATTTAAATTTCCATAGTTTGAAAATTCTAACAATAAAAAACATTAGTTTCTAGTTTGTATAAGGTTGAAAAACATAAATAAGTTTGTGAAGGATGTGCTAAAGGAAAAAATGCAAGAGAGAAATTATCAAAAGGAAATGCATGGAGGGCCCATTATCCCCTTCAGTTAGTCGATTCAGACATTTGTGGTACTATGTAGACAAAGAGTGTGGGTAAGTCATCATATTTTATTACTTTTATTGATGATTACTCATGAAAGTGTTGGATTGATTTTTTGAAGACCAAAGATGAAGCCCTTGAGAAGTTCAGGAGGTTTAGAGACCTTGTAGAAAAGGAAAAAGGATGTAGTATCAAATGCTTAAAGATTGGTCATGGAGGAGAATTTTGTTTAAGATATTTTTAGAATTATTGTGATATGTATGACATCAAAAGACAACTCACCACTGCTTACACACCTCAAAAAAATGGAGTAGTGGAAAGGAAAAACCATACAATGGTAGAAATGGCAAGAAGTATGCTACAAACCAAGGGGCTTAACAATTCTTTTTGGGGTGATGTAGTTGCTACAGCAGTATATATTCTTATTCAGAGGCCCACCAGTGCACTTGATATGATGACTCCATACAAAGCTTGGTGTTGGCCTCCTACAATCATTTAACAACTAAGCCCTTAAAGTTGTGATTCAGAGATTGGACATCTAATCTGAATAGCTATCTCTATCATCATGAAGGTGCATTTTACTTGTCAACCTAGGGATGTAGACTTGAAATAGGTCAGCACAATATGTGCACTAGGAATCTAAAGTAGCCATATTCATTCTACAGCTAAGAAAGACATAATGTTGAAAGTAAATTGCTTGGAAAGAAATAACATAAGTGTTGAGCATCAACCAATAACTATACTAAGATGAAGTGCATGACAAATGAAAATTTGAGCAAATAGACAGCAAAATACTCTGTTTGCTTTGGCTACAGGAGCAATCATAGAATGGAATTCTAGTGGTTGCGGGAATAGACGGTGTCAGATTCTTAACTAATTGTTGAATAGAAAGTAATAACTAAACTAAAGAATGGAATGCTCACCAAGTGGGCCCCCTTGGATGAGTATCCCTTAAGACAAATGTAAACTCAAATGCACAAACTTATAACTTCATTTTATTCATTGGAAAGCATGAGTACAATAGAGCAACATAACTGTATTACTGAAAAACTAAGAATGTGAGTACATCATCAAATTAATCAACCTCCAGAGAAGGAGCATTTGAGTCTTATTTATAGGAAGAAAAACTACTAACTAACTACCTAGCAAGGCGGTCAACTCCAATAGATTAGGAGGACGCCACTTTAGGGAAAGCATAAAAAGTGGAAAGGAGGTTATGCATGTGTGGAATATGGTCAAGCATGTTTTCCTTAACGTAGATCTAGTACAACAGTAACTCCTAGATTCGCTCAACAAACTATTAAGACCATTTACAAGACAGTTACAATTCTTCAATTTAAACTAGGAATCACCCTCCATTGAGAGTCTTCCCTCCATTGACCTTTGAATGATCACCTTGTTGACCTTTATGACAAACGACCAGCTAGCAAAATGTTCCACAATTTTGTAGGTTCTAATTATATCTACACAACAATATTAGTACAAACAATAATTGCATATCTATAACTATCTTAAAGTAACATTCATTAATCCACATGTAAAATTAACATAGATAGTTCATATAGCATGCCAATGTCATTTAAAGGTTACAAAAGTAAGCTCATGTTCAATGTCTATGGTTTTGAGGAAATATCATAAAAAGGTCAACATCCAAGTATCAAAGTTTATGACAACAACAGAAAATGGATAACAAACTCTATCAAAATTGAACCATAAATTGAACTCATCGTTCCCCCCAACCTAAGGTTTTGTTGGTCCTCTAGTAGAGGAAGGGTTGTTCTTTTGCTTAGTCAATGCCCTAAAATTTGCAACTACCAGTTGTCCTACATCAGTTCTTGTAGTGTATAAATTAGGGTCCTAATAGAACCCTTGCTTGTTGTCCAACCTGATCCATCTTTGCCTCTCTATAGCTATATCATATTGGTAATACCTAAAATTTTTCATAGGCCATAATAGGATAGGTGGCTGAAAATTTAATGGAAGCCAAAATTGTCCCTTCAACCTTCTAATTTGTATATATCTATCAACTCTTTTGCATGCTATAGCATAGTTCTACAGAGAGTGAGGCTCAGCTTGTTTTAACTCATCAGTCAGACTATTCCACCTCTGTGACATATATCTCATTATAGATTCCCCTGTGATTTTTGCTACTTTCTCATATTCTTTGTAAACTGCTTCTCTCACAGGCAAGATCCTACTACTATAGCTTGGTCGGTAATGGAATCTATGCAATTCCTTGAAAATGTCTCCTAGGTTTCTAGATTCATCCCTAATGGGTAGGGAAGTGTTGGATTATATTTTCCTATAAGTCCTGAACTGTTGTCCCCAACTAATTTCATTATGTATCTAGGACATGAATGCCCTTAATTGGAGATCCCCAACATACAACAATGGATTCCAATCATGATCTTAGAACACAGCATAATTATGCAAATAAAATTCACACAACAAATTTTTCATTTGAGGAAGAGCAATCTGATAAGCCTAGAAAAATTCAAGAGGAGTCTCAATGGAAGGATTCAAACCTGAAATAATCCTTGCTAGTTTAGAAGAAAGAAATTCTTCTCCTTCAAATATAGAGCATAGACCCTTGGAGGAGTTCTACACTCTAATATCTAAGCTACTAAGGCTGCTATATTGTCCACCTTTTTCCTTTAAAGCAACAATTTTTGTATTCTTCTCTTCTATCTCTTCATCTTTCTTCTTAATTTCCTTCTTCAACCTATGTTTCTCCTCTTTCCATTCCTCTTCCCTCCTTTGCATCTCATTCCATAAGTTCATGGCTACCATGTGCATTGAAAAATTAGAGGGCTTATGTATTCCTACCAAAAAAATTCATGGCACTGATGCTTGCTCTTCATGTGGCCACAGCTGTAGGGATTAAGATTGTTTAGCCAATTCTGACTGCAAGGGTGTTGATTGTTCTCCCAGTTTTGGCTGAAGGAGCTCTTGTTCTTTCTCTTGGTACAAGAGTTGTTGTGCAGTTTTAGCACACACGCCCCACTGAAAGCAGGGACCCTCTTTCACTTTAGTTTTTGGTGTCCTGGCCCTTTCATTTTGAGGATTTATCTTGCTATGGAATTTTCTTAAATGTTTATTTTGATTGCCTAAGTGTTTCCCCCAAGTTATTCATTGAAAATCTTAAGTTCTGGGTGAATTTTGGGTTTTTACCCTAGTTCGGGACTTTCCACCCCAGCCGTATTTTCCCGGATCCTACTCAGATTCCAACTGGATGCTATGGTTCAGAGATTTTCATTCTTCGCGGAATTCCTTGTGGTCCAGATATTTTTGAATTTTGTCCTGTCGTCGGGTTACCATATTTTCCTAGTTGTCTTGTTGGTGGTATTAATGTCATTTGTACAATTGGTGAGGGATGTATTTAACCGATCTCTGATGGATTTTATGCCATTATGCTTTATTGTTTGTCATCTATTGAGCTAATTGTGAATTATTCGATTTGGTGAAGACTAATTGTGAATTATTCTGACTAATTGTGAATTATTCGATTTGGTGAAGACTTCATGTGCATTTCGTTGTTGTTCTTTGTTGGACACCATTAAACTGGTATTTGTTGCATCATTCAATTTTTGCTGCGTCAAATGGTATGTATTTGATTGCCCTGATTTTGATTGATGATTGGGGATAACTCTTTGATGTTATAGAGTTTATTGGTGTCCAGATTCTTGAATGTTTGATCATTTCATGGCTAGGGTTGCATAACATTGTTTGATTTATAGTCTTCCAAGGGATTTCTGAGCTTGTTTGTTTCTTTGCATTATGAGGAGTCTTTCTTGAGAGTCATGATTTCCCCTAGTAAAGACTTAGCAGTTGAAATGATTGAATCCTTAGCTTGCCTGTGCATTAATGGCGGATTTGTAGGGTTTGACTTAGGGCATCACTATTTAACTTTAGTCTGCTTTCGAATTGGCCTAGAATTCTAAGAAAACCTATAGAGGGACCATATCAAACTTGTCTCTGGCCTAGATTCTTGAAATTTATGATCAACCCATTATTCTGAGAAAAATCGTCATTTAGTGTCGAAGTTCGGGTTTCATTCTCAATTTGGGATTTTTCGTCTCTGGTGGATTTTCCGGCTCTGGCGGGTTTTTCGGCTCTAGCGGATTTTCCTGATTCCCTTCATTTTCCTGGAATTCGCATACTCTCGGAGTTTCACCTTATCCACAGATTTCCTTTGGCATTTTCCCGAAATCCTTGATTCCATGTTTTTTCCAAAATTTGCCAAGTATCTCCTCCTTCGCGGAAATTCGTCTCTAGCAGATTTTCCTAGAATTTGATGAAATATGAAGGAATATGGAATAGCATGATGTGTTAATGAGTGATGGTGCATTTTATGATTATTTTATTCTATTTTGAGACCTCACATGTTGTTTATTGATTAATAATGATCGGATTGAATTGCTAATAGGTGTTTTCATGATTATTCTGCTGGAATCCGTCTGGCCTGGAATTCTTTGAAATTCCTCCATGGCTTGGATTCCACTGATGGTCTTGAAACCCAAAGTTTAACATGATCATTCTATATGATGTTTAATAAGGTTTAATGATGATTTTGATTGATTAACCTTTGTTGGTGTGATCTTTATTATGTTTCCTTTGTTAAGTGCAGGCTGAATCTAGCAAGGTAATAGTTGGGAAAACTAAGGGGGACATGGAGGGATCTTTAGTATTTGAAGCAAAAAGAATCAAGATGGTCATCAAGAGTAAAATCTCAAAGAGTAGGACTACTTCTATCTAGTCAGAGGTGACAGACACGAACGTTGGACTATGAATGGTAACACAGGATCTTCCTCTGGTGGCTAAGATGATGTTAGAATCAGGATTGGCACACGTAGCTGGTTTCCCTTCCACGGTGCAGTGCTATGAGTTAGTCCTTGAGTGTGCCAGGCATTATGATGGTGATACACAAAGGATAATTGGTCCTCAGGGGAGGATTGTGGAAAATTTGAATCTTGTCTCCATAGCTCAAACTTTTGATATGCTAGATAGGTCTCATGTGGTGGAATTCAACATGGAAGCAGCCAAGGATTACTATGAAGAACAGACTATTAAATCTTAGCAGCTCATCAATTCCTGGATGGAGAAGCCTAACTCTCATTATTCCAAACTACCTAAGCATTTATTCAGGGCAAAGTTCAAAAAGGAGTATTATGATGCCATCACTCTTCTTAGAAGGGTGATTGGATTAAAGAATGTTGGTATGTCTGAGAATTGGATGTTTCATGTTATTGTGAGGATGGAACAGGAAAAGACTAACTATCATTGGGTAGGTGTCATAAGTAGAGTGATTCATGATCAATTGTCCAATGTGTTGCAGACCAAGACCTTCACAATGACCTCGTACTTAGTCTATGCACTTGCAATATTTCATCCATACAACGGATTAAGTACCAAGGGTTTCTTTGGACAGGATATTATTTATGAGGTGTAGCCTCAATTGCACTTGGGAAGTTCGAGTTACAGGAGGGTGAATGATGCATTCACCATGCATATCACTAGGTTGTTGTAGGGTGCAGAGCACATGAGAATTTCTAATCAAGCCAAGGAGCTCATCAAGAAATATGGTGCTTGGTTCATTCAATTCCCAACCTTCTCATATATCCGGATTGATGGTTGTCAAAGGGCTCCATACAGACTTCTAAGGTATCCCACTAATCATATCATACTTCTGGAGGTCACTCGATAGATATGTGATTTTGATGATGTTGTTAAAAGAGACAAAGATAAGACTGGTTTTGGTGGAGATTTTCATTTGAGGATAGATACTAGAGAGGCATGTCCTTCCATTATTTCTACCCTGGCTTCAGAAGAAGAGATGAGTACTCTTGGCTTATCTTTCCATTCCAAGAGGTCCAAATTTGATATAAAAGGTGAAGCCCAAAAGAAGGCCAGTAGAGAATATAGCCATAAGGTTGATCTGGAGGACTACTAGGCCAATTGCAGTGATGAATATGAGGTAAGGAAGAAGATGTTTTCTCGACTTCTAGTTGAATTAGTCTATTTACATAATGTGAAGATAGTTCCTGATCAACTCGAAGATGATAGGGATTTGATTCAGGGCCATGCTTATGAGGCAGTTAAGGACAGGTCGATTGGTGATGTGGATTGGCTAGAGGAAGAAAAGATAGAATTAAAATAGTTAATGGATCCAGTCACCAAGTTTACCAGAATGTGGCTAAACCATAAAATGTGGGAGTTGGAAAATGAAGGTGTACAATGCACCTATGATCTAATGGGAGATTTGGACCCTCATTCCACTTTTGAGGAGTCAACTGAGCAAGATCCTAAGGGAAAAGGTAAGATGGATTCTCCTTTTAAAATCAAGATTAAGGGTGTTTAGGTGGAGGAAGCCCAAGAAATAGAAAAATAGAGAAATCCCATTGCCAAGAAGAGGGGACATACTTCAAGGAGTAAGAAGTCTAGTAGGGAGAAAACTAAAAAGCAGAGTCATGAAGTTAATGTTCCTATGCCTAAAAGAAGGAGAATTGTGAGATTATCACAAAAGGCAAGTTCTAAGGATGGATTTGAAGTGGATCCACCCGTGGTAAATGTAGAGAGTTCAGAGGAAAAGGTACGGGTGTACACAAGGAGGTCAAGGACTCCTTCTCCCAAGGATAGTGTGCCCAAAGAAGATCCTCCTCCAGTTACTTCTCATTAGGAGCAGCATGATGATGTTCCTTCTTCCCATGAAGCTCAAAACAAACCAAGTCAATCTAAGAAAGCTAAAGATCATCTAGACACTGAGGGAGAGGAATTTCATGAGGGTGACCTTTATAGTGCAGAAGTAGAAGTTGAAAAGGTGATGCAGTCTCCCTTGGTTGCATATGAAGTGTCACCTGTTAGGACTAAAGAGGTCAAATCGCCTCCAAGAGAAGAAGAAGCAGAAAAGATTCCATTGCCTGAGCACAAGGAGGAACATGTTGAAGAAAAGGAGAGTAAGGCAGATGAGGTTCCTGAGAAGTAGAGTTTGGATAAAGAGGCGCCTAGGGGTTAGCAAGAGGAAGTGGGACAGAGTGAAGTGTAGTTAGAGTCCACTGCTCCGGATCGGTTGGACAAGGAAATAAAGAGAAAGCAGGTTGTTGTGGAGGACACTCCACCTAACTGGGATGAGTTGTTGGCCAAGATTGGAAAAGATAAGGGTAAGAAGAAGGCCAGGGTCATCTCAAAGATTGAAAGAGATGAAACAAGTAATAGGGTGGTCCACATTGCAACTCCTGCTCCGGATAAGAATAGAGATGAGGTAACTACAAAATATTACAATCTACAGAATATCAATTTAGGGCTCACTTTCGTTGAGCAAGACATTGAATATTATCAAGGTTCTAGCACAGTTATCCTGGGGAGATTGAGGAAAGAAATTCAAACTAAGTAGGAGTTGAAGAAGGAAAATGAAAAACTGAAGAAATGCTTGGAGGATTTGATGAAACCCTTGCAATCCATTAACCCCTCATTCTCTGTTGCAAATCCCTTACCCTAGGAAACTATCACTGAGCTTGAGATAATGAAGGCTTCCACTCTTGCTACTACAAATTGGCTGCAAGGGGTGCGAACAAAAGGAAATGATGCTATCAGGGACATTCTATCATCTGGAAAGGATGCTATGAGGGCAGTTGATTGGTTGAAGGAAGTATTAGCTTAGGAAAAAGAAGATACAGATCTCCTATTGTAGAAAACTAAAACCATCATGGAGTACACCAAGGACAGGATTATAAGTGATGGAATTCTCCCTTCCTCCAGAGTTGTTGAACCTTGGGAGTGGTTTGAGGTGTTGTAAATCAAGGAGAAGGTTCTAAAGAAGATCTACAAGCAGAGGAGGAAAATTGATGATATCCTAACTGATGTCTATAATGGTTGCATTGCTTTCTTTGAGATAATGATAGGGAGAAGGAAGATTGCCCCTAAATATTTGAGTTTGGAACAGTTAAGAAAGTGGTGGCATGATTTTTATGCTCCAGTCAGTGATGATTATGTTACTAAACACCAGTTAGATGATGCAGCCACCTACATTGCTATCATTGATAAATACCTAACATATAAGGTTGAGTGGGATAAATCGGTGAAACAATCAAGGGAAGATATTACATCAATTGAGAGCCGACTTAAGGTTTTTCCTTGACCACCTATGGCCGACTTGGATAGGGTGCTTTTGAAGGTGCATGAAATTTTGGATCAGAATAAAGACAAAGGGGAAGGTAGTTAATGATTGGCTACATCGAGATTTGTGCTTCCCTATTATTTTGGCATGCATTGGTTTGAGTTGCATTGGAGATCCCAAGCCAACCTAGATGAAGTTCATGCATTTAATGCATATTTTATCTCATTTTGAATTTATCTTGGCCCACTTATTGTGCCTGATTATTATTGTAAAACCCTAACTAGGCCGACATTTTTTTGGGGTTCTATAAATATGGCATTTTGCCTCATTTGTAAGGGTTAAGGATAGATAGACAAATAGAGAGATAGCTAGTGTAGAAGCGAATTAAGTAGAGAAAGAGTTACCAAGTAGTTGTTCTCAAGAAAATATTGTAATAGAAAGCTGGAATTGTTTCTACAGTGGATAATTTGATGCAAGTAATGACATTGTGATTGGTGTCATACTTGTGTTCTTATCTTGCATGGTTCTTGTTATTCTATCTTTAGAATTGCTTTGAGGAAAATTGATATTTAGGATTAGATTTGATTTAATGATGTTTATGGTTTGATATTTGAAGTGTTGCAGCAATCCTTGGTCCATACTTTTTGCAACTAACTGATTGTTAGTTGCTTTGCAAAGTTAGCCTGGACTTTATATCCATTATGTTTAGTTCAATTATGAGGGTTTATTCATTTCAATTGCAATAGGGTTGTTTTAATGAATGTTCATGATCTAAAAATCTTAACACCTTAGAAGATTGCACTGTTTCTATAAGATTGCAGATCCATCTGGGTCAAGTAGAAATCAATATTTGAGGGATTGGTCCATTCCAATTATTTCATCATTTGCATTGTTAATCTTAGGTTTAGTGTTAAATTTAGAAATCTCTTTGAAACCTTATATCTTTTTCTTTTTTTTATCATTCGAGTTAAATTTAGGATTGAAGTATCATTATATTGCTAGATCTGATAATTAGAGATTCAGTATTTTACTTGTAGTAAGGTCCCATTCTGATTACCAGCATTTTCACATTTATCACTGAGTTGTTTATGCATTGTCAAGACCTGAAATTAGAGACCTTGGGGTTATTTATTGAGGCTTGCTGATAGAAATTTACCTTTCAAGAGAGATAGGATATTATAGTATTTTTGAGTTGTTATTTTACATAAAATATCATCAACATATTGGCGCTAGGAGGGCCTAAATAAGCAAGCTAGATCAATTTTTGAATGCCATCTCTCTTGAAAGATTCAGAAGAAGAACCAGATCTACTCCAGGAGAGGAGGAATTTCAAGAATTACTAGACCCTACTAGGTCTAGAAGGACCAACAGAATGATGGAATCATCATCATCATCCTCCCATCCACCTTTGTCATCTCCATCATTCCCATCCTCATTAGGTTCATCTGAGTCTGAGTCTGAGAACATTCCCATTCCACAACCTCGACCAGTCATAAATCAGCCATTACCACCCCCATCTCCACCAATGGCTTTCCTAGCTAATAACCCATCTCCATTGAGTTTCGCCAATTACAATGTCATGCCCAAGAACCTTGAACACTTTTGTTCAAAGTTCCATGTTAATGATCCCAATAGAACTGTTGAGGAACACATCAGGATCTTTCAGACTGGCCTTAAGGATAGAGGAATCAATCATGAGGATGTAGCATGCAAACTCTTTCCTTATTCATTGGGAGAGGATGCATTCTATTGGTACAATCATTTACCTGGTGGGTCTATCCAGCATTGGACTGAGTTAGAGACTACATTCTTGCAAAAGTTTAGGGTTCCCATTAGTTCCAATGAGCTTTACCGTCAGTTCACTAATGTTAAGAGAGAATTCAATGAGCCTATAGGATCCTTTAACAATAGGTTTCATCATGCCTATACCATATTACAGGCTCCTTATGTTGTCGATCAAGCCACTACTTTAGAGGTTTATTATAAAGGTTTTGACAATCTAACATCTGCCTTCATTAAATGGAAAAACAACTCTCCCAATACCCTACTTGATGCCTATGTTGAGGTTGTGAAAGTAAGCACTGCCTTAAGACAACATGTGTCTTGACTTTTACCATCTTTAGGACCCATTGCTCACCCTGGACAAGTCCCTGCTCTTGACCAAGCTCTCGCTAACCATACTCCTATCCTGAATCCAGTACCTTAGTTGCCTATGGTTCCTCACCCAAGACCTCTTATGAGACAAGTTCCACCTGCAATTAGCTACCCTCAACAAAATGTGAATCAACCTCTTCATATATAGCCTCAAGCTAGTTTTCCCGCATATCTGTAGAATTCTGAAGTATTAAACCAATCACTGAATGTCAATTTTGCAGTATGATATTCCCAAAATAATGTGAATCAACCTTCATACAGTAATCTTGACAAGAGGAGACTAGATGAATTGTCTGAATAGGTGAAGAAGTTGAATATGGAGGTGACTTACTTGAGGAACCAGAACAGTCAGTTGCAAGTTGCTCAGAGAAATATGCAGTCCAATCAGAATAGAGAAAATCCACAAGGACAACACTTTGATAGAGGGCAACATCATGAAAGAGGATAAAATAATGAAAGAGGATACAACAATGACAGAGGATATAATAATGACAAAGGGTATAATAATGACAGAAGATAGAACTATGATAAAGGACAATCCTTAGGTCAGAACTTTGATAGAGGGAAAGGTGGTGGACAAGGGTTCGATAGGAGGCAGCCACCAGGACAGAACAAGACTTGGAACACAGGGCCTAACAATGGAGGATTCCCCGCCCTATTGGATCAACCAGTTAATCAGCCTATCAATCAGCCAGTTAATTAAGAGAAGCCTCCTAATGGTGTATATCTAGCTGAGGCTGCTTTATCAGGATGGTGTAGGCTCCATAAAACAAGTCAACATTCTAAGTTAGATTGTCAATAATTTCAAACAAAAACTTTGATTTTCCAGTATGAAGTAGAGAACAATGCAAGTAGTCAGGAAATGGTGCCATCTACTCCTTATGATTCACCAGTATTGGTACTAAATCATGCTCCTTTTCCACAAAGTAAGGAGAATGTACCTGAAGAGGCAGACTAGGTATGTGTGATAGGGCAAAATTGCTTGTTAAAAAATAAGATGCAAACACAAGAGAGCAAATAACAACTAAAAACACCCTACACCTCAAGATTGGCCTAGTTGTATTCAAAACAAAGCAAAAGATAGTAAAAGATTAGATATACCTTGTCTTGAATCGATCCTTTGGTTGGCCCTTTGATTGTAGATGGAATGTATGCTCCTTGATGACAAAGATGTGAAATGTGAGATGCAAATGATGCTTGAACAAAAATGGATGAAAATGGCTAAGTGTAGATTGAGAAATAAAATTGCAAGAGTTTGACTAGCAAAATGATCTCTCCAAAATGAGAGAAAAGAGAGGGTATTTATAGAGATTTTGGAAATCTCTAGGGAAATGGATGGCCAAGATTGAGCCACCAATGATCAAGATGTAGGGCCAAGGTGAGTTGAGAACTCACAAGCCCTCACATCTTGACATGTGGCATGTGATATAGCCCTAAAAGGTGAAGTGGACATGAGGTGGAAGGATAATACATGACATGGAGGGGGGTACAAAGTACCTTGGGATTGGACAAGATCTCCTCATAAAGGAGGTGCTTGTCCCCATGTGGGTGAGAGGACAAATGGGGAATTAAAAATTCCTCAAATATTCTCATGGGGAAGAGGAAGGAATTTAAAATTCCTTAAATGCATTGGGGAGATTAAATGTGAATTAAAAATTCACATAGGGAATGGAGATGCCTTGTCAAAAAAAAAAGCATTTAATAGGGTTGACTCAATTAAGTGATTAGGATTGTGCAAGTACTTGATTAGGCTGATTAATGAAGATTAGAAGAGAGTTAGATTTTACATGTGACTTGATGTGACAAGTCAAAGATCACATGGGGAAGAGTAATGGAGGATTAGAGGAGGGTTAGGTGGCTAAGAGAGATTAGAGGCCAACTTGCAAAAGTTGGAGGATGTGACACATCCTAATCAAGGATTAGGCATGTGCACATCCTAATGATGGGATTAGAAGATGGATTAGGATGAGATAAAAATGATGGAGGATGTGACATATGAGGAATTAAATAAATGTGATATTTATTTAATTCATTTGATGAAAAGGGGAAGGTATTTAATTATTTAACTAGATACCTTAGGGATTAGAAGAGCTTTAGAGGAATTAATTAAATAATAGTGATATTACTTAATTAATGCGGATAAAGGGATGTTTAGACGAAAGAGGATAAATTTGGATAAATTAAGTGTCCAAATTTAGGTGTCTACATTTTTCCCCTCTTTGAGATGGTGTTACAAAGTAGCATCATTTCAAAGAATATTAAAACATAGAACCTAGAAGAAGATGGTTAGATTGGGAAAGATGCCCCAGTCATTCAAAGGAGTGACTAGGAAAGGAAAAAGAAAATGATGAAAATTTTGGGATGAAGGATGCCCCCTCAAGAGGACATGCGGGTTCAAGAGAACATGGGTGTGCTCTCGAAATGGATGAGATGATGCAAGGGGAGATGAAAAAGATGATGCAAAGTGATGGGTAAGAAAGGATGAAAAGGTGGCAGCAGATTGGGAGGGGAATGTGATGAAGGATGAATGGATGGGGGGGTTTTGATAGATGAGAGGATGAAGATGAAATTCAATCCAAATGCAATTTTCCATCATTGGAGCACTGATTTTTGCTATAGCATAAGACACAAGATGCCAAGGTATGAAGAACCAAGGCAGATTAGTGTCTAATGCATAAAACAAACATAACAAACAAGAAGGCTATCCCAACACCCCAAAGTCACGATGACCTTGGTCGAGCCAGGTATTTGGATAACCACAAGCACACAAGGATGCCCCAGCGTAACACAAGACCTTTGAGATCTTGGTGGGTACTATGTGGGACAACCGATAAGACAAAGAAAAGATCAAGATACACCCCTATGTTGACTATTCAAAGCACACCATGATATGATCGATCAAGGCGACCATGACAAGTGATGATAGGGAGCTCAAATGATAAATAAAATCCAAAAGCATCAAAAGATCACAATAAATTTCAAACGTCCTTTGCCATAGGATCATGGGGATGGATGGGATTGATGAGGTCTGTTAGGAAGGATGCATCCTGTTGAGACAGATGATGGATGCTAAACTAAAAGATCGATATGACGCAGGATATTCAAAACTGATTGGATTTGATGATACAAGTGAATCTCATTTGTTAAGATCCAGCTAGATAAGAGCATAGCTTGACGATGCAACACGAGAGACATGACACAAGATAGGAGACTAACACATCCTAGCGACCTAGGGGCTCGGGGGTCGATCAAAGATTAGTCTTGCCTACGTGGAAGCGCAGAGCCCTCGTAGTTTGATAAAAGGTTGATGATAGACCATGATGGAGATTTTGATGGATGACCAAGATAGGATGGAGAATAGGAAAAAAGTGGACAATATAGATCGATGATAGATGGAACCCCGGGGGATGGATCAAATGATCGACCTTGCCTACGTGAAAGCGCAGGGGCAACGTAGTTCGACGAAAGATCAAAGACAAGTGATGGATAAAAGATGATGAGATAACCCTAGGTAAGGGGATAAAATTATTGGACTGACACGATGGGACAAGATAGACCTGTTAGATTGGACGGAGGATGATGGTGATCACAAAGCTCAGGGATGGGATAGTTATCCAAGTCATCAAGAGAGGAATTGGGAGGATGATAGGAGCGATAGATGAATGATGAGATGATGAATGATGAGATAGTAGGCTATAGCTAGATACTAATGACAAGGGATTATAAGATGGGATAAGGAGAAGGAGATGAAGATGGGAAGATGAAAAGGATGGGGGAGATAGGTAGGGATGGAAAGGAAGGTAAGGATTTGGAGATGAAAAAGATTGGTTGGATGGATGGATAGGAAGATAAGGATTTGGATGAGGAAAAGGTTACCAAATGGATAGATGAAAATGGATGCCATGATGGAAGAATAGGAAGATAAGGATGGGGAGATGGATATAAGGATTGTGTGGAGGGATGGGAAGATAAGGATAGGGAAATGGAATAGATTGTTGTGATGGAATGAATGATGTCTCCAAGGACTATATCATAAAGGAAGATAGATGCCCCCACTCTAGATATGTCATGTGCGGGGAGGAATGAAGGATGGAAAACAAGTGGATGGGAAGATAAAAGAGTGAGATGGATGAAGATAGGATGCATGGATAAGGAAGGGAGATGGAAGGTAGCATGACGGGTGGATAAGGAAGATAGACGAGTGCGAATGAGGATTAGGATAGTGTGCGGATGAGGGGAATGTATGCTAAGAGGTGTCCAAAACATGCTTATATGTTTGCCCCTAATTGTTACCAAGATCACAAGGAGGATGGAAGAATGGGGATAAGTGAGATATGCCAAGCAAAATGTGTAAGATAGGGAGGATGGAGGGGATGAATGAAAAGGATGTATAGGATGGAGACTAGTGCATAGCTGGAAGCAAAGCGGATGGAGGGGACACAAATCAGGAAGTTGCCCCCAAGTGCAGATGGGGATTTACGCATGACGCCTATTTGCCAGGTTTTCATCATGGTACTTATCCAAGGCGCTTGTTTTCCAAGTTTTCACCATTGGATGAATTATTTATCTTTACTATTTTATTTGTTTGATTTTTTATTTTTATTTTTTATTTTATTTTTTTGGATTTTTTTGACTTTTTGGATAGCATGCAGAAGGAGATGGATAAGGATAGGAGGCGAATAAGTGGATTTTAGAAGACATGCGATAAGGATATGAGTGAAGGACTCAAGCATCAAGTTCTATATCAGGTATTAAGAGCCCATGTTTGAACCGACTATTGGTTGTTGGTACAATCCTATGAGGATAAATGGATTATGCAAGAGGATGAATTAGAGGGATTTGACGGGGGAGATACGTGGGATAATGGGTGGGATGTTAGAAAGTGTATGGATGGAATGATGGGGTGGATATGTGATGGGGAGATGTGTTTAGGACCAACATTGGCACATGTGGTGGTGGATGTGAAAAGATAAGAGGATTAATGGATGGAGAATGCGAGGATAATGGAGGAGATGAAATAGTGTATTTTGGGACATAGGGACCCAAAATAGATGTAGGAGAGGGTGGATGAAAAGGATTAGCTTTTGGATGAGCAACTTTAGATGTTCTTATAGATTTTTCATTTAATGGCATTGCATCTTTTTCTTTGGGATCCACACGGTTTTGATCTTTTCTTTGGTGGCTCTTTGCGAGCTATAGATTTGATTTTGATTTTGGATTTTGTTTTTCTTTTCTTTACCATGTATTTTAGAGGGGACATGGGAAGATTTAGATTCATGTGGGTGTTTATATTGATGCATTTTTCCTCTGGCATCCAAAGTGCTCGTACTAATAATGGGATGGGTGTGAGAAGATGGATGATGTGGAGTGATGGAGGTAGGATTATGAGGATTATGTGTAGATGGAGAATGTGTAGGTATGTGCCTTTGTTGATCCTGATTAGGATATTTATGATGGATGACATGGATAGGCGTTGGATGGATAAAAGGATGAGATGGAGGAGGTGATTTTGGGATATACAGACCCAAAATAAATGGGGTGGGTGGAGGGACATAAGAACCCAAGATGGATGGAGTAGATGAAGGATGGGATATGGTGGATGGAGGGATGTAAGGACCCGAGATGGATGGAGCAGATGAAGGAGGAATATGGATGGTTGTTTTGAGGTGATACAATAGAGGAGGAGGGATGGCAGCATATGATCTGGCGGAGCGATGGGGAGAGCCAGAAGTTCTTTTGGAAAAGGCTCGTTGAGGACATCTAGAGGTTGTACCAACATCTTTAGATTGTGAGTCTTGGGAAATAGATCCAAGACCTTGCATGCAGATTTGTTCTTTGACTTGGATGGGCTCTAAAATACCTTGCTCATCAAGGCCTAGACCTTTTCCTTGATAGTTCATGTTCTTGAGCATTCAATCCATGATAGGATTTTTGTTATTCTGAAAACATGATGTGAGTCCATTATTAGGTGGGGGATGATGGGTGGTATATACATTGTGTTTTTCTTCTGCAAGGAGGCCACCATGGAAGAATGTGAGAGTACCAAGGGGATATGCAAGCGGTGTGGGGATAGCATTTTTAGGCAATGATGGGGGATCTTGAGAAGGAGATGATGGGATAGCAGTATTTGGATTGGTGGTATCTGGAGAGGGAGTAGGGGATATGATAGGATCTAATTTTGTGGTAGCATGCTCATGCAATGGAGACGGAGATGGAGCGGTAGAATCTTGAATGTCAAGAGGATCATGGGATGGAATGGATGGGGGACTGTGATCTTGTGGTAGACTAGATGGTATGGTAGGATCTTGATCTGGAGGAGGGGATATGTTGGCATGCTTTGGATCAGGCTCTTGGCATGACTCATCATGTACGGGAGGCATGATAATGGAGTCATGGGGGGACTCTTCAAGTGGGGAAGATGGAAGGATGGAGGATTCAAAATATTCCTGGGAATGGATACTGTAGACATGCAAAATTCACATTATGCATTCGATCAGATTCGGTCAAAATTAGCTCTTGCATTGGATCCATTCATCACCTTCATCCATTTAAATAATTTCATTGCCTAAGGTTATTTAAAATCAAAAAGCCATTTAAATCAAATCTTAAATCATTTTCCAAAGTCCAAAAAGTCAAATCAGTTAATCAGCATTAAATCAGCATAATCATCATTAAATTAATCTAATCCTAATCTAAGGCTAATCCCATCCCACTTGCACAATAAATCAATTTTATTGATTTATTAAAACCTCATTTTCTTTCAACATGACAAGTCAAACAGGGCATTTATTGCTCTCCTTTCTTGTCCCCCTCTCAAAATTTATTGCAAATTTGAATTCAAAATTTCCCCCTCTTGGGCACTCTTCCCAAATCTTGCACACACATCAACTAATCACCACTTGACAAGTGTCCTTCTATCATTGGCTTGTTTTTGATCCCACATTGGTCCCTCTTCAACATTTGGCATTTTGAAAATCTTTAAATAGAGGCATCATCCTCAAGCAAATCCTTCACAATCTTCACAATCTCCACAATTTGATGCAAGGTCATTCTCTTTGAGAACTTATCTTGTCCATTTATCATCTCCATCTTCATAGCATTTCATCATCTTGAGCTTTTTATCAAGGATTGGGAAAGGGTCACTAGCACATGTGACACCAATCCAACTATGGAATAGATATGTATCTTGTTTCTTTCATGCTTTCAATTTAGTTTGATTTGCTATCATGTTTAGGAAGCATTTTGCATTATTTCATAGGAGTATTTTGATGAATTTGTAAGTCATTAATCCATGCTTGAGGTTTAGTGTTTGCAGATTTAAAAAAATGCTCACAGATACTAGGAGTGGAAGATGTGGATTGGACTTGGGTGTCGTCGATAGGTTCGACGGCTCTCGGAGTAGGGGGTGAGTGTTCAATGGATTTGGTAGATGTGATGGTAGGAGATGGGGACTCAGTGGATTTAGAGGATGTGATGGTATCATCAATGATAGGTGTTGGATGGAGAAGGGTCTCGTCACTAACGACCATGGATGATGGGTTGGGATGGCATGGTTCCATGACTACAATGTGTGGAGTGGGGGATGTTTCCTTTGTTATAAGTCCTTGGAGAAACTTGAATATGCTAGGCTGAGATGGTGAGGTGGGAGTGGATGAAGGTTTATGGATTAGTGGACTAGGATTAGATGGAAGATTAAGACTGGATGGAGGATTAAGGTAAGGATATGGGCATGGGGAATTAGGATAGGATGACATGGACGGTGGATCGTTGGTAGAAGATATGGCGGCGTGTTGTAATAAAGGTATTGGGATGGTGGATGAGGATGGGAAGATGTAAGTGTTGGATTAATATAGGGAGATGCGGATGTTGGATTAGGGTAAGTTGATGGGTGTGTTTGACTAGGATAGGAAGGTGTGAATGTAGGATTAGGCTGAGCGGATTGGTATGGAAGATTAGGGTAGTGGATACATGTGGATGAAGGATTGAGATAAGAGGATGTGGATGGGGGATCAAGATAGGGGTATTGTGACGGCAAACTAGGATTAGGCATAGATGAAGACATGATGGGACAACTTGATGGCGTGATTGGGTCTTGGAATGTGGGTGGAGAAAGCTTACTAGCAATGATAGTGTCAAGGGGATCTATGTCATATACCTCTTGATCAACAAGACTCTCATTATCATTGTTAACGTAATTAGGGTTTCCCTTGACCACTATTGATGGAGGATAAGAATTCATGATGATGAAAGGATAAAGATGATGGATAAAGATTTTGGATGGAAATGGACAAAAGCCTAAATCGAGATTTAGGACAAGCTCGGATTGGGATTGGATTAAAGCTCAGATTAGGATGATTGGATGATTGGATGGGATTGATTCTGACAATTGGATTGGATTATCAAAGGATGATTATGACACCGAATCTGCTTCGAGATGGAAGTAGATTGATTGGGTCGAAGGTGATTGGATAGGGATGTGATTGGATTGGATTGGATTGGATTGGATTGATTGATTGAAAGATCGAATGATGGATTGGATAGGATGACGAAAGGGACTGTGAACCCCGTTCAAAGATTACCCTAGGTGACGTAGGCAGTTGATTGATCAAATCAAAGGATGAATGGATGATTGCGGCACCGAATCCACTTTGAGATTGAAAATGGATTGATTGGGCCGACGATGATGATTGACTAGGATGGATGAAAATCCTAAGAGGATGTTGATGATGACGATCAGATCAGATACATAGGTCAACTTGGATAACAACCTGAGACGAAGTTCAAGGGATTTGGATGGGGAAAATGATGATTTGATTGGAGAAATGGATGAACATTTGCTCGGAATGAGCAAACGAATCATCATAATGATAGGATGAGAGTTCAAAATGATGAAAGGATGTGTTGAATGGATGAATGTTTACTCGAAACGAGTAAATGGGTGAGCGAAATGATAGAACGAGAGTTCAAAATGATGAAAGGATGTGTTGAATGGATGAATGTTTACTCGAAACGAGTAAACAAAGAGAATGGCAGGGTATACCCCCCTCGAGGAGGCAGATGGTGAAGGAAAAGGTGACCCGGCCAACTTCTCAAAAGTATGAAGTGGTATATATCATCGGAAAGAGCACAAAAAAATGAGAAGAACTGCCTTTGAACGGAGTCAATTGGATAAACAGTGTGGAAATGGCAGCTCTGACAAGAAAGAGTGGAAGGTTAGGTCCGCCACAGCATAAGGTTAGGTCTGCCACCAGAGAGGTCAAGTCCGCCACTGGAGAGGTCAGGTCCGCCACCGAAGGTCAGGTTCGCCACCGGAGAAAAATTTGTTCAAAAGTATGAAGTGTTATATGTCGTTGGAAAGAGCGTGAAAAAATGAGAAGAATTGTTTTTGAACGGGGTCAATCGGATAAATAGTGTGGAAATGGCAGCCCCAGGAAGAAAGAGCAGAATGTCAGGTCCGCAACTGGAGAAAAAGTTGCTCAAAAGTATGAACTGTTATATGTCATTGGAAAGAGCACAAAAAAAGGAGAAGAATTGCCTTTGAACGGAGTCAATTGGATAAACAGTGTGGAAATGGCGGCCCCGGGAAGAAAGAGCAGAAGGTCAGGTCCGCCACAGCATAAGGTCAAGTCCGCCACCAGAGAGGTCAAGTCCGCCACCGGAGGTCAGGTCCGCCACCAGAGAGGTCAGGTCCCACCGGGCGTGCCAGAAATGTGATAGGGCGAAATTGCTTGTTAAAAAATAAGATGTAAACACAAGAGAGCAAATAACAACTAAAAGCACCCTACACCTCAAGATTGGCCTAGTTGCATTCAAAACAAAGCAAATGATAGTAAAAGATTAGATATACCTTGTCTCGAATCGATCCTTTGGTTGGCCCTTTGATTGTAGATGGAATGTATGCTCCTTGATGGCAAAGATGTGAGATGTGAGATGCAAATGATGCTTGAACAAAAATTGATGAAAATGGCTAAGTGTAGATTGAGAAATAAAATTGCAAGAATTTGGCTAGCAAAATAATCTCTCCCAAATGAGAGAAAAGAGGGGGCATTTATAGAGATTTTGAAAATATCTAGGAAAATGGATGGCCAAGATTAAGCCACCAATGATCAAGATGTAGGGCCAAGGTGAGTTGAGAACTCACAAGCCCTCACATCTTGACATGTGGCATGTGATATAGCCCTAAAAGGTGAAGTGGACATGAGGTGGAAGGATAGTACATGACATGGAGGGGGGTACAAAGTACCTTGGGATTGGACAAGATCTCCTCATAAAGGAGGTGTTTGTCCCTATGTTGGTGAGAGGACATGTGAGGAATTAAAAATTCCTCAAATATCCTCATGGGGAGAGGGGAAAGAATAAAGAATAAAGAGAGGACATGTGGGAAGAAGTGAAGGAATTAAAAATTCATTTTGAGTGCATTGGGGGATTAAAAAATGAATTAAAAATTCACATGGGGAAGTGGAGTGCCTTGCCCAAAAGGAGAAAGCCTTTAATAAGGTTGACTTAAGGACACATGCCATAAATGGGAAGAGGATTAGGTTGGTTTAACCATATGATTAAGGTTGTGCAAGTACTTAATTAGATGGACTAATGACTTATTAGAAGCAAGTGGGAGATTATGGAGGATGTGACCCTAATGATGATTAGGGGTGTGCATATGTTAACCATAGTTAATTAGAGGAAGATGAAGGAGTTAAGATGGATTAGAGACCAACTTACAAAAGTTGGAGGATGTGATAATGAGAGAGAAAAAAGGAATTAAAAAATGAATTTAAATTCCAAAAAAGTAATATGACTAAATTAAATAAAATGGTGTATTTATTTAATTTAGAGGAGAAAGAGGGGTAAAGTATTTATTAAATTAAATACTTTATGAACCCTATGTAAGATGCAAGGTATTAATTAAACAAATGATTTAATTAATATTAACAGAAGGGATAAGCAACTGAATAAATAAGGAGACATCTTTGATTATATGGAAGTGGTCAAATTAGATGTCTACATTTTGCCCCTCTTTGAAATACTATTAAGGTAATAAGGTTTCGAAGAAATGCAGATGACTCTATAGAGGAATAGATCAGAAAAGAGATGCCCCAGCATGGTGGAAATGTGTGTGAGCTGCTCCAAACGGAGGGAATGTGGAGAGGAGGCCACAGTCTAGCGAAGGTAGGCTTAAAGCGACGGGCTAGGAGAGAATGGTAGGGTATGCCCCCTCGAGAAGGCGGACGGGGAGGAAAAGGGGGTCCCGGTCAACTTCTTGAAAGTAAGGAGTGGTATATGTTGTTGGAAAGAGCACAAAAAAAGAGAAGAATGTTGTTCGAACGGAGTTAATCGGGAAAACGGGGTGCGAATGGCGGCCCCGGGAAGAAAGAGGCTGGATGAATTAGTTGGAGGAATTTGTGGTAAATAAAACAAAAAAAAAAGACCTTTTATTTGAAAAGGGCAAATAAGAGGGAAAAAGGGAATAAAAGGTAATTGGAGAATTACCTTTTATCATTGTGACAGCTGGCAAGTGTGGAGAAGGAAGAGAGGAAGAAGAAGAGGCGAGAGAGATCGGGCACAATGTCAAAGTACGATAGTGACATCATTCATCGGGCAGACGAGAAGCGGATATTCTTCACCCACCGTGTTGTACCATGCCAGGTTAGCCCAAAACTTAACTTTGTGATTTTGAGTCATTTATGTAATCATTTTGGAAAAAACAAAAATGTGGGTTTTGTCCGGGAGGGCGGGAAGAAAATGGGTAAGAGGCAGATTTTTAATATTTTGTATTTTTTGGGATCCACGCGGGGGGGAAACAAGCCAGGCAGTCGCCCACGTGGATGGGTCCACCACCGCGAGCGGACAGGTCTGCCACCACGGGGGCGGGTCTGCCACCGCGGAGGTGGGTCGGGCATGCCAGAAATGTGATAGGGCAAAATTGCTTGTTAAAAAATAAGATGCAAACACAAGAGAGCAAATAACAACTAAAGATACCCTACATCTCAAGATTGGCCTAGTTGCATTCAAAACAAAGCAAAAGATAGTAAAAGATTAGATATACCTTGTCTCGAATCGATCATTTGGTTGGCCCTTTGATTGTAGATGGAATGTATGCTCCTTGATGGCAAAGATGTGAGATGTGAGATGCAAATGATGCTTGAACAAAAATGGATGAAAATGGCTAAGTGTAGATTGAGAAATAAAATTGCAAGAGTTTGACTAGCAAAATGATCTCTCCAAAATGAGAGAAAAGAGAGGGTATTTATAGAGATTTTAGAAATCTCTAGGGAAATGGATGGCCAAGATTGAGCCACCAATGATCAAGATGTAGGGCTAAGGTGAGTTGAGAACTCACAAGCCCTCACATCTTGACATGTGGCATGTGATATAGCCCTAAAAGGTGAAGTGGACATGAGGTGGAAGGATAGTACATGACATGGAGGGGGTACAAAGTACCTTGGGATTGGACAAGATCTCCTCATAAAGGAGGTGCTTGTCCCTATGTGGGTGAGAGGACAAGTGGGGAATTAAAAATTCCTCAAATATTCTCATAGGGAAGAGGGAAGGAATTTAAAATTCCTTAAATGCACTGGGAAATTAAATGTGAATTAAAAATTCACATAGGGAATGGAGATTCCTTGTCAAAAAAAAAAAGCATTTAATAGGGTTGACTCAATTAAGTGATTAGGATTGTGCAAGTACTTGATTAAACTGATTAATGAAGATTAGAAAAGAGTTAGATTTTACATGTGACTTGATGTGACAAGTCAAAGATCACATGGGGAAGAGTAATGGAGGATTAGAGGAGGGTTAGGTGGCTAAGAGAGATTAGAGGCCAACTTGCAAAAGTTGGAGGATGTGACACATCTTAATCAAGGATTAGGCATGTGCACATCCTAATGATGGGATTAGAAGATGGATTAAGATAAGATAAAAATGATGGAGGATGTGACATATGAGGAATTAAATAAATGTGATATTTATTTAATTCATTTGATGAAAAGAGGAAGGTATTTAATTATTTAACTAGATACCTTAGGGATTAGAAGAGCTTTAGAGGGATTAATTAAATAATAGTGATATTACTTAATTAATGCAGATAAATGGATGTTTAGATGAAAGAGGATAAATTTGGATAAATTAAGTATCCAAATTTAGGTGTCTACAGTATGTAATGGGGATGAAATTACACAATTATTCGATGAGAATCCAGTAAATGGCAATGGCCCCAGAGATGAAGAAGAGGCTTTTGTTGAAAAAGTACAGACCTTCCAGATACCTGTCAAGAAGTATGACTTGAGGGAATTGCCACACAGACGTCCACAAGCTGGAGGCCCCTTCACTACTTCCATTCTACCGAACAACTTCAACATGCCTCCAGATCCTAATGCCAGCAATAATCCATCACTGCCTCAGGTTTCCAAGCAATATTTATCTCAAGATCAAGGGCATGCTGATGTGCCAAAAAGGAGAGGTATTGATGCGAACAAGGACAAGGTGATGGAATACCCAAAGGAGACCCCTGTTGATCTAAGTGAGGAACAACTGGCCATGTATGTTGCTGAAGAACTCAGAAAATTAAATGTAAGTCTATCTGCATTTGAGTTATTAAGAGTTCCAACTATTAGGAATGTAGTTCTAGGAGCTTATAATGCAAATTCCATGTCACAAGATAAATCAGTTAGTGAAAGTGTCAATAGAGCATCTAGTTCTCAATCGGTAGGAAGGCAAAATCAAAATCATAATCAAGTCCACTTTCCTCCTAAAGATAAGGGAAAAGAGAAGAACAAAACTCAGGTTGCTCAAGTGGATACTCCCTTAACTTTGTTTCAAGGGAAGACAGACACACCTCCATTCCTGATTTCTGTTCGCATATTTGGTAAGAATTTGCATAATTGTTTGCTGGATTCTGGTGTTTCAACCAATGTTATGCCTTTTGGTGTCTGTAGAGCTATGGGTATTACTCCTACTGATTCTCAAAAGAAAGTTACACAACTGGATAGGCCTGAAGTTAATGTTGTAGGGGAGTTAAATATTATTCATATGCATATTGCTTATGATACTAGAATTCAACAGGTTATTAATATACAGGTGGCTGACATACCTAATGCTTATGGCCTAATCTTGGGAAGAGACTTTACCAGGGCTTTGAATGGATATGTCTCGACTGATCACTCTCACATGTGGCTTCCCTGGAAGGGAGTGCCAAACCAAATTAGAATTGAAAGAGAACCTAGAATGAAATACATGATCACAAAATATCATAATACCTCCACTGAAGTTCTAATATCAGAAGTAAGTATGGGTAACTATGTGCTTGCAGCCCCTCTTAAGGAGTCAGATGTAGAGGAAGTTCTTATGTTCCACACAACACCTGTTAACCTTACAGCAGAATCCAGTGGTACTGAAGCCTTAGTCGAACCAGTTGAAAATTATGATGATCTGGAAGATAATCAGTTGGGATTGCTAGATAATTTTCAAAAGTTCATTCAGAAGTGCCTAGAAGATCAGGTTCAATTGGGAAGAGGAATGAACTTTGGAGAACTACTCTTTCCCAATTGGTGCAGGGTGCATAATGCTTCCCATTCAGAACTGGACTGTTGCTTGTGCCAGGCTGTAGTGGAACAAATACAAAAATGTATCAACCCCACTCTAGCAATTAAAATTAATATCCAGAATCTCCAAGAGGATCCCAAAGGAAAAAGAGTGATGCTTTCTAAAGAACCATCCAGCAATAACAGTGCAAGTGATAAAGCAAGGAAGTCTACAGTTGCTGGTTGCCGGACTTTAATATTCGATGGGTCCAAATCAAAGTAAGGAGCTAGGGCAGGATTTGAGCTAATTAGTCCAAGAGGTAAGGCATTCTTTGCTACTCATAGACTTCAATTTCATTGTACGAATAATGTAACATAATATGAGGCTTTGGTTCATGGGTTGTTAATGGCATTAAAGAAAAAGGTTAAGATATTGCAAGTTTTTGGGCATTCTGAGTTAGTAGTCAAGCAAGTTAGGAGACAATACTCTTGTCATGACAGAAGAATGACCAACTATAGACACATATTATGGGATCTTATTGAAGGATTTGATGCCTTCAACATTCAGTTGATTCCACAAAGTAAGAACCAGACAACTAACTCCCTGGCCCAGGCAGCTAGTACATTACAACCTCTGTCTCTTTCTGGATTAAAAAAATTTATAGTGGAACTGACCCCAATACCCTCAATACCTGACAATGTCACCAACTTCCAAATATTTGAAGATGACAAGCATATCTTAAATTTTATCACAAGTACAAATGTCTTTGCTTCTCAAATCATTGATGAAACTGAACTCCAAGAAGTAGAGATGGATTTGGAAGGAGTAATTAATTTAAAGACCAACACAATTCCCAAAGGAATGGTGCAATTAGAAAGGGTCTTTGATCTAGATAAGGTCAGGGATCAAGAATAGGATGCCAAGAGGGAGTCCATTAGTGGACAATGTGAAAAGTATAATATGGGAACTCAGGATGATGCCAAAAATGTGTTTATTGGTAAAGTGTGCACTCCAGAAGAAAGGAAAGGAATAATCAATGCATTACATAGATATCCAAATGTGATAGCCTGGAGTTATGAAGACTTAAAGACTTATGATACATCAATCATAACCCATACTATCCCTCTCAATCCAGGAGTAAAACCTTTCAGACAGAGTCAAAGGCCCATTAATGCTCTACTGGAACCCATTATATAGAAGTGTAGAAATTATTGTCCGCAAGAATCATATTTCTTGTCAGACACTCAACGTGGGTTGCAAACCTCGTTCCAGTGCGAAAGAAAAATGGTGAAATCAGGCTATGTGTAGATTTTAGGAACCTAAACAGAGCATTAGAAAAGGATAATTATCCAATACCATCACTAGATGAAGTGCTCCAAATTGTCAATGGATCTCAGATGATGTATTTCTTGGATGGTTATTCAAGATACAACCAAGTCATGGTGCAGTATGAGGACAGGCACACGACTATTTTCACCACCAAGTGGGGCACTTTTTCCTACATGAGGGTGCCCTTCGGCTTGATTAATGTTGGAGAAACTTTCCAAAGAGCCATGGACATTGCCTTTAAAGACATAATTGGTAAGTGCATAATCATTTATATGGATGATCTGACAGTCTTTTCCAAGACGAGAAGTGATCATATCACCGATTTGTGCAAGGTTTTTTAGAAATGCAAAAAGTTTGGAATATCTCTCAATCCAAAGAAATGCATCTTTGGAATTACAGAGGGTAAATTTTTGGGGCATGTTCTCTCTAAGAAAGGAATTTCAATTGATCCATAATGAATAGAAGCTATACTCAAGATCCCACCACCTGCTAGCAAGAAAGAAATGAAATCATTATTTGGAAAGATCAACTTTGTGAAGAAGTTCATCATTGGATTCACAAAAATAGTCAAGCCACTAAATACAATGTTGAAGCAGGAGGACAAAGTTGAATGGAATGCAGAAGCAAAGGAAACATTTGCAGAGATAAAAAAGGGCTATTGTTGAAGCTCTGGTTTTGGTGAGTCTAGACTATGCTAAGCCATTCTATATATATTTGTTTGCTTCTAATCACTCTTGTGATGCTATGTTAACTCAAAAATCCGATCAAGGAAACAAGCATCCCATAGCATTCATGAGTGCACCATTGAATGATGCGGAGCTAAGATATCCAAGTGTGGAAAAGCAAGCCTACGCCTTAGTCAAAGTTGTAAAGAAATTTAGACATTATATCCTCATAAAAAAATCTTTGCAATAGTTCTTGATCCTGCAGTCAAGCTGTTGTTGATGCAAAATGAGCTAGGAAAATGCAGATTCAAGTGGGTAACTATGTTACAAGAGTACGATATGGAGATTCAACCCATGAAACTGGTAAGAGGGCAAGGGCTTACAAGGACAATGGCAGAGACAGGCCCTGATCTTGTAGCTCAGCATTACATTCTAGAGGATGTTTCTCTTGGTGAATGGTATGATGATATCGTTCATTATCTCCTGACTCAGAGATGCCCTGATCATCTTAATGTAGTAAAAAGAATGGAATTGCACTTAAAGAGTGAAAGTTTTATGCTGAAGGGAGTTGTTCTATATAAGAAAAATCATGAGCGTGTTTACTTAAGGTGCCTAGGAAAGGCAGAGTCTGAAAGAGTGATGTTGGAATTTCACGACAGATATGGTATAAGCCATGGATCAACACCTTCTACAGCAAACCAGATTCTGAGAGTTGGTTACTATTGGCCTACATTGTTCAAGGACACACACACAACCATGTCATAACTTGTCATGTGTGTCAGACTACGACAACCAGAGAGAAGTATGCAGCACTCCCACTCCAACTAGTCTTTGAGGTAAAACCTTTTGCACAGTGGGGGATGGACTTCATAGGTCCAATCAATCCGCCTTCATATGTAGGCCATAGGTATATCCTTACTGTCACTGATTATTTTACAAGATGGACTGAGGCCCTCACTTGAAAGCAATGTACTTCTGAGGTGGTAATTAATTTCATCGAATCAGGTATCATTGACCGTTTTGGATGTCCTATGTCTTTGGTTTGTGATAATGGTCCTGCATTTTCATCGTTGAAGTTTTCTAATTGGGATTTTGATCATGGGATTATAATTAAGTTTGCATCCAACTATTACCCTCAGGGTAATGGTTTGGCTGATTCTTCCAACAAAAATCTCCTGACTGTTGTCTGCAAACTGTTAGAAAGAAATCTGAAGGATTGGCATACCCAACTCAGATTTGCTCTTTGAGAAGATCGTACAAGACATAAGACTTCCATAGGAATATCACCTTACCACCTGGTTTATGGATTAGAGCATGTGTTTCCTATTCAGTTAAAAATTCCCACCCTTTAGTTCATTAATGAATATTATGATGAGGGAGATAAACGTGAGGCCAGACTTGCTAAATTGTTACACCTTGAGGAAAAAAGAGATGAAGCCCTGGAAAACTTTTCCAAACATCAGGGGGTAGTCAAGAGAGGGTTTGATAAAAGAGCCAAGGTAAAAGCTTTAAGGATTTCTGACTTGGTTCTTTACTGGGATAAATCCCATCACCGTAAGGGGGAGCATGGAAATTTTGATAAACTTTGGCTTGGCCCTTACCATATTTCAGAAATTCTGGGAGATAACGCTTTCCGTTTGAAAACTCTCACTGGATAAGATATGCCAGTGCCTGTCAATGGGCAGTATTTGAAGCATGATTTCTAGTCTTGAGTTATTTTCAGCTCTTTTCTTGTATATAGTTAGATTAGGTTTCCTTTTTTTTTGCTATTTTTCTTTGCTTTGGTTAGATTAGGTTTCCCTCTCTACTTTGCTTTTGTTTGTTTTGGTTAGTGTAGGTTTGCTTTTGGTTTGGTTTTTTTTCTTTGCTCTTGCTTTGAGGGTTTTCCTATTTTCTTTTGGATGTATTGCACCTGCATGGCAAATATATCATTATTTGGGACTATTCTAAGTATTTTATTGGTGGACTTTAGTCTTGTATCTTGAAAGGATGGGTGAAGTCGTTATCGTCAAGCAGTCCACGTGTTTGATTTAAAGAAGATGGGTCACTGGTTTTGATTTGAATTTGAAGTATTCTGAAATCTTATATCTTTCATACATCTTAAGAATCATGGCATTGCCGTAGGATCCTTGTGAAGTCTTGTCAGGTGAAAAAATATTATTTATGCTTCAGCGCCACTGTGCTTCTCAGCCCTAAGTGTGAACTTAATTGTTCATAGGTTGAAATGAAAAAAGTGACACAGTAAAGAATATCAAAAGAAAGAAAAGTGAAATATTCAAAATCAAAAGAATGAATTCAACTTATCAAGAGTATTTGAATATCTCTATCAGGCCTATAAACGCCTGATTGGCAATAGAGCTATGTTCAAGAGAGTCATAGCGATAACCTCATCGGGGCTATAGATGCCTAACTGGCAGCGAGGCTCTATCCAGGCTACTTTTGAAGTTAGAATCTTTACGTAGCATGTCTTGACTAAACTTGGTTTATGTAATAGCTCAAGGAAGGAAATGAACTCATATGCACACACTTGGATTTTCAGTCTATGGAAGGTTTGGTCTACCCTTTGGTTCTGATTCTTTAATCTTTGCATTTTGATTTGTTTGTCTAATAGTGAGACTGAAACTAGAGATTTTGGGTTTTTGATTTATGTCCGTCATCAAATGCTTTGGAGCATTTCCCAGCAAAGTCGCCATTTATTGTGCATTTTTCGTACACACACCCTGTTGAAAGAAGAGACCCTCTTTCGCTTTGGTTTTTGGTGTCTTCGCCCTTTCATTTTGAGGATTTATCTTGCTATGGCATGTGCTTAAATGTTTGTTTTGATTGCCTAAGGGTTTCCCCCAAGTTATTCATTGAAAATCTTAAGTTCTGGGTGAATTTTGGGTTTTTACCTTGGTTTGGGACTTTCCCCCCTGGCCGAATTTTCTCGGATCCTACTCATATTCTAACTGAATGTTGTGGTCCAGAGATTTTTCGTTCTTCACAGAATTCTGCGTGGTCTGGAAATTTCTGAATTTCATCCTATCGTCGGGTTCTTAGATTTTCCTGGCTATCTTGTCAGCAGCATTAATCTCATTTGTACAATTGGCGAGGGATGTATTTAACCGATCTCTGATGACTTTTATGCCATTATGCTTTATTGTTTGTCATCGATTGAGCTGAGGAGTTTGTTCTTTCAGTGTTGGATTTGATTTTGGGTGAATGATTGCAAATTATTTGATTTGGTGAAGACTTCATGTGCATTTCGTTGTTGTTATTTGTTAGACACCATTAAACTGGTATTTGCTGCCTCATTCAATTTTTGTTGCGTCAAATGGTATGTATTCGATTGCCCTAATTTTGATTGATGACTGGGGATAATGCTTTGATGTTATAGAGTTTATTGGGGTCCTGATTCTTGAATGTTTGATCATTTCATGGCTAGGGTTGCATAACATTGTTTGATTTATAGTCTTCCAAGTGATTTTCGAGCTTGTTTGTTTCTTTTCATTATGAGGAGTCTTGGTTGAGAGTCGTGATTTCCCCTAATAAAGACTTAGCAGTTGAAATGATTGAATCCTGAGCTTGCCTATGCGTTAATGGTAGATTTGTAGGGTTTGACTTAGGGCATCACTATTTAACTTTAGTCTGCTTTTGAATTGGCCTAGAATTCTAAGAAAACCTATAGAGGGCACATATCAAACTTGTCTTAGGCCTAGATTCTCAAAATTTATGATCCACCCATTATTCTGAGCGAAATTGTCATTTAGTGTCGAAGTTCGGGTTTCGTCCTCAGTTCAGGATTTTCCGTCTCTGGTGGATTTTTCGGCTCTAGCGGATTTTCCTGATTCCCTTCATTTTCCCAAAATTCGCATACTCTTGGAGTTTCACCTTATCCGCAGATTTCCTTCACCTCCGGATTTTCCCGAAATCCTTGATTCCATGTTTTTTCCAAAATTTTCCAAGTATCTCCTCCGCGAAAATTTGTCTCTGTGGATTTTCCCAGAATTTGATGAAATATGAAGGAATATGGAATAGCATGATGTGTTAATTACTGATAGTTCATTTTATGATTAGTTTATGCTATTTTCAGACCTCACATGTTGTTTAATGATTAATAATGATCGGATTGAATTGCTAATAGGTGTTTTCATGATTATTTTGCTGGAATCCGTCTAGCATGGAATTCTTCGAAATTCCTCCATGGCTTGGATTCCACGGATGGTCTTGAAACCCAAAGTTTAACATGATCATTCTATATGATGTTTAATAAGGTTTAATGATGATTTTGATTGATTAACCTTTGTTCGTGTGATCTTTATTTTGTTTCCTTTGTTAAGTGTGGGCTGAATCTAGCAAGGTAACACCTGGGAAAACTAAGGAGGACATGGAGGGATCTTCAATATCTGAAGTAGAAAGAATCTTCAAGATGGACATGAAGAGTAAAATACCAGAGAGTAAGATTATTTCTATCTAGTCAGAGTTGACAGACATGAATGTTGGACTATGGGATTATGAGGAGTTCAAAGGCAGAATCGCAACATAGGATCTTCCTCTTGTGGCTAAGAGGATGTTAGAATCAGGATTGGCGCACGTAACTGGTTTCCCTTCCAAGGTACAATGCTATGAGTTAGTCATTGAGTGTGCCAGGCATTATGACGGTGATACACAAAGGATAATTGGTCCTTAGGGGAGGATTGTGGTAAATTTGAATCCTATCTCCATAGCTCAGACTTTTGATATGCTAGATACCTCTCATATGGTGGCATTCAACATGGAAGCAGCCAAGGAGTACTATGAAGAAAAGAATGTTAAATCTCAGTAGCTCATCAATTCCTGGTTGGAGAAGCCTAAGTCTCATTATTCCAAACTACCTAAGCAGTTATTAAGGGCAAAGTTCAAAAAGGAGTATTATGATTTTATCACTCTTCTTAGTAGGGTGGTTGGATTAAAGAATGTTGCTATGTTTGAGAAATGGATGTGTCATGTTATTGTGAGGATGGAACAAGAAAAGACTAACTATCATTGGGCAGGTGTCATAAGTAAAGTGATTCATGAGCAATTGTCCAATGTGCTGCAGACCAAGACCTTCACAATGACCTCGTACTTAGTCTATGCACTTGCAATATTTTATCCATACAAGGGATTAAGTACCAAGGGTGTCTTTGGAATGGATATTATTTATGAGGGGTACCCTCAATTGCACTTCGGAAGTTCGAGTTACAGGAGGGTGAATGATGCATTCACCATGCATATCACCATGTTGTTACAAGGTGCAGAGCACATGAGGATTTCTAATTAAGCCAAGGAGCTCATCAAGAAATATGGTGCTTGGTTCATTCAATTCCCAACCTTCTCATATATCCAGATTGATGGCTATCAAAGGGCTCCATACAGACTTCCAAGGTATCCCACTGATCATATCATACTTTTGGAGGTCACTCGACAGATATGTGATTTTGATGTTGTTGTTAAAAGAGACAAACATAAGACTGGTTTTGGTGGAGATTTTCTTTTGAGGATAGGTACTGGAGAGGCATGTCCTTCCATTATTTCTGCCCTAGCTTCAAAAGAAGAGGTGAGTACTCTTGGCTTATCTTTCCATTCCAAGAGGTCCAGATTTGATATAACAGGTGAAGCCCAAAAGAAGGCCAGTAGAGAGTATAGCCATAAGGTTAATCTAGAGGACTACTGGGCCAATTGCAGTGATGAATATGAGGTAAGGAAGAAGAAGTTTTCCCGACTTCCAGTTAAATCAGTCTGTTTATATAATGTTAAGGCAGTTCTTGATCAACTCGAAGATGATGGGGACTTGATTCAGGGCCATGCTTGAGGCAGTTAAGGACAGGATGATTGGTGATGTGGATTGGCTAGAGGAAGAAAATATAGAATTAAAATAGTTAATGGATCCAGTCACCAAGTTTACCAGAATGTGGCTAAAGCATAAAATGTGGGAGTTGGAAAATGAAGGTGTACAGTGCACCTATGATCTAATGGGAGATTTGGACCCTCATTCCACTTCTGAGGAGTCAACTGAGCAAGATCCTAAGGGAAAAGGTAAGATGTATTCTCCTTTTAAAATCAAGATTAAGGGTGTTTAGGTGGAGGAAGCCCAAGAAACAGAAAAATAGAGAAATCCCATTGCCAAGAAGAGGGGACATACTTCAAGGAGTAAGAAGTCTAGTAGGGAGGAAACTGAAAAGCATAGTCCTGAAGTTAATGTTCCTATGCCTAGAAGAAGGAGAATTGTGAGATTATCACGAAAGGCAAGTTCCAAGGATGGAGTTGAAGTGGGTCCACCCATGGTAAATGTAGAGATTTCAGAGGAAAAGGCATGGGTGTACACAAGGAGGTCAAGGACTCCTTCTCCCAAGGATAGTGTGCCCAAAGCAGATCCTCCTCTAGTTACTTCTCATGAGGAGCAACATGATGATGTTACTTCTTCCCATGAAGCTCAAAATGAACCAAGTGAATCTAAGAAAGTTGAAGATCATCCAAACACTGAGGGAGAGGAATTTCATGAGGGTGACCTTTATAGTGTAGAAACAGAAGTTGAAAAGGTGATGCAGTCTCCCTTGGTTGCATATGAAATTTCACCTGTTAGGACTAAAGAGGTCAAATTGCCTCCAAGAGAAGAAGAAAAATAAAAGATTCCATCACCTGAGCACAAGGAGGAACATGTTGAAGAAAAAGAGAGTAAGGCAGATGAGGTTCCTGAGAAGCAAAGTTTGGATAAAGAGGCACCTAGGGGTCAGCAAGAGGAAGTGGGATAGAGCAAAGTGCAGTTAGAGTCCACTGCTCCAGATCAGTTGGACAAGGAAATAAAGAGAAAGCAGGTTGTTTTGGAGGACATTCCACCTAACTGGGATGAGTTGTTGGCCAAGATTGGAAAAGATAAGGGTAAGAAGAAGGCTAGGGTCATCTCAAAGATTGAAAGAGATGAGGCAAGTAACAGGGTGGTCCACATTGCAACTCCTGCTCCAGATAAGAATAGAGATGAGGTAACTACAAAATATTACAATCTACAGACTATCAATTTAGCGCCCACTTCCGTTGAGGACATTGAAAATTATCAGGGTTCTAGCATAGTTATCCTAGGGATATTGAGGAAAGAAATTCAAACTAAGCAGGAGCTGAAGAAGGAAAATGAAAAACTGAAGAAATGCTTGGAGGATTTGATGAAACCCTTGCAATCCATTAACCCCTCGTCCTCTGTTGCAAATCCCTTACCATAGGAAACTATCACTGAGCTTGAGATAATGAAGGCTTCCACTCTTGCTACTGCAAATTGGCAGCAAGGGGTGCGAACAAAAGGAAATGGTGCTATTAGGGACATTTTATCATCTGGAAAGGATGTTATGAGGGCAGTTGATTGGTTGAAGGAAGTATTAGCTTAGGACAAAGAAGATACAGATCTCCTGCTGCAGAAAACTAAAACCATCATGGAGTACACCAAGGACGGGATTATAAGTGATGGAATTCTCCCTTCCTCTAGAGTTGCTAAACCTTGGGAGTGGTTTGAGGTGTTGCAAATCAGGGAGAAGGTTCTAAAGAATATCTACAAGCAAAGGAGAAAAATTGATGATATCCTAACTGGTGTCTATAATGGTTGCATTGCTTTCTTTGAGATAATGATAGGGAGAAGGAAGTTTTCCCCTAAATATTTGAGTTTGGAACAGTTAAGAAAGTGGTGGCATGATGTTTATGCTCCGGTCAGTGATGATTATGTTACTGAACACCAGTTAGATGATGCATCCACCTACATTGTTGTCATTGATAAATACCTAACATATAAGGTTGAGTGGGATAAATCGATGAAACAATCAAGGGAAGAAATTACATCAATTGAGAGCCAACTTAAGGTTTTACCTTTATCACTTGTGGCCGACTTGGATAGGGTGCTTTTGAAGACGCATGAAATGCTGGATCAAAATAAAGAAAAAGGGGAAGGTAGTTAATGATGGGCTACATCAAGATTTGTGGTTCCCTATTATTTTGGCATGCATTGGTCCAAGCTACATTGGAGATCCCAAACTAACCTAGATGAAGTTCATGCATTTAATGCATATTTTATCTCATTTTGAATTTCTCTTGGCCAACTTGTTGTGCCTAATTATTATTGTAAAACCCTAACTAGGCCGACATGTTTTGGGGGTTCTATAAATATGGCATTTTGCCTCATTTGTAAGGGTTAAGGATAGACATAGGCAAATAGAGAGATAGCTAGTGTAGAAGCGAATTAAGTAGAGCAAGAGTTAGCAAGTAGTTGTTCTCAAGCAAATATTGTAACAGAAAGCTAGAATTGTTGCTATAGTGGATAATTTGATGCAAGTAATGACATTGTGATTTGGTGCTATACTTGTGTTCTTCTTATCTTGCATGGTTCTTGTTATTCTATCTTTAGAATTGCTTTGAGGAAAATTGATATTTAGGATTAGATTTGATTTAATGATGTTTATGGTTTGATATTTGAAGTGTTGCAGCAATCCCTAGTCCATACTTTTCACAACCAACTAATTGTTAGTTTCTTTGCATAGTTAGCCTGGACTTTATATTCATTGTGCTTAGTTCAATTGTGAGGGTTTATTCATTTCAATTGCAATAGGGTTGTTTGAATGAATGTTCATGATCTGAAAATCTTAACACCTTAGAAGAGTGCATTGTTTCTATAAAATTCTAGATCCATTTGGGTCAAATAGAAATCAATTTTTGAGGGATTGGTCCATTCCAAGTATTTCATCATTTGCATTGTTAATCTTAGGTTTAGTGCTAAATTTAGAAATCTCTTTGAAACCTTATATCTTTTCTTATTTCTTTATCATTTGGGTTAAATTTAGGATTGAAGTATCATTATATTGCTAGATCTGATAATTAGAGATTCATTATTTTTCTTGTAGTAAGGTCCCATTGTAATTACTAGCATTTTCACATTTATCACTGAGTTGTTTATGCATTGTCAAGACCTGACATTAGAGACCTTGGGATTATTTCTTGAGGCTTGTTGATAGAAATTTACCTTTCAAAAGAGATAGGATATTATATTCTATCTAAGTTGTTGTTGTGCAGAAAACATCATCAACATTTCTCTTTCTCTTTAGATCTTGACTTTCAACCTATTTTGCGATGGCATCAAGCTCTGCCAACTTTATATTTGACTGCTCCTCAAAAATTTCCTTTTCCTCAATGTTCAACTACCCCATTGGAGCTTTTGTTTTCTCCCGTGATTTTTCTCTAGTCCTAGGGCTTTCCTTCGGAGACATACGAGTGGCTAGTCCAAATGGTCTTGTTTCTCTAGGAGGGCTCTCATGTTTCATGTTTGCCTTTAGTTTCTTAGAGCTTGGCACTTCCTTTTCTGTCATTTTCTTTTTAACTTTTCCCTTCCTCATTTTTGCCTCTTTCTTTTGTTCCCTAGTTTGAATTAGGATTCCAAGAGGGACATGATCATCAAAATTTGAAGAGGAACTTTCTTTGTCTGAATGTTTTGTCTTAGAAGAACTAATCTCTATAGTTTGTTCAGTTGCAGGAGAGTTTACACTAGGGCCTGGACTAGAAGTTGAGGTTCCAGGTGTGGCCTCAACAAAAATCACTCTCCTACTAGTCCTACGAGGTTGATGCAAAACCCTAGGTTGCATAGGCTCTGGTCTAAATTGATCAATATTTAAGAATTCTTCCCGAGTCATATCAGACACATCATGCAGAGACTTCTCTACTAATAATTTGATCAGACAATGGTGGGAAAAAAAATTATCCCTAACTTTTTGGGTCTTGTCCACCATGATTGAAAGAAGGTGATATAACACAATTAGCATGTTCATTGTTCTCCCATGCCTCATATGATTCAAGAGTTTGAAGTGCATAGAATGTAGATTTGACTGATGACCTTCACAGGTAATGTACTTCACAACATAAATAGCTACTTGCTTCCATGGCACAAGTAGAGAGGTTCTCCTCACACCTTGCTTCTCCACATTCAATGGAGGGTCACCAGGTTTTGTAAATTCAGCCCTAGCTGACCTTGCATCTCTAGTAGCAGGGTAATGTTCACCATCGACAGGCAGCCCTATAACTTCTGCAATCCTCTTGTTAGTACCTATTACCTCCAACCCTTTTACCATGGATTTTCCTTCAGAAAATGACTACACAAACTCCAACGCAACATCTTCATTATAGCCATTCAACCTCAGGAAATAGTCTAACCACCCATAGTTTATGAACTCAACCTGGCAAGGTGCATCCTACAATCTTCATCTGAAAGCCAAATTTCTCCTTCCTGCAACGCTGTTAAATTCTCAACACCAATGTTGTCTGAATTTTACCTTTTTTGGTGACTTAGGATTATGATAGGGAAATAAAGGTAGTTAAGGAGTAATAAATGAAGGATATGATCAAGAAAAATGGCGGCGGTTGATATCATCTCACACATGTGAGTTGTCACCTCACTCAAAATTAAAATTGGCTCAATTTAAACTTTGTTGACATGGACCAACATGGACTGACACATGGAAATGGTATTCATACTTCCCCCCAACCTAAATTTGAGCATTTGTCCTCACATGCGAGGTAATAATGATGATTTGATAGGGGCATGGAATAATTGCATGCTATGGAGAACGTCTATATTAATGCACAGTAATTAAATGAATGTACTAAAAGACAATTAATATGTAACAAATTGATGTGCACATACCTAAATTCTTGGAAGAGTTGTTGCAAAAATTATGGAGAAAGTACCAGTCACCTTTTAAGAAGTTAGTTGAGCAATTAATGAAAGTGGAGATGGAATGAAGTGAAATTATGGAGGTGTGATGGAAGAGAGAGAAAGGTGGAGATGTATGGGCGGATGGGTGAATGAATGACGAAGTGGACTCCCACAAAAGTGGAAGTCTTTATTATGACAAGTTATGTACCTTAATTAGCCAGAAGGAGGGACACTAGGTCCACTTCCTTCAACTGTAGGAAGTTCGAGTGTTGCATGCTAAGTGAATTGCTATAGGAATTCCTCCTTGGAAGTTGGCTTGTGATACAACCTAAGGTGATGACCATTAACAAGCAGCTTAAATTTGATAGGATCAATGGTAGTGAGTTGAACAATACCATTGGGAAAGACTTCAACAACCTCATATGGTCCTAGCCACTTTTTCTACAATTTTCCTACATTATCATGATACCTTGATTCATAGAGTAGTGCCCAGTCACCTGGCTAGAATTTCTTGTCCTTTATGAATTTATCTGCCACTTTATTCTTTGATTCTACACTACCTCTGTGTGATGCAAGGCTATCTTTCTCATCTCATCCAGATTGTTTAATTGCATGATTTTGTCCTTTTTTGCCTCAGAGATATCCATCCCTAAGTCTAGTGCAGTCCTAAGAGTCTTATGCTCAAATTCAATGGGCATCGTAGTTGTCTTTCCATAGAGAAAATCAAAAGGAGTGAAGCATGTGGTTGTCTTCCAGGTTGTCCTATAGGCCCAAACAACTTTTGGCAGCCTATTTTCCCAATCCTTCCTATGGATAGCCACTGTTTTGGTCAAAAACGCTTCAATTTCCCTATTAGTCACCTCAACTTGGCCATTGGCCTGAGGATGATAAGGAGTAGACTTCTTGTGCCTCACATTATGTTCATTCACTAGTGTTATGACAAGGGTTGAGGTGAATTGAGCCCCTTGATCAGTCACTATCTCTCTTGGAACCCCATACTGTGTGAAATTTTTCTCATAAAGAAATTTTGCAGTCGTATTATCTCTTGCATGCTTCATTGCTTTAACTTCAACCCACTTGGTTACATAATCAGTGCATACCAGGATATAAGATTTATCATTTGATGGAGGATCAATGGGTCCTAAAAAATCCAATCCCCACTTATCAAATGGAGTGATTACTACCTGGGGGTAAAGGGGCATCTCATCAGATTTGGTTGGTTGGCCCATCCTCTGGCATCTATCGCACTTGTATATTTCCCTGCATCCTTGTGGAGTGTGGGCCAATAATATCATGTGTTCAAAATCTTCATTGTTGTCCTCTTGGTTGCAAAATTCCCTCCACAGGGTTCATTGTGACATGCATGCAAAATATCATATGTCTCATCTTCCCTCACACATCTCATGACATGGTTTGGTCCAGTGTAGAACAAGCATCCAGCAATCCATGAGAAAGGAAAAGATTTTTCAATGAGCACCCTTCTCTCTTTTGGAGAGAAATGAGGAGGAACTCTCCCTATGACTAGATAATTAGTTATGTCAGTATACCAAGGTGTATGCACACTGATGGAAAATAAATGTTCATTAGGGAAAGAGTCATCAATGACTTGATTGTCCTCTAATGTAGTCAGCCTTGAAAGAAATTTTGCAACAGCATTGGCCTTCCTTGGTTTATCCACAATGGTTATGTCAAACTCCTACATCAGCAATAACCATCTTGCTAGCCTACCTAAAATCAGGGGTTTATTCATGAGGTACCTAATGGTTGCATGATCTGTGTGCACAAAGATCTGATAGCCTGTTATGTAGTGCCTGAATTTTCTAAGGGCATAGACCACTGCCAACATTTAATTTTTTGTCACTGTATAGTTGAATTCAACTCCTTGCAGGTTTTTGCTGACAAAATAAATAGCATTCTCAATAGTTCCTTCTTTTTGTCCTAAGATTTCTCCTATAGCATAGTCTGATGCATCTATATCAATGTGAAAAGGAAGCTCCCAATTAGGACCTTTGAGTACAAGAGTTGAGTTAAAGTTGCTTTCAAGTTAGAGAATGCCTTGTCACAGTCTTTTATCCATTGGAATTCAGCATCTTTAGTTAGAAGAGTGTACAATGGTGTTGCCATTTTGCTGAAATATTTGATGAAACACCTATAGTAACCTACATGTCCCAAGAAACTCCTAACATCTTTTTGCTTTGTAGGTATAGGAAGATTAGTGATCACCTTAATCTTGGTAGGATCTACTTGAATTCCTTTGTGAGAGATGTAGTGGCCAAGGACTACACCTTCCTACATCATCATGAAGCACTTTTCACTATTTAAAGATATATTGTGGCCTTCACATCTCTATAGGACTCTCTTGAGATTTCCCAATGCTTCATTAAAATCAGCACCATAGGTAGTAAAGTCATCCATATAAATGTACATGCAATCATGAGAGATGTCTGAAAATATGCTAATGACTGCCCTCTGAAAAGTTGCAGGTGCATTGCATAAGCCAAATGGAAGTACTGAGTAGGCATAAGTCCCTCATGGATAGGGAAAGGTGGTCTTCTCCTAATCCTTAGGTGCAATTTGTATCTAGTTATACCCACTGAATCCATCTAGAAAAGAAAAGTATTGCTTTCATGTAAGTGAATCCAGAACTTGGTCTATGAAAGGAAGGGAAAAATGGTCATTTTTTGTGGCAGCATTGAGTTCCTTGTAATCAACAAACACTCGCCACTTCCCTCCCTTTTTTGGCACAATCACTAATGGAGACACCCACTAGCTATCTAAAATGGGGTAAATAAATCCTGCATCTAGCAATTTTTGTAGTTCTCCTTTTACAATTTCCCTCAATGTAGGGTTAATTATTCTTTGTGGCTGCCTCACTGGTGTACAATCATCTCTTATGTATATGCTATGAGTGCAAAGCTTAGGATCCAATCCCTTCAAATCATGATAGTCCCATGAAAATGCATGTCGGTGGGTCCTCAGTAAGTTTGTCAATGACAACTATTGTTCTTCACTTAGTTTGTTGTTAATATTTAGATATTTTTCTTCTAACACTTGCACTTGTGTAGCTAGCTCTACCATAGTTGCTTCACTAATGCTTGGTACCTTGAGTTCATGTGGCAGAAATGTATGAGACATACCTATTGCTGCAGGAAGTTCAGTTGCACGAAGAGCGAGCAGTGTTGAGAAATGTGACTCAAATTTACTGGCTTGGACGACTTCATGTAGTAGTTGTGTTTTTCCCTTCATCGGCCTGTATGTCGCCGGATTGCTTAAAATCCTAACTTTGGAACCTATGTCGCGGGGTTTTGGATTTTTATAACTTTCCAACTTAGCGACATTGGGGTTCTCTTGCTTATCAGCATGTTGTAGGTTTTTGGAATTTCATAACCCCTGATAGAGGTTGTGAATTTCAATTTTTTAGCGACATAGCGACCCTGAGTAGGCATTGGTTAGTTAGTGGTGACATGGATGTCACGTTGGTTGTGGGAACCACAGTGTATCGGTTAAAGGTAATCTTGATCTGCAGTTGTGATGTGCTTGATCCAATGGCACCTGCTAACCCCGCGCCCCTTGTGGTGGGTCCCAATAGACTTCAGCGGGATGTGCGAGATTGGTAAGTGGTAATGGCATGATGTCATGTTGGGAGTTAAATATTTAAGTCTTTTTTGGGAGACTTATTATGAATATTGTAGATGTTAGGATTAGAGATGGCAGATCTAACAATTAAATGCAGATTTAATAAACAAAAACAGAGAAACTAAAACATTCAACAGAATAAATCATAACACAGAATTTAACGTGGTTCACCCAATTCTGGGCTACATCCACCAAACCGCAGCCATCCAATAATTTTATTATCCAGTGAAAAACCTTATTACAATCTCGCGAATAATCACGTTTTTCATCATACTGAAATACCCATCCGAACCCCTTTTTACCAAGCTTAGAAGCTTCCAGATTTTCGGGGGCCAGGGTGTACAGTATACCATGGGCTATACAGTATAGCATGATCAGTCACCACATACCAACAGTAGATTCCCATCTTGATTCTCTAGAATTGCATGAGCAGTGTACGTGTGTCTTGGTGGACCCTCACTACAGCAATCAATATATGAAGGAGAATTGATAGTTGGAAAGCGATGGTTGGTTGTCGACTGCTGACGGGTTGAATGACGATTGACTTAGCATTTTTTAGTTGTATTGTAACTTTTTTTCTGTGGAAGTTGAATCGAACTATTTCCTATTGGTTGAGAATGAATGTTATAAATCATTGAATGTTCTACAATATGAATGTGAGAGGAGGATCTAAGCAATGTTATGCTACCAAAATCTCTCCTGATAGAATGTTTTGATCAGTCTTTCATTGTTAATCTACATTGTATACTATGTGAGAGTATTGTAATAGTGCTAAGGTTGTAATAGACTAAGAGGTTGATTAGGGAAATGTAAAAAGGGGAGAGAGGGAAATAGAACAAAGTTGCTACCAGTTTGTCTCCAGAATGAAACATGATGTAATATTTGTAAAGGCTTAGTGCTTGATTTGTATTTGTAACTATTTTGTTGCATGAATAATACAATGGTGATCTAGGCTTTTGAAGTGTGGGGTTTTTTACCCAAAAGGGTTTTCCCCACGTAAATATGTGTGTTCTAGTATTATGTTCCATCTTTCATGTTTATTGGTTTTGTTTATTGAATATGTTTATGCAAGTTGTTGAAAATGAATTTACATGTGCTTCTCTTAGAAGGATTAATGTGGGAAATGAACTATGTTTGATTCCACTTTGTGGCACACTTGTACGTGTCTTTGAGGAAATTTAACTAAATTTAAATTTACCGAAGGCACTACTGTTCTTGGAGGTTTCTCTAAGATGATCAAAATTTCCCAACAAGTGGTATCAGAGCCTTCTTTTGGTTGTTGGTTCTGGGTATTTCTCCTATGAAGATTTCTTAGTCTATCAAGCTTGAGGAAATCTAGAGGAATCAGCTAATGAATTGATCCTTCGGTGAGTGGGAGTCTTGTGGTATTCAGAGACAGCATGCAACTTGAAGGATGGTGAAGATGGAGACAATGGATTTGGTCATGTTGAATTGTTCTAATCAGTGACTCCTAGTTGGCAACGGTATAACCTTAATGTATGAGGTGGAATTTTTTGCTTCATAGTTGTGTAGCAGTAATGCTCTCATATTGGTTGTCTGTGTAAGAGAACCCCTAATAATATGGAGAGGCATGGGTTGTTTCTCAACCATGGAAGAGAGTGCTTATGCTAGGTGGTGTGTTCTGGTGTTGGAAGGCATTGTTTTTCATTAAACTCAAATGCATGGAGGCCATGAAGTTGATCTTCGAGTGGTCTGAAAACTTCTAAATAGCATGTCTCTCTTGGATGAATGTGCATGTTGGTGGTTGTGGAATTGGTTAGGAATGGGCCTGGAGTTCCTATACTACTTGTTCCTTTTAAGGATTCCTTGTACTTGCATGGATCAGATTCATGTTCTTTGCATTTGAAGAGGTTTTATAGATTTTCATTTAAAGAATTTATGGTTATGCATATTCATGTTGTTCCATTGTTCTATTTAATTATAATGTGAGCATAATTTTGAGTCGTCTAGACATGTAGTGGATATGGGTGTGCATGGGTGTTTTATAAACACTGTAGTTTTGCAGGTTTTACACGGTCAAGAAAAACTTGTGGTTATGTGGAGTTGTTAAGCTATTCTCTAGACCCTGGCTTTTCGGGTGTGATTGGATAATATAGTTGTAGTTTCAATATGGCAAGAAGAGGTGAGATTCCTTCTCTACATGGGAGTGTTGGTATGTGGTTTGTAACTCAACATTCTTGTGGTAATGCTTGATGGATTCCTAGACTATGGTGCTTGGTGTGGACATGTTTGGAAAATCAAATCTGTACTTGATCTGGTGTTTTGAGTTAGGTGTCTACATGTTTGTTCTCTTGTGAGACCTCATATTGTAAGACATTGATGTGATAGTGAATCTTCATGTTCCATTAATTGGATATACGAGTTGTGCAATGATGTGGATTGTCTTTACCTACTTGATTGTTAAGAGAACTCAAATGTGGGTTGTCTATATCCACACGATTTGATTAAGTGTTCATGTAGACTTGATAGTTGGCCTAGTCTATGGTCACTTGTGCATTGGTGTGACTGTTTTGAGGTAAGAGGATGGATGATAAGGGAGTTCTTGGATATTCGATTATGGAGTCATGTAGCATGGTGAATCTCCTTATGAGATATTTGTTTCACTTGGGATAATTAGCAATACAGCTATATGTTTGTGGACCTGGAAGTTACTTTATGTTTGGAGATTGATGGCCATGATGCTTGGAAAGATTAGTATCACTTTTTAGTAGGAGCTTTAGCAATGACTGGAAATTCATCACTATGTGGTGAATAATCTTCTTTAGTGATGCAGATGTTTCTAGGAGGAACTATTTGATTTGTTGTTGCAAAAGGGTTCTTTCACATTTTTTAGGGACACTATTTGAGGATGCACAACATCTTGGAGCCATGAAGGATGTTTGGAGTCTTTGGCTAAGGTTTTGGTGGTGCTTGACAGGTGATGTTGGTGTAGAGTATGCTGCTATTATGTCATGATATATTGTTAATTCTAGTTTAGAGTTTTGGCATGATGTATTGCTCTTGAGACCATGGTATGTTCACTTGGAGCATGTGATCTCCTAAGGGGGGTGGTAAGATCATGTTGTTATGATAAGTTCCTGATTTAGATGATTGGAGCTTTGATAGTGGTCTAGTAATTCTTTGTGTATTAGGTGCTTTGATCATTTGTCTAATATTTCATGATAGTGCAGTGATGCATTTGGAGTTTAGCATGAGATGATTGGTTGCTAGTACTCATGGATACATGGAGAATGAGATGAGGTTGTATTTGATGGTTTCTCTTGATGATATTTCAATAGAAAGTCCAAGAAGCCTACACCTTGGTTGGACGTGATTTCAATAGAGACCTATGAGGAGATTTCTCTTGGATTAGTCATGATGACTTGCATGTCTTGGAGGAGCATTCTCTTTCCCACTCTTGGTCTGCTCGGTGGTTTATTACTTGAAAGGTATTACCCATTGTTTCTCTCAGGTACTTTATGATTTCTTTCACGATATGGGTCTTGAACTATTGTTTAATGGTTCTGGAGGATTCATAGTGGAAGATGGACAACATGATTATTTCCTTGTTTTTGATATCTTCTATTGATAAAAATAGTTAGGAGATGCTTTATGGGTTTGTCTTCCTGAGATGGGAAATGGATTGGTTTGATATTCTTTGAGAGGCTTACATCCATATGTTGTGTTTGATCTTGTAGATTAAACGGTTGGGTGTTGTTATGATTTTCTCTTTGGGATGTTTTGAAGAAATATCATACTTGTCACAGTTGGAATTTAGAGGTGTATGTAGGAGGATGTTCTACATGTAATGATGTGCAGTGTTTCTCTCTTTGGTCTTAGTTATCTTCCTGAAGGTTAGATTCCATATCACATTGGTTTGAGATTTGGTCGGAGCTGGTGTTTTTCACTCGAGTGCTTGAGTGATAACTTGAATTTTATTTATCTCTTTCCTATGTTGGGTGTGAATAATTTGGGAGCTATGAAGATTGGTGATGAGAATTGTTCTTGCAAAATTTGAAGCTTGTGCATATCAGTGTGGATGTTTCTTTGGTACTACATGGTTACACTCTCTATGTTATGCTATTGGTAGACTCGATATGCCTTGATTGTGTTTAGTGTTGGTGTTACCCATGCAGTGGGAGTTCCTGGTTGTGTTTGGTCTTCTTCGACTGGTTGGCACATGGAGCTTGTTTATGTGGTTGATGGGTTGGTTGCGATGGTGGCATGAGTTTACTGATGTTGATACCTTGGAGGTATGTGTGATTGGATGGAGTAGCACTTGTTGTGTGTGTTATTTTTCAATCACACGGGTTACTCAGTTGGATGGGAGCAATTAATTTTCTGGTTGTTGTTCTAGTTGATGTTCTATCTTGTTTTCTGAGGATGGCTTCACGTATGTGTTTGGGTTGAGGTATTTGAAGCTAATGTTGGGTTGCTTATGTTTAGCTCATGAGCACAGTAAAGTGGTGGCAATATATTATAGCCTTTGCTATCAAATGGATTTGATGCTTGTGTTCTTGAAGACTGGTGCATATACACCATGGCTTGTTCCTTTTCCTATGGTGGATGGTTGAAACTATTAGCATATAGCTTCCAGTGTTGTCATTGATGGAAACTGAAGTCATCTTCATGGTCCACAGATCTATATCTAGTCATATCGGCAAATAAAGTGAAATATTGTGTGTTACCAGCAAAATATTTGAAGAACAGGGTATCCGGTCAGTCAGTCAATCTGTCTACTTCACCGGATCATTGTTTTGTGTTGTGGACCCCTAGGATTGCTTGGTGAGCATGTATATTATCTTATTACTAAATTTTGTGGTGTTGCATTAGTTGCAGTACGAGCTTGGAGGTCCGATAGGGTTTTTTCTATCTATTTGTTCATTGTAGCTGACTTGGTAAATGTGGTGCATTTTGGATGTGTAAAGTGGAATTATTTAAAATGTCTTTCTATTCAAATATTTAATTATGGGTCTTAGCTATAGTCTAGCTGATGATGTTAGATCCACATTGAAAATCCAATTGTAAATTTAGGCCGACAGTTAATAATATTTCCAAGTTTTATTAAGGTCGACCTATAGAGATTGTATTTCTAGTTGTGGATATATATATATATATATATATATATAAGAGATTTGATATATCATTTGAGATGAGAGAAAGTAGTGTGGTGGAGTGTTGCAATCATCAGGAAGATCAATTAAGTGATTATGCACAATTTCACTTCTGCATTAATATTTTTGTAGTGTGTTGTTGTGCAAAGCAGAGCAAAATTGTTGAATTAGTCTGAAGGATAGCAGATTATCTACATAACTTAATTGGAACTGTAATCAGGCATTATGGATGCCATCTCATCAGTTCACTCTTTTGGATTTATTCCAATTCTTTGTAGGGCAGTGAGCCCATCCATTTTGAGCAGTGAGCTCTAGGCAGTGAGCATGAATGCAAGTGCATTCTCATTTTGTACTTCTTATTTTTGGTATACTCATTATATTGTGGATTGGCCATCCACCGTGGTTTTTCCCCTAACAAGGTTTCCACATAAAATTTTTGGTGTTATGGTGTTGATATTATTTTCTTTCTATTGATCCATGTTTCCTTTATTGAATGGTTAAGTTAAATCACAAAATATTAAAGTTGAATTTTTGCTCAACACTGATTCACCCCCCCTCTCAGTGTTGCTTGTTTCCAACAAGAACTGTTGCCTAAGATGGTGGACATCTTAGATGTTGGTGTAGGTGTCTTAGTTGGAGCATGAAAGCATTGGTTGAGGATATTGTTGCCTGCATGGATGGTTGATACATTAACTTATTGATTTGGAAGGGGCCAGTAAGTTCTTCGTAAAGTGGGAGAATGTTGAGAAATGTGACTTGAATTTACTAGCTTGGATGATTCCTGGAGCAGTTGTGTTTTTCCTTTCATTGGCCTGTATGTCACCGGATTGCTAAAAATCCTAACTTTGGAACCCATGTCACGAGGTTTTGGATTTTCATAACTTTCTGACTTAGTGACATTGGGGTTCTCTTGCTTATTGACATGTCGTGAGTTTTGGGAATTTCATAACCTCTGATAGAGGTTGTGAAGTTCAATTTTTTAGCGACATAGCAATCCTGAGCAAGCATTGGTTAGTTAGTGGCAACATGGATGTCACGGTGGTTGTGGGAACCATAGTGTATTGGTTAAAGATAATCTTGATCTGCAGTTGTGATGTGCTTGATCCAATGGTGCCCGCTAACCCTGTGCCCCTTGTGGTGGTTCCCAACAAACTTTGGTGGGATGTGTGAGATTGGTAAGTGGTAATGGCGTGACATCATGTTGGGAGTTAAATATTTAAGTCTTTTTTAGGAGACTTGTTGCGAATATTGTAGATTCCCATCTTGATTCTTTGGAATTGCACAAGCAGTGTACGTGTGTCTTGGTGGACCCTGACCGTGGAAAGAGGTATATGAAGGAGAATTGATAGTTGGAAAGTGATGGTTGGTTGTCGACTACTGACGAGTTGAATGACAATTGAATCAACATTTTTGAGTTGTATTGTAACTATTTTTCTATGGAAGTTGAACCGAACCATTTCCTATTGGTTGATAACAAATGTTATAAAGCATTGAACGTTCTGTAATAAGAATGTGAGAGGAGGATATAAGCAAGGTTATGCTGCCAAAACTCTCCTAATAGAATGTCTTGATTGATCTTTCGTTGTTAATCTACACTATATACTGTGTGAGATTATTGTAATAGTGTGAAGGTTGTAATAGATTGAGAGGTTGATCAGGGAAATGTAAAAAGGGGAGAGAGGGAAATAGAACAAAGTTGTTGCTAGTTTATCTCCAGAATGAAACATGATGTAATCTCTATAAAGGCTTATTGCTTGAGTTGTATTTGTAACTATTTTTTTGCATGAATAATACAATGGTGATCTGGGCTTTTGGAGTGTGGGGTTTTTTACCCAAAAGGGTTCTCCTCACATAAATTTGTGTGTTCTAGTCTTTTATTTCATCTTTCATATTTATTGGTTATGTTTGTTGAATTTGTTTATGGAAGTTGTTGAAACTAAATTTACATGTGCTTCTCTCAGAAGGATTAATGTGGGAAATGAACTATGTTTGATTCCGCTTTTTGGCACAGTTGTACATGTCTTTGAGGAAATTTAATGAAATTAGAAGTTACCGAAGGCACTATTGTTCTTGGAGGTTTCTCCGAGATGATAAAAATTTCCCAACAAGTAGAAGGGTCTTCACTGGACCAATAGAACCAAATGCATGAGAGGATGATGCTTCCTATACTTCAAAATGGTTCTGAATTATGTTAGACAATACTTCATCTTCCTCTTGAAGCTGCATGAAACAACTTCTGCCTAACATCATAAGTTGTGCCACAGAATTAACTTCCTCGGCCTCTTCACCAACATGTGGCCATTTGGTGTTATCCTTATCATGGGATGGCTAAGTAGGAAGATAGATAATAAGATTTTTGGTGCTCTTTCCATAAAAAATGGTCATGTCTCTTGTCTGACATCCAATATAGGCATTTTTTGTTGCTAACTATGGCCTTCCTAGAATAATGGGGTACCCACCTAGTGTAGCTTTAGGAGAAAGAATCATGAAATCTGTTGGATACTCCCAAGAGTCTAGAGTTACCACAAGGTCCTCTACTATACCATTAGGTTTAACAATGGAACTATCAACAAGCTACAGGATAGTAGGAGTAGGTCTCATGCTTGCAACATTTAGTTATTGTAGGATATCCTTGGTCATTACATTTATTGCTACTCCCAAATCAATCAAAGCATTCTTTATTTGGATCCCATTTATAACAACTCCTACCACAGGACTCCCTGGGTCATTATATTTGGGAACAGTCACTTTCCCAATCATAATGTCAACTAGTTGTCCCGCCACATGAACCGTAGTGGGGTCTTTCTTCTCCCTACCTGGCTTCTTAAGGCATGCTTCCTTAATTGCTTTTCCATATATAGGAACATATTTTATGGCTTGAAATAAGGGTATATTGACACATATATGCTTCAACTGGTTTAGAATATCAAAGGTTGGTTCCTCCTTCTCTTTCTTTTGTTTCACAATTTCCAACCTTTGAGGAAATGGTGGTTCTTGTTTAGTTTGTTGGACTAGGACTGGTTCAAGATTTTTGGGTGCACTTGGCTGAATGGGGTCATTTAGATGCTCCTCTTCTTCCACAAGAAGCTCAGTGATAATGGGTGTGGAAGGAGCTGGAAAATTAGTTACTGAACACAAGTGGATGTCACTTACACTCACAACATATATAGGGAATTGATTTGGATTAGCAGAGTAAACTAGCTATAGCTATGGTTTGTTATTTGGGTTAGGTGTGGGCTGAGCTGGTAGCTGAGTAGGTTTAGGTGTATTTGAAGTTGAACTAGTAGGAGAAGGCATTATAGCAGGTTGTTGGGGCTGAGAAGGTGGTTGCATGTAACCAGTTGTCTAGTTTGGCCATTGTTGTCCTCCCCTCCATTGAGATGTTTGCAACTAGTTTCCTGGAGGTGGTTGCCAATTTCCTTGAAACTGTTGTCAATTCCCCTGAGGTTACTACCACTGGGGTGGAGAGTTTTGGTGATTGGGAAAAGTATTTGGAGGGTTATTCCAAGGTTGTGATGGATATCCTCCATAGTTGGATGGATATGGGGGTTTCCATTGGTTACCAGATGAATAAGAATTGAAATATGGCCTAGCAAAAGATAGTGGATCTAGTGGCATACCTTGTCTTGAAGCCCATGGCCTCCTTTGTGCAATGTAGTAGACTTGTCCATCTTCACCCTGGATTGGCTTGAGCTCAGGTGAAATCTTCTTACTATCAATATTAGCTACCATCTTGCATCTGTAGTCCTTCTTTTGTTTGTAATGAGGGAAATATTCTACCAACATTGCCTCTGCCTCCTCTTGTTTCTTCTTTGCCTGAAGTGTATCTAGCTAAGTAGCCAGATTATTTATGATGTCTTGCTTGAAATCTTCCAGTAAGTGAGTAATCTTCATTCTTGAAACTCCACTAGCAGATGACATACCCATAGAGGATTGGTAAGCTCTCCCTTTCTTTGAAGCTTCCCTAGAATAGTTCTAACATTTCTTGATATCATCCCAAGGAACTTGGGTGATATCTCCTCCTCCCATCAGGTCCAAGGCATTCATGCAGTTGTCATTGATTCCCCTTAAGAAAAGCGTCTTTTGTGATTCTTCATTAAGTGTATGGTGTGGAGATTTCTATAGGAAAAACAAAAACCTTGAAATGTAATCCTCCAAGCTCTCATCTTCATTTTGTTGCATCCTAAAAATGTCATCTCCCCTTATGTCACTACCCTTACAATATTCCTTGTACTTCTCAAGGAACTTTATCTTCATGTCCTCCCAAGTCTCCATAGTATTTCTGCCTAGGCTCATAAACCATCTTAATGCAACTTCTTTCAAGGTGGTAGGAAATAGCTTAAGCCTATGGGCATCAGTGGTATAGTCATAACTCCTGCAGAGTATATCAAACTCGAGCAAGAAAGTATCAGGATCTTCAATGACAAGTCCATAAACTTAGGAAGGACTAAAGCAGGGATATTTTTGAGGTTGTCAACTTCATTCTAATGAGCAATGGGGAAAGGAAGAGTTGATTGGTTAGGTCTATTTCTATTTGCATCACCCATTCCTACCTGATGGAGTTCCAAAGCAAAAGGATTCTCAATTTGATTTTGGTCTTCAAAGGAAATTTAAGAACTAGTCAGATCAAGAAATGCATCAGCAAAGGGGTGTGGCTCTTCTTCTTCTTTGTCTCTTGGAAAATTTTGATGCTCAACTAGCTAGAATGGATCAAGGTTATTAGGAAGGAATCTCCCATGAGCATCTCTCCTCCTTCCTCTATGCATACAACACGTCAACTCAATATCAGCCAGCTCACACAAAGAATTGGCAAAAGAATAGTGGATAATTACTTTCCTAAATGAGAGGTATACTAAGAACAAACTTTCAAAAATACTATAGCAAGAAAAAAAAACTATCAATGACTCCAAAGAACTCCCTAGTTTGAGACCATCCCTGGCAATGGCGCCAAAAATGTTGGCCTCCTAAAATGATTTAACAACTAAGCCCTTAAATTTGTGATTCAAAGATTGGACATCTAATCTGAATAGCTATCTCAATCATCATGAAGGTTCATTTAACTTATCAACCCAAGGACGTAGACTTGAAATGGGTTAGCACAGTATGTGCACTAGGAATCCAAAGTAGCCATTTTCATTCTACAGCTAAGAAAGACATAATGTTGAAAGTAAGTTGCTTGGAAAGAAATAACATAAGTGTTGAGCATCAACCAATAACTATACTAAGCTGAAGTGCATGATAGAAATGAAAATCTGAGCAAACAGATAGGAAACTACTCTGTCTACTTTGGCTACAAGAATAGTCACATAATGGAATTCTAAAGGTTGCAAGAACAAACAATGCCATATTCTTAACTAATTGTTGAACAGAAAGTAATAACTAAACTAAAGGATGGAATGCTCAACAAGTGGTCCCCCTTGGATGAGTATCCCTTAAGACAAATTTAAACTTAGATGCATGAACTTATAACTTCATTTTATTCATTGGAAAGCATGAGTACAATAGAGCAACATAATTGTATTACTGAAAAACTAAGAATTCTATTACATCATCAAATTAATCAACCTCCAGAGAAGGAGCATTCGAGTCTTATTTATAGGAAGAAAAACTACTAACTAACTACCTAGAAAGGCGATCAACTCCAAAAAATTAGGAGGACGCCACTTTAGGGAAAGCATAAAAAGTGGAAAGGAGGTTATGCATCCATGGAATCTAGTCAAGCATGTTTTCCTTAACGTAGATATAGCACAACATTAACTCCTATATTCGCTCAACAAACTATTAAGACCATTTACAAGGCAATTACAATTCTTCGATTTAAAATAGGAATCTCCCTCCATTGACCTTTGAATGATCACCTTGTTGACCTTTATGGCAAATGACCAGCTAGTTGAATCTTCCTCAATTTTGTAGGCTCTAATTATATCTACACAATAATTGTATATTTGTAACTATCTTAAAGTAACATTCATTAATCCACATGTAAAATTAAAATAGATAGTTTATATAGCATGTCAATGTCATTTATAGATTACAAAAATAAGCTCATGCACAATGTCTATGGTTTTGAGGAAATATCATAAAAAGGTCAACATCCAAGTATCAAAGTCTATGACAACAACAACAAATGGATAACAAACTCTATCAAAATTGAACCATAAACTGAACTCATCACCTAGTATGAGAAAAATCCTAATGTCCAGCATTTCAAAGTTTTTGGTTGTTTAGCGTATGTACATGTAATTTGTTGCCCTCTCAGTTGTTGTCCTTGATGAATAACACACAAACTCTTAGGTACTCGTAGGTTTGTGGCATTAAGTTGATCATGGTGGTATGGACACATTGTTAATCTTGTTGATCATATGGCATTGCTTGATTGATGTATTCTTGGCATATAGCTCCTGGTGGTATAGACACATTGTTAATCATATGGCATTGCTTGATTGATAAATTATTGGTATATAGCTCCTCGATTTCAGTTGTTGTGGCACTCTGGTATAGTGAGCATATAGATTATTGGTCAATGTGGTTGTGTTAAAATTTTGTCACTATTGGTTGGCATTATGTTACTATTGGTTGGCATTATGACATTTGTTGTGTCAAGTGATAGTGTTGTGTCATTTGATAATGCAAGGCTATGATCTCTCTTGTTACAATTGGCAATATAAAGGTGTTAAGTGCAAGGGCAATTGAATAAGGCACTTGATTATTTTCTCTTGATCCAATATGCTAGTAGTATTCATCATTGATATGAAGGGTTACTTGTTTCAATTTGAACATTCAGATTCTCTGATGTTGCATTCTTAGTAATCTTCACATGTCTTAACTTTGCAATTCAATATTACTAAGCATGGAATTATATTCGTTATCATGGCATTGGCCATTCCTTAACATCTCTTATATCTTAAGGAGGTTTCATATTGTTAAAAAAATGTTAAGATTGTGTGAAGGTGATTATAATTTCTAACTCTAAAGTTAGCGAAAGGCACCATTTGTTGAAAGGGTTTTGATTTGTCTTATACAAAAATCAGAAATAACAAAGCTTATTTTCGAGCCACTTAAGTCATAAACTTTCCAAGTAGGTTTTAGGTTTTAGAAGAAGGTAAATGTTGATGTTTTTAATCTATTGGTCATTGGGTTCTTCTAGGGCACACTGGGACAGGCAGTCATGAGATGTATACAAAGGAAAGCGTATTTTGTAAGGTTAAAACATGTTGCTCTCGACCTAGGGTTATAGTTTTATGCAAGGGCTAGGGCACAGGTGGTTTTGATAGTTTGAAGAGGAATGTTGAAGTTGGTGTCAATGGATCTTGAAGAGATAATGCACAGTTAGGATTTTTTAGGTGATATCCCTCTTTTTCAGTTGATGTTGTTTCTACTTTGCATAAATGGTTATATGATAAGCAAGTAAAAGAAAAAATAGTTTTTTCTTAGTTTGAATAAACACAGGTTATTGTTTTACAATGAAATGAAGATTAGGGTTTTGCATACTTGTTTTTGTGGTACAATACTGACATTGTTGAGTTATTTTTGTCTAGCTAATGTGGGTATGCATTTTTACATTGGAAGCTTTTGGTGACAAGTTTTACTGTGTCAGTTATCATTGGTTAAAGGCTTTTTCAGTTATGAGTTCGAAGATGAACAACCCTAAAGGGTATAAAATATTTTATGGATTCTAGGTTCGGTTGGTTGAACATAATACATAAGTCACATAGTCTGTATATGTGATTTTTATCCTTTGTAATTGTCATGTTATAAAGATCTTGAGTAAAATACATAAATCTGTTTTTGAAAAGATTGTGCACAAAACAGTAAAAAATACCTAGTATACTATACATTTTAAAGGTTTCATCTTATGAATCTTTGGGACATATACTATATTAGTGTAAAGGTGTTGTAATGTTTTGTAGGGAGACAGAGTAATCCTCTATAATTTGTTCCTTTTTGTTTAAACAATATTTGGTTGCTAGTGAGGTAGTTAGCACTTTCCAGTGAGGCAGATTTAGTGTCAGTGAGACAAATATGCCAATGAGGCATTTGAAATTTATCAGTGAGATAGTATTGCCAATGAAGCATTTGAAATCTATCAGTGAGATAGTATTGTCAATGAGGCATTGTAAACATAAAGTTTTTCAGATTAAGCCATTGAGGCATCATTTCTAGAGTGGTTTTTAATCCCTAGAGGGTTTTCCACTCGTCAAATTCTTTGTCTTATGGTCTCATTGCTTTGATGTGATAATGTTTCATTACTGTGATGATCTTTGGTTTGCTTTAATATTTCTTATTTCAGTTCTTTAATGATTGCATTCAATTCATGAATGTATTTATCATTGAAATATTAAGAGCATAAATTATTCAATTCTTTTTCAAGGAAAAAGTTAAAATTTGTCTAAGACATTGATTCACCCCCTCCTCTCAGTGTCTTCTTCACTCCAACAAAAGTTAGATCCAAAAATTGAATCATGTATTTTCATTGGATATAGTGAGAAAATTAAGGCTTACAGGTTGTATAATCCTCTCACCCATAACATTGTTATCTCTCGAGATGTGATTTTTGATGGAGGGGGAGTTTATGGTCATCAAAAAAGCCATAGTAAGATGTCAAAATCTGTTTTGAATGATGGTATTGTTGATGAAATTGATCATGATCAACCCACTAACATTTCATTTCCAAGAGCTACAAGTCCACCAAGTAGCCCCTCATCAATTCCAAGTGCAATTCTAGCTTCAAGTCCAAGTTCTACAAAGGTAAGAAGCTTAAGTGACATTTATCATAGGAGTACAAATTAAGCACATGAAAATCCAAGAGGTGAGACAATATGTTTTTCTTTACTTTTCAAGGCTGATTTTGAGCCATTATGTTTTGAAGATGCAAGTGCTAATGAGGTTTGGGTGCAAGCAATGTAAGAAGAGATAGATTTTATTCATAGGAATGATACTTGGGAGCTTACAAAGCTTCCACATGGCAAGAAAAGGATTGGTACTAAATGGGTCTATAAGATTAAGTACAATAGTGATGGGAGTGTTGAAAGACACAAGGAAAGATTGGTTGCCAAAGGCTTCACACAAAGGTAAGGGATTGATTATGAAGAGACATTTGCACTAGTAGCAAAACAAGAGACTATCAAAATGATTATTTCACTAGCAGCTTAAAGGAAATGGAGCATTCAACACATGGATGTGAAAAGAGCCTTCTTGAATGGGTACTTAAAAGAAGTGTATGTGAAACAACCACAAGGTTTTGAAGTGCAAGGAAAAGAAGATCAACTCTACAAGTTGGAGAAGGATTTATGTGGCCTCAAGCAAGCACCATGAGCATGGTATGATAAGATTGATGAATATTTTTAGAAGAATTGATTTCAAAGAGTGAACCTACCCTTTACTACAAACAAGAAGATAATGATATTCTTATTGTAATTTTGTATGTTGATGATTTGTTGTATATGGGTAGCAGTTCTAAGATGAAGGATGAATTCTCAGTTTCTATGATGAGTGAATTTGAGATGAAAGATTTAGGTTTCATGAAATATTTTCTAGGAATGGAGGTTTATTAAAGTGATAAAGAAATTTTCATTTGTCAAGAAAAGTATGCCAAATTCATGTTGAAGAAATTTGATGTGGTTGATTGTAAAGGTCAGTCTCCACTCCAATTGCTCATGGATTTGTGTTGTGTAGAGATGATGGTGTTGAAATAGTTGATGAGATAGCTTATAGGAGTATTGTTGGAAATTTAATGTTTCTAACTCACACAAGACCTAAAATTTCTTATTCAGTTTCACTTGTTTCAAGTTATATGACAAAGCCATCTAAAATACATATGAAGGCAGCCAAGAGAATTTTGAGGTATGTTTGAGGCACTCTAAATTTTGGTATTTATTACTACACTTCTAAGAGGTTCAATCTTGTTGGTTTTAATGATTCTGATTGGGGAAGTAATTTGGATGATTGAAATTCTACATCTATTAATTGTTTTTCCTTTGGTTTTGGTTTGATTACTTGGAGCTCAAAGAAGCATAGTATAGTTTCCCTTTCTTCTACAAAATCAGAGTATGTTGCAGTCACCTTAGTAGGTACACAAGCCTTATGGCTCATAAAGCTTCTTGAATAAATTGGAGAGATACAAGTTCAGCCTACAATGATTTTTTTTTATAACATTAGTGCCATCAAATTAGCCAAGAATCCAGTCCATCACAGCAGGAAAAAACATTTTGATTCAAAACAACATTTTATCTGAGATTTGGTGCAGAAGAAGGCAGTTGAATTAAAATACAACACTAAAGAATAGTTAGCAAATATCTTCACCAAGGAAGTTGCAAAGGATCAATTTTTGGCACTCAGAAATCAGATTGTGAGCCTTCTCAATATCAAAGGGGAGTATGTTGGTCCAATTGATGCATTACCTTTCATATAGATTCATAGATCTAGTTAGTCTTTATTTATTTTTAGACAATTAGTTTAGTCTTAGTTTTCTTTTGAATAGGAAATTGAACAAATGGACAAAAACGTTGGTAAAACATTAACACATAATAAGCCCAATTGCACTGTGAGAACTATTAAAGAGAATGGAAATGCAGTAAAAACCATTCATCAATGTTTTATAATGCAAAGAATGTGGTGTTTAAGCAGTAGATAGATTAGGATATTTTGCACCCAAATATGTGTTATAGTTACTTAGCATGCTAGTATATTTCCTAGGAATTATGTCCTATAGTTTGCATACCAACAGTTGTGTGGCCTCTTTGGATCACAAAAGAATTCTAAGCAAAATCTAACTTTTAAACATTGGTGCTGATTGTAACTCTAGTTTTTTATTTCAACTTATTCATGCCATTTACAAACTTGAGATAATGCACTTCCTAAGCTTGACACAATCTCTTACCTTTGGTTCGATGATGCTACAGAAAATTGAAAGCAAGACCTTAAAGGTCGACCTACCCAATCATATCCTTCACCTTCTTTTTATTATTTTAGCACAAACACTTTTGTACCTTGTTTATAGTTAGCTGCAAGCCATACCTAAAGATTTGATTTTGGCATTTGATATTTCTATCCAACACCTTATATATTTAGGCTTGGTCTAGTATTCCACCTTTTGCATAGATGTATATCAAAGCGCATTCAATGATATAGGTGTGAAGATCTTCAACAATAATGATTTATTTGATTCATATCTATCTACATAAGTTTGATGCTTTTCTGGCCTAAAAAATTGGTTATCATTTTATGTAAGTCACGTATATAGTATATTTCTATAATTATTTATTGTGAGCATTGTCCTCAATGATTCATAATTTGAAACAAAAGGGATTCATCATGCACAGGCCTAATAAAAATCATGTAAATACAAAATTTACACTTGTTGGCACTAAACTTTATCCCTTTCTTCATATGTATAGAAGATAGAAATATCAACATAACATGCAAGAAAGAAAGGAGGGAAGTGAATGGGCCTAGGCGATAGCTTGTTTCTAGGCTTGTTTCATTTTCGTTGTTATAGTCAAAAGATTTTGGAGAAGTGACTAGTTGTAGAATGCTTTCCATTTTTTCATCGACCCCACAGATGAAGTCCATAGATGCTCTTTGTTTTCTTCTAGATCACTTGTTTTTAGTTTCATTTATGCAAGATCCATCTCTACCATAAGCCAAGCTTTCGAGTTATTTCATTTCAAAAATTTGTATCTATAAAAGTAAATTTTAAGGCATGTAATTGGTAGGCCTATTTAAGTCGAAGAGACAAGCTCTTCTGATCTTGGAGAAATATTTCTACTTAGATTGAAAGGAAAGGCTTTTTGAGCTCCAAAGAAGGATTTTTGTTTATGTTTTTTTAGTACAATAAAGGAAGAAGGAAGAATGGTGTGTGCAGAGAGATGGTGACATATATACATGTGTTGCCTATAGGATCAACCGAAAAAAAATGTGGGTCTGACAAATGTGTGCTTGCTCTATATTTTCCATCAGATGATCCTCGACACTTCTTAATTGCATGTAGTGTGTTTGGAGCAGGGAACCTGTGCAGAATCCTTCAAGTTGTTAGCACAATTAACAATTTGTAACTATTGTTAAAAGCATGCAACTATTTTTTCCAACTGCTCTTCATCAGTTAATAGCTTGCATTGTTGTACATGTTATTTCAACTGCTCTTCAATAGTTTACAGCTTGCTTATTATAAGTTAACTAATGTTCTCCCCTAATTTTCATCCTAGGATTCTTCTCCTATGGTGGTTATATATATGTAAATTTATGCATCTGATAATAAATAACAGTGAAGTCAGTTAATGAATTTTCATTCTTCTGTGCTTGATCAATTGTCTTTATAGATCTACAAAATTTAACATGGTATCAGAGCAGTCAAAGACATTGTCAGGACAAAGCGAATGCATTGAACAACGATTGGCCAATGGCATGTAGATTTCCTCTATTTCAATAGTTGCAAATCTCTTATCGGCATTCAAAATTATTTTCTCTAACATTGACTCCTATCAATCTGCAAGCAGAGGTTGAATCTCACCAATAACGCATCTCTCTCTATTGAAGAATCCATGATTTTGTTTGGAGGCTCAATCCTTTGAATTTAGAGGCTAGATTTCTTATCCAAGATGTGATTCATTTCTTGCATGCCAATAGACTTGATTGGGAGGCACCAAGGAGTAAACTAAATTGGCATTGAAGATTGTTGTTTGGAGTTTGAAATCTATGGCATTGGATTTTAGCATGCCATGTATAAAGGGTGTGTTTCAACTTAGATTATCCCCTTTCACATGTAGCTAGGAGTCTTTGTCATACAACCCGAGCTTTCTCACCAGTTAAGGCAGTGATTACTTGTTTTCAGTGCACGTGGTCATTGGAAAGGTATCACAGCTGAGAAAGCACAAGGCTCATAGGTGCAATGACTGCAAGTTGGGTGTGAGGTGTGGCTCACATGGGAGTATCTCCCAAACCCGCAAGGAAATTGACTTGTAGATCAAGCCCATTAATTGTTTGAGGCCATGCCATAGACATTTGGTAGCTTCTACATTTGTAGGTCACATTCCTTTGGCAGGCCCACACAAGCCTCAATGTGTAGCTCTATGCCGACCCATCACAAATGTCAAAATTGAGCAAGGATCATGATTTAATTTACTATGGTCATATGGGGTTCCTAGCCCATGGTTTGTTCTAGCCCATGAGGGCATAAAGGGAGCATAAACAATTATTTTTCATATACTTGCATGTTTCATTCATGTGCTTGCATGTCACTACATGTGAAGGATAAGTTTATTTTTATGCTTTTTGCATTCATTCTTGGGGGATTATACATGCACTTTGTAATAATGAACTGAGATAAAGTTCCATTTACAGGGGGTTAATAATGTCTCTTAAACACCATTTTCATCATTTTTTGTTAGGCTAACTTTATAGAATTTTTTGTCTTGGAAAAAAGTGATAAAGAGTCATTGCCTTGAGCAAGATCTACTACTCTATCTCCTCGGACTCATTCCTGAGCCAAGTGACTATGATGAAAAGAATACACGGTTTAATAATAATGACATAGTCTATGGACTAATATGTCTTACTATTTCTAAGGATACTCTACATCACATAGAGCACACTAAGTGCCCTTTTACTACTTGGATCATCATCCAACAGTTGTATGGAGATATCGAATCTTCATCTGAAAGTGATGTTTCCTTAGAAAACCAAGCTATTGATGATATTGAGACTTATGTTGCCTCATCTAATGTGGACACATCTTGTATGGATGATCATTTCACTGATTCCCCATCAACAACACTTGTTGCAGATCTAGATTCTAGAGATGCTTCTTTGAGAACCTCTAGTGATTCATTGTAGCAGGATCATTTATGTATTTTGGATTAAATCAATTGGGACCAATTTCTACCAGACATTTCTTTTTTTTATAGAGTTCCTCATTTCGATCTAGATGACACTATTGAGGACATATGTCTTCTCTTTGAGGGCCATTCTTTTGTCCTTGCATTTTCTGCTACTTCTAAGTTTTGTGTCACTTCTTCGAAAGCTTCCAATGGCTTCTTATAGTAGGGTGTCCATAGTCTTCCTGATTCAAATTTTTGGGATGATCTCTTGACATGAGTTTCAAACTTGTTTTTGGAATTTGGAGGACACATTTCAGGGATTATCTCTCCTCTTTCATGACAGTTTTAGCACAATTGTTAGACCATCTTCATTATCTTTGGAGATTAAAATTCATGAGTCTCCTCTTTCGCTTGATTTATCATATTTCTTGGTTGATTTTGACCATGATTATTTTATGGATTATTCAAGCTTGGAGACTCTTACTCAATTTTTAAAGGCACGCATGTTGAGACTTCATCCTTCCTCCTTTCAGTTGGACATGGAGTGGCTTCTTCATCAACCTATGGATTTGTTTCTTCCCAAAGGAAGACATGTTTGTAGACACTAGGTCATCTTTTGTTTTCGAGCATTATTCATCGAATTGCAATATTATCCCACTTCTAAATAGACTGTCGACATCTTCACGAAGACTTTCATTGAGCACAAGTTTCACTCTTTATGAGACCTTCTTGGGGTGGATGATAGTGCAGCATAGTAGCTGCCATGCTCAGTTAGTTCTTTTTTTAGGGGAGTTTTGTTCGCACAAGGTTTTCCCTCTTTTCTCTCTTTTTTGTCTCCTTAGTTATACTTAAGGGGGGTGTTAGTGTAATTAACAATTTGTAACTACTGTTAAAATCATGCAACTATTGTTTCCAACTTCTCTTCATCAATTAACAACTTGCACTGTTGTGAATGTTATTTCAATTTCTCTTCAACAGTTTACAACTTGCTTATTATAAGCTAACTAATGTTTTCCCTTGATTTTCCTCCTAGGATTCTTCTCCCACTGTGGTTATATATATGCAAATCCATGCATCTAATAATAAATAACAATGAAGTCGGTTAAATGCATTTTCATTCTTCTATGCTTGATCAATTGTCTTTGTAGTTCTGTAGAATTTAACACAAGTAAGATGCCAATTTTATAATTCTCCTTATTTAATCGAGTAGTCAAGTAGAGTTTAAGGTGGAGCAAGAGATGTTAGGTCCAATACTAAGAACTGAAATATTTTGTGTTGTAGAAATTTTTGGATGAGAAGAGAGAATATGTGGTGAGAAAGTGCAAGGGTAAGTGATCCAATGTATGGGTGTACAAGGAGAGTGTACGAAGTGGACAATAAATTGGTTAGACTTTTGACTATAACAACAACAAGGAAACAAACCTACAACAAGATATTTCTTTCTTAAATAGTATGATTTGATTAGAGGGAAAGATAAAAATAGCATGCAAAAAAGAAATAATAGAAAGAATATGCACTATTTAATAACACAAACAATCAAGTAACTAAAACAAATATCAACTTTGTTACTTCAGAATAATCTTCATTGATCACAATATAAATATATATTCAAGACTCTATAGAGTTCTGATATCTTACATCTGAATTGGATAATTTTAAACAATTGCATACATACATATTTATAGGAAACAATGGGTGTTATTGAGATAAAGATAAGATTGACAATATTGCAGATTAGATTAGATTGTAGGTAGTAGAGATAAGGATGAGACAAAATTAGATCATAGTTCCTACATCAAAGTGTGTTGATGAGTCAAAATCTAATTCCAGGAATAAGGTGAAGACTATTTCAAACTTCTTGGAAGTTATGTTTGGAAATTATTTTTAGGTGTGGGACACACTGAATTCTAGTGGGTTGTGCCCACACTAAATAGCCTATTGGCTAAACATGTTGTAAAATATGAATATTGTTTAGGCATTTGTCCCATCAATAATAAGCTCATCATTTTCCAAATCAACTACTCCTTGTGCCACTTGATTTTCCAAATCATTCCCCTCTTTGAATACATGGGGTATATAGAATCATTAAAATGTCTTTTCAATTCCCAAATTGATAGTAGCCACTTTTTAATTTCCAATTTGATGTGTTATTTTGGTGGATGACATTAATAATAATTTGTTAGTCCCCTTCCAAGTGAATTCTCTTGAGATTTAATTTCTTATCCATGGCCAATTCAAGTAAGGTTGCTTGAAACTCAACATTGTTATTGGTTCTTATCATTAATTTCTTCACTTTTGTTAATATAATTTTTCCCTCTTGGTTTTTATAACACACCCTACACCTAATTCTCTAAGATTCTCACAAGAGGCCCCATTGAAGTTAATCTTGATCCAACCATGATTTGGAGGGAGCCAATGAACATTCATCCTACAATTAAAATCTAGATCAACCTTCTTAACCTCATAGATGGGGAGAATAGATAACCCCAACCATTTTTTCTTCAATTCCCCATCCCATGTCGTGAAGAGGCTCTTCTTCATATTTTGATTCCTAGTTGCATTATTGATTGTTTCTAAAATGAGGTTTTCTATTTTGTAGACCAAATCCTCCTTTTTCATTTCCTTTTCTCAAAATGTCATTTGATTTCTCTCTTTCTAAATCTCCCAATTCATATATATGGTAGAATTTTCCATATACTCAAGAAGACTACATTTTTGTGTATTTTTGACCATATGTTAAACATTGTGTTGATATCCATAAGAATCGAGCATTTCCAATTTAGTTTATCCATCATTATTTTCCAACAGAAAATTTCATAGCTGCATCTCAAAAAGATATGATGTATAGATTGATCATATTTCTTGCACAAAGAACACTTTTGCAAGTGTCAAATACTTGTCTTCCATAATCTATCTTCTAACAATATTTTTCTTACAAGGGATTTCAAGAGACATTTGTAACTCCATGTTATATGAATTGGCTAGTCTCATTTCTATATTATTTCTTCTTTCAATTTATATCCAATTCTAACATTGTGTATGTTAAATATGTATAATCAAAATGAAATAAACAAAACACACATAATGGAACTTTAAACTGAAGGAATGCAAGTAATTTGAATTTAAATAAACAAATGAAGCTTCTTCAGAGGCGTTCCATCTTCCTCTATCTGTAGGGATTTGTTTGAAGCTGCTTCTCTCAGATTGTGTAAGCAAGGCTTCTCCAAATGGAAATCTGTAGAATGAGTATGCAAAGTGATAAAGCTTCTCTATCCTATATGCTGGTGGAGGTGAGAATGCTGATATGGATATGCACAGGGGCTGTACATTGAGGATGCTATGAAATGAGAATGATTGGCCATGATATGATATGATATTATGCTATACTATGATGCTTGAATGCTAAAAGACTTATGCTATTGCAATTTGGCTATAGTTATTCTATTGTAAGCTTCTTTGTGATTGCAAAATCCCGGCAGTCCTATTTATAGCTTTTTGCAGGCAAAATCCTGACTGACAAGGATCAACGGCTGTGAGGTTGTCTGGTAAGTTTGAATGGTGAGAGATGGAGAGGTTGAGAGGAAAATGGAAGAGGTTGGGAGGTTGGAGAGAAGAATGGATGCTTGTCTTCAACCCACAGGAACAAGCTTGCACAGGAACAGAGGAATTCAATTTTTCTGTTTGGTAGTTTGTTTCACGGTTGTTGAAGATAATGCAAATTAAATAAATAAATTTATTTAATTTCATTTATATGAGTTTGAAGAAATTAAATATTTTTGAAATATTTAATTTTAGAACTATAGAAAACTCAATTAAATACTTAAAATATTTAATTTGCAAATAGACTTTAGAAGAATTAATTAAATATTTTGGAATATTTAATTGTAATGTGACTTTAGAAAGGAATTAATTAAATATTTTGGAATATTTAATTGTAATGTGACTTTAGAAAAGAATTAATTAAATATTTGGAATATTTAATTGTAAATGGAATTTAGAAGAAAAGAATACTTAATCTTTATTTGAATAAAATATTCAAGCCAAGATTATTGATAATTAATATAAATAAATCATAATGTTTATTTAATTAATTAAGAAATGAATACGAAAAGATGATTAAATAAACTTATTTATTTAATCGAAATGAAATAATGAGCAATATAAATAAATTATTTAAATTTATTTATACGCAGATGGAATTCGGAGATTTAATTAAATATTAAAAATATTTAATTAATTACCAAACTATGTGATGTGACCATTTTTAGGTGTATACAAACATATTTTCCTATCTTGGATCCACACCACTTGATTTCATCTTCTCCATCTAAAATCAACACTACTCTTTCTAATTGTATCCTCTAAAGATTTTTTGGTCATTAGGAGCATTAATATCTTGAATTTATTTCCACTTCCACACCCTAGTTCCATCAATTTCCATGCTCTCCACATAGTCTCTCACATTGTTTCCCCACCTATTTGTATTTATTTCTCTTATATCATCTAAATTTTGGTTATTATTTAAAGCTTTGTACCCATCCCAAGATTTCTTCCAAAAGGATGCACTTTATCCATTCTTTATATCCCATGTTATATGGTTTATTATTATGTCCCTATATGACAACATGAAATTCCAAATAGCAAAGCCAATAGGTGAGTTATATACCATGAAAATTCTTGCAGGGTTAGGTGCATCTAGGTATTTAGTTGTAGTACTTCCACCCATTTTTTTATTTCTACTATACCCGTTCCAAACAAGTTTTTCTCCCAAATCCATAATCATTATTATTCACTATCACAATTCCAGCCCATTTCCTCCTTAGGACCACAAATCTTATTCCAATCAATGAGTGGTATTTTCTTTTGTTCAAAACTACTTTTCCAAAATAATTTTCTCTTCATTTTTCAATTACTTCCCCAACTTTCTTCGCTAGTTTCATACAAGACATTGAGTTCATTCAAATTGCTGAAATTATTGATTTCAACATTATTATCCTTTTTACAGAGGTTAGCCATTTTCCTTTCCAAGTATCCAATTTGGAACTACAACTAATCACTAGATAATCTCACAATCTTATTTTTTGGCAGCTAGAAAGAGTGGTATTCCCAAAAATTTATGAGGGAGCTTGGGAATTTTGATCCAAAGGATTTTGGAGGTGTCTCATTTTTTTCTCATATTAGTGTTGAAAAATACACATCACATTTCTTCCAATTTATCTTTTTACTAATGACATGCAGTACATGTCCATTATTTTCCTGATTATTCTTACCTCCTTTCTACTTGCCACCCCAAACAACATTATGTCATCTGCAAATTTTTGGTGGGTGATTGGATCAATCATTGGAGAAATGTTGATTCCTTCCCACTCTCCTTTATCCCTCACTCTATTATACTTCTACCCAATACTTCAACCATAATGATGAATAGAAACAAGGATAATGGGTCCACTTGTCTTATACCTCAATTAGATGAAAGAAATTATGTGGAGTCTCATTCACTAGCATAGAGAACTTTGGACCATAAACAAATATTTCACCCATGTATCCATTCCTTACAAAAACCAAACCTATCCATCATGTCTAACAAGAATTATTGTTCCACTTGATTATTAGCCTTCTTAATGTCTAGATTGATTATCATTCATTTTGATATGGATTTTCTCATTGTATGTATAACTAAATGTACTAAAATTATTCCTTCGGATATGGATCATATGGGGATGAACCCACTTTGTTCTTTTGAGACGATGTCTACTAACACTTCTTTCATTATGTTTGTCATTACCTTTGTCATAACTTTGTATATTGTATTGCATAAAGAAATAGGCCTGAAATCATCCATCATCGTTATCTTGCTCTTATTTGGAATCAGTGCTAGAAAGGTGCTATTTATGCCTTCTAACCTAGTAGTCTTCTTTCTCAATTCTTCTACTTCCCCGATTAGATCACTTCTAATTATGTTCCAAAGGCCTGAAAGAAGCAAGCAAGTAAGTCATCTAGGCCAAGAGCTTTTTCTGAGCCTAGCTCAAAGGTTGCCTTATTGACTTCTTCCTTTGATAATTTTTGGAAGAGATTCTCATTTTGGCCCAAACTAATTCATTTTGGAATATTTTTAAAAAAAAACTCTTTCATTGGTGATTTTTTGGGGTGCACCATTCAACAGTTCTTCAAAACATTTTATTGCTTCTTTACTAATCTATTATATACCATTTATAGCATGACACCCTTAAAGCTAGTTATTTCAGATATTATGTTAATATATCTCTTGCATTTTTTTGTGTTCTAAAAGTACTTTGTGTTTTTGTCATTTTGTTTTTATTAGTTTTCTCTCAACTTCTAAATTTCTAAAATATTTCTTCTATCCCCAATATTTTAGAGTATTCCTTCATTAGAACCTTCTCCCCTTTAAAGTCATCTAAGTTTATTCCATTTTGGAACACATTTTCATTCATCTAAGCAACAAGCCTCTTTTCTTATCAAATATGTTCTTAAAATGTAATATGTTTCATGCCTTTAATTGGGTTTTTATATGAAGACATATTCTTAATAATTGGAACTTGGATCCATTAATTTTAGAAGCCTTAGACCACCATTCTAACAATTTCTCTTTCAATTATTGGTCCCTAAGCCACATATTGTCAAATTTGAATGGGTGTCTTTTTGGAGTCTTATCTGGAAATAATTGAAGTGTAATTGGGTAATGATCTAACCCAAAGAAAGGAAGAATAGTTGATTCATAGGTAGCTAGAATAGTTTCTCAATCCCCACCCAACAATAATATATCAAGTCTTTCTACAATGCTTGTGAAACCCTTCCTCCTATTGTTCCAATTATAGGTATCATTTTTCAAAATAACATCTTGCATATTACTACCACTTAAAAAAATTGAAAGTCCATTTGAACTTGGGTCATTCGTGACAAACCTCCTTGCTTCTCTAATTTATTTAAGGTTTTATTGAAATCTCCTATCGCCAAGATCTTTTTCCTATCCAAAGATTGTAGTATGCCTATAATTTGGTTCCAATTATCCCTCTTTTTCACAATCCCTACTGAGCCATATTCATTGATCATAAATATTTCTTCTAATAACTAGTTAGTTCTCATTTTGACTAGCTACCAAAATTGGTTAGTCATCACACTTTCCATTGTTAAATTCAAATTCTATAGTATTCCTAGCCCTCTAGATGTGCCCTAAGAATCCTCAAATACACCCTTCCATTGTTTCCATCTAATCATTAAATTATTTTCCTCCTCCTAATCTAGCTTAGTCTCTTGTAGAACAATTAAATCAACTTTTGCTTGATCAAGCACTTTTTGTTAAGGGTGTTGCAACCGCTAACATTCCACATTAAGGACCTCATGACGACCTAAGAAGGGTGATTCCTTTACTTGATCTTAGTTTCCTTTGGACCTTGGTATTCCCTACAATTTCCAAATTCTCCTTATTAGTGTTCCTTCCCCTCTATCCATTTTCTCCTAGTTTTTGGATTTTATACTTGGATTGGAACTATTTTATAGATCTTACTTTGAATATTCCCTCTTTTTCTTCCTCAAATTCACATTCCTCCTCCTAGTTTGTGTATTTTCTCTCTTTCATCACTAGTAGTTCCAATGGATAAGTATCTTTATTTTCTATGGGGATGCCTTCAAACAATTGGAACCCAGTGTTTAGTAGGTTAGACAATTCTCTATCCCAATCTTTGTCTATAGATGGTATTCTTTCCTTTTCAGCAATCTTCTCTACTATGTTACCCCTTTCTTCCTCCTTCAAAATAGGTGTTGGCCTTGCCTCTTTACTACTTTCCCCAACCCTAGGGTTCCTCTAGCCATACTCAAGTTTTATTTTTCTTTTTGAACAACAATCTCTTTGTCTAGAGCATCTATCGAGGCATTTAATCCATTTCTATTGCTTTCCTTTTTTGAAGGTTCCTCATTTCTACCTTCTATCCCCATTTTTCTCCTTTTGATGTCTCGCTTGACATTGGACCTTTCCTCTTTCAATTAAATTCTTCATGGATATGACTTTTTAATAAACACAATGGATAGATCACCATTTGATCTCCTCTCTCAATATTTTGTCACCAAACACCCCCATCCATTAAGAACTCTACCTCTATTGGGATAGGTGATAGGGGTTTGTTGTTTACACATATCCAAGCATACATTCCATAATTCATATCCTCCAAGTTATCATCTTCCTTAATAAAAGCCCCTATCTAATCTCTAATGAATTTGAGGGTTTCCAAATCCCAATATACAAACTATAAATTGTATAGTTTGATCCAAACATAGATTTTTTATGATTTCTTTTCTTATTAGGTAAAAGTTTGGCTCTCAATCTTTAATAAACAATCTAGATTCCCCCATGATATATGGTCATACATTTAGGATACTTCTTTTCATCATTATGGTTGACATTCCACCAAAAAGGAACCATTCAAAAGGGATTTCAAGGTTACATATTTACCACAATTTAAATCACACCAATGTTGTAATTCATAAAAACAAAGTTAGTCACCTCCTCATTTGACAAAAAAGGATAATTCCCTTAACCTAGAAACATTTTTATCTATGCTTTTATCTTTGAATAGATTAGGTTTAATATGGATTTTATTCGTGTTTGTATCCATTTGACCATCTTTGGGGATCCATTTTCCCTAGTTTGCAGATTCTATTTGTTGAAAATATTGGGTTTTGGATCTTGGTTCCAACCTCCATCATATCTTTGATTGTTTCCTTCTAGCTAGCCATTGTAATCACAGTAGTCTACCTCACCATCCATACCATGATTCATTCCTATCTTTCCTTGGGTTCAGTTTCTCATATCTATCCTACCTTCTTCTCCTCTAGGCACTATTATTCAAATCCCACCATTCATTCCTTCAAATTTTTGGGGTTTTTTTTATTGTGAGCCATTTTTCAAAAGGGTCCTAAAAAAACAAAAAACATATTTAACAAGTCTATTGTGCATCTATAGAAAATTTAATTTGAAACATAAATACTTTTTAAGGAGAAATAAAAATCCTTAGGTTAATTTAGATATAAGTATTAAAGTTATGAAATTACTTACAAAAAATGGTTGAGATATTTAATTTTGGAAACAATAATGAAGAAAAAAATTGATGTTATTAAAAATGGTAGAGCAACAAAACTCAAACTACATACAAACTATACTATGATAACACAAATAATAAAATGATATATGATATTATGATTTTAGATTATTTCAATACATTCACATTGAAATCCATTATATTTCTTGTATTAAATCAACTTACCTATGAGAATAACTTCTAAAAAACTAATAATAATTTATTATTTTAAGACTATTAATTAGTATTTTATTTATTTATTTTATCTAACCTATTATTTAACTATATATAAATAATATAATAAATATTCCAATATATAGATTATTAAAATCCATTTTCCTTGGTACTAAAAAGGAATCCTTTCTATTTAGAAAATGTATTATCAACATAAAAAAATATCTAAAAAAATTCATGGGTGAAATCCACATGGTAGGTTACTTCTATGTCTTATGGATCTAATTTTTAGATTGTAGATCTAACATGGAACAATGTGCACTCTTTATCTCTAATTCATCAAATTATCTACTCTACATTGGCTATCAAAGGTAGGCTAGTGAGCCCTAATCATTCTACAGGCCTTATTATGACCTTCCAGTCTACTTCCTAACTACTACTAACTAAGAACTTATCCACTAAATGATTCACTACTTTCCAAAGGATTACAAATGATCTTAAATATGAATCTCTAGATTCAATTATGATATGTGTCGGTCTCAAGGTCTTAAAACCCCAATGCAAGATCAAATGCACGTAGGTCGGCCAAGAACATGTTCAAAGATAACTCGTTGGGAAATGAAATGTATTGCGGATCTCCAAGAAAGTTCCCTTGGATCTAAAATGCCTTGAATGATGTTCCATTAAGCTTTGCATGTTCTAAAAAGGGTCCACACAACCAATCTGAGCTAGATAGGCCTTGAATGCTCTATCTAAGAATTGATAGCAAAATTTTGAGAGCAATAACTTACTTCAAACAAATGTAAATCACCTAAAATCTAGATATGTTGAATATGACCTCATGTAGAACCAATTTCTTGCTCTACGAGCTAAGAAATGACAATGTGGTAAAAAGAAAAAGAAATTATTGAGACAACTACAAACCAAACTATATGAAATGAAATGTTTTTAGTTGATAAGGATTATTTTACAACTGGGGTGCTCCTACATCAGACACCCGAGGTTGGAAGAAAAGTGAATCCCTCACTTTCTAGGGGCTAGAGTAAAACCAAAGTGGTCCACCTCAATCTAAGAAATCTGTGACGAGTCCTCCACTTGTCTGTATTTCCACTTTACTAGGTACTCCTTGTACTACTTATTCCCAATTCTCCTTCCAATTTCAGTATCCAAGATCTACCCAATCTGCTTCGGTGGTTGATGTGGTAGCTTCTTTGTTAGAATCACTTGACTATCCTTCATGATACTCATAGATGTCTATAGTATTGAAAATAGGTGATATACCAAGTGCGTCTAGTAACTCCACTTCATATGCATGTTTCCAGAATCAAACTTCCTGAGAATCTTACATGGTCCAATCTTCTTTAGATATGTACCTACTGAAAACCTTTCCTTCCTGAGATATACCATAACTTCACCCCCAATATAAAATTCCTTATGTCTCATTTTCTCATCTTCCTGCTCCTTGTATCTATTGTTCATGTCCTCCAAGTGTTTCTAGACCTGATTATGTAATGTTTCCATGAATCTTGTAAATTCTTCTACTTTTGCACTCCTCTTAGTCTCCATACTGATGTCTCTAAGCTTCAAAAATCCTCTAGGATGTACTCCTATCACAATCTTAAATGGTGTATTGCTTGTGCTTCAGTTTACTAAATTATTATATGCATACTCTGCTTGTGATAGAACTATGTCCTAGTTCCTAGGCTTATCTCCAACCAAACATCTTAATAAGTTACCCAAACTCATGTTTGCTACCTCTATTTGTCCATCGATTTTTGGGTGATATGTTGAACTGAACTTCAGATCTATCTTCATCTTCTTCCGCAATATCTTCCAAAAGTATCTGATGAACTTGGTGTCCCTGTTTGAAACTATGATCTTTGGTAGTCCATACAATTTGAAAATCTCCTTGAAAAATAAGGACCAACAACATGCACAACATCATTAGTCTTCTTGCAAAGAATGAAATTTGCCATCTTAGAAAATTTGTCTACTACCACCATTATAGAATCATATCCTCTATGTGTTCTTAGTAATCCCAATATAAAATCCATGCTAATATCTTCCCAAGGTCTCTTTGGCATTTTCAAAGGTTTATACAATCCAATATTTTGATTACTCCCCTTTACTACTTGACAAATTCTGTAACTTTGAACATACTTTCTAACATCCTTATAGATTTGTGGCCAAAAATAGTGTTCATTCACTAAAGCTATTGTTTTATCTACCCTAAAATGTCCTACTATTTCTCCACTATACTTCTTAATTCGATTCTCCCTCATCAAACTCCTTGGAATACACAACTTATTTCCCTTGAACAATATATCTTCCTAAATGAAATAATCCAACCACTAACTCTTATTTGTCACCACTAGTACCTTACATGTCTTCCATGCTTCAACAAAATATGGATCATCCTTGTTGAAAATTGAGGTGATTATGTAGCTTAATACTTTGTAAAAATTTATGATTGTTGATCTGAATATGTAATATTTGTTATAGATTATTTGTGGATGATTATCTGGTTAGATTCATTTTACCATTTGTAGAATGAAGACAGAAGATTGTAGAAGAATTAGATAGAATATTAGAAGATACATAGCATATACCGTGGAGAAACCCTTTCGGAGGAAAACTCCACCAAGAATCAATGTATTATTTAATCTCAAAAAAAAAGATTACAATAATTTCAATCCTTGCTTGAGATGCTTCTTTTTCCTCAACAAATCTTCTTCACAACCTGCAATAAAAACTAATACAAATTCTCTTCAACTTGCTTGAGATAAATAGGCAATAATCAACCTTGTAAACTCCAAAGAGTTACAATTACAAAGCTCAATGCTTATCTCACAAAACCTACACCTATCTCTTGCAAATAGAGTTCTACTATGAAGAACAATGTCAAATCAAGTCCTTCATCCATATGGGTGTCCCAAACTGAAGTCATAACTCAACCTTTATTCTGAAGATATCTTCAAAGCTTATCCTCAAAGTTGGTGCCCAAGAATGGGTCCACTTAACTCAACCTTATGAAATATCTTATCATGCAAAAGTGTTAACTCCAAGAAGCCAACTTGGGCACCCAAAGTGGGTCCAAGTCAATCTCTATTAACTAAAACATATCTCTCCACCATTCATGCAAAAATGATCATCCCCTATTAATTGAAAGTAGACACCTATTATTTGTCATGCAACTCAAGTCATTAGTCATGCATTCCAAGTCAGCTGAATTCAACTAGCATTCAACTAAAACTAGCTACATGCAACTGAAGATAACTGAACCATAACTAATCTAAACTAAACTAAACTAAACTAAACTATACTGAACTAAATTGAACTAAACTGATATTGAACTGAACTAAACTAAACTAAACTAAACTGAACTGGTCTGAACTAAACTGAACTGAACTTCATGCATGTAAACATCAATCCTTAACTTCTAGGATCTTTACATGCATTATAGAAGTGTTATATTTTTCTCCAAATAGTTAACTTAACTCAAGGTGGGTTCCACCTTCCATGTGGGCACCCCATGTGCTCCTATTATTTAAGAACTCATCTTGGATGCCCTCAAATGCTCCTATCATTTAGAATTAATTACAAATGTCAATTAATATGATTATTTCATTAAAAAATAATCTCTTTCTAGTCCTAGTGTTGGGGAACACTTTCCAAGGACTTAGGAGATACATGAAATAATGTTTAGGATTGCAATTAAATGGCACCCTATTTCCAACATTATCCCACTTGACATTATACATTGCAATTATTCTAAACAAGGAATAATTATTATAAATCAAGTACAGGACTCAAGGCCAATGGCCTTCTTGCACCAAGAGAACTTATTTGTAGGAACTGGTTTCATAAGATAATTTGCAAAATTAATCAAAGTGTCAACTTTCTCAATTAATACCTTCCCACTCTCAACCATTTCTCACACAAAGTGATACTAAACATCAACATGCTTAGTATGAGCATGATACATAGGATTTTTGGCTAAACAAATAGCTCTCTGACTATCACAGTCAAGTCTAACTTGCTTGCAATTAAAACCAATACCTTTCCCAAGTCTTTGTAACCAAAATGCCTCTTTAAAGGCATGTGTAGCAGCCATCTACTCTGCTTTTGTGGTGGACAAAGCAACCATGGGCTGCCTCTTACTCATCCAACTAACCGTAGCTCCAAACAGAGTAAACACAGCCACTTGTTGACCTCCAACTATCTAGATCTCTTGTCCAATCTGAATCAACAAAACCATGTATGTCCAATGATCTATGCATAATATCAATGCCATTATATTCACAAAACTAAACGGAGCACTGCACTCTTGGGAATATATAAAACAATCTCTTAACATGTCCAATTTTACTAGGTTAGTATAAACCTATTTAGAACTCCCACTACTTGGGCCATTCAGTCTCTGCATGTATCATTGTAGATATATTAAACTGAATTGCATCTATAGCATATGAAATTTCATACATTTCCTCATAATCAAAATCAGATTTAGGACTCATGTCTAAACTTAACTTTGTGCCAACTGGTAAAGGAATGCTAATTGGTTTACTATCATGCATGTTAAACTGTTTCAAAATAGTATCAACATAATTGCTCTGACTTAAACAAAGCTTTATGTTACCTCTATCTCTATTGATCTCCATACCAAGGATATATTTTTCAGCCCCTAGATCTTTCATCTCAAATGTGCTTGAGAGTTGTGCTTTCAATTATTTGATCATTACCTTGTTGTTACCAATAAACAACATTTCATAAACATACAAGATAATAATTAAAAGTTGATCATCAATAACTTTTGTGTAAACACAATGATCTTCCTCACTCCTAGCATAACCAATTTTCAATGCAAAAGCATCAAACTTCTTGTACCACATTCTAGGTGACTATTTCAATCCATATAAATATCTCTTTAACCTGCAAACCAATTCTTCTTTTCCTTTTAGAAAAAAACCATCAGGTTGCTTCATATAAATCTCCTCATCAAGATTCCCATGCAAAAAAGCAGTTTTCACATCCATTTGCTCTATCTCAAAATCATAAGTAGTAGCAATGGATAAAAAGAATCTAATAGAAGTTAATTTAGCAACAAGAGAGAATATTTCATTAAATTCAACTCCCTCTCTCTAGGAGTAGCCCTTGGATACTAATCTAGCCTTGTACCTTTCGAGATTACCATTTTCTCTAATTTTCTTTTTAAAGATCCATTTACAACCAATGGCCTTTCTTCCTCTGGGAAAACTCTCAAGATCCCATGTGTTACAAGTATCCAGGGATTCCATTTCCTCATGCATAGTGTGTGACCAAAGCTTGTGTTCATTTGAAGACAAAGCTTCCCTGTAAGAATTGGGTTCATCATTAGTACTCATTAAATCAAATATACAATGGAAATTAGGTGGGCTATACCTATCAACGGTATTTTGTTGTCTTGTGGATCTTCTCAAAGGGGTTTCTACTTGTTCCTCAATATGCTCGTCTTGAGCATCTATCTCAGAAGAACTCTATGAACTCTCCTCATCCAATCCATCCAATTGTTCTTCAACATGTGCATCCTATTGCTTCTCATTATTTATCTCAAAATGCACTACTCAAGAAGTATCCTTTTCCTTTGGTTGTTCTTCTCCTGAGTAAGCTCTAAATTCCTTGAAAAATCACATCTCTAGATAAAGAAATTTTTTGAGTTAGAGGATTCCAAAGCTTGTAACCTTTTACATTTTCACCATAACCTATGAATATGCATTTTTGTGCTCTAGGATCCAAAAGGCTCACAACCAAAGATCCTTAAATGTGCAACACTAGGCTTCCTACCTAACCACATTTCATAAGGAGTTATATCTTCAATAGATGAACTAGGGGATCTATTGATTAAATAACAAGAAGTACTTACAACCTCAACCCAAAGGGACCAATCTATCTTAGCACTACGTAACATACTCCTAGCTCTTTCCATTAAGATTTGGTTCATCCTTTCTGATACTCCATTTTGTTGAGGTGTATATGGAGTAGTTTTCTATCTCACAATTCTTGCACGCTTACAATAATCATCAAATTCCCTAGAACAATATTCACCACCAATACTTGATCTCAACACTTTTATCTTATGATCTGATTATTTCTCAACCAAAGATTTAAATTCCTTAAAACATATTAAACACATCAAATTTGTTATGCATAAAATAGATCCAAGTGTATCTTTAGACATCATCAATAAATGTGACATAATATCTAGATTTTCCAATAGAGTCAATATCCACAAGGCCCATTACATCTGAATGAATAAACTCTAATAATCTTTTAGCTTTATTTGTTCCACTAGGAAATTTAGATCTAGATTGTTTTCCAAATGCACAGTGCTCACAAAAGTTATTTTTGCTAATATTATAATTAGGAATACCATCAACCAATTTCTTATTAAGAATGGTCCTAAGACCTTTTTCACCAATGTGGCCCAATCTATGGTGCCACAACATACATGTATTTTCAGCTTCAGTTACATTGGCTAAATTATTTACATTGGAGGTATCCAGCTTAATCAAAGTCCCAATTTGAGATCCTTTAGCAATCACCATATTCCCTTTCACCAATTTGCAACCACGTTTGTCAAATGTCACGTGCATTCCAAAATCATTGAACTTAGAGACAGAAAATAGATTTCTAGCAAGTCCTAGAATATGTAAAACATCATTAAGGGTCTTAACCCTACCATCACTGAAACACAACTTTACCTCTCCTTTGCCAACAACCTTTGTTGTGTTGTTGTCTCCAAAGAATACATCCCCTCCATCATATGTAGTATACTTAGTGAACTACTCCTTGTTAAGAGTCATATGATAGGAGCAACCTGAATCAATAAGCCAAGCGTTATCAACAACAATATTAGAAGAAATGACTAATGCATCATTATTGTCATCAGTGGATTTCTCTGTAGAAGCATTAGAACTCTTTTTCTTGCTCTTACAATCCTTCTTTATATGTCCAAGTTTTCCACAATTCCAATACTTTACCTTACTCTTACCAGGGGTTTTAGACCGTCCTTTGGACTTACCCTTTCCTTTCTTGTTTTTTCTTAGATTCCTTTTCCTTAGGCCTACCTCTTACAAACAAGGCATCTTGGGAGCCAATTTTAGACTTCCTCCTCATCTCTCTAATAGGAGAGTAGGAATTATATTGTCCATATTTGGATCAACACCACTACCACTGATAGTAACATTTAGATTTTCCCAAGACTCTAGTAAAGCATTTAAATGATTTGCAACAAAATCACCATCTTTCATTTTTAAAGAATACAATTGTCTTTTCAGATACAATTTATTAGTAAGACTTTTGGATTGATGGATATCACCTATTCTCTTCCATATTTTATATGTAGTATTTTCATTTGAAACATTCAAGAGAACATCAGCAAGACATAATCTTATGGTTCCTCTTGCCTTCTTATCAAGCTTAGCCCAATCCTCATCTCACATAGTTGTAGGTGACTTTGTCTGATTATTAATAGCTAACCACTTATCTCTCTCTTCAAGGAGATCTTCCATTTTTATTTTCCACATTTCATAATTAGATCCATTGAAACTTTCAATATCTAAATGACAATTCAATGTAACAAACTTATTTTCCATAATCAGCAATTAAAAAAATAATAAAATCTCTCACTATAGCCAAAAAACCTTCAATATTTTAAGAGAAAGGCATCCCAAACTCTACCCAACCTCAACTCTGATACCAAATGTTGAAAATTGAGGTGATTATGTAGCTTACTACTTTGTAAAACTTTATGATTGCTAATCTAAATATGTATTCTTTGTTATAGATTCTTTGTGGATGATTATTTGGTTAGATTCATTTTACCATTTGTAGAATGAAGACATAAGGTTGTAGAAGAATTAGACAAAATATTAGAAGATACACAACATATACCATGGAGAAACCCTTTCAAGGAAAAACTCCACCAAGAATCAATGTATTATTTAATCTTAGAAAAAGATTACAATAATTCCAATCCTTGCTTGAGATGCTTCTTTTTCCTTTAACAAATCTTCTTCATAACCTGCAATAAAATATGATACAAACTCTCTTCACCTTGCTTGAGATAAATAGGCAATAATCAACCTTTTAAACTCCAAAGAGTTACAATTTCAAAGCTCAATTCTTATCTCACAAAACCTATGCCTATCTCTTGCAAGTAGAGTTCTACTGTGAAGAACAATGTCAAATCAACTCCTTCATCCATTTGGGCATCCCAAACTGAAGTCATAACTCAACCTTTATTCTGAAGATATCTTCAAAGCTTATCTTCAAATTTGGCACCCAAGAATGGGCCCACTTAACTCAACCTTATGAAATATCTTATCATGCAAAAGTGTTAACTCCAAGAAGCCAACTTGGGCGCCCAAGGTGGGTCCAAGTCAATCTCTGTTAACTGAAACATATCTCTCCACCATTCATGCAAGAATGATCATCCCCTATTAACTAAAAGTAGTCACATGTTATCTATCATGCAACTCAAGTCATTAGTCATGCATTCCAAGTCAACTGGAGTCAACTAGCATTCAACTGAAACTAGCTACATGCAACTGAAGATAACTGAACCATAACTAAACTTAACTAAACTAAACTAAACTAAACTAAACTAAACTAAACTAAACTAAACTAAAATAAACTAAACTAAACTAAACTGATACTAAACTGAACTGAACTGAACTGATTTGAACTAAATTAAACTGAACTTCATGCATGTCAACATCAATCCCTAACTTCTAGGATCTTTACATGCATTACAGAAGTGTTATCTTTTTATCCAAATAGTTAACTTAACTCAAGGTGGGTTCCACCACCTTCCATGTGGGCGCCCCATGTGCTCCTATTATTTAGGAACTCATCTTGGACACCCTCACATGCTCCTATCATTTAGAATTAATTACAAATGACAATTAATATGATTATTTCATTCAAAAAAATCTCTTTCTAATCCTAGTGTTGGGGAAAATTTTCCAAGGACTTAGGAGATACATGAAATAATGTTTAGGATTGCAATTAAATGGCATCCTATTTCCAACAATCCTCATACATGTATTTTAGTTCCTCAATACCCAATACTTCTATCTTCATTTCTATAAACAAATTCCTTCTCCTGCTTAATGCATCTACAACTTTATTTGACTTACCATTCCTCTGCTTCAACACAAATGTATAACTCTATAAGAACTCAACCCATCTCATATGTCTCTAGTTCAGCTTACCTTGACTATTCAAATATTGCAAGGCTCGATGGTTAGTGTATAACACAAACTCCTTAGGAAACAAATAATGTCTCCACTTCCTCAAGGCTTGAATTATGGCATAATACTCCTAGTCATAAATTGAATCTCTCCTTTTGGCATCATTCAACTTCTCACTGAAATAATTTATTGGTCTTCCTTCTTGGCTCAATACTACTCCTATTGCATTTCCACTACATTAAAATCAACTTTAAATACTTTTTCAAACTTAGGTAATGCTAACACTAGTTGTTTTGCCACCTTTTTCTTCAGCAATTCAAAACTTCTTTGTGCTTTGGATGTTCACTTAAATTCCTTCCTATCTCTTCTCATTGTTTCTATCATGGGTGTGCAAATGTTGCTAAAGATCCTAATGAACTTCCATTAGAAACTTACCAATCCATGGAATGATCTTACCTCTCTAATTTTTACTGGTGTAGGTCACTCAACAATTGCTCTAACCTTCTTAGGGTCCATCTTCAATCCTTCAACAAAAATGACAAAACCCAAGTACACCAAAGTTCTATCTTCATAAAGCTACAATTTTTTATGTTTATTAGCAATGTCTCCTCCATTATCCTTTATAGTACTTGTTTGGTATGCCACAAATGTTCTTCTCTAGTCTTATTGAAAACTAGAATATCATCCAAATAAACAATAACAAACTTACCCAAGAATTGCTTCAATACTTTGTTCATCAACCTCATGAAAGTGCCAGGTTCATTGGTCAATCCAAAAGACATCACTAACCACTCATATAACCCTTTTTTAGTCATAAATGTGGTCTTCCACTCATCTCCTTCTCTGATTTTGATTTGATGGTATCCACTCTTTAAGTAAATATTTGTGAAATACTTTGCTCCACTTAAATAGTCCATAATGTCATCTTTCCTTAGCCATGAGAATCTATACTTGACTATGACACTATTGTTTGCTCTTGAATCTGTACACATCCTCCATTCTCCATCTTTCTTTGGTGCCAATAGAGTAGGTACCACACATGGGCTTAAGCTCTCTCTGATCAATCCCTTCAACAACTCTTATATTTGTTGGTTTAACTCCACATTTTCTACAGGTATCATCATATGTGCCACTTTGATAAGAAAACTTTCTCCTAGTATTAGACCTATATAATGGCCAATGCTCTAGATTGGTGGTAATCCATTCTAGTACATTCTCTAATATGATGTCCTTATACTCTATCAACAGTTTTTTAACTTCATTTTGTAGTGGATCTTCATCCTTTGTGGTAGAATTCTTTGCCTCCTAATTACTGTACTTCTTTGAAATCAATGTAAAACACATGTTCTCATGTCTCAATCCTTCTATAATTTTCCTTCCATCTACCAAACATATTCTACCCATTCCACAAGCTTCCTTTTTATCCTCCTCTCCCAAAGGCATCAATATATGTCTCTTGCCACTTGAAGTCACAGTATAGGAATTCTTCCTACCATCATGAATTATTATCCTATCATATTACCATGGTCTTCCTAACAATAAATGGCATACATCCATGGGAATAATATCACACAACACTTCATCATTATATGACCCTATATGAAATTTCACCAAACACCGCTCACTTACCAAGATCATATGTTCATCCTAGATCTATGCTATCTTGTAGGGATTTGGATGTTTCAATCTCTTCAAATTCAACTTGGTTACCATCTCTTCTGAAACTAAATTATCGGTACTACCACTATCAATGATAACATTACATATCTTTTGTCCCAATTTACACCTTGTCTTGAACAAATTCTTCCTTTGTGGTGATTCCTCCATCACTTCTTCATGCATCGAATCTCTTCTCATGAATAATGACTCGCCTTTCTCTGGCTTCCCAACTAAACTAGTGGATCTAACAAGTTCTTCATCCACATAAGTTATTCTTTTGGTATTGTGAATCCTCTTGTCGGTACTTCTCTTATGACATTCAAATGCTCTACCTCCTTAACCACCACACTTGAAACAAGTTCCTCTGAATGTTCTCTTCTCAAATCTTCCTTCCTCTCTCCTATACCCATCATTGTGGTAGGAATTATGACCTCCTCTATCATTGTGGTAGAAATTTTTGTCTTATCTTCCTTTGCGATATGAATTGTTGTCCTTCTCTTCATTATGGTAGGTTTTTTCTTTCTTTGTTCCACATATGGTCTCCTCTCTCTAGATTGTGGTTCACTTCTTTGGAATCCCCATCTTTCACTTCTTTGTCTTTGTTCAAACTTCTTGTTCAATTTTTTTTCTACCTTCAGTGCAATTTGGTATGCTTTTTCCACTATTGTCATCTTCACCAAGCTCAATTCTTCTTGTATATTTATTGTTATCCCACTTATGTGCCACACAACATTTTCCTTGCTTGCTTCACTATGTCCAGCTTCGATGATCATGTTGTAAAATTCTTCAATGTACTCCTTCACAAACTTCTCCTTTTGCCTTAGGTTTTGCAATCTCTTCAACAATTCAAGCTCATAATCAATAGGTATAAATTTATTCTTCAACTTTATCACCATCCTATCCCATTGTGTGATTTTTTCCTTTTCTCTCCTATTCCTATCTAATTGAACTTATTTCCATTAAATAGCAACATTTTCTTTCAACTTATTTTTTGCAAATCTCACTCTTTTCAGATCTTCAATTTCTTCATACTCAAATATTCATCCAGATCATTGATCCAATCAATATATTCCTCCGAGTTTAAATTTCTCGCATAATTTTTAATTTCAATTGTAGGTCTCTTACCAATCTTGGAAATAGATTTCAACATCTTTATCTAATCTGAGTCTTCTTCTTCTACGTTTTCTTCATTTTGATTTGTAGCATGATCTAATTCATCATCACTTTCATCTACATGTCTAGGGTTTAGACCTCTCCTTTTGTCTTCTTCTACAACATCCAATAGGACTCTCATTACCCTCATCATTTCCAACATTTCATCCATTCATCTAGCAAATTTTCCATAATAGGTGTTCTTCTTAGTGGCATCTCTTCCTTGGATCCAGTGCAATTGCCTCAATTTAGCAATTTGGCTACAAGGTCTCAATTGCCTCACAGTCGAAACTCAATTGAAAACACTTGCAGTATGCCTCAATTCGATGATCTCTTCACCATAAGGAATGTCTTCTTAGGACTCACAAACTTGCTCTAATACCACTTGGTGCAGTCACAGATGGAGGGTCCAAAACTGATTGTCCAACCATGCAACCTAGAGTTCAACACAATGGAAATAACACAAGAAATGCTCAATAAACATGAATTATCATTGATTCAAAAACTTGCAATTTTACATATATCATATGCCATATATGTACAATGATTAGGGCTCACTAGCCTACTACAAGGGCATTACAAGATATTACAATTGGCACAAGGCCTTATTATGACCTTCTGGTCTACTTCTTATCTACTACTAACTGAGAACTTATCCATTAATTGATTCATTACTTTCTAAAGAATTAAAAATGATCTGAAATATGAATATCTAGCTTCAATTATGATTTGTGTCAACCTCAAGGGCTTAAAACCCTAGTGCAAGATCAAACGTGTAGGTGGGCCAAGAACATGAAAAGATAACCCATCGAGAAATGAAATGTATTGTGGATCTCCAAGAAAGTTCCCCTAGACATAAAATACCTTGAATGATGTAGGTGGGCCAAGAACATGAAAAGATAACCCATTGAGAAATGAAATGTATTGTGGATCTCCAAGAAAGTTCCCCTAGACATAAAATATCTAGCTTCACACATTCTGGAAAAGGTCTATACAACCAATGTGAAATGGTTAGGCCTTGAATGCTCTATAATTTGAGAATTGACAATGAAATTATGAGAGTGATAACTTTCTTCAAACGAATGCAAATCACCTGAAATTTGGATATGTTGAAGATGACCTCGTGTAAAACCAATATCATGCTCCATGAGATAAGAAATGACAATATGATAAAAACATGGAAGAAACTATTAAGACAACTACAAACTAAACTACAAGAAAAGAAATGTTTTTGGTTGATACAGGATTGCTTTACAACCAAGGTGCTCTTGCATCATAAACTCAATTTCACACAAAATTATGTCATTTATCAATATAGAATTATATTAAATCATTATATCAAAATAAACTCAAAATTAGATAAGAATTGACTTGAGTGTGCCAATTTCACCATTACAATATTATAAATCTTGATAAATTTTTAAAAAAATTAAAAAAATAACTCTTATTATTTACTTTTTCATATATTTTTGCATATCAAATATATCTTGAATGACTAAGATAATAAAGGTCGTCTCCAACAATTTTTATCGTCTTTTTTAACAATACTAAAATGAAATATAGATATATTATTTATATAAAATTTGAAAATTATGAACAATCCTTTTACCTCTAAAAATAGAGTGAGGTCCCGTGTAGGTGTCAAGGTATATATTTACTAAAAATTTATAGTTTTAATTCATATAATATTAAGCTATGTAGTATTTCTTACATAAGATTTCACAACATGCAATGATAGCCAATTTATAAATTTTGTTTCTTAGTTGTGATATTATTTTGATCATTGTCTCTAAAACTATCTTAAAGAAAGGGAAATTTTCAAATATCTTGAAAAATATTATCGTCTGAAACACTTTTATCATATTTTAACCATATAAATATAAAATTTATATATGGAAGGTTATTATAAAATTATGTTTGGTTTCTATGAATATCCTTATAAAATACATAAGTGTTTAACATATTGAAACCAAAAATTAAAACAATTCAAATAGTAAACTATATACATGTAGTACTAGGCAAAGGAGGAGGCATGTCAACTTGCTAGGGAGATTATATTGGGAAGGCTAATGGGGATTAATATTGAGATCCATCCACCCATTCTAAAAATCCTACTCAAGTAGTGGGATAAGAACTTTGTAGTTACTTTTGATAGATAGTTGCCTCAACACCCCTACATTTCATTAGAATATTTTCTCCAAGACAAAGTCAAACTCCTTTGTTGAGAAGGAGAGAGTGATATCTATCACTATTAGTGTCTACACTAATAGAGAAATAGTGGCATTCTTCTCTTCATATTATCATCATGGACATAGTCATAGTACAAGAAGCACTCCTCCAATAGTTGAATAGGTAAATTAAATGTTGGAACTTAAGTATGACTTTCTCTAATTGAATTCAGATATATAAATAAGTAAAATTAATCACTAACTTTTTCAATAAAATAAAAATAACAACCAATAAAATTTTCACTAATAGCAATACCATTTATAGCTTTCAAGAGTTAAAATAAAGTCGAATCTCTAAATAATTTTAAAATTGTAGAAAAAATAATTAGGTTATAGGTTCATATACCCAAATAAAGTAGTCCACCAATACAAAAAAAAAAGGATGAAAGGAAGAGAATTTAAGGCTATGGATATTTTCGAGCATCTTTGTCTCAAGGACAAGTCTAAAAGAGGTTCTTGAAGGATTCAAATATATGACAAGATGGGCATTTGGGATGATTCTGAATAAGCCTCTCACTCAATATAATTCCTTGGTAGACAACATACTAGAAGAAAAGAGTGATTTTGGGCTCAAGTCTAGCTTGCCAAACTATGATATATATTTAATCTAAGTGTGTGAGGAAGAATTCAAACCCCAATACTTGCTAAGATTACTAAGAGACAAAGAGAAGGGACTAGGAAATATATAATTTACTCCCAAGGTATTACTTTTTAATTTAGTTTTAACACTCTACCACCAATATTTCCTCCAAGTACAAGGAGGTTGGAGCTCTAATGGATAGAGGAAAATCAACATTAGTAATCTAAAAATATATGTAAGGCAAGATACAAGATGCTTTTTCAAGAGGAGACCAAGTCCCTTACCATAAGTTTCTTTAAAAGGAAAAATAGTTCCTTAATAATATATGACCATCACAAATTATGGTTGTTGAACTAGTTGGGTGACCCCACAATTGTATGTCTCACTTGTGGGACATCCTTTTTTTTTTTTTTTACCTAAAATCACTTATTTTTTAGAAAAAAGTATGTTTTAAGTTTAAAATATTTCCATCTAAGTGGATTGGATTTAATGGGATTAGACCAAACTACCTTCGATGGAACCCCTTAGCTTAAATAAAACCTCCAACTGAGTCTCTTCCATTCAAGTTAAAATGCTGACAGAAATAATTGATTCACCTTTTGGAGAATCAAATGAATTCCTTTGGAAATTCCATGTTGTAAGTATGTATCCCTTAGTGTTATATTTTTAAAAATGATATTATGTATTATATGTTTTAATAGTATATATGTTTATAAGAACTTTCAACCATTAATAGAAATCCTTTTACAGTGGCTCAACCACTTTTGTCTAAAAATATATATATTTTTAAAATGAATGTTGGTCCATTACAAACATAATGGCTTCTTTTCAAGACACTGGAAAAAATAACAAACTTTGTTAAAAATATCAAAAAATATACTATACTCCACATGAATGTCCTTGTTAATAAAAATAAAAAAATTAATTTGATATATAAGTTAGGAATGTCCTTGTTAATAAAAGTAAAAAAATTAATTTGATATATAATTTAGGAGAATTTTTTCATAAAAAAATATAGTTCTACAAATTTTGTCAATATTATTTCAAAAATTAATAAAAAATAAAATAGTTAATAAAAAAATATGCAACAGACATTAGAGATAATAATCTAATTCTAAGTTCAATTTATGATTTTTTTTTAATTTTTAGTGAAATTTATTATATGAAAAAATGTCACTTGATAATTTAATAGAAAGAATAAAAATTGATTGAAAAATAGTAGAAATATTTTTTTAATTTAAAAAAAAAAAATTGAATCTACATAAAAATTTCACATCTCATTAGTTTACATCATCCTTAAATAGTTGATAATTTGTTCAATATAACTAACATAAATTAAAAAATACTAAAAAGTACTTATTTTAAGTGTGCCACTTAGACTAAAAAGTGGGACACAATATTAATGCATCGTCTAGTTCTAAAGTCATCACTAACCCAATTAAGAAACGAATTTTCCACCATAAAAGATTTCCAATTATTTTGACTTGCTAAAAAGCCTTTAATCTTGATAAGGGTGTTTGTAATGAGAAGACACTACATGTCAATTTGGAATAAATATGTATTCCCATATGGCCACTAAAATCAATACAATCCCTAGGGAGGAATTTTCAAGCTTCAAATCCATCAATGGCATAGACTAGCCACTTGGCACAAAGTGTAATCTTTGCCTATGGACATCAATGATACCCATGCCACCTTTATGTTGGAGATGTAAACAAATTCCCCGTATGACCTTGTGGAAACCCCTATATTTCCTATCATTGGTCCATATAAAATCCCATAAAATATTGGTAAGTTATCATACTTTTCTTTGGCTGGAACACAACATGGAGAATGTGTTGGAGTAATTAGGACATCACTTGATAATTAATTGATCATTAATTAATTATTAGGTCCCTTATTACTTTATTCACTTAAGCTAAACATAGGAGGTTTTTACTATTAGATTGGGCTAAATATAGGTCAATTTGTTTTATTGCATGAGATTACGACATTTGTCACAATCTAATCAATTCCTCATCTAAGGTTTATTTTTCCTTTTATAAGGATTGATCCTTCATTGTAATCATTATTAAGGTATTCATTATTCAATATAGAAGGCATATCGGATGCTTTTTTTAATTAATCATTTCTCTCTTGGTTACATAGAAAATTTGTTGCTTTGATCTCTCATTTATGATAGGTGTTTTGGTTGCAGGTGATTTATAGGAGTTTGTGGGGTTCACTATCAACTCCAACATGGTATCAGAGCACCAAATTTGTGACTTCCTATCTAAATTTTAAGAGATCTATCCTTGAGGAAAAATTGACCCATTCTAAGGTGAAACAAGCATCATAGTTGGGTCCAAAACAATAAAAAACCTAAGGAACACCACAAAAATGTACCATGGGAGGATTTGTATCCTCATTTTCTCTCTCCTATTGTGGGACATCTATTGTACTTGTGTGACACAAGTAGTCCTTTGGGGGTCACATTGAGCCCTCCTTCTATCTCGCTTTCACTAGTGTAAATATTTCTTTTTTTTCCCTTTTTTTGACATAACTTGGGCATATGATGTCAAAATCATGAAAATGAGGTATCATCAAAAAGTTGGTTTCGAGCACTTTCTAGTGGTGTAGGTCTCATCATCATATTTTTTGGTTTATTTTATTCTTAGTCAAACTAATATCTTCATTTTTCACTCTTGAGCTCATAATTTTTTTCTTGTATCTCTAATTTTCATGGTTTTGGTGGCATTGGAAAGGTATTTTAGAGCTCTTCATATCAATTCATGCACTTTTTCTAGAATTGACCCTAGATACATTTAATTCATTTTTTTTGTGATTTCATATTTTGTCAATTACTTGGATGTCTTAACACCTGGAAAGGATCTATTTGCATGAGATTCCATCATTTGATCTGCTTTACATGCATTAAGGTTATTAGTCCCTAAATTTTTATTTGAGGAAGTATCATGGGTTTTTCTATTCATCATTTGATCTGCTTTACATGCATTAAGGTTATTAGTCTTTGAATTTTTATTTGAGGAAGTATCATGGGTTTTTCTATTCATCATATTATGATAACGATGAGTCTTGGTGACATGACGTCTTGACATATCCTAGGTGGTTTGATCTTTTTCCTTACCTTTATAGACTCATTCCTAAATTAGAAACACAAAGGATTTTATTGACATGGGGTATTATTAGTGATCATGTGATGCAGGAGCATCTCTAGTTGTAAAGAAATCTTGTATCAACCAAAAAAATACATTTATTTTCTTGCATTGCATTCAGTAGCAATTTTAGTATTTCATCTTGCATTTCACTTCATTACTATTTCTCAACTTGTAGATTAGGATATAGCATCTACACATCAACATCTATCACATATTCATATTTCAGATCATTTTTATTTATCTACCGAAAGTTATTGCTCTCAAAATTTCACTGTAATTACTAGTAAGAGCATTTGGGCTGACTTGGTCTAGATTTCTTAGTGTAGACCTATTTTAGAATGTGTGGAGCTTAATGGGACACCTTACAAGAATTTTGGGTCCAATGGGATCTATCTTGGAGATTCACAAATCATTTTGTTGTGAAGGATTACCTTTTTCATATTTTAAGGCCAACCTTCACAGTTGATCATTCATTGGGTTATGAACCCTTGTGGCCAATGCGGATCTTTGTTGGAGCTTGAGAAGTATATTTATAATAATTTGTAACTCATAGGAAGTCAGTAGTTTAGAAATCTATTTTATATTCGTTACATTTTTGCAACAACCCTTTGGGGATTATAATAATGCCTTTGGCTAGTTGTAAAGTTGAATTCCCTTGTAGCAGGCCTTTGAGCCCTAATTATTTGCTCGTGAGGCATACATTGCATGTAATATTGCCAATTCAATAAAGAATCATATTTTTAGATCATTTTCTTATGTTATTTATGCTATGTTGACTCTCACCTGCATGAATTGGATCGTTCTTTCTGTACCCTCCATCTGTGACTACACCAAGTGGTATCAGAGCAAGTTTGTGAGTCTTGAAGGAATTCTTTGAGGTGAACAGATCATCAGCTTGAGGAAGATTGCATGTGTTTTCAACCGATTATCGATTCTAAGGTAGTTGAAACCCTTTTTAGCTAGATTGTCTAATTCAGGAAGTTGCATTGAATTCAAGAGTAGAGATGTCATCAAGGCAAGCACCTGCTATGGAAAATGTTGCTAGAAGAATGGATGATATGTTGGAAATTATGTATGAAATTTGAATCTAATTAGATGCAGTAGAATAAGATAGAAGGTGAGGCCTAAACCCTAAGCTAATGAGGATGAGAGTGATGATGAAGCAGATCATGTTACAATCAAATTAAGGAAGCCCTAGGTGAGGAAGAAGAAGAATCAAATCAAATGAAAACATTGAAAGCTATTTTAAAGATTGGAAAAATACCTAGAGTTGAAATTCAAAATTACGTGAGAAATTTGAACCCTAAAGAATTGATTGATTGGATCAATGAAATGGAAGAATACTTTGAATATGAAGAAATTGAATATCCAAAAAAAGTCAGATTTGCGAAGACAAAATTGAAAGGTCATGCTACTTTATGATGGAAAGAAGTTCAATTGGATAGAAATAGAAGAGGAAAAAAGAAAATCATAAAATGGGATAGAATGGTGACAAAACTGAAGAACCAATTCAAACCAACAGACTATGAACTTGAATTGTTGAAAATATTGTAGAACCTAAGACAAAAAGAGAGATTTGTGAAAGAATATACTGAAGAATTCTACAAGATGATAATCAGAACTGGTCATAGTGAAGCAAGCAAAGAAAAGGTTGCAATATACATCAATGGGTTGAGATCAAACATTCAAGAAGAATTGAGCTTGGTAAATATGATATCAGTTGAAGAAGCATATCAATTTGAATTGAAAGTGTAAGAAAAGATGAACAAGAAGTTTGAACAAAGGCAAACAAGTGCAAAGGGAAGATTCCAGAGGAGTGGATCCCAATCCGGAGAAAGAAGACCTTATGCAAAGCAAGGAGAATATGGGAAGCCCTACTGGAGCAAAGAGAAAGACAGTAATCCATACCGCAAAGGAAAGGAAGATATAAATTTCTATTGTAGTGATAGAGGAGGTCATAATTCTTACCACAATGATGGATTCTAGAGAGATGAAGGGAGATGTGAGATAATACCATTTAGAGGAACCTATTTTAAGTGTGGAGGTGAAGGACATAGAGTATTTGAGTGTCACCAAGGAATCACCAACAAGAAACTTGAGCATATCAGAAGAGCAGCCTATGTAGATAAAGAACATGTTGGATCCCCTATTTTAGTCAGGAAACCCAAGAAAGTAGAATCATTGGTGATGAGGAGAGCTTTGATGCATGAGGAAGTGATTGATGAACCACCACAAAGGATAATTTTATTCAGAACTAGATGTAAGTATGGAGGAATGGTATGTAAAGTTATCATTGATAGTGGTAGTACTGATAATGTAGTTTTAGAGATGGTAACCAAGTTGAATTTGGAGAGATTTAAACATATAAACCCCTACAGGATAGCATGGATTCAAGATGAGCATAATATTTTGGTGAATGAGCAATGTCTGGTGAAATTTCATATTAGATCATATAGGGATGAATTTTTGTATCATATTATGCCTATGGATGCATGTCATTTATTGTTAGGAAGACCATGGCAATATAAGAAAAAAATTCATGATGGAAGAAGGAATACTTATATTGTGACTTGAAATGGAAGGAGAATCAAGTTGATACCTTTAGAGGAAGAGGAGAAAATTGAAGTTTGTAACACTGCCAGACTATGTTTGGTAGATGGAAAGAAATTTTTGGATGGATTGAAGCATGAAAACATGTGTTTTGTGTTGATTCCAAAGAAATGTAGTAATCTAAAGGTAGAGAATCCTATCGCAAAAAATGGAGAAGTAGTTAAACTATTAGCAAAGTATGATAGAGAATGTACCAAATGGTTTACCTCCAATCCAAAGTATTAGTCATTATATAGGTCTAATACTGGGAGCAAGAGATTCATAAACGACACCACTTTACATGCTTCATCTATGGTTCATAAATGTTTAAAATTCCCTCATGAAGGTTTTGTGCATGTAGTGCATGACACCGGTTATAAACTATTGTTGTTGCATGGGGGCTTCACATTGGATCACTTTTGGCCTACTCTGATCAGACCCCTCCCTCTTAGGGGAGATTTTATATATAAGGCTTATATTAAATATAATACCAGGGGCTCAACATCAAAGGCTAGTTATCCAGTGTCCCCCTATGCAGTCTCTGCGAAGGCTTCCATGATCATGTAGCAGCATGTTGCTTCTTCCACCCAACAAAAGGGGAAGGAGAAGCTTTCTCATGCTCAAGGGCCTTCTTCATCTATGTCATCTACTCTTGCTTCTACTTCTCACCCTGTTGCGGTACCTTCAGCTCCTGCTCCCATGCCTTGCATGGGAAGTGTGATGGTGCCCACATGGAGAAAAGTGAAGTGGCAAGTCTTCGAGTTTCCTATTTTTCCCACCATTCCTAGACCCATTGTCTATGGCAAGGGGAAGGGTCCTCATGGGGCTGCTTTTGTGTCTTGGACTCCACGGCCTCCTATTGTTCCTCTACTTGCCCCTAAGGTAGAGAATGAGAAGAGGCCCATCATCAAGGCACCTATTTATTTTTCTCTTCCTTTGGTTTCTTTTTGGCTATGTGCTTCCTCCTCCCTCTCCTACTTAGGAGACTACCCTTCCATCAGTGATGGTTGCAAAGGATACTCTTGTGGTTGAGCAACAACCTCCGACCTCTTCTTAGGCTATGTCTTTCGATGCCCGTAGTTGACATAACCAGCTTGCACATGAATGCAAGCACAGGCGAAAAGCTCTTTTCGCCAAACATGCAACCTTGTAGAAGACAGAGGGGAGCTAGTAGCCCCTGTTTCTATATCCTCTTCTACTATTTTTTCTTCCTCTGTTGTTCCTGCCTTAGTTCCAATCACCTTTGTTCTGCTTTTGGCTCCCCCAATGGGTCTTGATGATGCCCACTCCAAAAGGGTGCAAGTTTTCATCAATCCCTCCATCAATCTCCCTCTCTTGATGTCCCTCTTGGAAATCCCTCCTTTTTCTCAGCCCATAGACATGTTAAACGCCACAGTGGTGTCTATTGCGAACCTATCCTCTTCCTCCTTGGCTTCCACTTCTTTTGTGTGGATTCCACATCCTCCATTGGAGTGCAAGATGGAGGACAACCTTGCTACAAGTGGAGGTTGGAATAAGAGTTCCCCTTCTTTGAAGTGGCTTGTAAGGGATGATGTGTACATGAGGTGGAAGGAGAGTACATGACATAGAGGTACTACATAGTACTTTGGGATTGGACAAGATCTCCTCATAAAGGAGGTCCTTATCCCCATGTGGGTGAGAGGACATGTGAGGAATTAAAAATTCCTCAAATATCCACATGGGAATGAGAAAAGGAATTTTAAATTCCAAGGAATGCATTGGGGGATTAAATGTGATTTAAAAATTCACATGGGGAATGGAGTGTCTTTTTAAAAAGGAGAAAGCATTTAATAAAGTTGACTTATGACACATTCCATAAATGACATGGAGATTAGTTTGTCCTAATTAAATGATTAAGGTTGTGCAAATACTTGATTAGAAAAATTAATGACATATTAAAAGAGGGTTAGATTTCACATGTGACTTGATGTGACAAGTCAAAGATCACATGGGGAAGAGAAAAAATAATTTAATATTCCTTGGAAGGATAAAAGGAATTAAATTTTTTTTGAGAGGTTGATTAGGCTAGTTAATGAAGGATTAGAGGAGGGTTAGGTGGCTAAGAAAGATTAGAGGCCAACTTGCAAAAGTTGGAGGATGTGACACATCCTAATCAAGGATTAGACATGTGCACATCCTAATGATGAGATTAGGAAAATAATTAAGAATAAGAAAGGGATGTGACATGTGAGGAATTAAATAAATGTCATATTTATTTAATTTATTTGATGAAAATGAGGATTAAAGAGATAAGGTATTTATTTATTAATTAAATACTTTAGGGATTTGACATAATTAAGGATATTAATTAAATAATAGTGATATTACTTAAAATTAATGCAAATAAGGGGATGTTTAGACGAAAGGGGATAAATTTGGATAAATCAAGTGTCCAAATTTAGGTGTCTACAGATTCTTTGATGAAATAATTTTTCAAAAGGATTCCTTGATGACAAAATAACTTGCAAAAATGTGGTGTCTTTCAATCAGAGGATTCCTTTGAATGGACCCCTTGGTGTCTTGAAGGGTTTCCTACTGAAGGAACCACCTTTGAAAACTTCTCCTTCAATTGAATTCTTTGATGTCTTGCAATTGAGTGGATTTTATATGATATTCAATGTCATTGTGTCTTGGTGTCAGACATCATATATCCTCACGTCTAGCTTGGGGGAAGCCCAACTAGACCCGTCTTTTTTGTGACTATCTCACAACGGAGTTTGTAGTAGTTGCAAGCTTATCTAGTCAATGTATCTAATCAGATTGTGTCTTATCATGCCAGCTTGTGTGTCTTATGATTTTTCCTAACATGTTTCATCTATAGCCTAACATGTTTGTGGTGGCTCACAACTTTCTTTGTAGGACCGAGAACCTGTGGAGCCTCCTCTCTTTCATAGCTTTACAGGACCGAGAATCTGTGAAGCCATTTCTCCTATTTTCATGTCCAGGTGAGCCAAATCAAAGATCTACTTCCTCAATGTTATTGGTATATTCTCTTCAATCTCTTTCTACTTTAGCTCGCATCTGCAATGACATGTATGCTTACTAAAGTGGGGGAAAAATATAATAGCACAAATTTTCACCCTTGGAAAATTCTTCATTTATTTTACCTTTACTTTAGAAACTATAAGTTTAATGATGCAAACTTGTTGCTGTCAACTTATTCCTTCCACGTGGCCTTGTCTTTTTGCATCAATGGAGGAATTTTTTTTAGGGGCGTGCATTCACTACATAGATGTTTGTGCATCATGCTTACATCTTGACAAGATTCCTACTTCTAGAATCTACAAAACTATTACGTCTTTAATTGGCTGCAAAGGTAACATCTTCTATCATCCCCCGACCAACAAAAATCAACCTTTTACCACCATTTGACAATTCAAACTCATTCCTTCACTTCTTCACTCCTTCATGCAATTCTCTCATTCTCTCATGCTAATTCTTGCAACTTCTTGATCATTCTTTCATTCTCTCACTCTCTCAAGCTCACTCTTGCTCTCTTCTTGGTGATTCTTGCTCTCTACTTGGCTTCTACAGTGTATTCTTGTTGCAACTCCACCATCTTTGAAGGTTGATGAAGCTCCATTCTCTCAGTGTGGTGTCATCTTCTCCTCTAGACCTTAAGTGCTAGTAGAAGAGGAGGTGATATTGCTCTTGTTAACTTATTTGCATCATTATGTCTTATAGAGTAGCATTCAGGTTGTCTTTGCACTCTATTTAATAGTGTCTTTTCCTTTCTCTTCTTTATTGATTTCTCTATCTTGTTGCATATTTGGCTATCTATGGAGGTGGGAACACCAAAACAGGGGTTTGACTAAGGCAAACCTCAAAACATAGCCCAACATTTTTCCCATTTTTGTGTGTGCAAGTGTTGGTTCATCCTTTTGAAGTTGAAGTTGAATCGAAGCATGGGTGGAAAGGTATCTTTTCCCACTCTCTCTTTGTCATTTTGACATCAAAGTAGCTTTCAATATTCTTCTTGTTGTACTTTTTGTTTCTTGCATTCTCTTTTTCAAAATATAAAACTTTGTTAGTTGGGTCATAAGTAGGTCCTTTGTGTTTTTTTGTCTATTTTCCAGATCTCTATTTGTACAAGACATCGATGCATCCCTGAGACACTAATGCACCACACTGGAGTCTAGTTCTTGTGCTGCCATCCTCCAATAGTGAGTTGTTTGATCTATAGTCTGAAACCTTTATGGCCAACTCACCCAATTCTAGATACACCTATTTTAGTAGAAGGGGAATAGTGTGCTATTTTCCCTTCCTTTTCAGCCTCTCTCTCAACCTATCAAGCAACCTAAGGTAGTTTAGGGAAGTTCATTCCTTGGGGATCTCCTATGACCTAGATCCCCAGGGGTGACGAATCCCCCTTCTCTATAAAAGCTAAGGCCAGATTCACCTTTCCAATCATGATTGTGATAGTTTGACACAATTATGAGGGCCATTTCAACTAATATGCTTTACAAAATTGGTATCAATTCTTGCAAACCCTAGTTGAAAGATTTGAAGTGGCATCCAAACATCAATTTCTAGAATTACAAAAAAAAACAAGGATATTATTGGCTCTTTCCTCATTTACCTATGGTTCCCACTTTGAATCAACAGACATTTGAAATCACTAATTTTTATTTGAAAATGTAGATTCCACACCATCTGGTTGACATTTTTGGGACTAAAATTAGCCCACTTTTCCTAGTGTATTCTTTTCCAAGGCCTTCCTATTGGCTATAGGTTATCCCATTTGGGAGTCCTCAACCCTCATTATCCCATTTGTGGATAACATGAGTCTCTTAAACACCTTTTTTTATTTTGTCCCAAAACTTGAAATATTTGGACTCAAGTTCACAACTTTTCAAATCTTCTAGACTAGAACCTTTTTTATAACATATGGTTCTTTTATGGGATTGGCCTCACATCCCTCACAAATTCAACTAGATATGACATGCTTTCAAGGTGGAGATTCTATTCAACATATGGAAAGATAGAAATTTTCCATTTTTGTCAATTATTTTATAAATTATCATGTTTCACTTTATATTAAAGCAGTGATTTATTATGATATTTTATTATAGATTTAGGTGCAAAATAACAATATTGCATTGGAGATGACCCATTTACAATTGCTTCTTGACCACTGGGGCAATGCCCCTTGTGCAATTTCTAGATCTCCTTTGTCTCCCTCTTCCTCTAAGGGTTGCTCACCTTCTTGTGGGCGTTATCATGGACATAGCCTCTCTATTGAAGGTAACCGAGAGAATCAATCCCAAGCTTCTCCCTTGGTTGCAAGAAGGGATCATGGTTGGGGGGGTTGGTTGTGATTGACTCTTTGACACTCTACCTCTTCATTGCTTGCGAGAGGAACTTTTGTGTGGCCTACTAGAGCTGCTTCTAGCTAGTTTAATTCCATCAATTTCCCTCGATTGGCTCTTACAATTTAGCCTTCTCATGTTACTAAAGAAGAAGATAAAGTCAAAGATAATGATGAGTGGGTTCCTCCCATGGACACTCCAAACCCCACTGTTGTATGGGGTAAATCAGAGGACTGAGATCCTCCTCCTCTCCCCTTTGCTATTGCTTTTTCCACCCAATATCTTTGTTTATATTTTTATGCTTTAGGCTATTGTCCCATATGGACGTTAGGGGTGTGACTATTTCCACCCACCTTTTTTTGTGAATATGTGTAACATTATTTTTTAAATGGTAATATATACACAAGATTAATAAAATAAAAATAAAAAATGAATACAATAAATGCATTGATGGATGAATGCAATGAACTTCATTGAATATGGCTATCCATTATACTTGTCAATCTTTTTTCATTCTTGTGCCTAACATAATTTTTTATCACAAATCTAAGTATTCTCTCTCCATTAATTACTATTTATGACATGATTGTGTTATCTATGTAATGTTGTCTAATTTAATTTATTTTATTCTAATCCATTTATATTTCATGTTATATCTTTAAATTCATTTATCCTTAATTAATTTTTTTATCTAATTAATCCAAATTATTATTATTATTTTCTAACTCATTAAAACTTTTAAAAACAATTTATTACATAATTTTAATAAAAAATTATTAATCTCAAGTGTTATCTCAACTATTAAACACCTCTCATCTAGGGCCCCCTCTCAAGTATGGCCCCTTTCTCATACACGCACACACACATGGACCATACCATCTTGTTACACCGAAGGCATGTCCCTATTTGAGCTTGTGAAGCTCACTTTTCCCATCAACGGTTCATAACACTTGAGAGACCCTGCAAGAGGGTTAAACTAATCTCAGTTGTGCATCATTTTTTGTCACTTTTTCAACTGTTTTTTCACCGCTCTTTACTGTTTTCCCTGCCACTATTGGTTTTCACTCTAGTTTTGATGATGAATGACGTTTGTGATACATATACATTCCCAAATTTTGGGCTTCGTCTGCTACCGAAGGGTGTACATAATCAATGGAAATGGAGCCAACTCCACCCATAAATAATGAAATGTATCTAGCGAGTAGGTTGTCGATCAGAGCAGAGGTGTGAATCCTCCAGTTCCAACCCGAATTCCAAGTTTGTGCGGTTCTTATCACCGAATTTGTATCTATACTAAGTGAACTATAGTTGCTATATTAATTCTAGGTTGCCTTTTTAAAATATTAAAAGATTTTTTGAAAATATTAATTCAAAACTATGAGGAATAAATGATTTTTTTTTAAATATTAAAAGATTATATTTTAGTCACATATAATTGTTGAAAAGGTTTTAGATGATTTTTAAATAAATCGTTATTATTTTAAAGGTTTATATTTATATTCACAATTTATTAATGAAGAAATACATAAAGTTGAAATTAAAATTGCATTTTAAATTAATTTTATTATTAAATTTTAAATAATTACAATATTAAAAAAATATTTATTTTGAATTTAATTTTTTCTATCTTCATTAACATTAATCAAATTATTTTTAGCTTTTATCAATTGAAATGTCTTAAATTTTGATCTAAATTTAACTTTTAAATTTGTTTTAATGATTTATATTTTTTAATGAAATTACAAATAATAATTAAAATTTATTAGAGTTAATTTAATTTATAATTATTTTTTTATTAAATTTTGATATAATAGTTAATATTTAAATAATAAATATAATATAATAATGACATCTGCACAAACCACCAATGAGAAAACAGATGGGGTCAAATGCCCAAAGGATTCACATATTTTAGACAAAGCAGGGGTGGGGGCAGATCCGCCTCCATCAGGGAAGGATAATGTAAAGCTTGCAAATGATCACAATCAGATTGGGGGTGTAGACAATCAAATTGAAGTCTCTGAGTTAGTACCCCTTGAAGGGAGAAACTTGCACACAAAACTTTTAGATGAGGGATCGACCGAAGGGACAGAAGAAGACCGTTGGACTTTGGTGCAAAGGAAAAGAAAGAAAAATGAACTAACACTCAACACACAACACTGTTCCCAAACAAAATGTGGAGTCAAAGCTAATGGATGTGTGGAATCTCATCTTTGAGTTTTCAAATTTTGGTGTTGTTCTAAGGGCATGGATTTTGGGCTTTAATGCTCTTTGCTTTTTGCATTCACCTTGGGGATGAGGTCCTCCACCTGTGGCCTCACTGGTTCTTTGCTCCAGCCAAAAGCGTTAATACAATCTTCAAAACCTTGGTTGAATTTTACGAATAATTTTTTTTTATAATAATGACATAAATATTGTAGAGAAGGGGGATTCACTACTCATGAATTCTCTTCATTCAAAGAGCCTCACGGGATGAACTACCCTAAACTACCTCAAGAACAATAGCGGGAGTTTTAGAATCTGAAAGAGCAGGTCACAAGGATTGTTTGGACAAACTAACAAGCTCTTGGCCAAAGGATGACAACACAAAATACAGACAACAACATGGCGCACTGGCATCCCAAAGGTGCACTGGCATCTCGTATGGACCAAAGAGTGAGAATATCATAGAAAATGGCTAAATGACTGCAAACAATCAAATTATTAAGAAATTACAGAATGTAGGAAAATGATAGAAAGTGATAGAATTGAAATAAAGTGAAATAGAAATGATAAAGATAAAGAGAAGAAAGGAAAGAAGATGCTCACAATGATCCAAGTAATGAAGCCTCCAACTAGTAGATATCTTCAATACTTGTGTCTGTAATATCTGGAGAAAGCGTTGGGGTTGTATATGGGTTTGCCTCAGTCAAACCCCCATTTTGGTGTTCCCACCTCCATGGACAACCAAATAGAAAGAGAGAGATGTAACCGAAATGGAAAAAAATGTGTGGTGAAAGCAAAACCCACTTCAGGAGTAGAACCCGCACCACCAAGTATGAGTGGATAAAGCAATCCCCGCTCGAGGAGGACAACCTGTATCACAAAAGAGGTGGTAAAAGTAATCCCCGCTCGAGGAGGAGAACCTGTATCACGAAATAAAGATGCAATTGGAAGGTGAAGTGACAAAAACCAAGATGCTCAAAGGTGCAAGCAAGGCTTAGGAAGCCAAGGAGGAAAAAACAGAGAGTTACAAGAGCCAAGAGTGTTGTAGAGGGTGCTATGAGAATGCAAGAGTACTGTAAAAGCTTAAGAGCTTGAGGTTGTTGTAGCAAGTAAGGAGAGTTGTGCAAGCAAGAACAAGATAGGAGGATACTTGAGAGAGGAGCCAACAAGGAGAAGAAGAAGTTAGAAGCTAGGAGTGAAGCTAGAAGTGGAGGAAGAGTAGAGGAAGACCAAAAATGAATTGAAGAGATAACATTTAAGGAGAGAGGAGAAGTAAAAAGAAACTTCCCAGGCGGTTTTAGGGAATCTCGAGCCGTTACCACCGACCAAAGGAGGTGACAAGTGGCAAGCATGCACGAAAACAATTGTTTGAATGTTGAAACGTCGTAGGACGCTAGCGCAACACGTAGAAATCTGCACGACACACTACAAAATGACATGAACGAGAAAAACACAAGGGCTAATGCAAAGTTGGCACGCGAGGGTAGCTATTGAAAAGGGTGTTGAGCATCTTGAGAAGGGAAAAAGGTTGATGTAGGGGCTAAAATGAGCCTATACAAATGCTAAGGGAGTGAACACTAAAGCAGATGCAAACGTGTATATGAAATTGCAAGAGCTGCAATTTACCAACTATACAAATATAATAATATAATAATAAATACATAAAATAATGATATAAATAATAAATATTTATATAATAATATAATAGTTAATATATTATTTTATAATAATAGGTAATAGAATAACTAATATATAAATAATAAATATAATATAATAATATAATAATAAAATAATGACATAAATACTAAATATTTATATCATAATATAATAGTTAATATATTATTCTATAATAATAGTTAATATATAAATAATAAATATTGTAGACACGTAAAAAATACTGATTGATCTCATGCATTTGATCCTGGTTTCCTAACACCAGTTCATCCTAAATCATCTCCTTTACTAACCATTTAATCAAATAATCTTTATTTGATTAAATTCATCGTATTCAGTCTTTTAATTAAATAAATCAATTTTATCTAATTAAATCATCATCTCCTATTAACTAAATAAATCATTTTATTTAATTAATCCTATAGTCCCTCTTTTAATTAAATAATTAATTTTATTTAATTAAGTTCTAAAGTCATCTCCTCTAAATTAAATAAATTAATCTTTATTTGATTTAAATCTAACACCATCCTCTTTAAGTCTATAATCATTATTCCTCTTATTTTGATTTATTTAAATCCTAAAATCTAAATCAAATTGTCAAATCAGCTAATCTCCATTTAAATTAATCAAATTCTGATTAATCCTAATCTTAATCCATCAAATCCTCTAGCTTTTGCAACATGCTCATGAAAATCAATTTAATTGATTTATTAAATCTTCCTTTTTCATTCAAAAAGGCATCAAAGGATGAAATATTCCTCAAATTTGAAATCTCCCCCCAAAAGGACTTGTCCATCCAACAAGGCATTAAAGGCCTCTTACATATCCTTTTCTTGAGCCAAGTAACATTTATTTCATCCTTCGTCTCCCTCCAACTTGTCACTTCTCCAATTTTGAATTTTCACCTAATTGTATTAATGTGCACATTCATCCAAATGTGCTCCACCTTTGTCCACTCTCATGTTGACAAGTGGCATTGTGCTATTGGTTGGTCTTTTATCCCACATTCATTCATTTTGCCTCATCCTCCATCATTCTCTTCTATAAATAGAAGGCTCTCATTTGGATCTTAGAGGCACAAGTTCATCCACAATCTTAGGCATTTTCATCCACAACTTGAGAAAAGTTATCATCTTCATTGTTTTGAGCAACATTCATCCATTTTCATCCATTTTCATAATTTCATAGCTAGATTATGGAGAAATTTCATCAAGGAGCATCAAATATTCACCATTGATCATCAAGCTTGCAAGGAATTGGGAAAGGGCCATTTTCCGCATCAAAATGACACCAATTCCCCCATGGGATTGAGAATTTGTTTATTTTGAGCAAGATTAGATAGTTTTTATTCAAGTTCTTCATTTATTTCTTGTTCTTGATATTTCAAATGAATCTTATGGGGAATGTTGTTTCTAACTTACATAATGGACTAATAATGTGTTTGTTCTTTATGTTTGTGCAGGTCTAGGATCACCATTCATATTTTGGCACTAGAAGGAGGGAAAATTGGAGGAAATTAACACATTTTTCTTCAAAATTCTATTGTTTTTTGAAAAATTTTGTGTCTACATAAAAGTGCACCACTGACAGAGGAACTACGCCACTATTAGTCTAGTGGCACTATATAGCGATGATGACAAACTCTAAACCATGATGTTGGGTTCTTCCCAGAAGTATATTTGAATTTCAAATTGTGACACTACCATTTTCCTATCACCAGTCAGGTCAAACTCCAAAGTGTGTCGCTGGTTGAAACAACGACACATATGTGGTCACTGGTTTCTCCACAGTCCGACGCTATCAGTCCTAGCGTCACCATACAGTGACGACTCCGTCAAACTGCAACGCATATGTGGATTGTGCCACTGGGGTGGGGTAAAAGTCAATTTTTCAATCATTTTTAACATGTGCTTTTTAGCTTTGGTTGCCTTTGACTTCTAACTGGTTTTTGACTCTGTTTTCTATAGTTTTTAACCAATTTTTGCAAGTTGGAGTGATCAAAAGTGAAGGGAGCAAACAAATACAAAGAATTCTCTATGGCATCTTCAATCTATTGTATCAAGTGTTTTTGAACACTTTGGGAGCAATTATAATCCCACTTTAAGGCTTTGTTCTCTTCAAAGTTTTTAGGACTCAATAGATTTCATTTGGACTTAAAAAGAACAAAACAAAGGGGTTAAAAAGAATCTTAGGAACTTACTACATTTTGTTTTGGACTTAACAATTGAACAAGAAAATCTCACACTTCAAAGTTGGTGCTTAAAAATAACTCATTTTTTGCTTTGAAGTTAAAATGAACATGTGAGTTTTGTGTCTTGTAATCTTTTTTGCAAAGTAATCTCATTTAAAAAGGTGTATGCGCTTCTCTCGTGCTTCACAGCGATCTTGAGAATCAAAAGTATTTTTGGTGACATTAATTTGCATAAAAGATTGCCTCCACATTTCATTTGGGTTCTTAAAATTGAACAAAGCTTATGAGTGTGAGTTAGGTATATCGTGTGTGTTCTCTCTTTGTTTCTCAACGAAGATTGATCAAACTATGGATGTGTTTGCTCATTGTTGTTTACCCTTAGAGGGGTTTGCCTAAGAGACACATTTGAAAGGAGAACTCGAAGGTGACTCCAATTGGTTTTTCACTCGGGCCGGTATATAAAAGGATAAGATTAAATCGTCAAGTCCAATGGTATGTAGGCCTTAGTCGTACAGTTTCTTTCAGAACGAGGTACTACCGTAAAAAGTATAAGAGCCTCTAGTAGGATTGTTTAAAGCCTTTAGTGGCTTGTTGGACGCTTGCAAGGTGCCATGTCCTCGATCACCCTTACTAAGAACCAATTTGTTTAGGAGCCCAAATCCTTATCTATTTGTTGGTGCAAGAACAATCATTTTGAAGCCACCCCACATTTTTGTGTTTCTTGGTAGAGATGAGAAGTATGCCATGGGAGTTTCATGGTTACTAAAGCTTGGTTGACCCGTAGAAGTGAGTGTCATGAAGGGGAGCCAGTGTGGTCAAGCTTTTAATCACCCGCCAAAAATAAGCGCAGCTACATTTATCCAAGTGGGGACTCAACAAATATTGCCTCTTGACTATGCATAGGGTTGTGCATTTTCTTGGTATCAAAACACTTTGCTTGGATCTAAAACATTGGAAAACAAACATTCAACATGATCATCAAATTTCAAACCCTTTAGAGGAAGCAAATATCTTTGACAAAATCCAAGTGTTATTGCTTGCCTTAGGGATTCTATCCTTAGAGGCTTCTAAGCATTTGAATTTACATCACAATTTTCTCTCACTAAAGTCAACAATAGGGAACTTTTGCCTTAATTTCCTTAAATTCCACATAATGGACTTTGTGGGATGAAAAGAAATTGGGACATTAGACATTTAGTTTGAAAACCTATTCAAGAAAGTGTTTGTGGTAAAAAGGACTCATTAAGCAAAGATAAAAAAACAATTGGACCCCACACATGTGCTCTTCCAAATGATTTCCTGAAAGATCAAAATCTGAAAAACAAAATCCAAAGGTCTTAGTCAAAAAGCTCATAAGAAATGTGTGTCTATGCTTTATGAATTTAGAGAAATATTGACCTTCAACTTCTACAAATGTGCATCAAGGAACAATCCAAATTTGTATTCATTTTACTATTGTCAAAATCCAAGTCTCTTTCAAAGGTTTGAGTATCTCACATAGGAATTAATAGCATGTTCTTCAACACCTTGGTCTAGTAAACAAAAGTCTTTGTAAGTCTCTTAGGATCAAAATCAAAACATCTTCATTCATCCCTCAAGCATCAAAATCAAAATCCATCTCACAAACAACTCTTGGAAATCTTGAAAAAATCCTTCATGCTAAACTTTGGGCAAATCCTCTTCAAATAAAAAATCAAAACAAATCCAAATCATCTTGTTTGACTAGGTGTGTGTAGATGAATCCTTCTTTGTACACTTAGTCAAATTATCATCTTGTGGACAAGTTTACTCTAAGACAACATCCAACCTCTTGGAGTTTATGAGTCCATTATCCAAATCAAATCCAATCAAAATCAAAATCAAATCAAATCAATCCAAAATCAAAATCAAAATCCAAACTCAAATCAAACATCAATCCCAAAGTCCTAAAGTTTAGCATCCTCCTCAAGGTTCCCTAAGAGTTTCAATCATCCATATTTCATTATCTCATCACCATCCTTTTGATCCTTAATATCTTAGACTTTCTTTTTTGTACCTAAAGTTTAGATCAATCCACAGAGTTAGAGGTTCATCTCTTACATTCTTGAAAATTGATCCCTATTTTATGGTCCAAACTAGATCTCAACACAAGAGGAACATGGAAACGAACAAAGAAACATCCACTTCGAGTGACTTGAGTCAAACCACTCCCAAAATAAATCCCATTGGGTCTAGCAATCCCTTGCTCAATCTTCCTTCACTTCCACAAGATCATCAAGAAGAAGGTGGGCAAGTGGAAGATATCACCAATAATGTTTTAGGGATGACTCAAGATGAAATCAGTGAAATAGTCCAAAATCCTGAGACTCACAAAATTGTTAATGCCATGATGAAACTCAATCCCTCACAATACATGCTAGAATTGGCCAAAGAAGGGGCTAAACTCCCTTCCAACTATGATGTGAGCACTCTTGTGGAGAATTCTCTCGCGATTATGCCTTTAATCTCATCCACACCTCCATTTCAAAGCATGACTCAAACCATCCCCCAAATCACATCATCCATTGCTCCAACTCAACCGATTGTCAACAAGGAGAGCTCATTGCTTTATGCACTACAAACACCCCCTTGTGAAAAACCAAGATTTGGATGCAAACACCATCTTGGGTCAATCCATCCCATTGAATCCGCTACACCCATATGTTCTGCTCACCTTTCATGACCCCAATGACCCATCATCTTTTCATGCAACACCAAAATATCCTCTCAACACACAAACCTCTCTCCCTATGACTTTGTAAGGAGAAGGTGGGCTATTTAGACCAGGGGGCATCTTTGATCCCTCATCATCATCATTTCCTCAAGGGAACACACCACCCATTTTTCCACCACTTCCACCCTTGCCATTAACATCCACACCACTCCTCGGTTTAGGGCTCCCCCCTTTACCAACCATCAATCAATAAAATCAAAGCAACCCCCCAATCATAAATCAAAACATCATACCAAATCCTCCAATCTTGCCATCAATATCGCAACAACAGGTGGCAACCATCCAAGAAACACAAGCAATCACAACACCATCCATAAACGTGGTCTCTCAAGGACCAAGCATATCAATCACACCATCCACTACACAAATCCCTATCATCAATACAATGACACCCCTCATCACAACAACAAACACCATTCTAAATCTGCCACCACCACCACCACTAAGACCAAATGTGGCCAACCAATATAGCATCATGTTGCAAGCAGATCAACAAGCCTATCAAAAGACACTTCAGTAGTTCCAAGCTCAACAAGCACAAAACATGCAAGTTGCACAACAAGCTGCTCAACAAGCGTAGGCCGCTCAAGCTGCACAACAAGCACAACAAGAACAACAAGCACAACAGGCTGCCCAAGCTCAAGCTTTGTTGCAACAATAGCAAGCTGCCCAAGCTGTGCAAGTAGCCCAAACAACTCAAGCTGCACAAGCCACACAAGTTGCATAGGCTACCCAGGATGCACAAGTAGCCAAACAAGCATAGGCTCAAGCTCAATCCCAATATCAAGCTTAGCAAGTGCAAGCTCAATACCAAGCACAACAGCAAGTAGCTCAGCAACAAGCCCTGCAACAATACCAAGCACAACAAGAAGCAACCCAATTACTAGCCCAACAACAAGCATTGTTGGCACAACAATAGCAAGACCAACGACAAGCATTGTTGGCACAACAACAATAAGACCAACAACAAATGTAGGCCTATCAACAAGCCTTGATCGCACAACAGAGCTTGCAACAAACTCCCACCAACATATCCAACACTCCGCTTATCACTTGAACAAATCTGCCACTTCAAAACACATTCACTCCACCTCCCGATCTGCAAAACGACGTGATGACACAAATAAAATTGCTCTCACAACAAGTGCTTGATCTCCAATCAGGGAAAACAACAAAGAAACCAAGTAATTTATGCCCCTATCCATTCGATAGGAGCCTTGCAATGGTACCATTCCCTAAGGGGTTTGAAATCCCTAAATTCGACAAATATCGTGGGATGGGAAACCTTAAAGATCACATTAGGGAATTCCAAGTACATTGCATGGAGGTCGCATATGATGATACATATCTGATGTGGCTATTCCCTTGAAGTTTGGTTGATCTTGCCATGGAATGGTTCTCTCGCCTTCCTCCAAGAATCAAAAAGTTCCAAGAGATCATGGACGCATTCATAAAGAACTATGCATTCATCATTGGCATAGATGTCAGTCTAGAGGAATTATTTGTGCTCAAACAAGCTAAGGGGGAATCATTCACTTCTTTCTTGCAACAATGGCAATCCAAGGCCAACAGGACCAAATGGACCATGCCAGAGGAACAACAAATCTGCACCAGCATTGCTAATCTTGAGAAAACATTGTCATTCCATCTCAAAATGCAATGTATCACCACATACGACCATTTGTTCCCCAAGGCGCTCAACATCGAACGAGCCCTTATTGCACAAGGGGGGACACCCAAATATCCAAAACATTAAGATAACCACCCATCCACCAACTATAATGAGAAACCTTGCACGTGGGCGAAAAATAGGAATGCTAATAATAATGGTGTGGTGGATTCCAAGGTCATAATCAATGCTCCAAAATAAAACACACAATCATACCAACAATCGCAAGGCAACAATCAAAACAACACTCAAGCCAGCACAGTATCACAACAACCACCCAATAATCAAGTCAACAACCTGAATAATCAAGGGGGACCACCTCCGCAGAACAAATATCCCCCCAAGTGAAAGTACACAACCCTTGGGGAACCAATTGAATCGGTCATGAAGAAACTGGTAAATGAAAATCTCATCAAAATTCCCACTTATGAGAATTATCAAGATCCCCAAGTAAAACCACCATGGTACAATGAGAACCACCTTTGTGATTTTCATAAAATCAAGGGGCACACAACAACTAGTTGCATGAGGCTGAAAAATCTGATCCAAGACCTCATCAATGACAAGGTCATAAACATTGAACAACCAGCTAGAAATCAAGACCTTAAAATATACACGAATCTGATGCTGGATCATAACAAAGGGAATGGAAAGACCAAGTATGCCAATGTGAACCATGTATATGTTCATGTTGTTGCATCCATAGACGAATGTGTCATTGTTGTTAACATTAAGGGAGCCAAAGCTGATTGTGGAATCACCACACGCAGTGACAAAGTTACCATTGTTGGGTCATCACAACCACCTAGAACATCCACCTCAAATTCGAGATCCATTCTTAATGGCTACAATGTCTTGGTCTAGTTGAAAAGAACCCCCGATCAGATCCCCATCATGGAGTTGTTAAAGATATCACCCGCACATAGAAAAATCCTAGAGGAAGCATTGGCTTCGTCCACCGTCTCTGCGGATCTTGATGCTAACCAATTCCAAGCTATGGTTGGACACATCACCACCTTGAATCTCCTAACATTCTATGACTAGGACTTTCCCTCCCAACCATCTCATAATCGCGCGCTCCATCTTGAAGTCCTAGTTCATAAAAACAAAGTCAAAAGGGTCTTGATGGATGGGGGTGCAGGTGTAAATATATGTTCCCTCAAACTAATAAAGAATATGGGATTCTCAGAAGATGCTATTGAAAAGGGTAAGGGCATCACAATCAGAGCATATGATGATCAGGAAAGAGTGTCTCTGGGCACTATTCAGCTCCCTATTCAAGTAGGGCTAGCCATTATGGAAACCACATGCTAGGTTTTTGACCTTGATTTACCTTATAATATCCTCCTGGGGTGTCTGTGGATCCATGGGATGGAAGCTATCGCATCAACCTTACATTAGTGCGCCAAATTCCCATATCAAAATCAAGAGGTCACAGTTTATGGTGATTCAAAACCCTTTGCTTATTGCAAGAATTTGGAAGCAAAATACTATAAAATCCCCCAAGTCTTGAAGAACGATGAAGGCCCTCTGACTCCATATGTAGACCCAGCTACCTTGGCCTCCACTTCTAAGACAAAGACATCCATCATTCCTAATATCTCTGAGATCAATGTCATTATCCAAGACAATGGGTGTGGGGATTATAAAATGAAGAAAAGTTCTTTCGTAATAGGAGAGTTACCTCAATCTCCTAGGTCTCATGGGCAACCCCAACCAGCTGAAACATCATCCCAAACCTTCAGAGCAGACCCTTCTAGATTTAGATGTTGGGGAGATCTAAGTTAGGAAATAGTAGATGAGAAAGATATATCAATCTTGCTATACCAAAATGAAAGGCTTGTTCCTGATCTTCCCATGGATGAGAGCAGCAAAGGATTACAAATGATGCTTGGTATGAGCTATAATAGAAACAAAAAACTTGGACAAAATGACAATGGTCTTCTAGTACCTCTCATTTCAGAGAAGCGTATGAGAAATCTTGGCCTTAGATGTACCCCTCCAAAGGTGACCATACTTGGCAAAGGTGCCTCGGTTAGAAAGGTCAAAACTCCTCCTCATATATTAGCATCCACCCTTCAATTACCAATATCCATAGGTTGATTCATAAACAACTTTACCTTTGACATAACTGATGTGTGTAGTAGTGAGGATCCTATAATTGACTTACCTATGCTAGTTGAGGATTCCTCCCTTCTCATGATTAGTACCCTGTCTTTTGAGTCAACCAATCAAACCCATGAAATAAACTTAGTCTATCCCCAACTCATTGACTAAGACCAACGAGGACCACCAATTTTGGACACATTAAAAAATGATGAGGCACTCTCAAAATTCATGGGATTGTAGGATACAATACCATACGGAGATCACAAGGTAGGGTTTGACATCATACTAGACACACATTCCTATTACGGGGAAACGATTGAATCCTTCAATCACAAAAGTGAAAATCTAAGAATAATCTCTAGGTCTTTGAGTGAAAACCACACTGTGGCACTCTCTAACCCAAAAAAAGTAAAAATAAAGGACGCTTCCGATGGTGAAAACCTCTCTGAGGTGCCAGAGGATGAAGGATTCAATCTTCCCCTCAATGCTATTCATTAGGAGAAGTCAGTGGTCTTAGCAGAGAAGTGCAATCAAATCAACCTAGGAATAGAGGAAATGCCACACATAACATTCTATGTAGAGCCACTTCTCACAGAAGAACATGAACTTCTAGCCACATTCCTAAAAGAAAGAAAGAAAAACTTTGCATGGACCTATGCTGACATGCCTAGGCTTGATCCAAAAGTTGTGGTGCACCACCTAGCTGTATATCTCGAAGCAAAGCCAGTGAGGCAAAAGCTAAGTAAAATGCTAAGGAAAATGCATCCCCAGATAGCATTGTTGGTCAAAACAGAATTACGAAAGCTCCTAGATGCAAGATTCATATGGCCCATTGATTATCCAGAATGGGTCTCAAACCTTGTACCTGTTTCAAAGCCCACCAGGGGCATCCACATCTGTACGAACTTCAGAGATCTAAACAAAGCATGTCCCAAGGATGACTTCCCTCTTCCAAACACTGATATGATTATGGATATGATAGCAGGACATGAGATGTTATCCTTGATGGATGGATTCTCAAGTTACAACTAGATCATGATAGCAAAAAATGACCAACATAAAACAACTTTCACTTGCCCATGGGGGGCATATTGCTAGAATATGATGTCATTCGGGTTGAAGAATGTGGGAGCTACCTATCAAAGGGCCATGACACTAATCTTTCATGATATGGTTCATAAAACTGTGGAAGATTATGTGGATGATATATTGGCTAAATCCAAGAAAAGATGAGATCACATAGCAACATTGGGCTCCATCTTTGATCGGTTAGAGGAATACAAAGTCAAACTCAATCCAAAGAAGTGTCTTCAGAGTACAATTAGAGAAGCTCCTTGGGTATATCGTGTTTATGAGAGGGATTGAAATAGATCCTGCTAAGGTCAAGGCCATCCTCGAAATGGAGGCACCAAAACACATTGAAACAACTAAGAGGCCTACAAGGAAGACTCCAGTCCATTCGTTGATTCATAGCGCAACTAGCAAACAAGACTATCCCATACTCTCATCTACTCCACAAGGGGGTAGCATACAAGTGGGATGAGAAATGTGACTAGGCCTTCAACAAGACCAAGGAATACTTACTCACACCGCCAGTGCTCATGTTGCCAATTCCAAGTAAACCCTTGATCTTATATATATCAACAATAGCAGCAACTCTCGATGCTCTCTTAGCACAACATGATGAAAATGGAAAAGAGAGAGCTATCTACTACATCAACTGAACCATGGTGGGACATGAGTTGAACTATATATCCATTGAAAAATCTTGCTTAGTATTCATGTTTGCAACACATAAATTCAGACATTATATGCTAGCACATCAAATAAAGCTTATTGCAAAGATAGACCCACTAAAGTACCTGCTTTCTAAAGCAACACTTATAGGGTGGAAAACTAAATGGGTTATGATCTTGATGGAGCATGACATTGAGTATGTGGAATGCAAGGCCATAAAAGGACAAGCAATAGCAGATTAGTTGGCTGAAACACCGATATACTTAGAGAAACCCCTTGTATCATAATTCCCCGATTAATCAATCTTCAACCTAAGTGTAGTGGATCACTAGAAAATGTACTTTGATGGATCCTACACACAACACGGATCAGGAGTAGGTATCTTCTTCATCACTCCACAAGGGGATTGCATACCTAAATCATACAAGTTGTCATTCCCATGCATAAATAACATCACAGAGTATGAGGCTCTTGTCATAGGGCTGAGAATTGTAGTGTAGTGGCAGATCATGGCACTTAAGGTCTACAAAGACTCACAACAAGTAATCAACTAGGTAAACAATGAGTATCAAACAAAGGACGAAAAGTTGACTCCATACAAGAAATTGGTGGAAAGCCTCAAGGAGTTCTTCATTGATATCTCATTTGAGCAGCTACCAAGAGCAAACAATAGAGTGACAGATGTAATGGCTACAATTGGATCACTCCTAGAGATCCCACACAATATCCCAAAGCAAGAATTCCTTGTAGAGTAGCTTCTCGTGCCTGCATTTGAGGTACCGAAGTATGAATTTGTGTGTCAAATTGTTGGTCTCGACGATCCTTGGTACCATGATATATACACCTACCTGAGAATAGGAGTCCTCCTTGCAGATATAACCCCGAACCTCAAAAGAGCCTTTGTCAAAAAGTCATCCTGTTTTGTCATCCTAGGAGATACCCTATACCGTAGAAGCATTGAAGGAACCCTTTTACATTGCATAAACATTGAGGAAGCTTTGGCCATTTTAATCGAGGTACACAATGACATTTGTGGTTCACATTTGAGTGGTATGACCTTGGCTAAGAAACTGCTAAGGAGGGGGTACTATTGGCTTACAATGGAAAGAGAAGCACATAATTATGTCAAAAGGTATTTGCAATGTCAACAGCATGGGGATCTCATCCATGCACCAACTTAGGAGCTCCACTTGATTGTTACACCTTGGCCCTTTTCATAGTGGGGGCTTGATCTTGTTGGAAAAATTACCCCTACCTCATTCAGTGGACATAAGTTCATCATCACCACCACCGAGTACTTCACAAAGTGGGTGGAAGCCATTCCCATAACCTATATCACAGGAAAACAGATATCCAAATTCATCCTGAACCACCTAATTTGCTGCTATGAAGTCCCTCAAGCCATTATCTCAGATAATGGGACACCTTTCAAAAACCAGGATGTTCACGACCTATGCCAAAAGTTCAAAATCCAACATCGCTTTTCCACTCTGTACTACCCCCAAGGAAATGGCCAAGTTGAGGCTACAAATAAGACCATCCTAAAAATTCTCAAGAAAATAGTCAATGACGTTGGTCGTGATTGACATCTCCAATTGAATCCCACCCTATGGGCCTACCGAACAAGCATCCACACACCAATAGGTGCCACCCCATTTTCCCTGGTCTATGGATCAGAAGCTATACTCCCCCTTGAGATCGAGCTCCCGTCCCTGAGAATATCATTGCAAAATCTCATCACAGATGAAGAATATCGAGTGTTAAGATTAAACAAGCTGGAACTACTGGATGAACGACATATGAATGCCTTAAACCATTTACAAGTCTACCAAAACTAACTCAAACAAAGCTACAACAAGAAAATCAAGAGTCGAGTCTTCTAAGTTGGAGAGCTTGTGCTGAAAGAGAATCAGAAGAATGTTCCAAATCCAAATAGTAAGGGCAAGTTTGAACCTAATTGGTTGGAACCATTTGTTATCACAACAAGCTACAAGTCAAGGGCATATCAGTTATCAACACCAGAAGGGGAACCTCTGTAGGAACCCATGAATAACTCCTATCTCAAAATTTTTTATGCCTAATCTTTCAAGGTATAAAACCAAAAATACAAAAAAAATAAAAAATATAGAAATCCAAAAAAAATCAGAAAAGGATTAAAAAACAGTAAAAAAAGAAATCGTCCTCTAGTGAAAACCACTTCGGTGGCGCTTTGGGCAAGTACCTTGGTGAAAACTTGGCAAATAGGCGCCTTGTGTAAAGAAGTACTTTCCATCCACCAGGATCTCCACGGCTTGTTCTGCATCATCCATCCATCATCCATCACATTTCCATTGCACCGATCCATCACCCGTCCGCGTCTATATCATAGCTTGATCCTGTGTTCGTTTCATGATCCCTCCTAGTACTACTCGACCCATTCTTAAGGTCAGTTTGTCCTGCCTATATCAGAGTAGTCTATTGTATCACGTTGGAGGCATGTTCTCGTCAGATCAAATTCATGTATATTCTTGAAGTCTTCCCCAGAAAATTCAAAAAATAAAAAAAAAAGAAAATCCAAAAACATTCATAAAATCAGAAAATCCAAAAACATTCAAAATATATCAAAATCCAAAATAGGTCAAAAATGTCAAAAAGGTCAAAAATAGAGTCGTCTTGTTGAGCTATGGGTCTCTGAGCTCTAAATGTAGGCAAGGTTGATCTTTGATTATCCCCTGAGACACTAGGGTCAGTCCTTTAGAGCCCACATATAATCACTATTCAATCCATTTCCATGTAGTCAAACTACGTGGTCTTTGTGTGTATAACGTAGGCAAGGCTAATATGTTGATCAGCCCTCGAGGCCCCTAGGATAGGTCTTTAGGTTAGTCGCTTGGTCAAAATATTGGAAAACTCCAAAACATTAGAAAATTTGAAAATCAAAACATTTGTAAAACATCTTGAAAATACCAAAATAGCCTTAAAACATTTCAAAAAATCCAAATATTTGAAAAAATCCATCCGTCCCATCTCACTTTCACCTGAAATAAACATTCACTCATAATAAATCAATCGTCATCCTCAACCTTTGGTGAAACAATAAAAAACAAGTCTAGTAGGTTAAAAGTGAAAACTCAAACGTTAGGGTCTCAAGTCTGGGTCAGTAAGTAAACAAGTTGGTCAACTTTTCGTATCAATAGCTAATCATCCAGTTTGTTCCAAATTATTTGATAACATCATGTCCTAGGATGCATCCTTTCTACAATGGACATCAACATCAGACATCACCATAGTTTAGTCTTGGCTAGCAGTATGAAGAACATTAGCTTGTTTGTTTACTTTATCTTTGTATTTTTGACTTATCTTATTTGCGCTCATTTTGATGACCTTTCGATGATGTCCAAACAAAGAGATTTAGAGAGAAATAAATGGGGCAACGATCATTATCTTTTATCTGTTGTGTTTGTTGGATATTCTTGTAATATAACCTTGGTCATGCATGCTTTATTTGGGTGTAGGGAGGGTCTTTTAGGTGTCTTGTTGACCACATAGGAAGAATTTCCTTTCTATGTTTTGGTCTGAGATGTTTGGAATATCTGAACTACATTTTGGATAAGGTTTTGTATGCCAGATGTGAACAAGAGTACTCCTATTTGATTGTCGAGTCAAAGTCCATCACACTAGGTTCAACACCATCTTGGTTCTTTATACCTTGATGCATCGTGCCTACGTGTGTTATCAAACATAAGGTAAATGGCCCTTTTAAAGTCCCAATTCTTGGTAAGCAAATCATCACTATCATCTCTAAATAAAGTTGGCTTGTTGGATTCTCTTATTTCTTCTGTCTTCTTTCTGCGCTAACATGGTACCATGACAGTTAATCAAAAATATCACCAATGCATCCATCCTGCATCCACAAACCATCAACATACTGCATATCATATCATATCATATAAGAAACATTGATCATCTCACATGCATTGCATTTCATCATTGCATAATATAGATTGGTTATTCTAAGCATCTCATAAACCATACATTTGCATCAAGTGCATAAAACATAAATGCATCATCATATCATAAAAGTATTATCATATCATCCATATAATCATCCATACATTCATCCATATAAGCATCATCATATCATCCATACATTCATCCATACATGCAACATCATATCATACATGAAAAAGATACTGAAAAAGACAAGAGCATGTCATAATATCCCATACATCTCATAATCATGGCATCTCACATCATCCATCTCACATGCATTGCATTATCATTTAAGATGTTTAAGATAATATAATTTTGTTATTCTCAGTATCTTAGTTCATCTCATTTGCATCATCATCATAACCATCCATACATCCATCTTGAACCTCTTTGTCATCAGATCGATCCTCAAATCAAACTTTTCGCTCGATCTCTCGAGGGGGCAGTGTACTAGTATACTTCTTTCTGCTGGGGCATCTAAAAAAAATTAGATTTTTTTTTTAAATTTTGATTTTGACAAGTTTATTCTTTGAAACAACACATCAGGTGTATTGCTTCAAAGAGGGGCAAAATGTAGACATGTAAAAAATATTGATTGATTTTGTGCATTTGATCATGGTTTACTAACACCAGTTCATCCTGAATCATCTTCTTTACTAACCATTTAATCAAATAATCTTTATTTGATTAAATTCATCATATTCCATCTTTTAATTAAATAAATCAATTTTATCTAATTAAATCATCATCTCCTATTAATTAAATAAATCATTTTATTTAATCAATCATATAGTCCTTCTTTTAATTAAATAATTCATTTTATTTAATTAAGTTCTAAAGTCATCTCTCCTTTAAATTAAATAAATTAATTTTTATTTGATTTAAATCTAACACCATCCTCTTTAATTAAATAAATAAAACTTTATTTAATTAAGTCTATAATCATTATTCCTCTCGTTTTGATTTATTTATATCCTAAAATCTAAATCAAATTGTCAAATCAACTAATCTCCATTTAAATTAATCAAATCCTGATTAATCATAATCTTAATCCATCAAATCCTCTAGCTTTTGCAACTTGCTCAATCAATTTAATTGATTTATTAAATCTTCTTTTTTTATTAAAAAATGCATCAAAAAATGAAATATTCTTCAAATTTGAAATCTCCCTCCAAAAGGACTTGTCCATCTAATAAAGCATTAAAGGCTTCTTACATGTCCTTTTCTTGAGCTAAGTGGCATTTATTTCATCCTTCATCTCCTTCCAACTTGTCACTTCTCTAATTTTGAATTTCCACCTAATTACATTAATGTGCACATTCATGCACATTCATCCAAATGTGTTCCACCTTTGTCCACTCACATGTTGACAAGAGGCATTGTGCTATTGGTTGATCTTTTATCCCACATTCATCTATTTTGTTTTATCCTCCATCATTCTCTTCTATAAATAGAAGACTCTCATTTGGATTTTAGAGGCACAAATTTATCCACAATTTTAGACATTTTCATCCATAACTTGAGCAAAATTATCATCTTCATTGTTTTGAGCAACATTCATCCATTTTCATAATTTCATAGCTAGGTTATGGAGAAATTTCATCAAGAAGCATCAAATCTTCACTATTGATCAAGTTTGCAAGGAATTGGGAAATGGCCATTTTCCACATCAAAATGACACCAATTCCCCCATGGAATTGATAGTTTGTTTATTTTGAGCAAGATTAAATAGTTTTTATTCAAGTTTTTCATTTATTTTTTGTTTTTGATATTTCAAATGAATCTTATGGGGAATGTTGTTTCTAATTTGCATAATGGATTAATAATGTGTTTGTTCTTTGTGTTTGTGTAGGTCTAGAATCACCATTCACAAATATAATATATTAATATAATAATAAACACATAAAATAATGACATCAATAATAAATATTTATATAATAAAATAATAGTTAATGTATTATCTATAATAATAAAAACAAAAAAATAAATAATAATATTAAAATCATTTTCTAAATTATTTATCAATTTATTTTCTTTTTTAATGCGATGTATAAAAAAATAAAAACCAAAATTTTCCTTATTAACCTTTCACACCTCTTCCACGTACCCAATGCAAAAGGTGCCATAGCTAGTTATAAACTCCAGGATGAAGTCAAACTTTTCCCTTGGTGTTTTCTACCCGGTCTCTTGCCATGAAAACCTTTGCCTACCTAACTAACAGATCATTCGTTTAATTTCCCTTATTAACCTTTCACACCTCTTCCACGTACCCATTGCACAAGGTGCCATAGCTAGTTATAAACTCAACGATGAAGTCAAACTTTTCCCTTGGTGTTTTCTACCTGGTCTCTTGCCATGAAAACCTTTGCCTACCTAACTAACAAATCATTCGTTTAATTTTCCTTATTAACCTTTCACACCTCTTTCGTGTACCCATTGCACAAGGTGTCATAGCTAGTTATAAACTCAACGATGAAGTCAAACTTTTCCCTTGGTGTTTTCTACCCGGTCTTTTGCCATGTAAACCTTTGCCTACCTAACTAACAGATCATTCGTTTAATTTTCCTTATTAACCTTTCACACCTCTTCTGCATACCCATTGCACAAGGTGCCATAGCTAGTTATAAACTCAACGATAAAGTCAAACTTTTCCCTCCGTGTTTTCTACCCGATCTCTTGCCATGAAAACCTTTGCCTACCTAACCAACAGATCTCGTGACAAAACATCCTTGTGACAGTCCTAGATTACATGGAGAGCAGTAGCGTATAACAAACCTTGCCATTTCAGTGGCTTGCGCGCCTATGTTTTTCTGCTGTGTTTTTCAAAATTGAAATTACATTCCGCAAGCCATGCTGTTATATCCAAAGACCCTGGTCAAATGTGTGTACTACTGTTTTGCAATGGTAACTCTATTTTTAATGTTTCTCATTCTATTCGGATTTATAGAGTTACCCATTTCATCGTATGCTTTAGAACCCACAAAAACCTATGGATACTACGATGAATCTGCTTCATTTCTCGAAGAACCGTTTACAGAGTTATCCAGTGCGTTCAGAAAATGGGATGGCCAAGTGGGCTGCAAGAATTACAGAGAAAAGGTAATGAGATTTTTGCCAACGAATAACAACAACACCAGCTTGCAAGATCCTGATGGGATTCCTTGCAATGCCTTGAAGATGAAGCATGTCTCTATTCTGGTTGAAGGCTGGACTTGGATTCCAGACGGTTTGGATAATCTATATTCTTGCAGATGCGGGCTTAGCTGTCTCTGGACCAAATCTAAGATTCTTGCAGATCAGCCGGAGGCCAGGCTTTTTGAGACCACTACTCCTCCTTTCACGGTAATTTTCTTTGATCGAATGGGTTTTTGATTAATTGCTCTGGTTGTTTCACGGTTATGTGATGAGTTTAGTTTTTTCCATGTTCTGCGACAGCAAATTAATTACTCCTGCTCTTGTGGTAATTTACTTTGAATCAAAACAGGTCTTTTGATTTATTTTTTGGGTGTTTCAAATTTCATATACTGCGAGACCAAATTAACTACTATTCTTCCTGTAATAGTAATCTAATTTGAGTCAACAGAGGACTGTAGGTTTATTTTTTGGGGCTGATTCAAGTGCACTTGTTTAGTTTTGAATAAAACGAGGACAGTCGATCCAAGTTGCCCATAACTCTAGGAGACATATGGCAAGGCTGTATTCTAATGTTTTTTAGTACATTTGACCGTTACCATGTTAATGAATCTCATAGTTATTGCCCAAGCTTACCCAAGACCGCATGAGAGGTGATCAATTACATCTTCCAAGGCTTGAAGAAATGGTATGCGATTCCCTACCTCCTCCAGGTTTTACAAATAAAAGATTACATGAGGAAATTGGTCATCATGGATGGTTTATTCTACAAACTGTCTATAAGAACCTGGGTTTTGAATGTAGTGCATAGCATTAACCGATTGGGTTTTGAACCTAGGTCATCATGATAGTATGTGGTCCAACTTGTTGCTATACCACAGCGAGCGGGCTTCCATTGTGGCTATGGTCTTCTGTAATTTTTCTATTAATAATGCCTTTTGTAGCCTTTCTCTGTTGTATTGGACTTATGCTATTAATGAGTTTTCAATATAGTCAGATTATCAATCACAAATGATCTCTTCATCTCAGGAGTCTTAGCCTTCAGCATTGAAAACTAAAAGAGCAATGACACACATAAATGAACTTTATGCAGCTTATTTAATATATCATATATAAAATAAATTAAACATGAAATGAGAACAGTAAAGCAGGATCATGAAAAATTTATTTGAGTCACATGCATTACTGTCATATATACACCAGTGTCTGGATAGACTGGTTGCCTCTTCGACAACAGCAGGCTGACACAGTTGGGCTAGGAGGTCCCAGTTATGGGATGTCCAGACCTGCAGCCTAACACACAAACAAGACCACAGAGACATCAGAAAATTCTTGTGAGAGTGCCATGGAAGTAATTTTTTTTAGGAAACAGAATCTTTTTTTGAACAATGAGAGTGGTTACATATGGGCTTCTAAGCCTCATTACTTTTTCCTACAGTTCTGCAAAGGACCAACTACCCTAGAATCAATCAACTAGGACTTGTGATCCCTCTTTCAATCCACTAAATTCCCACTATATCCCTCAATGCTCCTAGTCCTGCATACAATGTTGCAGCTATATATATACAAAAGAGGTTAAAACCATTATCACAATCACCAAGAATCGGATCACCATCTTTCCCACATTAATTGGATCAACTGCCCATTCTGAACTGTGATTGGTCAGGAGATCGGGTGAAAAGCAAATTATTTTTCCCAAAATCTTGGTTGTGGATTGCTTCTTTGAGATTCCATCCTAGGTTCTGCATTCTCTAGCTTTTAATACCGATGACCTATGTTTTACTTTTCACCCATGTCTGATCATTGATTGGTCCAGCTAGGCTTATGTGGTGTCAGATCCAACCACTGACTGATTGTGTGTCCAATTGGCTGAACTCCCTTTCAAATCCACATTGACCAAGGATTTAGGGATAAGTGACAGACATGTATGCATTGGGAATTGGGGTTCCTGCCCGTATCAGCCGCATCAAGGTTTGAACTTGCACTGCCTGTAGATCTCAGCCACATGACCATATCTCTCTCATTTGTGGATCAAGAATGGTTGGTAACCAGCTAAGGGTGAATGCCTGATCCAAATAATCCAGAGACTCTGTGCCAAGTCCAACCTTGAAAGTTTCAATTCCTCAGCTCTGTGCGGCTGTGCGTGGCTCCCATTCAACATTTTTGGCTTAGATTGGTAATGCAAGCTTCCTGGAGTCACATGTAGGCAAAATCAGTCTCAGACCAAGGGAGCTTTGTACAGCACCAATGCCTCAACCAATCATGTTTGTGTTACTGCGGAGCATCACTTGGACACTTAAAATACTTCCAGGAGAAATTGCACTTATTGCTTCAAACTGCACACTTTCAAATTTCAAACACTCTCTGAAACCTGCAAAAACATGGCAAAAACACCAAGCAGCAAGAAAATGTTTTTGGGTGATGCAAGATTTCTTAGCCCCTGAGATGCTCATGCACCACTGGCTTACAAATAATATACATGCAGATGTGTGTACTACAATCCTCTCACAGCTTTTGTCCTTATCTTCTTCCCTCTACTTCACAGCTACTGAGGATTTTTAGTTGCAAAAACTAACTAACAAAGATATCTGTGTTTTGATGTGCCTACTACTTGCACTAACATGGTAAGGGCCAGTATATTTCGACAGATTGGCAAAATATAAACTTGGCTATACAGGTTGGTGTAAAATTTATAAATTTTTTTGCAAAAAGCTGGCTTTGTCATCAAGGCTTGAGCTGCTTCTATAATGCTAATCCTCTTTTAGTTTCAGCTTGTTATACACTTCATCTGAAACATCAATTAGTCTAGCTCCCTTTGCTTTTCTGTTTTCAGTATATCTTATTTCTATCCAGAAATTTATACTGGTACGTTTTTTTGGAATAAGCTAATCTTGTTGCACTGGCTACAGTTTTAGAAGTACCTCCTTCGTGTGTCACATGAGAGTATTTCTAATGGTCTTTCATTGCTTACCATTCTGGTTTCATGGTCTTTCCTTTTATCTCAATGTTGCTTTGCACTGGTCCAATCTAGGGGCTGAGATTCAAAAGTTCCAGTTCTTTTTGTTCATAGGAATGCAATCTTCCTAAGTATCTCAGAACAATAAATGTTTCTTTCTCCAAAGTCTTTAATAAAGTAGCCTAACTTGGAAACTCGGTAATGCATCCATTCACATTCTGCTCTTGTTTCTGGCTCATATCCTGTTGGGTAGGATCTTTTACAAAAGCATTTCTTTGGTTATTTATATCTGACGTTGCCTTTGTTGGTATTCACAAAAGTTTTTCCCACCTTAGTGAAACTTGGATATACAGTTTCAGCTGGGCACTTGAGATTCTTTTATGTCTCATAAAGGCTTTGGCAAACAAAGTATGATATTAACTGTGTTAATCAGTCATCCAGTTTTTCAGTGTCCATATCTGTTGATTTTCAGACCATGGTAAGCAGATTCTCCAACTGTCTTCTCATTAAATCCAAAATGAAATACACTGCACTGGAATGTAATTTTATAAATGAGAATTTATATGCATCATAATCAAAATTAGAATACGTGCCCTTTAAATAGACTAGTACACTATGAATCTACCAAGAGAAACTAGATGAGGTGTCAAGCAAAACGCCAAGTTAAACTTACAACTAGCTGGAGTGGCACTTAGTTTGAGTGAACAATCAACTAGTCTCGCTAATCAATCATATGAGGTGTCAAGCAAAGCCCCAAGTTAAACTTATAACTCACTGGAGGGGCACTTAGTTTGACTGAACAATCAACTAGTCTCACTAATCAATCATCTTATTCTAACAACAAATAACTCCTAATCAAAATAAGTTATATCCACAAATCACTCAAGTCTCAATTAGTTAACCGGGCCCTAATCTCAAACATGACTCCCTATATAGCTGGGCCTTATTTCTTATATAACTATGTCCTCTCTGTGCTAATCTCTCAGCTGCACACAGGTCTGGATCTGCTGCTGTCACTTGTGTGCTATCACAGTGAGAACACTGACTCAGCAGCTCAAGGTGAAAACTCTAACAGTCCCTCTTTGTGTGGAAAGTGTTCTCCACAATCCAACTCTCTTCCTTAGCATCTCAAACATCCAACAACTGAAGCAAAACTTTAACAAAATTCAATTCTCTCTTTCTGAGAGAATCCTTTGGCAATTGAATTTTCCTTGGTGAAACCCCAGTTTCCTCTCTAATTTTCAGTCCTGACTCAAGCATGAAATGCAATATGGCGATTTTGCAATAAATGAAGAATAAATTCTTTAAAAAAGTGTTAACACGAATATTCCATATATTACAATGTTTACCTGATAACATGCAAAGTCTCTTCAATGAATAAGCTGGTGAATCTGGTTAGTCTGAAGTTGCCAAATCTGAAACGCCATCAGAAGTCAAGAAACTAACTGACACGCAACAGTACTGGTACGGCTGAGACAATACAAAGATACGGCCTCCTTGTAAATCTAAACCCTCTCTTTCTGAAGAGAATCCTTTGGCAACTTTGAATTTTTTCCTTGTACTCTTCAATACTCTTGACAGTTGCATGCATGGAGTCAATCAACGACTCCACAACTGTTTCAAAGCAAGGTCAAAATGACTGGCAAATGGCCCCAAAGGGTTGCCCATAGGCTATACAAATTTTATGTATTCAATAATACTATGCTTCTATTCCACACACCTCGGTCAATAATATATTACATATATAAGGATTTTAATCTCCCATATTTTAGGAACCACTCCCTAATAATATGATTTAACAACTCATATTAAAATCTCTCGTATATTTGTCCTATACATAATATTCTAACAAACCACACTAACAATAATATTAAGTTGTTTCTCAACAAGTTAATATCTATTACACTTATAATGCCAATTTAATAAACCAAAACTAATTCCTAACACCCCCACTTATGGGAACATGGTAGAAAAACATTCACACATCTTCTACAATATGCTCACCCCTATGGCATGTCCAACTATGTGACTCATCTTGATGCTGTTTTAAACAGGCTTACCTTGACATCAAGAACCCATCAACTATGCACCTCGTGTGGTTTTTTGGATTCTCCCACAAATCAAGATCCATGAACTGACTTACTCTGGTGCTTTTGTTTGCCACTATGCTTATACATTAGGGAAGTTATATATAGTACACATCACAAATCTAAAAAACCTATACGAGAAAAGGTTTCACATTACATTCCATAAGAACACAATGTCTTAATTGTAGTCACTGTTATTGATCGCTGACACTCAATCTTGAACAACATAAACAATTGCCACTGCCACTGGAAGCTGCCCTTAACTTTAGCTGTTTTGGCGCAGAATGGGAATGGAACATTGGTTATTATTCCACCCCACAATGTGAAATTCCATTTGTTCACACAACCAGGAATCACTAAAAAGCGAATCATATCATGCTGCATACTACTGTCTGGATCTTGCTGTCTAGATCTTGCTGCACATGATCACTATCGCCAATGAATGTATTCACTGACTGATCATCTTCCAATGAAGTGCGACAATTAGAGGATCACTGTAGTCAGAGGATCTCTGCAATTATGTACCATCCTATACAATTGCTCTTCTAGCATCCACCACACAAAGCAACAAGAACACTGCACACAATAAAAAAAATGCCACCATAGCTCTATGCAGCCCCATCGTTGGTGATTGACGAGAGGTCGCTAATTGACCTCCAACCTCTTGTGCGTCCATCCTCGAATTTGATTTGCTACTTAGCAATTTTGGCTTTTAAGGCTTATTTCACCACTTGTAAGGAAAGAATATATCATGCCCCCTTGATATGAACTTCTTACAAGGAGTGTCGGGTACCACCAATCATGCACTCCAATTACAGTTAAGACAATTTTATTATATATATATATATAACACACTTTTACATCTTTACACAACTAATGACTTGTGAAAATGGACTTTTGGAAAATGAACTTTTGGATTATATCATAAACTATCTTTATAATACTATATGACCAATAACAATCTGCCATTATAAAACTTCACTTCATTAAAAGCTATCATTAGATGTAGACTCTAAAAACTACTCTAAATAATTAAATTGATAGCTTGACACCTATGCATTGAAGATGGACCAATGGCATCAATCATGTAGAAATATTGAAGGGAAAGACATACAAGAATTGTCATGTCCCCAAATCTCGTTTGTTTCCCCTAAATTCGGATGAAGTGGGAAAAAGTGTTTTTAAATGCTAAATTGAATAAATATTTAAATAATATAAAAATTAAATAATAATATTAAAATAATAAATTTAAATTATTATAAATAACATTTAAATTTAATTTAATAGATTTTTCTTCTAGCTGACTCAATTTGAGAAGGCGTCTTGAGTAGTATTTATTGGCACACATTGGTCGGTTTTCATCATAATGGATTTGGGAATTTGAATTTTGTTTATGGTCAGAGGGTGTAGCTACTCAACCATAACTGCTCAGGTGTGTAGTCTCTCTGAGTCGGATTTGTGATTAGCTTCTTCAATTCCTTCAACAATAATCATTCGGGTTTATCCACAAGTTCCAGCGATTGGAGCACTGAGAGGAGTGATCATTACGATCTGGTTGAGCCCAGGCTTTGGCCGACATCACCATTGGCGTTGTCAAGTCAGATCAGAGCACCATTCTGGATCGCATATCACCTTTGCTTGCGAAGGGATTCGTCTCATCATCGCTTCTGGGGAATCGTCGAAGGGCGCACAGGCTTGGTGGTGATCTCGGGTATTTGTAGGACACTTTCATTCACCCATGAAGGGACGGACGAGGTCGTGTGACGCGAGGGCTTGACCAGTGCGACGGGAAATTGTGTGAGAGCTATCGGTGCAGGATTGCTTGGGTCCACTTAGTGGCCTGATTGGTGTATAATCCATCTGTGAGAACATATAGCCCTTTCTAATTGCTGACCGCATATTCTATGACTCGTATTGATCTTTGGGAAGGTGTATTCTGGAGCATGTAGAATCGCCAGTGGGATATCATCCAAAGTTCATTTATCATCGGAAGATCATTATGTTAGACCGTGAATCTCTCTAAGGAGTCGAGGCATCTGATTCTCAGTTCCGAGCCTTGGTTTATGTATAGGACTCAACATTTGTTAGCCTCTAGCTGTGTGAGTTGCTTCACTCTGGCTTGTGATCGACTTATGTGCAAAGTTAGATCTATGCCTACTGGGGTGATATAGTGGAGGCTTCTTTCTCAGGTGGTGAATCCTGTGATTAGCTCATCTGGCTATTTATTACATTTTGTTCTATATATATATATTGTTTCAGAATTTGTTTGGGTTGACATTTCTAAATTTTTTGAGCATTGTGATCGTCATTGTTATTCCTATTTACTTTGATTGAGTATTTGTTATTTTGCTGTGAGTTTTTCATTTACTGTCAAAACTAGTCAGGTGTCTTACAATGGTATTAGAGCCTTAGGTCCTGCCTGCTTGAGGGAATATATGTAAGCGGAAGGGAGCAGTGACATGAGAATAGAAGGTAGTGGCAAGAAGATGATGAAGGAGCAAAACAAATCAAATCCTTCATAGAGAAGTAGGAGCAAGTAAATCAAGCGGTGATACAATTGCTGCAGACGCTCACTGCTACAATAATTGGCAACAAATCAAGGCCTAAAAATGCTGATAAAGACATAGATCTTGTTCAAGTGCAGTATGAGACTATGGCATCCAAAATTTTGAACGAATACCAAAGCTTGCCAGATGATGCAAGGGCTTGTATTCCCCTTGAAGCGTACTTGAGGGTGCACGAGTCCCACTATAACCACAAAAAAGGGCTATATGACTACATAAGGCGCAAGAAGAAAAAGGAGGACTTTGAAATTGCCAAGGAAAGGATTAAAGAGCCGGAGCTAGAATCACAAAAGGAGGAGGGCACTATAATGAGGCACAAGGAAGAATCTTGCCTTGTGAAGACACAAGAACTACTTGATGTTACTTCAAAGGAATGTTTAGAGGCCCAAGACAAATAGGATCTGGTTGATTGCAAGAAACAAGGTTTCAAGGAGGACATGAAGACTAAAGAAGACGCCAAACCTGTCATGTTGAGTCCATCTCAAGGTGGTATGGCTTCATTTGATATCCCTTCATTGCATTTGCATCGTGGTTCAGATACATTCAAGACAAATGCTGCCCATGCATATGATGATGAGCAAAATAAAGAGGTCCCACAAAAAGAAGAGGCTTTCCATCCTGAAATAGAAGTCACTAATCACCTCATGAGTAAACAAGGGTCTGAAGAAAAGCATGTTGAGTTGGTCCAAGTTTTTCCCTCCTATGATCAATCACATGGAGATGTAGATATCGGTTATGAGAGGGATGATACAACTTTTGGGACAGCCAATGAGGACAAGCAAGAATCAACTATTGCACCTACTAATGGAGGACACATAAGCTTTCATGGTGACCACAAGGTTGAAGGAGAGGCTGTTCCGAAATTTGCCAAACCAGCATTGATTGATCAGTAGTGTGGAGGTATGAATGCTACGAAAGTTCCTTTGGGTAAGTCTAGCATAGCTTCGCCATCTCTACATCTTATTGGTAAGGAATCAATTTGTGCAATGGATAACTTGGATAATGGTGATGCTCATACACATGAAAGCAATACTGAAATTTCGTTAGGCAGTAAACGAAATAACTTTGACAAAGATGAGTTGAGGAATCACTTTATGCTTGTGCATACACCCTCTAGATCAGCAATGGAGGAGGATCATGAATTTACTTGCGTGTTGACACCCTATTCTTATGATGATTCCTCTATTGTGCACGATGATGACGAGGTTGTTTGGGAAGAAAATGATTCTACTCGCTACTATGCTAACAATGCTTCGACTAAATTTGATGTGGACTCAACCTCCAAACATGACTTATATGAAAAAGTTGTCACAGGGATAGTTGACTTTGGGAAATTGGGTTGTGAATATAAATCAAAAGTGATTGGTCAGGTTTTTGATGGAGATTTTGAAGACAAATCAGAAATGTGGCATAAGTCATGCACATTAGAGAGGCAATTGAGGATGAATGATGGTCAGATCAAAGCTACCCTCACTCACTTTGATGACATCCATAAGATGATGGCATAATTGTGTTGAAAAATCATAAGTGGACTTAGAGGATCCAAAGAAGGTATATCTCTTGATGATTTGCACAAACTCCAAGAGATTTTGGGGGTAGTGTTGTGACCATTTCACACATCGCCCCATTGCAAATGGGGACCCCCTGTTTTCGCTTTTTGCGTTGGTGTTGCAACTGCTTATCACTTGTCTTTTTACAATGAGGTCATCATTTTGAGGGTTCCAAGTCAGTCTTTTTGCAAGTCATCTAAGCCAAGTCAAGAATCCATGCTTGAATCAGTGCGTAGACATCATGGAAGCGCTTAGTAGGCCCAGGAAACGAAGATCGCCTGTGAATTCGGCCAATTCTGAGACTTCCTACTTTTTAGGAAATCTTGCTTTTTCGCTTTTTCATTTTTTGGCATTTTTGGACCAAACAAGGTTCCCTATTTTTTAGGGTTTTGCTTTTTCTATTTTTGGAAAGTTTCTATATTCGGAAAGGTCTCGAATTCCAAAAATCCACTTAGAAGTTCAAAAAAATAAAGAAATCACTCAGAAAATCAAAGAGAAAATTGAAAAATCATTGAAAAATCTGGAAAAAAACAAGTAAAAAGCATGAAAATCAGTGAAAAGCATGAAAAATCAGATCAAATTCTGGAAAAACCAGTTCAAGATCAATCAGATCTGAGGAGTAAAATCACAGAAAATCAACTCGAAAAAGATGAAATTCATGAGGAATTTGTTTAAGTCTGAAATTCGCCATGAAGGAGGTCCTTGAAATGTGGGATGGAAGGAAAGTATGAAGGTCTGGAAGCTCATGAAGTCCGCCCAGCCTCAAGGGAAGGTGCCAAGAAGTTGTGAAGTCCGCCATCCACTCAAGAAGCAATGTCAAGGACCTTCCAAAGTCCGCCAAGCATGTCCAAAGAGGAAGGAAAGTCCGCCATGCACTTGAAGGGAAGTGGCAAGAAGGTTAGGAAGTCCGCCATGCTTGTCCAAGGTGCTAAGGAAGTCCGCCTAGGCACATGGGAAAGGAAAAAATCAAAATTTTCACTAAGTATTGGTGCCTAGTAAGGAAAATTTCGAAAATTTGCCTAAGTGTAAGGGCCTAAAAAGGTGGAGAATCAAAATTTTGGCTAAGTATTGTGATATTTCCAAGAGATAAAGTGTTAAGGAAAGTGCTAAAAGGTTTGGAAGTCCGCCATGTTCAAAGAGATGATGCCAAGACCTTAGAAAGTCCGACCTCACCTTGTCCAAATGCTTGGAAAGTCCGCCATGGTCTATGAGGAGGAAAAAAAATAAAATCAATTTTTTGCCAAGTGTTTGGTGCCTAGTCAAGAGAAATTCGAAAATTTGCCTAAGTATAGAGGCTTAAAGGATGAAAAAATTGAGATTTTTGGCTAAGTATCATGACATTTTCAAGAGGTTAAGTGCTAAGTTTGAAAGGACAAGTGCTATAGAAATTAGGCTGTGGCAAAGAATAAAATGAAGTGTGCCTAGCACAAAAGTGAAGAGAAATTTAAATTTCGCCTAAAGTCTTGGATGTCTAGAGGGAAAGTTGGCCGAGTGGCCAGAGAAAAATGCACAAGACAAGGAGAAAAGAAAGATCGCCCTTGGCCAGAAGGAAGAAGAATTTGTCAAACGTCAAGGAAATTCGCCTGATGAAGACATCGAGACAAGGATTTTGCCTAGAAAAATTCGACCGAGCAAGAGAAAATTTGACTTTGGCAGAAGAAAATAGGCCCAGTGCAATTAAAAGTTCGCCATGGCAAAGAAAAATAAGGATCTGGCATAACAATTGTCGACGGAATGGCTAAAATTTTGGCTTGGCTATAAAATTGGAAAATAAACTTTTGGCCAAAGAAAACGAAGAGGAGATTGGATAAAAAAATAAATGACAAAAGTCTTGAAGGTTTGCCTTGATAAAATAAATAAAACAAGTCTCAAAGAGTTCGACTTCTAGAGAGAGAGTATGGCAAATCAGTGAGAATTCCGACTTCGGGAGATTAAAATGGAGAATTAAATATGAAATATGCCCGTGCCAAGATGAAAATTGCAAAGAGAGTATGGAATTCGCTTTGAAATGATAAATTCGACACAAAATTCACTACGACTTCAGGAGAGAGAGTGTTAAAAATTTAACTTAGGAGCTAGAATTCAGGAGAGAGAAAATCTGAATTTGTTTATTTTATTTCTTGCAGGTGGATGACGACACGAGGCGAATCTTCAAAGAAGAAGCAATGGCGTGGAATGGTGGCAAGTCTGCTTCAAGCCAAATGGAGTGAAGGAAAAAGGATGGGACAAGCATGAGAAAGTCCAACCTTGCCTGAGCATAGCATGTCCAAACCTTTGTAAGGCATGTTCAAGGCAAAATAAAGTCTGACCTAGATAAGAAAATGTCTTGAGCATCATGAAGTCCGACTTTGATTGAAGGAAAACATCCAAGCTCATGTGAAGTCCGCCCAAGGAGAGGATGAGAAAATTGGCTAAAACTCAAAAAATTGGCTAAGTGTTGATACCTTGGGGAGAAGAATTCACTAAGTGTTGGACGGAAAACAGGAAGGATGAAGAGGAAAATAAAGAGGAAGTGAATAAAATCCTTGTCCACAGGCAAAGGTCATCCAAAACCTTGGCTAAATGTTGGATAGTCCGTGTGAAGGTGGTACAAAATGAACTTGAATAGCCAAAATTTGGCTAAGTATGGGAAATACTTCACAGAGAAAATTCCAATTTCCTCTATCATGGCAAAAGCACAGGGTCATTCTTCTCCAAATTCAAGACACTTGAACGGATATCCAGACATCTTGGAAGGATTTCATCTACAATCCCAGACCTATTGAAGCAATCCGGACAACTTCTTGAGGGATTTCATCTCCTGAAGAATTAAAAACAAGCTTCCAATCAGAATCAGATGGTGACAAGAAGAGTGTTCCAAATAGATCTCCATACTTAGACAATTTCTCGACACAAATTGGAGAATCCAAAGAGGAAATCCAAAGGAATAACATCAACCCAGTTCAAGCAGGAGGCAGTCCAAGGCAACCAACTTCAAGTCCAGACACCTACTCCAAGGGGAGACTTCCAGACCTCAAGGATTCCAGTAAAGGCAAAAAAGAAGAAATCAAAGTCTCAAAAGGAATCCAAGATCAAAGCTAGGAAGGAACAAGCACAACGTCATCGGCAGGGAAAATATTCTAAGGCAAGCACGTGGAAGAAAAACGAAGCAACCAAGGAAGACATCCAGCACGCTGAGGTGGCGCCTCGTCATCTTCCAACCAATCAAATTGTTCCAAATCAACATGCAACAACATTCTATTTTATCGTTGATTTATATTTAGCAAAAGGGACAAGTGTCCTCAAATGAAATTTTCTTATTGGTCGAAAGTGACAAACCCTAATTAGGGTTTTATTTTGTAATCTCGGCCGTTGATTTGAAATCAATCTTGGCCATTGAATTGTAATTGGGGAGCCTATAAATTGAGCTCGCCCCCTCATTTGTAATGTGTGGAGACAGAGTATGAGATTGTTGCATTGAGACTATTTCGAATAATAAAAGCTCTTATGCATGATTTGCTTTGAACAACTTTTATTGTCAAATAGTAAGCGAGGTTGCATATCTTCTTCCGCCATAGATTAAAGTTAGAATTAGATTAAGTAGAATTTGCTTTGAAAGTTGGTTAATTGAATGAGATTGATCGTATTGATTCAATGGTGAAGTGTAGCTCATACTTTCTTTGAATGGATGATTTGCATTCGATGCGTAAAGTTAGCCTGAGCTCTTAATTGTGGAAGCTTAACTTCAGCCTCATTCGAGGATTGAAAACTATTATCACAACCCCTTGAAGATTGCACCCATTTTGCGTATGTTGTCCAGCAGGAGGCGAAACAAAGTGTGGTTTATCCCCTTCACCGGATCCTTACTGTCTCTTGAGTTCTTAGGCATAGACTAGATTCTCCTAAACCCTATCCTTTTGCCATTTTTTTTGAGATCCATATCGAAAGTCCTAAGTGAAGAAAGCCTTCAATGATAAATTCCCTAAGTCCTAAACTTGTGAAGATTTCCTTAATGTAAGTCCCCTTGTTTATTACCAGCAAATCACAACGCCCATTGAGCTTATCCACACATCGAGACCCGACAAAAGAAACCTTGGAATCGCCATATGATCTTCTCGCAATCTTAGCATATGCGGTGGTTTTTCAAGAGAGGATAGAGTGTCTTTGGACATTTTATTCTGTGTGTTCGGTGGATGATAAAACGTACACCAACAGGTAGTAAATTCAAATTTCCTACTCTTACTTGCGGATAGAGACCACTCCTTGCATTTGAAGAGATTTATGTTGGTGCCTTGAGAATGAAGGAGGATGAAGTGGATAAGCTCACCCTTGAGCTTGGGGGCAGCATGAAGAAGGCAGAAAATGCAGACATGAAGGAAGGTGTTGAAGGACTCGGTGATGAAAACATTATTTGCAGCCATGGGATTGAGTTTGTAATGTCAGATATGCACTTAGTGACAACTCATGGGCCAACAAATATTGATAACCACTTGTCCATAGAAGACACAAACATTTAAGCACGAGGGAAGGGCTAATTTTCTGAGGTATGACAGCAGACCTATACCCTCACATTACCATGCTATGATAACCACAAGGATCAGCCTTAAGGGTCATAATACTCATGGCGGAACTTGTATGGGACAGACGCTTGATGGAGAATATGAAACAATGCGGGAGGAGGTAGCTGGAGACACTAAAAAGAGGCATGTCTGCAGTTCTGATTATTTGATCGGGGACAGCAGCCTTTCCTTCTTGCATAATCAGTTATTAGTGGTGCTCACAAATGAAAATGGAAGCAAGAAAACTTCTTGTATAGTTGGCATCCCATGGGAAGTCAAACACGAAGATTTGATAGGACATAGAAGGAGAGAGGCCAAGGAGTTCCGAAGCATGTGGTGAATAAGAGTGAGCCTTGCATGGTGGCCAAGCGAAGGGAGCGATCAGATTCAAAGCATGATTCAGAATTTTTGGTTTGTTCACATGACATGCTTCATAAAGAATTGGTGCCCTCTCTTTCGAAAGGCCAATTGAAGAGTCGCTACATACACTTTGGTGATATGATGAAGCACTCATTTAGTGGATCAGCCACTAGAATTATGCCCTTGTATGGAGATGGAGGAATAGGTGATTCGGATTCGGTTGAGTTTCCGTTCATTCAGGGAGAGCTTAAGGAGTTTACGTGGGATGGAATACAATTGCATCATATTGGTGATTCCACGGTGAGGCATGAGACTGTCGTACTTTTAGGACTTATGGCACACATCATGGATGCATTTGCTTTTGATTGGCACACATTGGGAGGACTGAAGTTACAGTTGATCTACGATCCTAGGTATGAAGACATTATTGTAACACTTGGCCTTGAGGTGCAAAGGTTGGTGCTTCAGCTGGACTATGGAAAATGGAATGAACATGAGCATGAAGACATTCTTGTTCCAGCCTTCACACATAGGTTGCTACTCCACGTTATGTTGAGTAGTGATTGCCTTACATCGTTATACATGGATTTCCTTGGAGGTGCTTGGGGGGTTGCAGCTATTTGGGTAATGTGGAAGGATAGGAAAGCACCTCTTTATCAGTGGGAGTTGACACATTGAGGAGGCTTATTCATCATATGTCATTAGAGACATTCCTTGCGTTGTCATAAGTCTGATTTTTCAGATGTTGGAATGCTGTCCTGACCCACATCAGCAATCCAGAATGGGTTGATACGCTTTTTCATATGTCCCTGATGGGAATCTTGCATGTTCATGGGAGATCACTTAGAGACAGGAGGTCGGTGGGAATTGATGGCCCTTGGAGATACAACCATCTTCTTGTAACTGTTGGACGAAGTAGTGTGATAAGTTGGGACTCGAGTATCGACATGTTTGGTGCACTAACTCATTGGGGTGTCGTGAGGAATGGCGTTGTAACTATGAGCCTGATGATGTAATATCAAAGTGGTGCGGTGGAAGACTCGGTGCAAGTGGTCATGCTTCCAGGATCATATCATTGGACATATGTGGATTGTCTTTGCACCCACGAACACAAGTTTGTAGTTGCTTGAGGGCAAGCAACATCCAGGCGGGGAGGATTGTCATGTCCCCAAATCTCGTTTGTTTCCCCTAAATTCGGATTAAGCGTGTAGAAGCATTTTTAAACGCTAAATTGAATAAATATTTAAATAATATAAAAATTAAATAATAATATTAAAATAGGGGCGACCCTTTGGTGAAATGGTGGGGCTTCTTGCCTGTAGAGCCAACAACCAAGGTTCAAACCTCGCGGGGTCGCTCTCTACCGCGTCAACAATGGAGTTTGTTATTTACCCTCCTATTAAGGGGAGGCTCCTTGGTGAACTGGTGGGGCTTCTTGCCTGTAGTGCCAACAACCAAGGACCAAACCTTAATATTAAATTTTAGGGGCGCCGGTCCGAGCTCAGTTGGTTAAGGTGTTCCCTGTAGCAGGGCGCCCACCATGGGTTCGACTCTCCAGCACTCCCGTGGTACCGGTTGGTGTGTCCCACCAGCACTGCCGGTCACGGTAAAAAGTTTACCGGCGGTGAGGGGTTATATGGGGGGCCGTGCTGTACCCGATTCCCCTCGTAAAAAAATAAATAATAATAATAATAATAATAATAATAATAATAATAATAATAATAATATTAAAATAATAAATTTAAATTATTAAAAATAACATTTAAATTAAATTTAATAGATTTTTCTTCTAGCTGACTCAATTTGAGAAGGTGTCTTGAGTAGTATTTATTGGCATGCATTGGTTGGTTTTCATCATCACAGATTTGGGAATTTGAATTCTGTTTATGGTCAAAGGGAATAGCTGCTCAACCATTACCGCTCAGGTGCGTAGTCTTTCTGAGTTGGATTCGTGATTAGCTTCTTCAATTCCTTCAGCAATAATCATTCGAGTTTATCCACAGGTTTTAGTGATTGAAGCACTGAGAGGAGCGATCATTATGATCTGGCCGAGCCTAGGCTCTGGTTGGCATCACCATTGGCGTTGTCAAGTTAGATTGGAGCACCATTCTGGATCACATATCACCTTCGCCTGCGAAGGGATTCATCTTATCATCGCTTCTGGGGAATCGTTGAAAGGCGCACAGGTTTGGTGGTGATCTCGGGTATTTGTAGGACACTTTCATTCACCTATGAAGGGACGGACGAGGTCGTGTGACGCGAGAGCTTGACTAGTGCGACGAGAAATTGTGTGAGAGCTATTGGTGCAGGATCACTTGGGTCCGCTTAGTGGCCCGATTGGTGTATAATCCATCTGTGAGAACATACGGCCCTTTCTAATTGCCGACCGCATATTCTGTGACTTGTATTGATCTTTGGGAAGGTGTATTTTGGAGTATGTAGAATTGCCAGTCGGATATCATCCAAAGATCATTTATCATCAAAAGATCATTATGTTAGACTGTGAATCTCTCTAAGGAGTTGAGGCATCTGATTCTCAGTTCCGAGCCTTGGTTTATGTATAGGACTCAACATTTCTTAGCCTCTAGCTGTGTGAGTTGCTTCACTTTGGCTTGTGATCGGCTTATGTGCAAAGTTAGATCTACGTGTACTGGGGTGATATAGTGGAGGCTTCTTTCTCAGGCGGTGAATCCTGTGATTAGCTCATCTGGCTATTTATTACATTTTGTTCTATATATACTTACATATATATTGTTGCAGAAGTTGTTTGGGTTGACATTTCTAAATGTTCTGAGCACTGTGATGGTCATTGTTATTCCTATTTACTTTGATTGAGTGTTTGTTATTTTGCTATGATTTTTTCATTTACTATCAAAACCGGTCGGGTGTCTTGCAAGAATCCACTAGTCTTAAAAAAAATTCAAAGCGTAGATGTCTGTGGCTTATCAAACCAACTCACCACGCTTCTGCAATGAAGGAGGATATGTGATTGTGGAATCTCTAGAACATTGTCTCCCACTATCATTGGATTTTCAATGAGTCATACCAAATCTTCACAAGCATTCGGATCACACCAAATCTGCTTTGATTGCTCGAATTGGTGCATGCTCTTTCTCTAGAGCTCACTCAATGCCAAACATACGTGAATGCAGTCTCTTCAACTTCATGAATAGCTTAATATTCTCCTCTAGATTTCCCTTTAACATGCCGAGAAGAGGCAACTGATGATTCGATCAACTCGATTAGACTTCACTATCTAAACAACCATGAATCGACAATATAAAGACATGGCTTTGTAAGGATTTATGCACATTTTTTATGACTTGGATGAACGTTGTGAAGGGATTGCAATACAATAACCGACTCTACTTCCTCTCACAAAAATGATGCAATTGAGGATTTCAATAGTAGATCAATCTTCAAACACTAAAGCTTGATTTGTGACTTGGACTTCCAACACGTTGACTACTTCTTTCTAGTCACAATTGCTTAAATTCCTCTTCCATCGTCAATCTTTCGTTGCTCTTATAAACTTTGGCTGTCACGAAGGTTTTTGGCCAAATCTTGTCGGAAAAATTCCTTGGGATTGAATGACAAGGTTCTTTAAGCTGTTGCTTTTGGCATCCAGAATCACAAACTTTGATTGAAAGCCACTCACAATGAGTGGAGTCCCGCGGCTTTATGAAGGACTGTTTGTCTAAGGAAATCACTTCTCTTCAAAAAATCTGAGACTTCTTTTGCAACGAGATATCTTCTCTTTGAATATTCAACGAGCAACAACTCTACGAAAACATCAAGTTAATTGGCACGAACACTTCATTCTGCCTATTCAAACAAACTACAAACAAACCCTCTTTAGACTGATTATTCTAAACTAGATGCACCAAACACTCCAAAATTTTCTCTATCATATTCCTCTTCGTCTTGCTCTGATACCATATAAGAAATTTGTGCAAAGATATGAGGAGAGTTTATAGAAGCTATACAATTTTTTTGTATTCAATAATACTATGCTTCTATTCCACACACCTCGGTCAATAATGTATTACATATATATAGGATTTTAATCTTCGATATTTTAGGAACCACTCCCTAATAATATGAGTTGGTCTAACAACTCATATACCTAAAATCTCTCGTATATTTGTCCTATACATAATATTCTAACAAACCACACTAACAATAATATTAAGTTGTTTCTCAACAAGTTAATATCTATTACACTTATAATGCCAATTTAATAAACCATGTGAACACTAATTCCTAACAATGATCACTTGCAGACAATCAAACTTGGTGATACATTGTAGTTTTGTCATGCAAGAAACTAAAAGTAGACTCTTTGTTAAACCAAGAAGATACAAGACATCATCTAGCTCAAGAACATCACTTGAAGACATGCAAATGGAGACAAAGCCCAATCTAGTAATTGGACTAGTGGCATTCTTGCCCAACTACACCTGTATGCCATCCTTTCATTCTTGAAATCTGTTGAATGCCTTGTTATTGAACGTCATGTGTCTTGTAATGTTCCCTTTTGGGATATTCCTAAATTTAGGCCTACAAAACAATAGTAATCACTAAAAACTGATATTAGTAATAACATGTGTAAACTTTATGGTTATATACAGATTAACACATAAAATAGTAGAATATTGAGAGCAATACATCATAGCTAGAACATCGTAATAGTTAAATATCTAGTTCTTAGTATCATTAAAATTTGGATTCAAAATATCTTAACATCATCAATGGTTATTCCAAAGCATATTCCTATAGTCAATCATATTAGGAATTTTCTAGAAATGTTTGCAAACCACAATCTCAAGGATGGTTGTCCTTGTATTGTGAGAGCATGGGTGGATACTTGTCCATCTATCTCGGGGTGGTGTACTTGAGAAGACCCTCAAGCCTAGGAGCACTCATATGCCTCTTGGCCCATGAGCACTCCATCTTGGGGGTGGCATACTTGAGAAGTCCCTCAAGCCCAAGAGCACTCATTTGCCTCCTGGCCCATGAACATGGCAGGATCTCATGTTCACTCCATCCCTCAGTCCACCTTGGAGGCACTCCATCCTCCTTGATCAAGCCTAGGAGCACTCATTTTCCTCCCAGCCCACGAGCACTCCATCTTAGGGGTGGCATGCTTGATAAGATGCATGAAGATTGTCTTCCTCAACAAGCTCGGGTGCACTCGTACACCTCTTGGCCCATGAGCGCTCCATCTCAAGGGTGGGGTACTTGATGAAGGAAAGGCCGGTACTTCAAATCTCTCATGAACTTAGAAGGTTGATCGACCTCCCTATTTGCAAGACACTTTTATAAATTCAAAATAGATTGCTAAAAGCATCTACTGTATTAATGGTGATAAAATATCATTATGCAATTATTATATATATATTGTTATTCTTAATTTACATTCTCAACTTACTTCCCAATAATATTCTTGCTGAATCAATACTTATTGCCAATAGATATCTTATGTTTCAATTTCCTTTTTTCCTTTTTCCAATTTCATTCACTTTATCATCCACTTCTTTGATAGATGAGTGATGATTTCTTATTGAATGCCAATGAACTGATTTACCCTTTATATCCATTTCTTGAAGGAGTCCCCACCCTTCATAATAAATGAGTCACCTCCCTTCATAATAAATGAGTCACCACCCTCCATGGCTGCCTTTTGAGAATAATATTTTATTTCCAAATTGATTGATAGATAATAGATTTATTCCCCATTGATGATTTCTTTTCAAATGAAATGCTCTCCCCTTTATATCTCAAGTTCGAGGGAGTCACACCTCTTCACCTCAATAGTTACAACTCTTCATCGCTGCACATGGAGAATAATAATTTAATTTTAAATAACTCAATTTGTTAGTGCTGCTGTCTATTACTGTAATCAGTCCTAATAATTCCTCACCCTTCCCTTTCCTTCTAGATCTACCTTCCTTATATACCTTATCTTGCTTCAGGGACACAACCTTTCATATGCTGGTTGACCATTCTTAACAACCTAATCTGTATTTAATGCCAGTTTGGTGTAATATTAATTATCTTTATTGATTTCTTTTGAAGCATAGGCTACACACTTAGGAATTAAACGGGACATTATATGTCTGGATGCTTCATTGTCTGCATATCACCCTACACTAGATGTGGTGTTAGTGGATGGGCATGACACCATGGAGAAAGTTGTATCAAGTTCTACTTTGGCTCGAGTTTTTGCACTCATAGCAAACTCTTGGTGCTGCTGCTTGGTTTTCTTCCTCTCAGGACATTGAGATGCACAGTGGCCCATTTTGTAGCACTTCAAACACTTCATGTGACTCAAGTCTTTCTTCCCCCAGTCCAAAGGATCCAGTTCTTCCTCCTTGCCCCTTTGACCCTTCTTGGGTTCTCTTTTCTTACCACCTGTCCTCATCTTCTTGATGAGGACTAAGTTTTGACTCTCTTTTGCTCTAGCTGAAACAATCTGTCATGTCCCTTTTTTGGGATTAAAATAATTAATAATATTTTTTAATTTGGGTCTGGTCACTTTTATTTTTGGGGCAACTTAAACAATATTATTTTAATAAATTTAAAAAGTATTTTTTTGAGCACCTCAATATAAAAAGTATTTTTAATACTTGGAGGGAAAATAAATTAATAAAATAAATGCAGGGCCCAATCATTAATTCTGCTGTTATCACCATTACCGGCCACCACATTATTTCGGTTGCACCCATACAGGTGGATATGCAGATGTTTCCAATCACGGGAAGGAGTGTTTTTCAGTTTGTGGCTGCTAATACAGAATTTTCATTCCTTACAGAGATGTTTTCAGCTCCTATATTGCTCACATTTTCTATTTTTGCAAACGAGTTTCAATTTTGCAGCTGTTGTACCATTGGCATGTTGCTGGTTTCAGATCATGAGCTGCTGTTATCAGTCATGAACAGCTGCAAGGTTGCACATTTTATGGAGGCATCATAATCGGATGATGTTGGTAGAAGGGTACAGATGAAGGGAACAATTATTTCGGCCACCATAGTTCTGATTTGGGTGAGATTCCAAGTGGTTTGTGGCTGTTGTAATGTTTTTACACAATTTGATTTACACCATATTTTGAAGGGGACAGCTTGCTACATCATTGAAAAGTCCATTGGAACTCAAGGTTTTGATTGTGAAACTCTAATAAGCATTTTGGATTCTTCATCACATAGAAGGAGCATAGTGAAGCAACAAAATTATGGTAGTGAGTACATACAACAACCTTTGGTCTTGTGGGAATTCATGGATATTTTCATGCAACATCAAATCAAAGAGTATCATCTTGAGCGTGAGTTGCATTCCTTATCTAATACTAATTGGGATAGGAAGGAGACTCTTTAGACTCTCATTGCAAAATTTTTAGAGGTTTGCTTTTATGTTGTTGTGGGTCATTGTTGATGCGTGTTTTATGACACACCAAACATCAGAATAAAATGCCCAAAGACATCCTATCCTCTCTTGAAAAACCACTGCGTATGCTAAGATTGCGAGAAGATCATATGGTGATTCCAAGGTTCGTTATGTCAAGTATTGACGTGTGGATAAGCTCAATGGTCATTGTGATATGTTGGTAACACAAAGGGACTTATGCTAGGCTTGTCCAATTCACAATTGAGGTCTATACAATGAAGTTCTATTGTTTGGGTTTTGGGTCAAACAAACTGAGAAAGGAGAGAAGGGTTTAGAAGTTCTAATCTACTTCCTAAGAATTCAAGAGACGGTATTGACTCGGTGAAACCAATAACCATGCTTTGCTTCGCCACACTCAACAATAACTACACAAAGTGGGTGCAATCTTCAAGGGAGTGTGCTTATGATTTTCACGTCATGAATAACTACCATCTAATTGAACAATATTTATCTAGACAGAAGTTAAGCATGCACAAAGTAAGCTCAAGCTAACTTTAGGCATTGAATGAAAATCATCCATTCAAAGAAAGTATGATCAAAAGTTTCACCATAAATCAATACTTATCAAATCTTGCATTCATCTAACATACATGAAATAAAATCTAAACTATGATGAGGGATAAGAACCATGACAACTCCAAAATAAGAGAAGTGATCACCATTAGAACAATGCATGCATTATTTATTACTTTAGCAGTTGTACACAACAATAACTTATCTCAACATGTTTTGCAACATGCTCCCATGTCAATATCTTTGATATTCTTCCACTTTGAATTGACTTTGGATTCCGGCTGCGGTCCTTTACTTGCAAACTTCATTTGTTTCTTCTTTGAAGATTCGCCTTGTGTAGTCATCCACCTACAGGAAAGAAAATATATTAATTTAAATAATTTAATTTGGATTTCCTCTTTCCTGAAAATATTAATTTTCAGCTTGTCAAAATCAGATTTCACAAAAAAGTAAGATGAAAAATAAGAGGACTGAATAAATTTTGCAAGAGTGCATAAAATCAAAAGTAATAATGAATTCCATTAATCTCCATTTTGAATTCTTGAAAATTTTACTCTTTTGATGGCAATTCAGCTGTGAAGAATTTTGACTTTACTTCCGAAAATCAAGCCAGCCGTTCAGAAATTTCTCTTCAATTCCAAATTCTCTCCTGAAAATGACTTCTCTTTTGAATTGCTTCTCAAGAAAAATTAAAGTTGCTGAAAGATATGGTGAAAATGACTTGTTGAATTGCCTTTTAAGGTTGACCAATTGATTTGTTTTATCAATTTCATTTTTCTTTTCTTGAGTTCTCCTCTTCAGCAAAGTAAGTTTCCAAATTTATGTCTCTTTTCTTGAGTAAGTTTCCAATTTTATGTCTCTTTTCTTGAGTTAAGACTCTTAAGGATAAACTTTGGAAAATAATAAAAGATTTTCATGAATTTTCAATTTTATTTTCCAAACTTTTAATTTTCTCCAAAATTAAAAATAATATTTAATTCACCTTATGGCTAATTGTTTGATTTTCTCTTTATTTTAACTTTTCCAAATTAGCCATGGCGAAAATAATTCATCAATTTCAATGTTGGATGAAGATCTTTTATTTTCTCTCTCCTGAAGTCTAACTTCATGCTGATTTTTTAATTCTCTCTTGAAGTCGAGGTGAATTTTGTGTCGAATCCTTCATTTCAAGGCGAATTTCAAACTTTCTTTGCCATTTCATCTTGGCATGGGCATATTTTACGTTGAATTCTCCATTTATCCCCTGAAATTGGTCTTCTCATTGATTTGCCATACTCTCTCTCTACTCATGGCGAACTTCATGAAGTATTTTCTATGGTAGACTTTTTTACTTTCTTGTTACTTTCACCTTTCTCTCTCTAGGCGGAATTCTTAGAGAGTTTTCTCATCTTCTTTCAAGGCTGGTGGACTTATGAGAGGACTTTCATTTGCTTTTCCAATTATCTATTCAAGCTGGGCAAACTTTCTCATGGTCTTGCCATTTCATTTTCCATGCCCTCATGGCGCTGGGCGGACTTTCACAAGGTTTTGCCATTTATTCAAGAGGTGGGCGAACTTTCAGCCTCTTTTCCATGTCTTCATGAACTCAACTCTCCATGCTTAGGCGATTTCCATCATTTCACCATGAATTTCATGCTGGTTGCCCCATATTTTCTGATTTTTCATTGACTTTTCCAGATTTTCCACTGATTTTTGTGATTTTTTTGATTGATTTTTCCAGATTTTCCATTGATTTTTTGATCTGGAAGTCTGATTTTTAATGCTTTTTCATTGATTTTTCAAAATTTTCATTCTTAAATCAGATTTCACCATGGATTTCATAATTTTTCATGAATTTTTTCAGATTTTCAATTGATTTTCTGTGATTTTCCATTGGTTTTTTGGGGCTTCTGACTGGTTTTTTGAAATTCGGGCACTTTCTAAAGATAGAAACCTTGCCAAAAATAGAAACTTTTCCAAAAGTAGTAACTTTCCAAAAATAGCCCCTAAAAACTAGTAAGTCCAACATGGGCCAAAAATGCCAAAAATGAAGTCCCTAAAAAATAGGGGGGTCTGGAGGGTCAATCCCCAAAAAGTAGATGTCAGAATTGGATGAAACGACAGTCAATCTTCGTCCTTCGGGCCTTCTGAGTCCATCTGAAGTGTTTAGGCACTGATTATGGCTCAAAATCTCAACTTGGCTTTGGATGATGGCTTAGAAACTCTATCTCGAAAATCCCAGAGCAAAAAGAACCACAAAAATGAAGCTCAAGGCAAAACCAAACGAGCAAACTAAGGAGGGTCCCCATTTGCAATGGGGTGATGTGTGAATTAGGTCACAACAGTCATGCACGTTTCTTCGTTGTTTTTCCTCATGAAGTCAAGTTGTTTTTCAAAGAGGTGATCAAATTACATGAGTTGGACAGAGATGATGTGATCGCTGGAGATAGTAGAGCTTGCAATGCTCTTTGGTAAGATTTGTCTCATGGACATTGTAGTTTGATTCATGACTTTGGCATAGTGACACTCAAGTATCCAGGTTTGCATAGACCCCATAGCATTCTAGAGATGTGTTATTTGATAGGTAGAAGATCCACACTCTATGGGCATTATAACATGATTCATCATTTGAGTTTGCAGTTAATAATAATAATATTTATGGTGGCCCCAAACACTTTTATTTTGGGGCAACAAAAGTAATATTATTTTAATAAATAAAAAATATTTATTTTAAACACCTAAATATAAAAAGTAATTAATACTTGGAGGGAAAATAAAATAAATGGAGGGCCCGAAAAAGGAAACTATAAAAAAAGCACTTTTCCAAAAGAAACTAGATGAGGTGTCAAGTAAAGCTCCAAGTTAAGCTTATAACTCATTGGAGTGCCACTAAGTTTGACTGTAGTTCTGAACAATCAACTAGTCTGAATAATCAATCAACCTACTCTTGATAACAAATAACTTCTAATCAAAGTAGTTGAGACTGTGTTACATTAACAAATCACTCAAGTCTCAAGCAGTTAACTGGGCCCAAATCTCAAAGAGGACATCCTACATAGCTGGGCTTTATTCTCCTGATTAACTACATCCTCTTCATGCTGATCTCTTAATCTACTGCTGTGCTATTGCTGTGAGAACTGAGAACACTGACTGAGCAACAGAAGGTGAAAACTTTTAACAATATCATCATCATCATAGGTATGCCAATCTTTACTACTTCTTTAAGTGTTTTGAGTGATGCATTGCTTAAATTCTGTCTTTTTTTAGACTGGGAATGTGAGGGATCTAATCTTCACCATGCTCAAGCATCTCCTGTGCTTTAATACTGAAATTGGTCTGTTCCTACCATGAATCTTAACCTTCAGCATTCAAAAGAATTAGATGCAGCTTCTATAAAACAGAAAAATATTAAACATGAAACAAGGGCAGCAAAGCAGGGGGGACCGAAATCATTCCTTGTCTTCAAATTCTTGGATTACATACAATACCATTCTATAAACATTAAAAACAGTACTATAACAGATATATCATATTTTAAAGGGCTGTTTTGAAAACCTCTAAATAGAGGTTTTCTGCTATCTACTTCTCCTTTCCTCACATGTGCAGAATTCTGAAAAGAAGATAGACATATACTTCAAAAAAGCAAGCCATTGAATGACAACTAAGAAAAGTTCCCATAGATAGCTGACCTTAACTGTTTTCTAGTTTTACCAATGTGGTACCAAAGGCTATTATGGCTGGACTGATTAGAATTTGGTTGTTCATACCTAGGTTTTCTTTCATTGGCTTGTACTTGACTTGGACATAGTTGAGTGGTTGAATGTGCATATTCTTCATTATTGACATTGTTTCTGATAAAGAACCTGCAAACCCTTTCATCTTATAAGGTGGTTGTGGTGGTCGACTGACCACTAGTTATTATTGCATGAGCCAGTCTTTAGATTACTGAAATCTTATTATCAAGCTAGATAAAGTCTGCATGACTCATTAATAATTCAGTCAGTTTGCAGGTCTTTCATGCACACTCTTATTGAAATTCACGGGAATGAAAGTTGAGACTTTGTGGGAAACAACTAGGTCTTTGCAGCTAGATGAACAACTTATTCAACATCCACCAAAAAATAGTTAGTACATGGGACTGGAGTGTGCAAGATTGGAAAATTACAAACTTCAGTCAGCAGAGCACACACAAGTAGAAGTGCTTATAGAGCTGATGTATTTCAAATGGAGAAGGATGCAATGTAAATAGGAAAAATTGATGAACAAGGAATTTTTTTTTGAAGTGTAATTGATTTGGTATTTATAATTTTATATAGCCCATATATTTCAAAAGGATCAGGGCATGGTGTACACTAGAAAATTTTGATCCAAGAAGAACATGGAGTAGTTTAACAGTCTGTCAATGTTGATGCATTGCAAGTGAAGCAAGATGCATCCTGTATATGTAGTTTAGAAACTTGTTTACGTAATGATGTATGCCTCAATTTAGATAGGGCTCATGTTTATAGGTAGTTATATAATGGTCAGGCTGTGAAATTGTTGTGTTATATTGGTGCTTTCATTATTATCATTATTAAGACACAGTTTGTTTTTTGGAAACTCAAAATTAACTTTAGTTTTAGATGGCCCATATGTTTCAAAAGGATGAGGGCATGGTATACACCAGAAATTTCCGATCCAAGAAGAACATATAGGAGTTTAACAGTCTGTCAATGTTTGTGCATTGCCAGTGGAGCAAGATGCATCTTGTAAACTTAGTTGAGAAACTTGTTTACATAATGATGTATGCCTCAATTCAGATAGGGCTCAGGTTTTTAGGCAATTTTATGATGGCCAGGCTGTGAAATTGTTGTGTTATTATGGTGCTTTTGTTATTATCATTATTAATACACAGTCTGTATTTTGGGAACCTGTCTATGTAATGATGTATGCCTCAATTTAGATAGGGCTCATGTTTATAGGCAGTTATATAATGGCCAGGCTGTGAAATTGTTGTGTTATATTTGTGCTTTCATTATCATCATTTATTAAGACACAGTTTGTTTTGTGGAAACTTAAAATTAACTTTAGTTTTAGATGGCCCATGTATTTCAAAAGGACTAGGGCATGGTATACACCAGAAAATTGAAAATTCCGATCCAAAAGGAAATAGATGAGTTTAATAGTCTGTCAATGTTTATGTATTGCCAGTGGAGCAAGGTGCATCTTGTAAACTTAGTTGAGAAACTTGTTTACGTAATGATGTATGCCTCAATTCAGACAGGGCTTAGGTTTTTAGGCAGTTTTATGATGGCCAGGCTGTGAAATTGTTGTGTTATTATGGTGTTTCTGTTACTATCATTATTAATACAGAGTCTGGTTTTTGGAAACTTGAAGTTAACTGTAATTTTAGACGGTCAAGTAAACAGACAGACATAGAAAGGAAATACCATGTGGGTGAGTTGAAATCTTCTCTATGCGGGTGGCTCTTAGATTGATTCCAACCGGAACTTGTGATTTTTTGCAGGTCATATGTTTAAGAAATAGGAGACTGTTTCTCTTTAGTATTCCCCCATAGATCACGTGGGGATACTCTTTGAATATAAAGTTGCCGAATCAGGTATGGGAACGGGTACGGGTAAGTGGGTACGATATGTGGATACGACAAATTTTTTTTTGGGGATTGGGTACGTTTGGATACGTTTGTACAAAAAATATATAAAAATTACAAATATATACATATTTGCAACCTAAACACAATAATTAAAAAAATAGTATGATTATAATATTTAATTATTTCATATATAATTTAATAAATTAATATTATAATGAAAAATAATAAATATAAATTAAATGATCATATATTATATAATAATATTATTAATATATAAGAATTTGAATGACAATACAATATCAATAATTAAGTATTAAACTATAAATATAATTGATTGACAACATAATAGTAATTATACATTATTAAACATTCACATTTATTAATTATAAATTAAATTATAAAATAATAAATATATATATTTTTTTGATTTGGAAGATAAGATTTTATATTAAAGTATTAAAAAAGTTTTACAGTATCCACCATGGCTGAAACAGCCAGCAACCTCAAAACCCAACCAGCCACCACGAATCAGACCAGACCACGTAGGGTCAATACAAACTATATATTCAAAATTAGGGAAGCCCAGAAGCAAAATTCCCTACCACCCATGCTCATATACATCAAACCATGATACTTATCCTAACCATACCAGGATAATGCCATCCCAAACTAACCTAGAAAGCCATTCACAAATGCAAATTCACGGAAATCTTTGACCACACGGCCCCCAAAGGAGTGGGAAATGTTGAAGGCCCGCAACAGATAATCTGCCCCAACAACAGCGACCTGTTTATGCTCGACCAGAGCCATCCCTTTCAGATCAAAGATAAAGGGATAGTACTTTACCACTTCACCCGACTTGAAGGTGGGAATGTCGCACGACCTTGGCATACCTGTTCCGGAGATGGCCACTGTGAGAACTTCGTCCATCCCAACCAGCCTGTCCACATAAAAGAGCTTCTTCATCAATGCCCCTGCAACTTTCTTCTCCATCCTTATCTCTAGAAGCATGGCTAAAAATCTTGAGGTGATATGCGTACCCACACGCTTGGTTTCATCATTCTTTATGAAGTCTTTACCCAGAACCAATTTCACAGCAGCAATGATAAATGAATCATACTTCTTCAGTAGTTGTTTGAGGCGTTGGTCCGAGATTTCACCGCGAAAAGCCATCTCCCGCACAGAGCTATCCAATTGGATAGTGGTATCAGCGCCAATGTTTGTTATTGTCTCCGCTGACATCTTGACCACAAATTTGGAACGTTCTCCCATTGTGACACTACGCTGCAACCCGCGCCAAGCACCAAACAAGCGCAAGCTGCAATCCATGCCAAACACCAAACAGACAAGCTACAGATGATATGCGATATCATTGGAAATGCCTACCATCCGATATAAGCATTTGTGAAGGAGGCGATGCCTAGTCAAAATAATGAGGGTGGCAAGTGTTACTGCCATGAGTGGAACCATAGTTGCACGAATCAGCCCATACCATGACTCCCCAGATCAGAGATAACGACACGAGCCTCCAAGTTGCGAGCTTTGTAATACCCCTTGATTTTCCATTATTGCCCTGACAACGAAGTCATGAGTGGAGCACGCTAATCTTGCCACCTTAACGACACGTTCCACCAAAACTTGTATAAAATAATAAATATTAAACCATTAGTCTATCTATATTTAATATTTGATATTAATTAAATATTATAAATTAAACTATCTATATTTAATATTTGATATATTTTTTTAACAACACGTTCCACCAAAACTTGTATAAAATAATAAATATTAAACCATTAGTCTATCTATATTTAATATTTGATATTAATTAAATATTATAAATTAAACTATCTATATTTAATATTTGATATATTTTTTTTATCGGTGAACGCTTTTGATTAGAACTTTGAACCAGTGAGACCACAATTTATGAGGGACCTCATCCCCATGTTTGTCTGGTATTTGACACCAGTCCATCTCTCCCTGCCCTTCAGCTCCTCCATCTTCTCTTCCATTTCTACTCTCTTCTTCTCCCTTCCTCCTTTTTCTCCCTCCGCCTTTTCACCACACCTTTTACCCTCCCTACTCCTTACCTTTATTCCTCCTTCCCTACTCCTCCGCCTTACTCCTTCTCCACTCCATTCTTCTCCTCCGTCATCTCTCCTTTCTTCCTTCCCTGCGCGCTATTCTTCAGCCTCCCAAGCTCCTTCCTCCGCTCCTCCACGACGAGCTCCAAGCTCCATTCCGAGCGCCGTCTCTTTCTGCACCACCTGCTTTCGTGGCCCGATCATCTTGCCGATCACCCTGTCATTAGCCACCCCTTACTCCGTTTTTTCCTGCAGTCCACCTGTCAATCTTCCTTTCTCGGCGATCCACTCTACTGCCCATCGGTCCTACCTTGGATCCATGGCCTGCCTTCTTACTTTCTCCCAGCCTTCCTTCCCCTCGAGCGCTTCCTCATCACGGTGAGACTCGAACCCTGATCACCGTATCAACACGGTGTTGCAACTACCGTTGCACTGCGGGGTGAACCCCATTAAACTATGTATATTACTATAATTATATTAATAAATTAAAAGAACATATTATAATTAACAACATTAAAATCTAAAATGCTAAAACTATTAAAAATAAAATATAAAATTGCATGTTGTAGTAGGAACAGGTGAGTCGCGTGAGGAAGTGGGCACATGTCATCGGAAGTTGGATTGTGCGGATCGACGACACTTGTGCTGAAGATCATTTGCCTAACAAATTCAGAGACGTGCAGAATATGTCCTTTCGATATCCACAACTTTTCCCTTGTCCTCGAAAATGAGTTGTATCATGCGAAATACTTGATCTCTTCTAAGGTGTTGAAGAGCTTCAAGTCTTTTGTGGCTGAACATCTCAACTTTTGAAATGTGTCGGAGATGGTGCCAGTAAGGATCATATTCGCCCTACATTAAGGAGGACTTGTGATTGGAAACGGTCTTGATTGCTTTTATCACCATTCGCTCGGCGAGGACGTGGTCGTGGGTTTTGAAGAAAGCAGTGGAATATCCATATTAACTGCAAATAAGGCTGTCCTTATTTTGTTTAGTTTTCTAGTATACACCATTTTATAGTTGGAATCCTATCGGTGGTTGCAGCGTTGCCATAAACTCTTTGGGTAGAAGACAACGTCGTTGGGAGTGGGCTCCATAGAAATGGGCAAAACTCCATCCAGTTCCCGATTTGGGTGTTTTCGTTCACTCAAACAAAAAAAAAAAAACCAAAAAACTAGGAAAATTGGATTGACTCGTGTAGGGTTCGTCAGAATTCAGCTAAAGGCTAATCGAAACGTTTTTACTTCAAAAATACGAATCTTGCACGATTCCAGAGAGATTCCAGGCAGTACTTGATTTTGGGACGTTTTGTACCCAGAATCGGTAGGTAAACTGGGCGATTCGGTATCATTTATATAACCACTTGATAATGCCTTTTCCTTTATAAATTAGTCTTAAGGATTCTCATTAAAAAACATCATACCTTTAGGATTCTAAGAATGTGTCAACCATTGTTCAAAAACTTGGACTTGGTAAATACTTGGCAGACCCAAAATTTGACTCAGACTCATGACTCAAGAAAAATGTGTTAAGTTTTTTAAACATTAGAAAACACATAAAATTGTAAAATAATATTTAAAAACATGTACAAAACTGAACTTAGGGAACTCTTAAGTAGTTTTCCTTCATTTATAGATCAAATAATGAGTTCAATACAGATAATAGTGTCGTACATCATATAATAAAAATTACAAATCCATATTCATAATCTACAAATTTCTTCTATGACTAAAGCTTCAAGGTGGCTGTATGGGTGCCCTCAAACTGGATGGTAATGCTTCTTTTTGAAGAACAGTATCATCCTCAACAGGAGCCATAGGCATATGAGGTGCATCTGATGAAACTCCTATTGATACTTTGCATTCTGCCTCTTCATATGCCACTGCATTTGCCACCTCCTCCTCCAAATGAACAATATCATCTACAGAAAACATGGGTACTACATCCTCTACAATTCAATCTGAATATTGATTGATGTCATTGTGATCAATTGCCTCATGTTTTGTTGCTCTCCAACATCTTTGCACACAGATGAAGGTTGCATTGCACAAAGACAAGGTCATTCAACTTTCAAGCGCTTTTGAGTCAGCTTATCGTGCTTCCTTGAGTGAATGGCCTCAAATGTGCTTCAATTGTATTTACAACCAGAATGTTATGTACCTAGAAGTTTCATAATAGTTACAACAATTACCTTTCATGCAACCATGAGTATCTTGTCCCATAATTGAGATTGATAACTATCCCTTTTGAATTGGAACAACCATTTTATACCATTGGCTCTTCCATCAAACTTAGGAACCTCCATGAAAACAAGGGTTTTCAATTTTTTATTTGTCATGTTTCTACTATAGATCCAAAAGGAAAATAATATAGAAAAGTAGATTTAAATATTTCCTTACAACATATAAAAACAGTGATACTCATAATTGCCAATAAACAAAATATTTAAATACCTCATAATTTGTAAAAGAAAAGACTTGTAAATTCATGGTTCAATGACTTGTCAAATGTCAATACACAATGAAAATTACAATCAGTATTCAATAATCTTCGTATTGTTCTTCATTGAGAGCATCAAAGTCAACATTTGGTTCAATTTCATTCGAACCACAATGAGTTACAATGCCAGTTCCACTAGTCATTTCATTTGTAGAAGTTGTCTCATCAAAAAGGATTTTTGGCAAGTTGTGCAACAATAACATCTATGTATTGACACTCAAGAGATATATCCCAATTCCTTGTCACCCTCTCATTGTAATCAAGTTTCTCATGTGATGAGATCTCAATAACTAATGCGGATTTGGGGTCAAGTAGCAAAGCCCTCATCACCAACTTGTAATAAGGCCTTTGAAACCACACAAACTTTCATGACACATATCATTTTCAAAATCTTATTACTTGAGGGTAAATTAGGTATTAGGCACCTTTTTTGTTTATAAAGATGCTTTTTAAAAAATGATTTTTTGTCTTTCTTTCGGTGGCCCTTGGGTCCCCTTGGGTTCACCCAAAATGTCAGTTGGGCACCTCAAGAGGGTCTGTGGGCGAACTCAGGTTGCTTCCTTCCTGGAACGGTACTCGGACCAGTTCAGTGCGGGACCTAGAAGGCATACCTGGCAATGTAACCAAAAACATTTGTCAATGGTGTTTCTCTTGTAAGGTGTGTAGACTCTGAATTAAATACAAGTTTGGAGTTCAAATTTCTCATTTGAAGCATACAAAAAATGTGCCCAGCTCTATTTCTTTTCCCCATTTGCTGTCATTTTTCAACTAGTATCATGGGTAGTGTGCTATACCTTTTTTATATCTGCTTAGAATCAGAACAAACTGAAATTCCAAAAGCACATGTCAAGAGTGCTTTTCTGGTAAGGTGTTGAGACTCTGAATTAACTACAATTTTGGAGTTCAATATTTCTTATCTGAAGCAAACAAAAAACACAAAACATAAATTTAAAATTTATTGATTCTTTTACTGCTCCCAAGAATTTAAAACTTGTGAAATGTTTTCGAAAATGGATTTAAAGATCATATTGTTTCCAGGAAATCTTAAATTTTTACATTCCTTACGCACTTTCTTTTCCCATTGACGATTGCTGAATCTTATTTCTGCTACTTCTATATATTAACTTTTTGGCTAGATGAGCCTGTGCACTTACTCATTTCTACTACTCTTGTGATTTTTTTCTTTATTAATTATTTTGAATTAATGCTGTCTAGAGCTAGAAAGGGCTTCCTAGGCTCTCGTGCAGGTGTGTTGAGAATTACATATAATGAGCACCCTCCTCTCTATGGATATGTGTCCCATACAATATGGAATTTCTTGAGGAATAGTATTTTGGAAGGTACAATGAGAATTAAATATTATGAAACTTCTGTGAAATTTCAAAACTGAAGATTTGAATGATCAAACCAACATCAATGTTTTTGGTAGAATCATACATTTTAACAAGCTTCAAGTTCTTGTAGTACAAAAAACATCTCTTAATAAAAATTGCACACAAACATCAGCTTATCAAAATAAAGAATGCGTGAGGTGTTATTTGGTCTATAAGAGAGTGGGGTGTTAGATTTGTCAGTGATGTAAAGAGAGGCTGCAAAAGGTTGCCTATGAAACTTTTGATATATCTGTAAAGGTCACCATCTTATCTATTCCTGCTCATTTTTTTCACTTTTGTCCCTGAGATGGCATTGAAACTCTGTGAGGCCCCTCAAATTACTCAAAAACTTCAGGACTTCCCCACAGTTTGTGTATGCTATAATGGTTTTGATTTGGGTCAAAGATTTGAACTGACAAACAACATGATGGCATGTACAAATGGTTGATCTTGGAAGAAAGAAGAAATACTTACATGGTATTGGATGCAAAATAGATTATTAATACAGCTGTTACTGTTTTTGTTTACACAGATGTACACTCTCTCATCTTAATTTATGAAGCTGGTGTTAAAAAAATTCTTAATTCGTATGTCACTGAGACCTTGGACTTAGTAGAGAGTGGAGGAAGCAGCCAGGGTTGGGTGGTGGTGGATATTCATTGTCATCAAGTTTTCATAAATGTTTGCAAGTTTCTGCTGATTGCTGTGAGGAGTTTCTAAAAACTAATCTACGAGAACTAAAAAGACAAAGAAGAAAATAAATAGAAAGATTCAAGAATGACGGTATTCCTATCTTCAACTGCACAGTCTCATCATTTAGACTAGTCAGATTTTCCAGTCTCACGATTGGTTCTTTGAAGAATGAAGAAAACATAGTGTGGGAGAAACTGTAGTGATAAAATTATGAAAAATAGCACGTGCCATGAAGTTCTGCATGGTCTGGAAGGCCTTAATTTGGGCTTTGTGGCAAGGTCTGCACCCCATGATCCCACCTTGTATCGCCATAGGAAATTTGCTTGGGGTGCTACCCATAGAACACACAAGGGGCATTGCCTCTCAACCACGTTGGGGGACTGCCCCCAGATCCCTGTAAGGAGCATTGCTCCTTGATCCTGCCGAGGATTCATTTACTTAGGAAAAATTTAGTAAAAATTGGAAACTACAAAATGCTGAAATATTCGGAACAACAGGAAAATACTATTTTTGTTGTTTCAAGTCAAATAAAGAGTAAAAAACACTGCTTTTCCATCCAGCACAGCCTAAAACAATTTTTATTTCTAGCTTCTTAAAACCAAAATGGGGTTCTGGGGGCAGTGGCCCCCAGTATGGTCATTGTTCAGTTCCGCCAAGCCCAAATTTAGACCTTTGAGGCTACAAGGACCTTCATGGCACGTGCCATTTTTCAATAATTTTGTTGCTTTTAACCAACTGTTGATAAATCCTTCCAATCCCCGAACAATAAATTCATGCCACTGAGATTGTGAGTTATCTAGCTGACTTGGCTTTCAGGTCATGGGTGAGTTGCTTGCCTTGCTGGAAAATCTCACTAGTACTGGTGAGTACCTTTAGAGGTGGAGGCAGTAGAGGGCACTCCCCCAATGAATAAGGGACAGGGCCCCTACTATGGAATCTTCCTCCCTTAACTGCCTCTGCCATCCCCTTTATTCCTAATCCATGGTAGGGTGCTTGACCAAAATAGAAGAGGACTCCCCTGCCCCGCTCCCCTCTGTAATGGAGGAATACTTAGGAGAGGACACGTTCTCCTTCACTTCGCCATAGATTCATTTACTCCTCAATATTTCTGACTTCACTTCACCATAGATTCATACACTCCTCAATGTTTCTGAGTTTTAAATTTTTGATTTGAACAATATGTTAAGAATATGATCTTTGTGCCTGCTAAGCTTTATGATGATTTTCACTTTTAACATCCTTTAGATCAAATTTGTCTGTTGGATCTATTAAATGCACTATCGAGTTATATACAGTTTGACACATCTTTTGACATTGTTGTACAATGTCACTGGAGTTGCTCTTGTTATCATCACCATCCCTCGAAACATCCATGTCCCATAACTCTTAGTACACGGTTTACAATTAGGTTGTAAGTGTAAACTAATAACATTCCTGCTCTACACATGCACATTTGTACGTGTTTATATTGTATAATGGAGGCAAGAACATGGAAAAAATTTGTTTAAAGAGGAGGAAAAATGAAGAGTAGTGGTATGCGCCCAAGCAAGAAGGGTTGAAGGACACAAAACACAAAGTATTTAGATAATGTGTGGAAAATACATCTCAGGATAGACCAGAAACAGCAATTTGTTGTCTGACATTGTATGCGTGTGTGAGTGGGAATGCATGTACATACAAACATATCTATAGTCGGGCATATACATCTTTCATCGGATTGTTTAAATTTTAACAGATCCGTTAAAATTATGTCTATGTCGGGAAGCTAGAAAATCAACTGCTCCACTTAATCTAACTTTTTGGTGACTATATGAATTTTATTGAATGCAAAGTGATAAAAAACTATCTGGTCTGAAGTGTTAATGTGGATGATTTGCCAGAGGCATAAAGGAGAACCATTGAGAGTGTACATGGACCTTGAGGCTGGAAGAAGATCTACCTCTGCGGCAGATGTTTTTGTTAGTTATCATGCTGGAGATGATATACAGGCAACATATGCAGGTGCTCTTTTTCATAATAGTCGTAACTATTATGTGTCTCCTCGTAAGAATAATGTAAGTGGCACTATCCAAGTCTTCCTATCCCCATGGTTTCCTTCTGCCCATGATAGCAAAGTTCTCTGCTGTGTAAATTAGAATTCAACATTTGGTAGTCCTATGGATAGAGCTATAAATTTTAACATTTGTATAAATTAGAATTCTTTGAAATCTTTTTTTAATCTATGATATGGTAGGTATTATCTACTTCTAATCTCTTTGCCAATCCTCTTTATTATAGTTATGATTCCATTATGGGAGAGCATGTAAGCAATGTATCATGGAACTCATTTTCATGGGATTCTTAATCCTGTTATTTAATTTTTATATTAATTTATTATTTTATTACTCTGCCAGGATACACTGGTATATTGGTCTTCCTCGAGATGTTTGAAAGACAGGAATCAACTTGCAGGAAAATTACTTTCGTTGCTTCCTCACCATTCATTTGGGAAGTGCCTAAACAATGTTGGCGGACAAGATACGGCATTGGAAATGTATCCAAAATGTCGTTCAAGTGGCAGGGGTCATAGTTGGTCTGATCATCTTCACTGTGCGATGTCACATTACAAATTTGTCTTAGCCATTGAGAACACTATGACCGAAAGCTATGTTACAGAGAAATTGTTCTATGCTCTGGATGTGGGTGCAGTGCCTATTTATTTTGGTGCTCCAAATGTTCTGGATTTTGTTCCTCCAAGATCTATAATTGATGGGACCAAATTTAGTTCCTTAGAAAGTCTGGCTTCATATGTAAAACGGGTTGCAAATGATCCTGTAGCTTATGGTGAATATCATGCCTGGCGTCGTTGTGGTGTTATAGGGAACTATCACAAGACTCGGGCAGTCAGCCTTGATTCTTTTCCTTGCCGTTTATGTGGCTTAATAAGCAAACTTGGAGGAAAATACGCAAATAGTTGAAAGATTTTGTCTCATATCGTCATTTAAATCATGCATTTCTTTAATATCTCTGGTTTCATTTTGTTCCTTTATCAGCAATCATCTCAGCTCATGTTTCCATCTATATGATTGTGGATGTTTGGAAATAAAATTAACTTAAAATATTCTTCAGTGAGTAGCAGTTGGAGAGCATAAAATTTGAAAAGAGTCCAGTAAGAGAAATTTAAATGGAGGGAATCTCCATGGGGTGATCAAGGTCCCAGTTGCACAGGGTTAGTGCATTTCTGGTATTGGAAATGCCTTTAGTGTCTAGTATTTGATGTGGCTCAATTCTCCTGGAATTTTAGTTCTTCAGGCAATGCACTCAATGTATTATAGTTGAGACTGATTGGTTCTTCTTTACAATGTATCATTTTGTAAGATTATATAGTCCTTAGAGAGTGTGCTTGAAATTGGAGCATATTTATCATATCACTAGTGATGTGTGGGTGCAGTACAATCAAGATCTTTAAGAAAACATTTCCTCTTTTTATTAGCTCTCTAAACAATTGAGTAATCCCATGTTTCTATTTGCAACGTTTTGTGGTTCATCAAAGGACCTTTCTTTTTATAAACGTCCACAAATTAGTGGAAAGTACTAATTTGTTGGACTAACAACGTGTTTCGTATATCGAAGTCATATTTTAGTACAATGTAAAGGGAAAAATCCTTATTCCCTAAATAATCTAGGTCAATTAATTGAATGTGTGCAATTGACCATAAATTAATCCATATTAATATATAATTGGAAATTGATAATTGAAATGTTTTTCAGAAATTAAATGAGAAAGATGGCATACATAGCTTGTTGAATGATGATGAAGATAAAATTTGATGCTAAAGAAGATACTACTTGCCTTGATATTAAAATTGAAAATGCTTAGTTTGATATATGCCTCGGACTTTGTATAGTCTTTGAATACCCTATGGATTGAATTTGTGCCTTATAGGATTGCCCATCGTGGGAATGCCTGAGGTGCATACATTGATGACTTGAAATTTGTAGGAATCAATTTATAAATTGTAGATTGGTGTGACCTATTTTACTATAATCTTGTACTTGAGTTAATTGTTGAGGACAAACAATATGAAAAAAATGCCTCGCATAAATCATTGGGTTCACAAGGGCCTTTTTGGGTCAATTCTCTTCATTGGATTAGCTTTATGGTTGTGTTAGAATATTAAAGACAACAATTAGGTATGCAAATGTTATGTTCCTTTTAGTGCTCCAAATCAAAATATTCTTTAGAATGATTCTTTTTGGTAGTGAATAAGATTTTTAGATGTCAAATTGATTATAATGAATAGATATTAAACACCTTTAAATAACAAGACGACAACTAATCATGCAAAAGTGTACTATGTTGGTTCAAAATGACTAGTAGAATACTTGAGTTGAAAAGTAAATGAATATTGAATTTTGAATCTATTCTATGTGTAGGATTACTCTTACACATTGTAGGATTAACTTAGGACAAGAAAATGCTAATATCAAGGCGAGAAAGAGATGTATTGGAAAGAAGACAATAGTAGGTAATTAAGGTAGATATATAAGTGCATGTGCAAATATGAATAAGATAGGGTAGGATATGTGAGAATTTGTATAAATGAAAGATTGAGGGAATGAGCCCAACTTTATATGAGAGTGCCATTTGTCAATTTGTAATTGTAATAAGGAATCCCATTTCAAAATGTGCCCAAAACTAAATGGGAATTGACCATGAATTTCACTATTATATTTTGCACCCACATTGATGTGCATGTGTATCCTAAAATGATCATGCACTTTGAAGTATATGAGCACTCACAACATGAATATTAAGTAAATATTCAAAAAAAAAAAAAAAAGGATATTGAGATCTATGCAAAGTAATGTAATTGGATATCTTCATGCATTCTTCCATCATTGGCACACATGCTTCATGGGTGATGTAGTGCCCCTCCTGTTTGCAACTTGTTGATGTGGGATCGATGTTTCAGCTTCACTGTTTCCCTTGTGATATTGTTGGCAGTGTTTTCCTTGAGATACCTGTATGCCTTTGTGATGCTTAAATGCTTCGTTTATCATTATGCTTGAGTTCAATTATGTACATTATTTATGCAGTGATTAAATGTGAACCTAATTATTGATAATCATAATAAATGGATAGATATTTTTTTAATGCTATTGTACCCCGTTGGGTGTTTATGATATTGTACCCCATTGGGTGTTTATGATATTGTACTCCGTTGGGTGTTTATGATTATATTGTGCTTCAACTATAAATATGTTAGTAGGTACCCTTGATGTGCATTGAGTGGTTAAAGGCACATGGTTATTTCTCCACTTGGTTATACAAGTTTGAGTTGTTCGCCAATGATGGTTATTTTAGAGATGTCACACTAGGCTTCCCTATCTAGTCTTCGATTGTACTTGGATAGAGTATGGGATGTGTCATATTTGACTAGTATTGACTTGGATCTGAGTTAGGAGTTATTTCAAAATCTCTATACGTCATGAATGACCACTAAATATCTTATTTAATTAATGGTTTAAGTTTTGTGTTTTCCATAAATGAAATGTTAGGAATTTAAATGATTTCTTATCTTGTTTATTGAAATATTTTCCATGTTTTAGGAAAGGGGAAAAATATAAATGAAGTTATCATTTAATTATTTTGTGAAAATTCCTTAGGTTGAGAAATATAGATTATGCTTGATTTAATTATCATGTTTGCATTCTATTTTCCCTCAATTTAATTCAATTATATGCTTATATGGATTTAAATTGTGAATTTAAATGATAAATGTTATTTAGGAATGAATTTAAATGTTTATTTGGATTTTGGGGGAATTTGAGGGAAATGCAATTTAAATAAATGGAAAATGAATTTATATTAATTTTTAATTGAGAATTCAAAAATAGGAAAATGGCTTTCTTTTTTTATTATTATTATGCATTTGTGAAGAAATTGGTAGAGGAAAAACCCTCTTCGTGGCAAAATTTGACTTGTTGATTGTGAGAGCAATTAGAAGGGGAATTCAATGAGCTCAGATTCATTAGGATAAGAATTGGAAGGGGAGGTGTGCATTGAAGTTATCTTGGGCATTCGTTGGGTGTGCTTGAAGTGTTCTGCAATTTGGTTTTTGACAAAATTTGAGGTATTTCTCTAATTTCTTTTCGAATATTTATTTATTTTCAATTTGAAATTTTGGATTAGGATTCAGGGAGTGTGAAAACCTCCCAATGTCTTTAATTTGATAAATTCCATGTTATATATTTATTTAGATTTTTTTTGGAGTTGAAATGTGGAAAAAGGGAACCCCAAGTCTAATGCAAAGAACTTAGGATCAATTTCCTTTTTTCTAGGGAATCATTAAGATGCAAATCTACAAGGTGATTAGATTGACTTTCAACTAGAATTGGATCTACATCCTTTTTGGGCCTTAGGAATTGATTGGAATTGATTTTCCTTGATTAACCTAATTAAACTATGTTCCCTAATATGAAAATGCAAGATTTCAACAATTGAGAAATTGTAATAGAAATTCTGCAAGTAGATATGAGAAAGGTAGAGTTTTATGCACCTGTCTTATAAATTTGGAGTTAGCCAAAATAGGAGGACAAAGCCACCCAAGGGCGTTTGTGTCCTTGTAGAGATATTTTGGTTCTGTTTTCACAGTCCTCTGATGTCAGATTTGAGCTTCTGATTCCCGCTTGCAAATATGTCGGCTCACTATCAAATAATTTAGTAGGCAAGTTTTTGAGAGTTGTCAAGGTGTAAGGTTTTGAATGCAACAATAAATGATGAATCTTCAAACTTCCTTCAATCCTCTCCATACTTGAAACCTACACATTTAAAGAGAGAAGAATGGTTGTGCCATTTAGGGGCTTGCCTTAGTCAAACCACGTGTTAGTGTTTCCACTTCCATAATGGAAATGTCAATGATAAAAGGATAAATTCTAGGAAGGAATGATTAATCAACAAAGTGCTGTAACTCACCACCCTTCATTGGCTTCCTTGAAGGATTAAAGTCATGCACATCACCTCAAGGTCTTGGATCTTGCGTGCTTGAATTGCTTGGAGACCTACAAATGGGTTAGCTTTCACAAACAATGATAACATGAACATACATAAACTCATAGAGGATTTGACATGATGTTTGAATCTTGAATTGCTACAATAATGTTCACAAATCTACCCTTGACTTGCTTGATATTGCTCTTGATCTCTAAACTTGCCTCTTAATGCTAGATAGATCTAAAATGATGCAATAACTATGTATTTATGGGTTCTTTAGATATTTGGATCTTGAATTGCTGCAATAATGTTAAAAAATCTACCCTTGACTTGCTTGATAATGCTCTTGATCTCTAAACTTGCCTCTTAATGCTAGATAGATCTAAAATAATGCAATAACTATGTATTTATATGTGTTCTTTAGATATTTGGATCTTGAATTGCTGCAATAATGTTCACAAATCTACCCTTGACTTGCTTGATAATGCTCTTGATCTCTAACCTTGCCTCTTAATGCTAGATAGATCTAAAATGATGCAATAACTATGTATTTATATGCGTTCTTTAGATATTTTATGTTATGAGCAGACAAATCATACTATTATACATTAACACTATGCTCCTCTTGAAAACCTGAATTAGTTGCATCACAATTATGATATTTATCTTCTCCTCTCATAGATTCACATCTATATGCATCATACTAACCATCCTTATCCTTATAGTACTAATAATATTCTTCCTCACAAGGAAGTTTGTCCTCTTTTCTCAATGAGAGAACATTTGAATTATTCATTATGACAAGTTGAACTTCCTTCAACTCTAGCTTTGTAATAATCCTCTACATTTCTTTCTCTTTAGGAATCAACGTTTCCTCCCCATATTCAACCTCTTTTTTATGTGATAAATTGGGTGGGAAGTGATATTGGATAGTATCATGTGTTTCCACATCTTGATATCTCATGCTAAAGTCCTAGTCCTTAAAGGATATATCCTCATTTTTTATAGCAATAGTTATATTGTCCATTTGAATCTAATAATTTTGGTCATTGTGATTGTCTTCATACTCATCAAAAGTGAACTCTTCATTTTTTCTTATCAAGACATAATAGGCATGTTCAAATGTTATTTGCTTATTTTCCAACAAACTAATGAGTGCCCTATATTCTATAATATCATCTTTGCATGATTTTTTGGGATAACAAGGTTTTTGGTCAACAATTTCCCATATCTAATGTGAAAGTATTACATGCACACACCAAATATTTTATCCACACTTATCTCACTAATAGCCAAATCATAACTTTGTATACAATAATTTTGAGAATTAAAAACTATAAATATCTCACTCACCATATACTTAAAGAAACTTAACAAGTACTTTTGTTCAGCTTCATACTTGTCTAATATATTGGAAAAGGTGGCATGGAAGCCTTTAAAATGTGTCAATAAATCTTGATATTATACACCATAACTTTGCAAGTATTCAACAATCATCTTATGCTCTCTTATCTTTCTAACAAATATCTATTTACTTTGTATCATAATAAAATCATTGAATTCTCCTATATTTTCCAATCATGCTAATTGAGTTTTCAAAATTAAATAGGTATTTTCCTTAGGATCAATTCATAAAAAATCTCTACTTAAAACTCCTAATTATTGATAAGTGGGTGTATGTGACTTATTAGTATTTGAAGATTTACATGATGTTCTCTGTCTACTTGAATAAATTGTAGCCTCATGTTCTTGCTAGTGCTTCTATTGCCTTATTCTCTCCATCTTAGAGTCTACTAATCTGATTACTAACTTCTAGGTATGAATGAAATAGAATCACTACTCTTCACTTGGAAGAGAAAAATATTTTCTTAATAGCTGAATATTCAAAGAACCAAACAAGCACTACAAGAGTCTTCAAGATAGTTTAACAAATTAGGCCTACATACAATAAAATTCTTCTTCCATCCCTAATAAAATACTAATCATATTCTAGATATTAATGCATGAAAGTCACCATCCTTTGTAGGGATAAGAAAAAGAAGGAAAACACTACATTGGGAGAAATTTCTCAATTTATATTCTTCAACATTTAAGAACCTAATGATCTGGTGACTAGTTCCCCCATAGAGTGGCCAATTTTTCAATGCTATTTTCTATAGCAAAGCCTAATTCTAAGGCTCTTAGCAAAATACATATAAGGTGACCAAATTTTTCAAACAAGGAAGACACTTGTTCGCAAACTAGGGGTTGGAAAAGGCTAATGAACAAGAAGAATGTAGAAATTTTCTACACTTTGATCCATGCCAAGCTCAAGAGGGTATTCCAAAAAATCCTTTTGAGATAAAATAATAAAAAACACTAAAATGAATACACACACAAATATGAGTCTAAGGCTAAAGTCAACATTTTTTCTTTGTGGAGGATTAGTACACATATAAATCACAAATCTCTTCTTTTAGGCAACCGAGTTAGATGATGTGACATAAGATAAAAAAATTATCACTAAGTTTTATATATGTATTCTTTGGTAGTTGCATACAACATCACTAAACCATAATCATAACATTATACACCAGCCCTCTAATAATTATATCAATCATAAGCTCCCAATAGTTAAACTAGAAATTTATAATACTAAGCTGTGCATAATGGAAAGATGTTAAACTACAAATAATTTTTTAAAATTGTAAAATATATTTTTTAAATGGTGTGAATGGTCAACCTCCATCTATCAAACCAATGCTTACTCTCATAACACAGTCAAATCTAAACAAATCTATAATGATAAAGTAAGCCCTAAATTTTAGACGAGTCTAATGTATTTGTCTCTATCTTGCAAAGCTTAAACCCTCAAATGCCTCTATTTCAAGATACACCTCTACTTAAGAATCCATGATTGATTTAAGAGCTTTAAGTATAAACCTTGAAATATTTCTACCTTGGAATATTACTACACAAAGTAAATAATTTTTACAACACCTCTTAGATGCAAACAAATAAAGACCTAATACAAAGAACAACAAATGTGAAACTAGGTATTCCTTGAATCCCCTAAAACTACTAAATAATAATGGAGATAAAATACAAACATGAAACATAAGTAGTGTCTTATGATTTTCTATGAAATAGTTTATAAAATTACCACAAATTTCATATGAACTCAAAACTAGTTATATTCACATACACGTGTATAAAAATAATTTACATCTTGACCCAAATGAACTTACTTAGAAATATAAACAAATATTAACCCCTTACATGAAAAATGCAAACTCATATATAGATCTTCCACTAGGGCATGTGACCATGAAAGAGAAGATTTCATAATGATATATTTGTACAGAGTGCCCATGCATGTGACATCACTATCTTCAATGCTCATGCATTAATATCATCCTCTCAACACTCAAGATACACTTATAAATGGATGACCAAGGATAATGAGAAAGTAATGTAGGTGGAGGGAAGTTTGAACAAACAATCCCAACAAGATGTGAGATTGTTAGAATGTTAGGGATTAATGTTTAGAGATGAATCATCCTTAGTGCCACTTTGAAGGCAAGCCCACATCTCTAACTTTGATTGGTAGTATAAGGGAAGTTAATGAGTGGTGGAGTTCATAGATGTGCAAGTAAGAGTATTGAGGTAAAGGGATGGGAAAATTTTTGACTTCAAGAAAATTTATTAAAAATTTATAGGGTTTAGATGTTAGGAATAATAGGGAACAAGTACCCAATTAGAAGGAAGGACACAAATTTAACTCTGATAAATCACATAAGAAGAATTTGAGTCAAGAATCAAAGATCATTTCAAGTCTATATGAGGTACTCTAATAAGGGATGGTATCAAACTCCATTCTAAAAGATAGAAAAAAACTAATGGCAAAGGACCAAGATGATAGGGTTAGGGATGCCATATAAAGGGTACTTGGGGAAACAAAACCTTGACACACACCAACGAGGAAAGAGTGAAATGCATGATGAGATAAAGAAGTCTAAATATCTCGTACAAAAGAAAGACTTAAGTGTTTAGTGTAAAATTTTAGGGATTGAAGCTTGGGGATAATATGGAAATGGTATTAGGGGAAGCACAAGTTCAAAACTTTGATGACTTTCAGGAACTTAAGGAAAGGATGAAAAACACCCCACACTTAGACCTTTTTGGAATTTTTGTAACATTTAACACTAGAGGGGCACACAAGGGATGGCATAGGGCACCATTTTAAGAAAAAAATGAATGATGGAAAATCCACTTATAATATCTCATATTGGTTATAAAAGGTGGGCTAACACAAATCCATTGCAACATAGGGATAAAGCATAGTATAATCCTTAATTTTGAGGTCTGCAAAGCTGGGTTCTAACATAATTCTCTCTTAATTCCCTCTTGGCACCCAACTAAGTGAGAGTTAATTCCCATTATGTATTTGTAACTCCTACTTCATTCTTGTGGCCTAAGTGTTCTTCGCTAATATCAAGAATAATATGAAATTAGTGAATACAATGGAAGATTCTTTATTCATGTATTTGACCAACAATTTAAATTATTCTTTTATTATTAAAAAAATATATTTTTACAACTTATTATAAAAATAACTATTATTATTATATTAAAATTAAAATATATAGTAAAACTACATTTAATCTAATTTAAACATTTTAATAATCCATCGAAACAAAATAATTTTGTAAGGCATGAAATAAATGAAATAATTTCTTTTAAGATAACACACACATATGCAAATCTAACCATACGATTTTCTAAGTGGCATGTGTTTGATTTATTTACAATAATTCACCTTCAAGGCTACTAGATGCCTTCTCCTTGATGATACTATCTATGTGATGAGTCATATTTAGTTCTTTCTTGTTGTAGTCATAAAATACCAAAAGGAGTAGTATCATCACATAATTTATTGTTTTCCTATAAGGCCATGGATGAAACTATGCACCCTTCAAGGTTTAAAAATTATAGGAATATATCTTCTCACATCTTAAAATTGGGCTTTGATACCAAATGAAGAAAATTTTACAATAAAAATAACCATTTCCATATAACCCTAAGAGAAAAATATGCAAACAATTAATCAAAATCTATAATGTAAGAGAATAAGCAAGCATATCATCAAGATGATGCCAAATGTACCCTAAGAAAATTCTCATGAGAGAAAAAATTAGCCTCTTAAAGAACTCACACACTCAATATATTTCTCACAAACAAAAAATATAATACACTTGCAAAGTTTCCATACAAGGCTTTTGAAACATCAAGCTCTCTAATTGTACTCCATGTGAGAAAGAAAATGAGAATAAAGTAAACACATATCCCAATCCATGCTTCCTCCCCTCACATATGCAACCTACAAGAGATGTTTAATGGACATTTTCCAACAAGCCAAAGGTTACACAAGCCAACCTCAATAACTATTCACGTGCTTGCTTTTATAGAAACAAGCTTGTATAAAACCACCTAGTGGTATTGCATAAACCATATTGTTCCAAACCATGAGCTTAAAAAGCCATATCCCCCATGTTTTTGGAACTATATTTGCAAATATAAATATTTTCCAATGTGCAACCTACATTAAATATTTATCCCAATTTTACATGCAATATACAAGTGGTCTCCAAAAAGTCTAACTCACATGGTATCAAAATCTCTAAGATATGCCAAAATTAAATATTTATTTTATCTTCCAAGAATTATGCAATGTGTATAACACACCTTTCCCAACAATACTGACCATTTTTCTTTTAAAAAGATCTTTTGCACATAGCTCCCACTCAAACCATGATTAATTGAAAAAATAATTTCCTAATCACCTAGGAAACACAATTGTTCAAGCTTTAATACAAAATTAAAGGAAGCTAATAGTAGAAAAACTTACTAAACTAACCAAATAGAGACATGCATATTGTATCTAACAATTAGAAAAATAAAAAAATATTCACTACAATGACTCATTATTTACCCTAGGAAAACCCTTTTAAAAAAATACTAGCCTTCAAAAAATAAACTAATGAATTCACTATATTATAATACATCAATAATATCATGCCTTAATGGGAGAGAATAATATAAGTCTAGAAAAAAAATTGCTTGTAAAACCATATAACCATCACAAGTATACATCTCCAAATTGTGAATCGATAAATATAGGCAAGACCTAAAGATAGAAACCACCAATGGTTTCTAAAATCATGAGCTAAAAGTAGCACCAAAATCTCCATGTAAATTCCAATGCCCAAATTAAAAAAGGAAAATGTTAGAAACTTTATCTTTCAACTAAAGTACTCCACTTGTCCCTATCTAAAAGAGGGGTAAAAATTTATTAAAATAAGTTCATCGCAAGGCTTTAAACAACCCTGTCAAGCTCAACTAAGTTGTCCAACTCATGAGACAAATCCAGGGGTAATTGACCCCTATCCACAATGTTCCAATTTTGCATATGATCAGAGGCCCACTTGGCCAAACAATCCACAATAATGTTCCATTCGTGAGGAATATGATTGAAAGCAACCGACTCCAAAGAAGCACAAATATTAAGAATCTGCTTAACAACTGAAGCTAAATGCCAACTAACATCCTCTAAATCATTCTTATTCAACAAATTCACTAGCACCTGAGAATCAGACTCGCATATGACCCTTCTCCACCCAAGCTGACAACCATGCAGCACAACATATAAAATGGCAAGAGCTTCCATTAAGTTGTTGGTATGAAGACCCTTGTAAACAAAAAAGATAAACTAAATAGTCCCAGAACTATCCCGACCAACTCCACCAACGCCAGCATGACTAGGGTTCCCCTAAGAAGACCCATCCGTGTTGATTTTCAATACACCCTGAGGAGGAGGAGACCATCGTCCCTTCCTATTTATCTTCTGACGAGAATTCCTACCATGACTGCTTCTGAACTATCCTTGCTGAGGAGGAAGATGAAGACAATTGCACCAAACAACATCTCGAGGATCCACAACTTCCGTCAAATCACATTTTTCCACAATAGTTTCTCCCAAATCATGAAGAATTTTCCACCACAAACGATGGGCCACCATCATCACATCTTGAAAAATCCTACAATTCCTTTCCAACCATATGTGCCAAATAATAAAGAAGGGGCCAAGAGCCCAAGCAACTTGAAGGAAAGAAGAAGAAGTAGGGGCCTTTCCCCACTGGTCAAAAAACTCAGCCAAAGATGAGACATGCCAATAGGACATGTTCCACACATCCCACCACAAGTTCCAAATCTCCCTAGCAAAGGAGCAGTGGAAGAAGAGATGTGAAACACTCTCCTCATAATTACATCACAACACACACATTGAAGGGCCCTGAAAACCACACTTGTACAAATTATCCCAAGTAAGACACCTATTGTGAACCACTAACCACATGAAGAAGCTACACTTGGGCCACGAAGATGAGTGCCATACTTGCTTCCACCAAGGGACCTCAATGTCTCCAAACAACTACCTACCAAGTTGCCCATATCCAGTAGCAACAAAGTACTTCCCAGACAAATCACTGCCAGCCCAAGCCAAAACATCCGACCCCCCCAAGGCATTACATTCACGAGAAGCAAGAATCTAAGCCAGCTTATGCCTATCCATTGTAAACCCCTTGGAGGCCAATCAGAAGAGTGCTTCCATCAAAAAGTAACAGCCGACCCACAATGCTGAGCAACCTTATAATGCTCAACTGTGTTGTAACCACCAATAGTAAAAATATCACACAAAGATTGGAGGTGAGGATAAGTAGAAATGATAGGAGGGTGCCCATCCCAAGAATACAACCAAAATAGTGCCTGAGATCCTGAATTACAGATCCAAAAGAGCCCACTCTTAACCAACTGAGCCCTCACTTTTAGAGTATGCTAGATCATAGAACCCCTTCCCTCTAGAGGAAAGCAAGGAACATCAAAAGAATTGACACCTTTAAGATACTTATGATTGATAATACGGGCCCAAAGTTGATGTTGATTGATACATTAGTGCTAATAAAGCTTAGCATCAAGAGCTTGACCATTCAAAATATCAGAGCGCAAACCAAGACCACCCTCTTTCTTCGGCTTACATATAGTTTTCCACTTAACAAGGCTCCACTTAGCAGACAACAAGTTACCACTCCAAAGAAATTGTCATGGGAGTGCATCAAATTCCTTAAGGAAATACATAGGAGCAACCTGAACAAAGCACCTGTAAATAAGAAGAACCTGGATAACATAATTAAGAAGGGTCACTCTAGCAGTAGTAGATAGCCATTGATGGGTCCAATGAGTGACCTTCCCTCACAAATTGTCAAGCAACTTTTCCCAGGAGGACCTAGGTTGCCTACCCACACCAAGAGGAATGCCCAAGTAGACAAAAGGAAGAGATCCAATCTAAAACCTTAAGGTAGCCGCAATCCACCTTTGAATAGCCTGAGGAGTATTAAAAAAGAAAACAAAAGACTTCTGCTCATTGAATTTCTATCCCAAAGTAGCCAAGTAAGTATCCAAAGCCTGCCGAAAAGATTTAGCTTCCTGAAGATGAGCTAACCCCATAAGAGAAGTATCATCCACAAACTGGAGATGAGAAAGTGTTGGTAAATCATTGCCCCATTGCCACCCATGAATCAAGCCCTGAGAAACTCGAAGCTTAAGAAACTGGCCCAACCCCTCATCCATAATAATAAACAAATAGGGAGAAAGTGGGTCGCCTTGGCGAAGACCCCTGGTGGCACCAAAAAGCTCTGAAGGTTCTCCATTCACAATAACTGAAAAATAAGAAGTAACACAACTCATAACCCAACTCACCCAATTAGGACAAAATCCGAAGGCCAAAAGAATCTTCTGAAGAGAATGCCACTTAACTCTATCATAAGCCTTAGCCATGTCCAACTTAATGAACATAGATTTCTCCTTTGAAGTCGCCATAGAATGAATGACTTCCGAGGACACCACCACACCATCTAGAATTTGATAGCCAACCACCAAACCCCCTTGCTCCTCAAAAATTACAAGAGGAAGACACAGTTTTAGCCTCTCGACAATCAATTTAGTAATAATCTTGTATGCCACATTACAAAGAGCAATAGGCCTGAAGAATTCAAGCCTATCAACGCCTTCCTTTTTAGGAATGAGAACCCTAAAAGTAGCATTCAAGGCTCAAAGCATCTGTTTACTATGGAGAGATTCCTGAACAACCTCCAACAAATCCAGATTAATAATATCCCAAAATTCCTAGAAAAATTCAATGGGGAACCCATTAGGACCAGGAGCTTTACCCTTGTTCATTCCAAACACAACTTTCTCCACTTCAAACATAGAAATCGACTGAACAAGAGAATCATTCATCTCACTGGAAATCAAAGAAGGAATGCAAGCAAGGACCATGTTCTCATCAACCTCAACCAAAGTTGAATCTTCCATAAAAAGAGCAGAGTAAAACTGCCGAGCCTCTCTAGACAAAGCCTGTAGAGAAGAAATCTTAATACCCTCAGAATTAACAAGAGAAGAAATATAACTCTTATTGCAACGAGCCTGCATAGAATGATGGAAGAAGGCAGTATTCCTATCCCCTTCCTGAAGCTAATCAACCTGAGCCTTTTGTTTCCAAAAAACCTCCTCCCGAAGCTCCCACTCCTCCACATTTCTCATAGCCTAGGGTTCAACATTCCCAAGAGCATCGAAAAATCCCAAGTCTCAAATTTGGCGAGTAATCACATCAAGGAATTCCTGAGCTTCCCTTTTCTTAACTCGAAGGTTACCAAAACACAACTTGTTCCATCTCTTAAGATGATACTTAACATATTGCAGCTTCTTAACAAAAGAGAACATAGTAGTACCATAAGTAGGGGCCTCATCTCTCCACCACTAGGCAACAAGATCATGCATAGAAGAATCCTAAAGCCATATAAGCTGAAATTTAAAAGAAGGATTCTTTGGAATGGAAAATAATGAGGTTGAAAACTTAATTGGCCAATGATTAGAACCTCTCCAATCAAAAATTTCAAAGTAAATGACGAAGCAGCCACCCACCCAAAAATTGGAGACAAGAAATCTATCTAACCGTTCAAAGATCACATCCTACCCACGCTGTCGATTATTCCAAGTGAAAATCACATTAGACAATTTCACATCAAATAAAGCAAGAGAATCCACATTAACCCAAAAGAGATCAGAAGTAGGTCCAAGCCTAGCCAACCCCCTTCTTTTCTCCTCCAAACTCAACACAAAATTGAAATCACCAGCTAAGACCCAAGGTAGATATGGAACACATGATCAGACATACCTTAGATGAGCCCAAAGTTGAATTTTACCATGAATATCAATCAAAGCATAAACATTAGTAACTAAAATAGTCTCACCAGATTCCAAAACAGAAGCAACCATGGAGATAAAAGAATAGCTAGAGATCACCAAAGAGGAACTACCTTACATGGATCCCAAAAAAGAGCCAAATCACCATAGCTACCTTGAGAGCCAATACACTGAAATTGACCAGAAAACCAAATATGAGGAGCATGCTGAAGCATGATGTCAATAGAAAGCTTAGTCTCCTTAACAAAAAATAGGTCAGGCAAATGAACAACAACCAAATCATGTATAGCCTTTTGACAGGAGGTTCTATTCAACCCCCTAACATTCTAGGAAAGAATAATCATGGAGGAGGTTGGGAGAAGTGAGCCTCTATGGGCTTAATAGACCCAAATTCCACCAACAATTCCCTTGTAGATTTAATCTTCTCCATATCCTTCTTATGACCAACTTTAGAGGAATTATCAAAATGACCTTTCTTAAGGGGGCGTTGCTGCACACCTAGAGCTTGAGAGGACCCCCTTCCTTTACCTGAAGTTAAAGCTTCCTTAGCCAAATCCGCTAAGACAAATATCATCCTGCAACCCTTCGGAGTCCCTAGAATTTCCAAGCGCCACCTGCTCCTGCACTTGAGGCTAATCTCTAACAATAGTCGCTTGCTCTGGCATTGTATCAAAACCCATAGCATTAGCCCCAAAAGAAACCTCTATAGGAATCCCCTCCTCCAAGGCCAAATTATCCAAGACCTCAAAACAGTTAAAACTCGCCTCACTTTGCATATCCTTAAAGGATCGCTTTTGACCTTTCCCTTTAGCCCGAGACTTGACAAGAATAAAACCATCCTTATTAGGCACCCCATCTATCATAGGAGCTTTACCTCTACCCCCCTTCTCCATCCCTATCCCCAAAGGAGGAGGAGAAGAAACCCCAGCCGATTTGTTCACCTGAGGGCATTGGCGCTTTACGTGTCCATATTCATGACAAATTCGACATCGAAAAGGAAGAGACTCATAATCTAGCAGTTGAACCCTAGAAGAAAAGCCAAGGAAAATTTCCAAAGAATCCGACAAAGGGTTATTTAAATCAATCTCAACACAGATACGAGCATAAGAAAATACCTTTTTATCTAGAGTATGCTGAGCAATGGTAATTGGCTTCCCCAACAAAGTAGCAACTCGGTGCAAAATATCCTCCCTCCAAAACTCCAAAGGAAGTCGTGGCAGCCAAACCCAAATAGGAACACTTAAGGGCAGCGCTTCTGCAGAATTAAATACTCCATTCTAGGGCTTAATGACCAAACCAACATGATTGTAAAAATAGGGCCCTCCCTTAAATACTCGATTCCAATCCGAGATGCAAGAAAAATCAACCATGACGTAACCATTCGCAGCCACCAGAATTTCAAAATCTCCCTCAACTTGCCAGGTTCAACAGATCCAAGACTCCAATGCCGAGAGAAAGATACGAATTCCAAGGAACTTGCAAATCAAAACATGTTGGATCTAATAAGACATCTTCCATCACCGATTCAGGGGAAATTACCAAAACAGGACGATCTCTGGTTCATGAAAAACATCCTTCCACTTTTTGAATTTTAGAGCTCTCACCCACAAAAGAAGAACCTGACATCCGAGCAGGTGTGTCCAAAGCAAGACCCTGAGATGAAATTGCCCCAATGACCACCAAACTATTGGAAACCTCCGCCATTCCTCAACAACCCCTTACAACACTACCTACACCTGTAGCTCCTACACACTCACCTGATCCGTACCCCAAAAGACAACACCAAAAGATAGCAAAAGACAACAAAACACGCACACAACAAAACACCAAATGACAAAAAAACACGCACACAACAAAGAAAGCCCAGCACAAAAGGAACGTGTAGCTACAACACAGAGGCCCTAACTCACGCAGACACCACCCCTGCAGACCTCCATATCCTAAGTCATCAACTAAAGTACAAGCCACTTGTGATTGTATTCACATTTTTGGTAATATGCACATGCAAACTAATGATATTCTTTAGCTTATCCATGTCCACATTTAACTCCCCCTTTTCATGCACTTTCTATTATGAGAACTCTTATCAATCTTAAGTTGTATTTAGTAAATTTTATGACAACTAAGTGACAATTATAATTTTCTAAATTACATGTGACAAAAATGTAATTAAATATAACCATTAGATAAATCAAGATGGAGACACTTTTTTTGGACATATTTTTATCAACCGAACTCGTTAAATTTGCATAATCCACTATTGTCTGTCTATTAGCTTAACTTGTAAAATATAAATAATCCAATTGTTTTTGTTTATCAACCTGACTTGTAATCTTTAGATATGACAATGCTCTTTATTTATACACTTAAACTACAAAATATGGGTAATCCACTATTCTTCGTTAATTAAAAGCCATAGGTTTCCATAGAGCAATTTTTTTTGGATTGAACTATGTGCAATTTTTTACCACAAAATTTTGGATCATGCTCCATGATCCATCATCAAGATATTGTGTAGATAGAGAGAAGAAAATAAAATGAAGTAGAAGACTTGGACAAATTAATAAAAAGGTGAGGGGTTGGGAAGGTTGGGAAACATAAAACTTAAGAAAAAATAGGAAGGGAATCATAAAAAAAAAATTAAGAATACACAAAAAATTAAAAAATAAAATAAAATAAAATAAAAGTTAATAAATTGAGACTATAATATTAGACCTCTACTAATATAATAAAATCCACAATTAAATTATATTTTAAATCATATTGTCCAATAATGTAAATTAAAATGCCAAGATACTACTCATAGAATTGTAGTCTATAAAATATATACGTTAGACTTATAAAATTGGACAAAATTATAATTAATAGGCTATTAAAATAAATGGAACAAAAGAATGTTAGACAATAAAAACCGAACAAGACATAAATCAAATAACCAATAGTATATTAAATATGCAATAGACTAAGTAATCTAACAAATAAAGGAAAAAGGGAATAATAATAAAAAAGACATATACAATGAATTAAATAATAATATATACTATAATAGTCGTTTAAAATGCTAAGAAAAAAGAGAGAGAAACAAAAGAAGATAGGAAATAATGAAACCAAAAAGATAGAAGACAATTGAAATAATAGATGGTAACAATATTAAGGAAGGTTAAAAAGGATAATATGATTATTAAATTAGACTAAAATAATATGAATATGCAAAAAACAAAAAAATAATGAATAAAAATATTAGAGGTACTAAAATAATATGAATATGCAAAAAAATTAAAAAATAATGAATAAAAATATTAGAGGTGATCCAAGGATCAACAAGACTAAACAACAAGAGTAAACAACTATTAAGGGAGCTGAGTACTTTAAAATAGCTTAAAATAATATAAAAAACAATATAGAAAACCAAACCTATTAATAAGGACCGATCCTAAATGAAAACAAATAATAATAAGCATACTCAAAACCTAAAAAGAAAATAATATAATAATAGTGAAGAAAATTCTGAAATAACTCTTTAATTGCTAAAAATATTAAATAAAATGATTATAAAATATTAATATTACTAAAAGACATAAAGAATTCATAGACTATCCTAAAAAGAAAAAAATAGAAAAATAAGAAAGAAAAAAATTAAAGAGAAAAACTAAAGACTAATAAAATAAAATAGACCATCAAAGAAAAAAAAAAACTACAAAGAGAATGAAATTAAAAATAAAAGAAAAAGGAAAAAGAATCAAATTGACAAAATAATGAGAATTAAGACAAGTCTATTATATTAATAAGACCAATAAACTATATAAAACATATAATAATAATGATTAGAGAAACTCAAAAAATAAAAACACAATTAAAAATCAAAATAAGGAAAAAAATAATGTTAAAGAAAGAAAGAAAATTAAACAAAAAAAAATTAATAAAAAAGAAAAGAAAAAAGAAAGACTAAAATAAAACTAAAATAAATGTATTAACAATGTTGTATAATACATAGGATGCCCATACTTAGGCCCATAATTTAACCATCTCTTATATTTTCTCTCAACGACATACAAAAAATGTGCTCCCTAATCTCTCCATCCTCATGTTCACTAGTTGCTATTCAAGTTTTTCAAGGACTGGAGGTGGCCAAATCGAGGCTATATCAAAACTTCCGCTCAAGGTCCTCTACAAACAACTTATTTCTATTTGGCGTTGCAACCTCAACTGGCCAAAGTGGAACAAACTCAACTTGCTTATCTAGCAATCCAAAGTTGATATGCAATCCCAACTTATTGCTTGGAAGCTTCTGCATGCTAAACTCCCAGTGGGAACTCACCTCAAATTCCTTCGTCCACCTCCCTCTTGCTCATTCTATGGCCAGGTTGAAACCTTTAAACACTATTTTTGGTTCTGCTCTCACACCTACAAGTTGTGGAATGCACTCTTTGCTTCAATACCATCCCTATTTCATTTTCCTTGGTCAAGGAAATCTACTCTTCTTGGTTACTCGACTGCTCATAATTTGATATCTAATTCAAGTCAACTTATCATAATTAAAAATATTTGGAAGTTGTGTTTCCAAGCTGCTTTGTCTCGCTCCTTCTCGCCCTTGATATTGAATTGCAAGTTATTTATTCCAATTTGCATACCCTTGTGTTGAACATAGATTCTTACCTGGGAAAGAAGGGCTCTATTGGTGACGTTCTTCATCTTCAAGTGAAGTCTCTTTTGTCCCAATTCTGCTTACTCCTCAAGGTGCAACATGCTTGTACTAATAAGGTTGACTTGAATGCAGTGAATGCGAATGTTATATAGGGTGTGGTCAAACACTGAAGCAATGCATGCAACTAGTAGTGTGGACCAAAAAGCTTGTGCTTGTGGATATATGCTGGAGATGACATGCTTTAAGGAATTACATTGTTCATAAGTGCTTGCTTCTCTTTGTTGCTGGCACATTTGGATGAGGGATTAGTTTGTTGTGTTTTTTATGGTGTTGAACGCTCTATTTTGGAGCCAACACTCACTGTTTACTCATCTAGTTGTTGTTCTTTGTATTTCTACTCGAAATTGTTGTTGCTAACTTCATTTTGATTGTTTGTTCTGTTGCTATTGGGTGATCCCACAATATTGGTTTACAATTTTTGGGAGATCCTGATTTTTTGTTGAAATCACATATTTTTAGAAAATATAATGATTTAAGCCCTGAAAAGTTCCAATTAAAGGATTCCAATTGAAGAGGGTTTGATTTAAGGTGATCAAACCCCTTTGGATAGAACCCAGCTAGTTTTAAACCATACTTATAACAGAGTCTCCTTTACACCTATCAAAATGCTAATAAAACTTTCATTCAATTAAAAAACAAAACATCTATTTTTTCATCAATAAAACTGTTCTTCAGTTTTACAAAAACAAAACAAAACAATTGATTTTTCATCAAGAAAACCTTCCTTCAATTTAAAAAAAAATATTAAAAAATCAAAACCAATATTTCCTGACAAAATAGAGAGACATCAAGCGAGGTGAGGATTTTGTAGTCTTGAACATTTTTATGGACGTTAGGGTTTGTATAGAATAAAGCACAAGAACCGAATAGCCTACCCTCCTCTGATAGGAACTGAAACCAAAGCTGAAGGACTCATAAATGCAACTACTACTTATAAATGCATTGAAAGAGACAACCTCCTTATGTTTCTCACCGACAACCTTCCCATCAATAAGTTGCCCCATCTATTCTTCAAAGGAAACAAAGGACTGTACAAAATGTACTCCTATATTAATGTTTACAGACTACTACTAGTCCTTCCCTCATAAGAATGTTCCTACCACTCTCCCTAATTACCTACTTTTACTTTTTCATCCCCCTAAAATTGAAGTTGAAGTTGATAATGCAAGCAGGAGAAGGGTCTAATAATTGAGATAGTATTTCTACATTTTATGATTATTCTTTATTTTGTGTTTTTTAAGTTTTATTGTTTTCTGTTATAATTCTTATAAAAATGGTTGTTACTGTTCTTTTTTTACAGTTGTATGTCAAAATTTTCACTTTTTTTAATGTTATGCTGAGAATTACAGTTTTTGGTTTGTAATTATTGTTATGATTTTATTGTAACTGTTATTTGTACTTTATTTTCTGATTATTTATTTAAAAAAGAAAAAAGATGACAAATTATATGATGTCATATTCATACACCAACAAACATAATTTACTGTATAATTATCAATCCAATTTTTTTAGGAATCTTTTATTTATAACACATCAACAAAAATATGTTTATGTGACATCATATATAACAGTGTGAACATAAGATCTTAAATTTAAACCAAAAAATTATAAAAAACTTGCTATAAAAATTTAGAAAATAATTTAAAATTAAAATACATAGCTATAAACCCTTTCCCTTAATAAATGTAAATGCATATTATATAGTCTAAATTTTTATCTTACTCTAACTAATTTTTATTCTATTTCTCACAAAATTGTCTCATTACATATTCTAATTGACATCAACAAATTCACTAGAGCAATTCTGTCGAAAAATTCCAAAAATTCACAATAAGAAAATTCATGGTCATGACAATTTACGTGAATTTTCTTAGAACCATTCGAATTATGCTACCAAATATGTTCTGTATTGAAAAACTTTAAGTAACCCTAAGACTCATCCTTAGTATTTATGTATTGGTATTTGGTAAAGGCACTTTAATGCTCTTTGATATGCTTTGATTTGGAGATGAGGATAATGAATTGCACGTTGATCTGGATCATTTATTTATATTAAAGAAGGGGCTCAATATTATAGGAGGGGCCCATAGTATATTATAAGGGGGCCATGAAAGAGCTTTATTCAACCACCACCTACTTTATTTATAGGCTAATTTCAACGTCTATCCCTCCTTTACTTTCAACAGCAATTTTCGATAGAGTAGGAGGTACCCCAAGTTTATAACATCCTACATTTTCATGAAAGAATTGTCATGTCGCAAAAGGTGATGACATGGCTTAGCTTCATATTGGTTTCATTCAAGAATTTAAAATTATTGTTTGGGATTTCTAGATGATAATGAGGATTGTAAGATATGGACATATATCTTTAAGTTGTCACTTCAAAGTGTTAATAGAAATTTGAGCATACATGACCCTAATAACTATGTAATACAACTACCATCAAACTTTTACAAATCTTCTAATTGATAGCTACAAATCCACATAAATGGATTAGAACATCCCTTATTTATCACATGACAAAGTGCATTTTAAATATCCTTATTAAACATTTAATATGTCACATTATATAAAATATAAGTCATATTTTTAATATTTTCATTTCCACTAAATTATTACCACCATGTCATTTTAGGGTCTATGTTTATCGTAAACCTAATTTGAAAGATCGTTTTATGCCATTTCATTATCCTACAACCAAAACCCCCTCTCCAACAATGCCTTGACAATTTCCTCCATACAAAGGTGTCACATTCAATGCCTTTTCACAATGTCATCCATGCAAAGGAAATTTACCTATTGCTTCTAATTTCTTTGAACAACTATTAAAATCACACATGTAATCTCCTCCACTACAAACATGAAACATTTTTCATGACCACTACTCACAACTACACTCTTTCAAATTAAGAACCTCATTTGAATGCAACTATATATGCACCTATTTTTTCTTAATTTAGTTTTTAGCTTTATCTGATTATATGCATTCCACTATCAAATTATCCTTATTGACCAAAGGTATACTCTCCCCATTTGACCCATATCCCAATTTAGTTTTGTTGCAAGAGCAATGCAATATAAAACTTAGTGATCTAGAAGATTGAAAACCTAATGAATTGAATGTTCATGCTCCATAGAGAAAAAACAATAGAAAATGCCCATACCAAACTACACCCTTTATTTCCACTTTGAGTGTATATGGTTATTTTAATAAATCAATTTGAGACTTGATGGACACCAGAGCTTCTCCTAACCCTAAATACCCTCTTGCAATGATGGTATTAGTTGGATGATTAAAACAAATTATATTATCACATTGCTACTATTTTTGTTTATTATCTTTCTGGGCTTCTAGATTTGTACAAGTTTTTGTAAACATTGGTTTCCATGCTTCCCACAATGCCCTTTGTCATTGCTTAAAACACATTTTGAAAGGGCTTATTTCTATTGAAGGTCTTTTATCATGAATATTAGTTGTATTTGTGTGTTTATACAATATATATTGCCTCTACATATATAAGGTTTATTGCGGTTATTTGTCTTAAGAAATACTTTATCTCATTGAAACATATATCCAAATAGAAGAGATGGATCATGTGAACATCCAAGATATTGATGTTGGAGATCAAGTGCTTAACAATTCACACAAATTCAAGGGCATTGTATGTTTGCATTGCACGTCTTATTGTTGACATGTTGTTCTTATAGTTGTTGTATCTTAAGTTTTTTGTTGTTTTTTGATGCTCTAATGAATATTACAACCTTTTATTTGTAGTTATTGTTATGATTTTATTGTAACTATTATTTGTACAATTTATTTTATGTTTCAGTCATTTAAAAAAGAAAAACATGACAAATTAAATAATGTCATATCAATATATTAGCATACACAACTTAATACAAAATTATCAAACTAAACTTATTAAAAAATATTTCATAACAATACAACAAACATGTATTTATATAATATCATATATAATGATATAAACATAAAATATTAACATTAAATAAAAAAAGTTATCAAACAAATTATTGTAAAAATTTAAAAATAACTTTAAATCCCTTTATATCAATGAAAGTAAATTATATAATATAAATTTTTATCTCCCCTTGCTAATTTTTAATATACCCCTCGAAAAATTCTCATTAAATATGCTAATTATGCTACCAAATATATTCCGTACTCAAAACAAGCTTACATCTGTATTAGTACTTTTTATATTAAATAACCCTGAGCATCATCCTTAATTTTTGTGTACTGGTATTTGGTAAAGGCATGTTTAAATGCTCCCTGAGATGCTTCGAATTGGATATTAGGGTAATGATTTGCACGTTGATATGGATCCATTTATTTATATTTATATTATAGGAGGGGCCAATGGTATATTATAAGGGGGCCATGAAAGAGCTTTATTGAACTACCTCTTTATTTGTAGGGTACTTTCAACGTCTATCCCTTTTCAATATACAGTGGAGAATTTTCCATAGAGTAGGAGGTACCCGAAGTTTATAACGTCCTACATTTTCAAGGAAGAATTGACATGTCACAAAAGGGAATGAGATGGACTTAGGTGCATATTATTAGGGAAAAGCTTAAAAAAATAGCATTAAATGAAGTATTTTATCTAATCGGTTCATTGCTTAAGTTATATTCACACTAGTTATTTAAATTTATTTAGGGTATACATAGGATAATTATCATTTTATGTTTCAAGTCATAAAATTAAGACACATGCCATAATCTTATACAATTCTATGTCTCATCTTGGTATATATAACCAAGGGGTTCCTTTTGTATTCTAAGTCTGCATCGTTGTAATATATCATTTGCATCTTTTGATATAATAACTTTATTCTCTCATATTTGATCTCTCTTGTTCTTTCATTGAAGCTCCTAGATCTTGGATGGCTACATCTTCAACCAAATCTTGCATGGTATAGAGCATTCTATACCAATTTTTTGGGCTTCTAAGTAGTAACAAGAATTGTAAGATGAGTCATTTTATGGGCATAGGTCCTTAAGTGGTCATTCCAAAGTACTCTAGTGGGAACTTGAGCATACATGACCCTAATAACCACGCATTACAACCACCAATTAAATTTCACAAATCATCTAATTGGCAGTTACAAATCCACATAAATGGACTAGAACATCCCTTGTTTATCACATGACAAATTTTATTTTAAATATCCTTATTAGAAGTTTAATATGTCACATTATATAAAAATTTGTCATATTTTATATATGTTTCATGTCCACTAAATTATTTCCATCATGTCATTTCAAGGTCTATGTTTACTCTAAACCTAATTTGGAAGATCGTTTTTATGTCATTTCATTCTCCTACAACCAAAACCCCCTCTCCATCAATGTTTTAATAGTTTCTTCCATGGAAAGTTGTCTCCTTCAACACCTTTACAATATTTTCCATGCAAAGGAAAATTACCTATTTCTTAGAATTCTTTTAAACACCTCTTAAATAACATATGCAATCTCCTCCACTATAGACGTGGAACATTTTTCATGACCACTACTCACAAATATAGTCTCTTTCAAATTAACAACCTCATTTGAATGCAACTATATACCTACACCTATTTTGTTGATTTTATTTTCTAGATTCTTGTGATTATATTCCTTCTGAATGAGTCAAGACCTTTGACCTCTTGTAAGCATTCTACTATTGAATCACCCCTGTTGACCAAAGGTATACTCTCCCCATTCAACCCATATCCCAATTTAGTTTTGTTGCAAGAGGTATACTCTCCTGGCCAACCTCTCTACCTTGCCAGTTTTCAACTATCAAGCTATCCTTGATGCAATTCCTCCATTCTTCCTTTAACCCTTAATCCTTCCTAAAGGTTAATCTTTCCACAACATTCAATTTGATTCTTGCAGGGGTGGAGAAGTGTCCTAAAAGGCCTCAAAATGTCCTCCTAGGGTTTTGAAAGTTCACCCAAGACTTCTTCTTTTCATCGCTCTCACCCAACTTACACCTAGGGTTTGAAAGGCTAGTAGCCTTGAGCCCCAATTAGGCCTGTCAACAGAGTCAAACTGCACTTTTCTTCTAAACCCACCAAAGGGCCAAGGTACTTTGCTTAGGGATTGTGTTTCTCATGCCTACACCTTCAAGATTTCTAGGGTTTTAGCCCTGTACAGGCCGTACTCTGTCCATATACAAAAATGGTCAAGAACCCTAGGGTTTTAAGCTGCTCAAAGTTGTTCTTAGACTGTCAAAAAGTTCTCCTACTAAATGGATTGATAAACCCTCTTCCTGATCACCATGCATAGTCAGGACCTCCCACTAAATTCTCCAAAAAGAATCTCTCCAAGATCTCGTTTCCCCTGCAAGTTATGGATCTTTTTCTCCAAGTCTGCCCCAACCGGACCTGCACTGGCTCGCCTAGGGCATCTTTTTGCTAGCATCTCCTGCACTCAACCAAAACCTACTAACTACCATATTTACAATGAAGGAGCCTAAACACTAATCCCAAAGGGCGGTACAAATTGTACGCTGGGGAAGTGCTCTAGAGCTCCATTCTTTCAAAACTGCTTGTTACAGGCCAAAAAAAGACAGTGAACTAACTATTTACAAAATAAAAGATGAAAACAGTCTACAAAGGTAAATGAATAGCACACCAAGCTTGTATAATGTGAACACTACATACTACAAACATAATGACAGTGAATTTATTCCATTAAAACTCAAGATGAACGCAAAGAACAGAAAAACTCTCTTTTGAACGCTATTTTTCTTCAATTTACAAAAATGTCACTCAACAATAATACCTCTAACCCTACCTCAGGGTCGATTCATGCCTTAAATAGGATTCCAAGGTAGTTGAGCTTGATGGGTCGAGCCTTTAAGATGACCTAGATCAAACATTATAAAACCCACTATGTTTTGCAAACTTTGGCAACTTTTTCCCATTCAGCAAAATGAGCCTCTAAACGTTTAGAACTCTTGAAATCATCTTTCCCAAAGACCAAAAAACACCTTAAGCTCAACACAAAATGGTCTATAAGACCTTATGAAAGCAAAAACAAAATTTAACCCCCTAGGTTTCTTCTTTACCTAGGAAATTGCCAGTTGTTCCATAGGTGCTCCTGCACCAATATGACACCAAACTACACCCCCAAGCTCCACTTTGAGAATATATGATCCATTTAATAAATCAATTTGGGACTTGATGGATACCAAAGTTTCTCCTACCCCTAAACACCCTCTTGTAATGATGGTATTAATTGAATGATCAAAACTAACCTAGATTATCTCATTGCTCCTATTTTTGTTTATTATCTTTTTTGGATTCCAGATTTGTGAAAGTTTTTGTAGGCAATGGTTCATGCTTCCCACAATACAAAATTCTATTGCTTAAAACACATTTTGAGAGGGTTTATTTCTATTTAAGTTCTTTTATCATAAATATTAGTTGTATACATGTTTATACAATGTATATTGTCACAACATATATAAGTTTTATTGTGGTTATTTGTCTTAAGGAATACTTTTCCTCATTGAAATATATATCCAAATAGAAGATGGATAAGGTAAATTCAATCTATTGATGTTGTAAATCAAGTGCTTAAAATTTTACACAAATTCAAGGGCATGTTATGTGAAATAAGGGAAATAGGGTGTTCCCACCTTTTAGTAGATGGACAACTTAGGGGACCCTATTTCACTCTAGTTCATTCAAGGAAACCCTAGAGATCTCAATTTAATGGTTCAATTGAGAGAAGGGGTTGCTATAAGGTCTCCTTGGGTGTGATTAAAGACAAAGGGGGGTTCACCACTAAGAAAAGGCTTAGAAAGAAGGAAATGCAAATGATATGCAAATCTAGCTAAGTAACCTAGAAAATTAAACTCAAAATCTAAATAATAAATTGAGAATGAACAAAAGTGCACCTGGAAAACTGGAGATTCCTAAAATAAGGTTTACAATCCCAAAATTATGACTTTTGATGCACACTGGGAATCATACGCCGGGCTAGGCGATTTAGTCCCAGTTTAGGGTTTTAGGTTGAATCCATAATCTGCAACTGCTAAACTAGGATCTATAGAAAAAGTTTGAAAAAAGGTATACTGGACTTATACACCCAAGGTGGCAATTTAACCCAGTATCAGGTTTTGTCCAAAATTTTGGTATCCTCTAGTGATCTTCTGTAGCTCCTCTCCTGTTTGATCTCCGAGTCTAAAACTCTAAATTCAACCTATAGGCTACTTTCTGTGAAGATGCCAACTTCTTGAAAACTTTTAATACTTTCTTCAATCTTGCAACTTATTAGTCTTCAAAATATCTTCAAGCCTCAAAACACCTAGATTTGCAATCACACATGTAGAGGAAAAAATAATAATTTGTTAGTGGATAGGGGTTTGCCTTGGTTAAACCTCGTTTTGGTAATCAAACCTTGAAATGAAATTAAATAGAATGAAGGAATGATGAATGAACAAATATGCTATGTTGAAACTCACCAAACCCTTGAAACAAAGGCTGCAATATTGTATGAAATGGCTAGCATGAATGCAGATCTTGACTCTTGATTGTTGATATGAATCTTGACTTGAATGCTTGCTTGAATCATGAAAACCTACATCACAAATGTTAGCTAAAAAAAAAACATGATGCATGATGACTTTTACATGATAATTGAATCTTGAATATAGCTCCAAAATGCTTGATAATCAGCTCTTAATGCTCTTGTGAACTCTTGTGAAAGTTCTCTTAATTGCTTATGAAGTTCTAGGATGTTTGACTCAAAATTGCTAGGTGAAACTAAGTGAAATAGCCTTGTATTTATACTTGTTTATGCCAAATTTCCCGAAATTACAATGCTACAAGCCGACATCATATCTAGGAGAATAAAATCCCGCCAAGAATTGAATTCAAAATAGGTCCAAGATAAAGCGAGAATCATATGCCAGTTCGGGCATATGAGTCCCAGTAGCCTATGCTTGGGACACAACTTTCGAGAAATGTTAAGTTCTATACCAAATTCAGGATCAAGCCCCAAAAATTAAGTGGGACCCATATGCCCAAGGTGGCGTATGAGTCCCAGATCACTAGATTTGGAACACACAATCCAAAACATGAATTATGATTGGTCATTTATTAAATGTCAGGATTATCCTCAAAGAAATGCATTAAATAAGGGTTGTGGATGCAAAATAGGATCAAACAAGACATAAAGAAGCCTAATTTTAGCAGGGAGGGTCTAAACAAGTGTGAAAATGTAGAGGGACACATTTTTCTATGCTACATTATGTATGCATTTCATATTTGTGTTAGTCATACTTAAATAGAAAATCAATTTTTGGTTCAAAAGTTTATTTGGACGTATATGCATCAATATGTTTATTGGTTAGGAATTCTTGTAACCTAAAGAATAAGAAAGATAATTTTAGGTTTTATTTAAATGAAGATAGTTTGCTCTCAAAGCTCGTGGTATGTAAGTAAAATGGAAGGCAATGTGAGTTGATGGTTTTTTGGATAGTGATCAAACTATTTTTTTTGTAATGCATGAGAAAGACTCCTTTTGGTTTGCAAATTATACTATTTCTCCACCTAAATCATAAAACAATTGTATATACTATTTTTCATACTATGGCATTCCAATAATAGTAACAATAGCATATTTTTGCAACAAAATCGTAAGAACATTACATTATATTTTTTCATTTATATCATTCTAGTAGTAGTAAAAGCAACATGTGGAGAGAGAAGAGTGGAGATGAATACATTATGTTGTATTCTCTAGGTAGATGCTAACATTGTGTAGATAGAGTGTCATATTTATTGTTAACCAATCACATAAATATCATATGAGATTATGGTATTTTAAGACCTTGAACAATGTGAATACATTTAATGAAGTCATCAAATGTGAATATGCTAATAAAATATATTTGATTCCATCACAGAGAAAACAATATCAATTTCTTTCTAGTAATGTTCAACCTTTAAGAGTTGAAGAAACTGATTGAACACAAAGAGTTTCATTTTAATGATAATAGACCATTCCCAAATTAGTGAAGATGGTGGAATTTGTAGTATGATTGAACAATGTGAAAATACAAAGAAGTCATTAACTGGTATAATACATGAAGAGATTTGGTACCATTGATGTAGAAAATAACATAAATTCAATCATGATAATGATCAACCTTTATTATTTATAGTACCTAGTGAGTCACATCACTCCACACAAGAGGTTAGACTTACGTTGATATATCATATTAAGATTATAGAGGATAGTGTTGTTTTCAAAGTGGTCAAACAATGTGAAGATGAAAGAAAGCTATCAAATGTAAATGCATTAAAATAAGAAGAGACTTAGATTGATTGATGGAGAAAACAATAAGGCAATGTCACTTAACCAAGTGGTTTAAGAAACTTTTTAGGCTAGTGAAGAATGATATATAAATTTGTAAACACTTAGTAAAAACCAAGTTACAAAATTTTAGGGTCAACTCTCACCTAAAAATATAAAATAGTTTCATATTGGATGAATATGTATCACCTATGTAGGATATATGTTAACTCAACATTTCAAACTCTAAAAAATATCAATTGGAATGATGGCTTCTCATGGAGAACTATTTTTTTAATTAATTATTAATTATAGTTCCATTTGATTAGTGTCTTAGTGCTTCATTGTAATCCAAAAAAATATATTAATTTCCTTTTTATTTTTTTCTTAATTAAGCTAGGTACTTTGTATGTAGAATTCAAAAATAAAGAATTTGGGTTTTCTAGTTGTTCCCTTGGTTATTGCATTTTTCCTTTGTCATTTTATTTTGAAATCTCAATAATTTTAAACTTGTAAATTGGTTGTATCCTCTCTAATGTAAATTTATGAAAAAATGAATAAAAATAAGAAGAAAAGGAGTTATTGAATTCATATTTTCTTGATAATATTGGAGGCAAGGCAATGAATTTGCATATGTAATTTAAGTGTCATACATCCCTTCTCAACTCATTTCTGAGGCTTGGCTTAGTATTGATAATATGGAAATATTTATTAAGGATTTGGATAATCATTTCAAGATTTTCCTTGGGCTCATGTATTTTGTTGCTATTAATTGGAATATTTCTCCAGTCGTCATAAACTGCTTTCTATTCCTCGCAAACAACATTTTTTCTATCTGCAAGTTTGGAGATAGTAGTTTTATTTTTATGAAAGTTGGACAGATTAGGTGTGGTAAGAAGAAGGGTGCCAACTTGAAAAAGGGTCTAAAAAATCTTCACACGACTAAAATGGGAGGTCCGTGGAAGCACACGAAATTGCTCAATTGTGATGCCCTTAAACAAAATGCTAATCTATGGAGAATGTTTAGAGTTGTCGATATGGATTTCTTCTTTGAAGCAATGCATGGATACAATGAGAAGCTAACCTCAAAGTTCACTAACACTTGGAAGAAAGGTCATGTGGCCAAAGGTGTAGTGAAGTTCGAAGTGATGACTTAGTTAATTGTCGAAGCCACTGGATTGGCTAATGAAGATAGAAAGGTGGTGAAAAAATCAGCGATGAATATCAAGGCTTTGTGGAGAAATTATTACATGAAGGGGAGGTGTTGACAAGGTTCCATAATGTCTATGCTCGACTCGACCTTCCTCCACCTTTCACCATGGTCAATATGTTTGATATGCATTATTTTACCTTAGAAAGAAGGTATATGATAGTGCATGCCTATCATTTCCCCATATTTAACCATATTAGGCATAATGATAGGATAAATCTATCTTTTTATCTACTTCCTTCCCTGCAACAGAATATAGAGAATGGTGCCTTGCTAATAATGGCTTTGTATAAGTTTGTCCTAGCTAATAATCCTCATGGTAATGATTAATCCCTTCATCATTAGGCAGGATGATCCTCCCATAAATGATGATGAGGATGATGTTATTCCTATGGATAATGAGCAACCCATCCTCAGGAATAACCCTAGGCTCCCTACTCCTAGGTTTGAACTAGGGGAGGGAAGCCCCTTAACTACTGCTAAAAACCCTACTCCCTATTCCAAAATTTCTACCTCTAAAACCAAGCTTGTCCTTGAGGATAAATCCCTTGAGTTGGAATTGCTTAAATCCACTCCAGAGAAAAGAAATCATTCCCCTCTTTTATTGGAACCCCTTAAAACAAAAAAGCTGAACAAAAACTAGCTAAGCAATATATAGAAATAGGGTAATGTCATCACCATTTATTAAGATTCTAAATGTCTTCAAAAGGAGGAGTTAGAAGAGGGGCTATGGGTACTCTTAGAGGAGGTTGAAGATCAATGAGACTAGAAAAGGTGGCCTCGTCTAACAAAAAAGAAAAAGGAAAAAATAAAGGTATAGTGGAAGAGGAAGAGGAGTCGCTTAGTGTTGAAGAAATTGAACCTCAAGTGGAAGAGGAAAGTGAGGGAATGGAAAGTGAGAACATTGAAAATGAGATGGAGGAAGAGGAGGAAAACAAGGAGGAGGAAGTGTAGGTGGGGAGGAGGCTCTTGAGGCAGTTCGGATGGCTTCCCGTGATGATGAAGTCAATGCCCCTGCTGTTACTACTTCTAGAGGTACTAACTAAAACCTCAGAAATAGGGTTCCACCTTTTGGGAGATGGAACTAAAGGGAGATTAGGGTTCCTCCTATTTCACTCAAGTTTCATTAAAGGAAACCAAGATCCCTCAACCAATTGGCTTGATTGAGGGATGGACTTGGGGATTAGGCAATTAGGATGGTTTCCTTGGGTGAGACTAAAGATAAAAGGGGGTTCACTACCAAGCAAAGGCTTGGAAAGAAGAAGACAAATGCAATGTGCAAATCTAACTATGTAACCTAGAGTATGAAATTGAAAATCAGAATAATGAACTGCGAATGAAAAGAGGGGCACCTGGAAAACTAGAGAAGCTTGAAACAATGATTTCACTCTCAAAAATTTGAATTTTAATGTACATTGGGACTCATACGCTAGTAGGGGAAATTTAGTCCCAGTTTAGGGTTTTAGGTTGAAACTAAAATTTACAACTAGTAAACCAAGATCTACAGATTTTTTTTGAAATGTAGTATATTGGGACTCATACACCACAAGTGGTGATTTAATCCTAGTATTAGGGTTGATCTAAAATTGTGAAATCCTCTAGTGATCTTTTGTAGCTTCTCTCCCTTCCAATCTTTGAGTTTGAAACACTAAATTAGGGCTTGTAGATGACTTTATGTGATTTTGCAATGTAGATGAAAAAATTGAAAACCTTCTCCTATCTTGCTCTTTAATGGATATTCAACCTAAATTTGCAAATCACACATCAAAGAGAGGGATTTTTTTTGTTGTTAGTAGATAGGGGTTTGCCTTGGTCAAACCCTGTTCTGGTAATAAAACCTTGAAATGAAATCAAATAGAATGAAGGAATGATGAATGAACAATATGTAATGTTGCAACTCACCAACCCCTTGGAACAAAGGCTATAAACTTGTACGAAATGGCTAACATGAATGTAGATCTTGACTCTTGGTTGTATGTTATAGATCTTGATTTGAATGCTTGCTTGAATCATAAGAACCTACATCACAAATGTTAGCTCAAAAACAAACATTATGCTTGAATCTTGAAAGTAGCTCTAAAATGCTTGATAATCAGCTTTTGAATGCTCTTGATCTCATAAACTTGCTAGAATATTTGCTCATAAAATTTGCTAGGAGAAAATATGTGAAATAACCTTGTATTTATACTTGTTTATGCCAAATTTCCTGAAATTACAATACTACAAGCCAACATTAGATCTAGGAAAATAAAATTCCACCAAGAATTTGAATTTTAAATAGGTACAAGCTAAGCGAGACTCATACGCCAGTTGGGGCATATGAGTCCTAGTACGTTAAGCTTGGGACACAAATTTCAAGAAAGGTTAAGTTTAATGCCAAATTCAGGTTTAAGCCTCGAAACTTAAGTGGGACCCCATATGCCCAAGGTGGCGTATGAGTCCCAAATCACTAAATCTGGGCCATACAAACCAAAAACATTAAATTATGATTGGTTATTGATATGTGTCAGGATTATCCTCAAAAAGATGCATTAAATAAGGCTTGTGGATGCAAAATAGGACCAAATAAGGCACAAAGAAGCCCAATTTTAGTAGGGAGGGCCTAAACACGTGTGAAAATGTAGAGGGATACATTTTTCTACACTACACTAACATTGAGTTTTTGAAAAGAATAATTACTTTCTTGTAGTTATAGGTGGAGGATATGGAAAAAACCATTATCACCCTCATGAAGGTTACGAATGGTCTGATGCACAAAGCTATGGTTGGAGCGATGTCTAGCCAATCCAAGATCAGGAAACAACTCAAGAAGGTTGGCAAGTAGGAAGAGTTTAAGGACCTATCTACTAAAGGTACCCCTGATTGGAGAGAATTTGTCTCATGGATTGGGGACAATTGGGAGTTAATTGCTATTTCCAAATAATGGCTCCATGTGTTGTGGCTCTAGTATTTTGTTGTTTTGGCTCTTGGGATCTCTAGTTTAATGGTTATCTTTTTACTCTGGTGTTTCTAGATGTTAATCTCAGACTCTTATTTTTTGATCGCTAAGTATGGTTTTGATGCTTGCATGCCCCTAGTCAGGTTAGTCTTATGCTAGCTTACTATGTTTTTTATTATACTATGAATGGTCATATGGCTGCTAAAACATTGGTTTAACGATTATGACGTACATGCCTTCTTATGGTTTCTAAACAGTAATTAGTCTAGTTTATTGTTTTTGTTGGTTTGGGTGTTGTTGTTTCCTATCCTCTCTCTCTTTGTTGTTTTAGCTCTTTTTATATTTGGTGGGATCGGGTCCCTTTCCCTACTAATATAATCAAAAACATATATTTTTGGACTAACTCCTTTAATGTTGTTAAGTAATGATTTTAATCCTTTTTATAAAAGAAAACAAATCAAAGCACATTCTTAATTTTTATTCTATGGTATATTTTCTTGCATAATATTTAAATCAAAAATTAATTTTTGAGTGATTTTTGTAGCATTTAATGAAAATCCAAACAAAAGCCTAGATGTAAATGACTATTGAATATTATAGAAGCTAGATACAAATATACAAATAATGTAGAATGTAAATATTAGCCAAAATCAAATATAAAAAATATGAAGAAATTAATGTGAAATTACTTATTCAATAGAAGAGCTACAAATATAGCCTCAACATTCCAAATTTGACAAGGATGAGGAAGAGGCATCAAACCAAAAAATAGGGAAATTCCTTAATTAGGTTTCCAAATCTAAGAGGAAAGGGAAAAAAGCAATCCATGAAAGAAGGAAATGATATTTACTCAATTATCATATCCTACCTAAATAATAAAAATAAATTACTTAAGTAAAATTAAATAATAAGGTGCAATTAAATAATTATACCAACACCCCATTAAGTGAAAACTTAGAAGAAATGTGAAATATGAAATGGGTCCCAACAATTAAGGTTGATAATGTACCCATGTACAATGATATATGTCTCCCAAAAGATGAGAATATGGAGAAACTCAATCCCAAGGATAAAATAATGAATGGATCTAGAAGTTGCTTATGTACTTCAATATTGATGTTGAACTATGATTGCAATTGATCCATAGGAGAAAGTATCATGAAGTTTCAAGAACATTAACTATAATTAATGACTCAAATTGAGATGTGATCTTACGTGAATTAGATACAAGATTTAGGATCATTTTCCATAGGCCCTCAATTTGGCATGTCAACCAATGTGAATCAAGATGTGTCAAGTCACAAGTAAGATGTGGTGAAGATATAACTAGAAGATCTAGATAAAACTCTTGTGAGAGATTTCATTAATATGGATGCAATATTACAATGCATTTCATTCAAGTACACTCTTATCCCTTATTATGTCATGTTGTGAACATGAATCTCTAGAAGCCCATTCATGAAGCCCTTGGGATGAAAATGTATTATAGTTCATGATTGCAAAATACCCATGTATGAGCCCCCTAAAAGATAAGTACAAGATATGATATCACTTTATAAATTGAGTGCATTTGTATAAATAAGCCCCTATCAAATAAATCAATTATGATACCTCCCCAATAAATTTGGATGATGGCACTTTATACATGGTGCAATTATAGTTGTCACTTGCTAAAATAATGAAGTGGTATTGATCTTAGTATATTAAAAATACCAAAAGTAGGCCACAAAGTTGAACTATAATTTTTGATGCATAATGGGATAAATAAAACTACACCAATAAAAATTACACATAAAATTATGTACTTTCAAAAAAATTGTGCCCAAAAATGATAATGTATGAGCTTAAATAAAGCCCTGAAAGTTCCCAAAATAAGAAATACTTAGCATCAACTATGAAAATCTATTTTTTTGAAAAAATAAAACATCAAAATTAGGAACTACTTACACCAATACAAAGCTCATGAAAAATTAGCCCATATCAAAACCAAGTTCTTGAAAAAAAGAAAAAAAAGAGAGAGAAAGAACATAGCCTCTAAAGTTTTGCACCAAGAATTAAAATTGAATTGGAGAGGGCTTAGGTTTGGAGGATAGAGGATATTGATGTCAAAAGAATATTCCAAGATACCTCTAGAATATTCCTTAAAATTTTATTTAGTTAGTCATGAAACCACCTACATAGAATAAAACCATTTATTGCAAACACAAAAACCCTTAATCACTTTCATAAAATCACTTACTGAGAAAAATGGCAATTTCTAGGTGGTTTGGTTATTGGGGTAGCTCCCTAGGGAGGTTCCAACAAGATTGATGGTGGATGATTGGTGATGTGGAAAACACTCATTGAAGCTTCTAGAAAATTGCATAACTTGTTGTGTAGTATCTCTTTGATTTTTTTGGATATTTGCACACTATATAGACTATATGGCCCATCATATGATCAAGAAGTAATTTTTATTTCAAAATTTTATTAGCACCAAACCTATTAATTTTTTTATATGAATATAACATTTTTTGGGCCTTTTAGATGTAATGGAATGGTATGTTTAGTCTTAATATATTGTAGAAACAAGCCGTATGCTAGATTCGATGATTAAACCCTTTGAAATTGAGCTTCCTAATCTATGATTTTCATGAAATGAAAGCCAATATTGACTTTATTAAGCCTTATTAATGTTTTGGTGAACTCATATTTGATCCATAAAGCTCCAAAACTCCTTCTATATAAATAAAAGAGAGAAACCCCCTTACAAAATGATATACTTACTCTCCTTTTAAGCTTTAGATTGAGCATTTATTTCTCAAAGGACACAAATTAGATGATGTAGGGTACTCCCCTTATAGATACAAACTCACAAAAGCACATTGGTTTGCATAGAAAGTTATGAAAGAGATTATATTGTTTAGAGATTGAAATACATATTGCAGTCTTACATGCCATCTTATGAGCTTCTTATTACAATCATCTGCAAATCTTCTAATTTGGAACAAATTTACCTACAACCAATTCCCACAAGTCTAGCCTTGTTGGTCCTTCTTTCTTGTTCTAGATGACTCTCTCTTCTTTCCAACTTAGCACCTCTCTTGTTGTCTTCATGATGGGTTTATATATATCTTCTCTCTGTCATCACCATCAAGATTTCTCCTTCATGTCGGCCATCTAGGGTTTTCCCTATAATCTGTTTGTCATTTAATTCTTTCAACCACTTTGTCTTAGTACCACTACAATCACCAACTAGAATGGTTTCCTCATTGTCTAATCTATCTTCTCACACATGCCATTGTCCACCATCGTCACGCCTTACTATGAATCACCGTTATCACACTATTGAGATGAGATAATTTCCTGTCACCTCGATATTAATCTCTCTCGCCGATGGCTATCCTCATTACCATTTGTAATTCACAACAAGGCTGAAAATTACCAATCATCCTATCACCATTTTCCAATTGTCCATACACACCATTGAATTCCATCTTCGTCACCTTCTTGTCGGTCCCACAATGGTCATCATGTCTTCATTGTCATATTCTCTTCCATTTGTCGCCTTGTCAAGGGGACACCAAATCCTTTCTCTCTGACAAAAGCAAGTCTTCCCAAAATGAAGTCCCTTAACATCATTACATCATCGCTGTGTTGAGGGGATGGGGTCTCATGTAACCTACCACCACGATACATCTTATCGCACCATCGAAGGGACTCCCAAACATCTCCCTCTGATAACACAAGGTCACCTCATTGCTTCATACTAGTATGTTTAATAGTTTGTTGGGGTATCGAGGGGACACTGAATGTCATCCTGTCGATATGAGATCCTCACTGTAATGAGAGTTCCACACACCTGATCATGTTGCCACTAACACCATCAGCATGATGAAGGGACAAGAGATAAGGTCCCATTGAGACTACTCTATCACACTGAAACCTCGTTGTTACTACCTTATTTCTCTGTCGGAGGGACTTGTCAACTTATCCTATAGATATATGCATCTCCATTCGATGAGAAATTTTACAACCATTCACCACTGCCAACACCTTCCATTATTGCCATGTTGGAGAGACAAGAAACCATGTCTCTTCGAAATTCTCCTATTCCACTGATGAACCAATGTTGGGGGTTAGAATTCGCTCATCCCTCATATTGTATATCATCTTTCGAGTAAAGCATAAGCTCTACCTTCAACTCACAAAGCCCAAAATTCATCCTTGCCAACTTTTATTCTTTTCGGGTGTCAGAGTACCACCATGCTTCATACATTCCTTGAAAATCATGTAAGCCTTAACACTAAGTGTCGATGTCACCCATTCATATCATAGAGTAAGCCACCAGACCAACCTGATCTGAAAATGACTAACTTTTTTTTCATTCCTTCTTTGGAATGCGATAAGCTATAAGCCTGAGACTTGAAGCCCAAAATTCTGCATATCTTCAAGACATAACTTTGTTCTCCTACTTAGTAAAATTTGGCCAATTTAACCCTTATTCCAAAAGAAACAATACAGATTGATGCAAGATCACTCTTTGCCCTAGATGCTCTTGAATCAGACACACAAAGTAGGAAGAAATGTTTCATGAGTATGAATCATGAACATTTATGGATTTAATTCTCATTCAAAATCCATCTTTTTGCCTTATTCACTTGAACCTTAATTCTCAACTATCCATGTAACTTAATGTTTCTTCCATCTTTCATTTTCCCTCTATTTCTCCCTCTTTTCACATAATTCATCTCCCACTAGCATACATTTTGAAAATTTGAAAAGTCATAACCATCAATTTCTTCTTCAGAAGAAGAATAATGAGTTCCATGCATTACCTCATTCTCTATTACTACTGCAACCATTGGTTTAGCCTCACTCTTGGGTACAACACTATACTCTTCCCTCTTTATACCCTTTAAAAGACATTTTCCAGTTACAATCACTTCCTCTTTTTCATTCACATCAATGTTATCTATATAATCAAAGGAATCATCCTTTTCCTCCTGCAACAAACCAGTAGTCAATCCAATTCCCTTATCACATAAGAAGTCATCAATTGATGTCTAGGCAAGATCACCATTCAATCCAACATTCTTCCCTTCAATTCCTTCCTTATTTTTAGTTGTAGTACTTTCATCCAAAAAGATAATTTTTTCTACAACATCTTCTTCTACATTAGTCTTATCATACTTAGACATATCATTTTCAACAAAACTAAAATAGGAATCAAAATTTACCTCTCTTTTCCATCAGAATCTTCACTATACCTGTCTTGGGTGTAGTCCATACTCCTGCAACTTCATCACTCTCACAACATTCATCAAGATCGAGATCTACCCGAGTCTTCTCCTCTGCTGCAGATTCAATCTTGTCTTCAACATGATATGTCACTGTTGGTATGCTCTTAGAAGGACATATTGTTGTTACACACTTCACCTCTTGTTCCTTGATTGCAACACCCTCAAGTTTATCTATTGCTGCAACGACTTTTCCCATTGCTACATGTTGATCCTCATTAGAACATATACCAAAATATGGGTGAACCTCATCACCTTCAGTTGCAACTTTCATTACTGTAATTCTCCCTTCATTCTCACTCTTCATGTCATTCCAACAAAAACCAAATTTGGTCCTAACCTCACCAAAATCTGAAAAACTTTTAACCTTCTCATTCCTAACCATTTCATGCAAACTAGAATCTTTTATGAATTTACAAGATGCAATTTGTACCTTTTCTTCAAGGTCCTCCATTTCCCTCCATTTTTCTATGGTTGCTACCACCTCTGTATCTTCATCCTTCATGTATTCCAATAGACATCCTTCTTTAGGTTCCTCAACTTGCTCACACTCATCCTCGGTGTCACATGCATGACACTCTTTTGCAACCTCTTTCTGTCCTACAATCAAAACATCATTAGAAGGATAATCAAAATTACCTTAAGCTCTTGTCTTCTTTTGTTTCCACCCTCTTATATTTTCCTCCAATTCATTTAGTTGTTTCAGTATCCTTATCAGTTCTCTTTCTCTTATTCTCTCTCTAATCTTCTCAAGTCTAGGAATCCTTGGAACCAATCTAATGAAAAAAGTCATTTTGCTCTCTCTTCTCCATTTTCCAAGCCTCTCAAAGCTGTAACAACACCAATCCTCAACCCTCAGGTTTCACAAATTTAATTTGCCTCCTGTTGGACAATTCATTTACAAATCTTCAACACCTTCAAATGTTATTTCCAATACACTCACACAAAACTATCCTATACCCAATAGAGACCCTAGAAGATGCTTCCTCTACCCACCTCTCAGTGGAGGAACTCTACACCTTCTACCCAAATTTATCTTAGCTAGAGAACAGTAGTTAGAGACCCTCTTTCATGCCTACAACAAACATAATTTTCCACAACTCGCTTAGCTCATCAATTGTAGATCCTGCTGCATACTCCGCACTCTCAAGTTCTTCTAGCTACAACCCACACTCACATGTCCTATTGTAACTACCTCACATTCGACAATTTTTTACACACTCAAGACAACCTACTCTAATACCACTGATGTAGGGTACTCCCCTTACAGATACAAACTCACAATAACACACTAGTTTGCACAAAAAATTATGCAAGAGATTATATTGTTTAGAAATTGAAATACATATTGTAGTCTTACATGCCATCTTATGGGTTTCTTATTGCAATCATCTGCAAATCTGCCAATCTGGAACAAATTTTCCTACAACTAATTCCCAAAAGTCTAGCCTTTTTGGCCCCTCTTTCTTGTTTTGGTTGCCTCTCTATTCTTTCCAACCTGCCACCTCTTGTTATCTTCATGATGGGTTTATATATATCTTCTCTCTGTCATCACCAACAAGCTTTCTCCTTCATGCCGGCCATCTAGGGTTTTCCCTATAATCTGATTGTCATTTAATTCTTTCAACCACTTTGTCTTAATACTGCTACTTCCTCCAATCACCAACTAGAATGGTTTCCTCATTATATGATCCATCTTCTCACACACACCATTTTCCACCATCTTCATTCCTTATTATGAATCACTACTATCACATTATTGGGATGAGAAAATTTCCTATCACTCTAATATTAATCTCTCCCACCGATCACTATCCTCGTTACCATTCATAATTCATAACAAGAATATGAATTACCAATCATCCTATCACCATTTTCCAACTATCTATACACATCATTGAATTCCATCTCTGTCACCTTCCTATCGGTCCCACCATGGGACCAACATCATGTCTTCGTTATCATATTTTCTCAATTTTTTCACCTTGTTGAGGGGACACTAAATCCTTTCTCTCTGACACAAACAAGTCTTCCTGAAATGAAGTCCCTTAATATCATTACATCATCACTGTGTTGAGGGGACGGGGTCTCACGTAACCTTCCACCATAATACATCTTGTCCCCTTGTCGAAGGGACTCCCAAATGTCTCCCTCTGATAACACAAGGTCACCTCATTGCTTCATTATGATATGTTCAATAGTCCATTAGGGTATCAAGGGGAAATTGAATGTCATCCTGTTGATAAGAGACCCTCACTTTGATGCAAGTTCCATGTGCCTAATCATGTTGCCACTACAACCATCAACACGATGAAGGGACAAGAGATAAGGTCCTGCCAAGACTGCTTTGTCATGCCAAAACCCCATTGTTGCTACTTTATTGCTTCGTTAGAGGGAATTTTCAACTTATCCTACCGATATATGCATTTCCCTTCGATGAGAACTTTCACAACCATTCACCGCTACCAACACCTTCCATCATCGCCATGTAGGAGAGACAAGAAACCATGTATCTTCAAAATTCTCCTATTTCGTTGATGAACCAATGTAGGGACTTGGAATTCACTCCTCCCTCATACTGTCTACCATCTTTTGAGTAAAGCATAAGTTGTACCTTTGACTCATGAAGCTCGAAACTCATCCTTTCCAACTTATATTTTTTTCAGGTGTCAAAGTTCTGCCATGCTTCATACATTCCTTGAAAATTGTGTAAGCCTTAACATTGAGTGTCAATGTCACCCATTCATATCACAGAGTAAGCCACTAGCCTAAAGTTTGAAACCAAACCAACCTGATTAAAAAATGAGTAACTCTTTCTTTATTCCTTCTTTGGCATGCAATAAGCTATAAGCCTGAGACTCGAAGCTTGAACTTCTGCACATCTTCAATACATAACTTTGTTCTCCTACTTAAAATCTAGCTGATTTAGCCCTTATTCCCAAAGAAACAATACAAATTGATGCAAGCTCGCTCTTCTCCCTAGATGCTCTTGCATCATTAGATAAAGAAATTTATAAAACTCTAATACCATGTATTATTTAATGAAAATTTGAACACAAATATAGATCTTGGTGACTATATAAGATTATAAAGTCTAGATACAAACATACAAATGGTGCATAATATAGATATTAGCTTAAATCCAATATTGATCAATGGAGAGATTAATATGAAATTATTTATTGACTAGAAGGAAATAGAAAAATATATAGCTTCAAGTGTTGAGAAATGTGACTCAAATTTACTGGCTTGATCAACTTCCTCGATCAGTTATTTTTTCCTCCTTCATCGGCCTGAGTTAAGTCATCGGTTTTCAAGTTTATCTAACTGAAGTCGTAGGGTTTTAAATTTTCATAACCTCCCGACTTAGCGACCATGGAGGGAAGGCTACTTCCTTTTTTGTTGGCTCATCACAGGTTTCAGGAACTTCACAACCTTTGACATGAGGTTTGGAACTTTAGGTTTTGAGTGATGGAGTGATCCCTTTATCGATGAGTCATGAGTTCTAGGAACTTCACAACCTCCGTTAAGAGGTTTTGAAGTTTGGTCTTCCAACAAGATAGCAATGTGGATGCCGATGGTTGTGGGGACCACTTGGGACTCGATAAGGATGGTGGATCATGATGAAGGCCGATAGGTGGTGATGACATGGAGGAAAAATGGCATGTGGGACCATGCGCTCGGTGAACATTGTTGAGACGGTAATGAATGTCTCTTTGATTAGATGACATGGTGTTAGGTGGTTAACCCTAAGTTCAATGATGGATATTTGTTCGACCACTTATTTGATGGCCAGGGTTGAATGTTGGATGATGGTGTGTGGCTCAAGGTGAAACCCTAAATAGGTACTGTAGTTGAACAGTTAGTGAGAGAGTGATAATGAAATTCTCTCGGAGCAAAGTGGTGGTGACTGTGGTGTTGGGTGTCGAACAGGTTGAGATGCTGGATGCAAGCAGAGAGGTTGTGAGGCTGGTTGCAGACTAGCTAAGAACTTGGATGCATTCCATGAGGCTAGGTGCAGGCCGAGAGGCTAGGTGTAGGGAAAGGTTACTAGGTGGTTGGGCCAAGAGGCAGAGAAGCCGAGAGAGAGATGAATCTCAAAGAAGGTTAAGCCCGAGCGACTGTACGATAGAGAGGCCAAGAGGCCTGTGGTCGAGCTGTGGGGCTGTGTAGCTAAGTGAGATGTCTCTCACTGAGAGAGGTGGTCAAGATGGGTTATGCTGTCGGATATTCTCCAGAATGGAACAAGATGTAAAATCTGTAAAGGCTGTGAGCCTGATATTGTATTGTAACTATATTTTGATGCTAAATAATACAATGGCAATATGGATTTTAGAGTGGGGTTTTTTACCTGAAAGAGTTTTCCCCATGTATATCTCTGTGTTCATGTCTTCTATTTCATCTTTCATGGTTGTTGATTCTGTTTGTTAAATCTCTTAATGGTGTTGTTGAAGCTAGTTGATATGCATGAGTTTCTCTCAAAAGGATTAATGTGGGAAATGAATTGTGCTTGTTTTTGCTTTATGGCATAGTAGTGTGTCTTTGAGGTAATCTGATGAATTTTAAATCACTGAAGGCATTGCTGTTCTTGGATGTTTCTTGTTGAGATGATCATCTCGATTTCCCAACAAGTGGTATCAGAGCCTTCTTCTAGGTTTTGTTCCTCCTTCGAGATGCTGGTTTTGGGTATTCCTTCTATGAAGATTTCTTAGTCTTGGGCTTGAGGAAATTTGGAGGAATCGACTGATGTTTTGATCCTTTGATGAGTAGAAATTATTGCTCTTATGTTCAAGTTTCTGAGACAACACACAACATGGAAGATGGTGAAGATGGAGAAATTTGAGTTGCTCATATTGAAATGATGTGACCTGAAGCTTGTGAGTTGGCAACGATATAACCCTGATGCATGGGGTGGAATATTTTTTTCTTTGTGGCTATGTTGTAGCAAAATATTTCATATTGGGTGTCTGCGTGAGAGACTCCCTAATGATATGGAAAAGCTTTGGGTTGTTGTTCAGTCATGGATTAATGTGCTTATGCTGAGTGTTTTTCCTGGTATTGGAAGGCACAGTCTTATGGTACCCCGATTGCATGAAGGCTATGGAGTTGATCTTTGGATGATTTGGAAGCTTCTGTAATAGCCTGTCTCTCTCGAATGCATGTGCATGTTGGTGGTTTTGGAGTTGGATTGAAATGGGCTTGGAGTTCCTAAACTGTTGTTTGTACTTGCATGGCTCTATGGTTTTACAGGTTTTACATGGTCAAGAAAAAATAAACTTATGGTTATGTGGAGCTGCTGTTAAGCTATTTTCTAGATGTTGGCTTTTGGGGTGTGACTAGATGAGATAGTTTCAATTAGGCATGGTTTGAGGAGGTGTGATTTCTTCTCTGCATGAGATTGTTGGTACGTGATTTGTCACTCAAAATTCTTGTGGTGTTGCTTGCTGGGTTCCTAGACTATGGTGCTTGAGTTGTAGACATGATTGGTAAATCAGATCTGAGTTTGATATGGTGTTTGAGTCATGTTGTCTACGTGGCTATTCTCTTTGAGATCTTAGTTTTGTAGTTTCCAGTGCGATGATGGGTTTGCATGTTTCTGATGAATGGATCTACGGGTTGTGCAATGTTGTGGGATATCTTTACCTACATGTTTGCTATGAGACAAATCAAAAGTGGACTGTCTATATATGTGAGATTTGATTCTATGTTGGTGTAGACTTGTCAACTATCCTTGTTTGTGGTCATTTGTGCATTGGTATGGTGCTTTGAGATGAGAGGATGGATGGTGTTGAGTACCTGAATAGTCAGCTATAGGGACTTGTAGCATGTTTATCACGATGTCATGGATAAGCTTGAATACACAGTTTTGTGTAAGCTGTAGACACCGAAATCTAATTTAAGCCTGCAACTTCAATATTCTTCATAATTCGTATTCTTCATGTTCATGATTAAATAATGCCAATTATTTAATTATTCTCTAAAGTAATAATTTCTTCTATTAATTAAATAATCTTAATTATTTAATTAATTCACATTTTTCTTTATTCTATCTGATTAATTAAATAAACGCTTTTTATTTAATTATGTTACTAATTAACCTTATCCTTCTTCTTCAATTAAATAAAGTATTATTTAATTCCCCCCCTTTATTATATGGCAACTATAATTAAATAAATCCTTTATTTATTTAATTATTCATTTAATCCCTTCATCACTTAATTAAATAAATCTTATTTATTTAATTATTCTTCAAATATCGCATCTCAAATTAAATAAGTCATTTAATTCGCAAAAATCCATTTTCCTCTATATTTAGATAATTGTGTGAGTTATCTGAGTATTCACTTTGACTCGACTCAACATCTATTTAAATCACTCAGTTAACTCAAGATTTAATGTCTAAGTGGCTCTCTCGAGTAATCTCTTCGTCATATCATTCATTCATCTAGTTATAACTCAATTGCGCGTACATGCATATTAATTAAATATTGTGCATGTGTTAGAACAAAGAGTTGCTTTAATTCATCTTTATCTTTTTCATGCAAAGACTATTCTTCTGTTTTCGAATACCAAACTCGAAGATTAAATCATTTATTTAATCTTTATTTCTATTTCTAATTTGTATCACTCATGTCGCTACTAACAATTATCAGAATGCATGTCTAATCTGTCGATCTCAACCGGTCATTGATCTTTTGATCTTGACCTGTCATTCAAATGATCAATTTTCTATAAATTGATCTATTCTTCATCATTCCAATCTCTCTCAAAATCATATGACTTTTAGAGCAATTATTTTGAATCTCTGATGTTTTGTCTTAATCACAACACTTAGGCCATGCTTGCATGAACTTTGAAAATCTGAGGGAAAGTATACTACACAAACGAAATGGAGAAGAGTAATGGAGGTTATTCAACGAAATTGATCGCATGTTTGGTAAAATAGTTTCTTTTATGCATGTTGTTCTTAATCTTTCTTTTGTGCTCGATTATCTAAGCTTTGAGGATTCGTTAGTATAATTTGATTAGATTTGAAATTGCTTAACTCTCTCGTGTGTTTTTCTCTGAGCTACATTTGGTGAACCTGACGTGAAGACACCATCTTTGCATATTCGTAGACTTTTATTTGATTTTGTAGGTTTTTGTACAGAACGATGCATCAGCTTGATGAAACGACGCAATTGACATTCAAAGATGCATCAGATTGACGAAACGACATAATTGACTTTCTTGACTGCATCTGAGATCAAAAACAATGCATCTAAAAAATAATCACGCATCTGTCATTTTCTGAGACACAAGTGACTGGTAAAATACCGCGACACATTTGACAGAGAAAACGACGCATCCGATTGGTATATTTTTAGGTTTAGACTTTCAATTTACAGTTTTCTTTCATGTTTTTATTTTCGCTAATCTTCCATTTTCAGCTTGTGTCTTGAGGAGTTAACGAAGTTTTTGTAGATTGATAGTCAAAGACCAATATCAAACTACTAATGAATCTTTTTATAGAATGCATGTTGAAGAACCTAGTTAAATTTTTGAAACAAATTGTTTGGTAGTGTAACAAATATTTCATTTGGATTAAAATTAACAAGTGTCTACTGTGTTTGGTGCGAAAGCACAATTGTGTAATTACCCTCATGATTTGGTACATCGAATTATCCTATCCCCTTCTGCATATGTGCGACCCTAGGTGTAAGAGAAATAGTTACTAACTCTAGAACTTGGGCTTGTTCTAGTGGGAAAAAGTACTCACCCCAGGACGACTTAGACCGGTAGCACCCCAAACCCGAGGGATTTCTAGCTGGTATATAAAAGTGGATTCTTTGGGAAAGCCCAAGAATCATGTGTATGGTTTTGACAAGATGGATTCGAAAGGGGACTCTCATCACATGGATCATGCCCTACGAACGAAATGCCCTAATTAAACACCTTTGTTTGTAGTGTCCAAAATCCTTCTATTTACTGGTGCAGCAGGTCAAACCTGTGAAGCCGTCTCATATTCTTATGGTTCATGTGTAGAGATGAAGGTATGCCATGGGATGTTCATGGGTATTGTAGGTTGGCTGCCCCAAATGACGTTAATGAGCCATGGAGGGGAGCCAAAGGGGTCAAGCTACTAATCATCCACCTTGAATAAGTGTAGCTGGGGAAATCCAAGTGAGAACTCAGTAAATACTGTCCTTCATAGCCTAGGTTATGCTTGTCTGTTGTGAAATTAAACATTCTTTGAGTCCAAAATCAAACTAAAAACACTTTGTCTTATGATTGTCTTTGTTTGTTGGAACTTGATCACAGAAAATAGTGTCAGTTTTATATATCTATTCATTGAAAACACAATAGAGTCACAACTGTTCACTAGAGAGTCGCAATTGTTCTGTCGAGTTGCATCTGTTTAGCCTAGAGTCACATCTACCATATTAGCTCGCATTTGCTCTGTTAGAAACCACATCTATCTTAGGAAACCGCACTTGTGATATTCTGTGATGCATTTGACAAGGTGAGCCACAACTGCAATCTGGAACGATGCATTTTCCACTATCACATAACTTTTACCAGTGCACAGAGTTTAGGAAAACCACATATGCTACATTCTAAGTCGCAATTTCCATTACAAGTCGCACTTGTTAAAAACTAAACCGCATCTGTCTGATATAGACACTGAACTTTACCAGAAACACGCAACTGATTACCAGAAAATAGCAACTGTGAAACATAACCACATTTGTTAAATTCTGAGACGCATTTTCCTGATTATTAGAAAACCAAAATTCATAGTCACTGTCTAGTCGACACAGTCATGCCAGTCTTTGATCCGTCTTGTCATACTATTCCTTGAACATAAACCTAAAATGATTTGCTCAATTTGGCATCCTTTAGGTATCATTTAGCCATTACTATAGTCATCTCCATTCAAAATTTTACTTTTGTTTTTGAGTACATATTGTCTTGAGATTAAACTTCTAGGAAGGTTACTTTTGCAAACTTTAGGATAGGTCCACCATCTAGACTCTAGAAAAATCATAGCATTAATGAAATCTGTTATTGAACCTTGTCATGTCATCATATCCTTTGTCCTACAGAGAGTCCTCCTAGCTCATCAGTCTAGTTAGGAAACTCAACTTATCTTTGATCCTAGTCCTACATTGGTTCCTTGACATAACTAAATTGACACCTTGGTTAGACTTCAGGTAATTGGTACCCCCGTCTCAAGTTTACAAACTTGATTTCCTTAGAAGCTCACTTAGAATTTGCATCTTTAGATATTGTCATTTCAGACCAGCGTCATCTTAGAACATTCCTTATTTTGCATTCAAAAAATCCCAAAAACATAGACTAGACTCATACTGTCCATAGACGTAGTTTTGCATTCCTTGCATATTGAGCTTATCTTACATGGTTGAAACTAGGTCTAAGAGAAGAGAGAGAGAAAAGATGTCGAACCCAAACGAATTCGTCAATCCATTCTCCACAAGACCTCACAGGACTTTATTAGACAAATTCACCACTAGAAACACTCAAGGACACATTACAATGGAAGACATAGAGGCTACTGCACATGACTCTAAGTTTGCCTCTTTTGTAGATGAGTACCTAGCAAACGATCGTCAACGATACTTAGCCAAATTGCTAGTTGAAGGTACTACCTTACCCACCGGATTCGATATTAGCACCTTACAAGCTCAACCTACACAAGGGACAAATACAATGACTGCCAGTACTACTATACCTTAGGTAAATACAACCATACCATTTGGCATACCTACATAGAGTACAATAGTCCATATGTCTCCATTTGGTACATCTGGCATGACATCAGGATTTAATTTCACTGTAGGGGCATCATCATCCACTCCCTTTGGTCCTCTTATTGGGAATAAAAGATCTAAAATGTCCACTTCTACACCAAATGTCAGTGTCACGAGTACCATACCACAGTCAACGACCATACCTAGTGTTTATGTCATCGGTACCATACCACAGTCAACAACCATACTTAGTGTTCAAGTCGCTAGTACTATATCACAGACTACACAAAAAAGAGGCATTCCCTCATTCCAATATGGCAATCAAAATCCATTCTCCTAGAGTGGTAGTTAGAATCCATTCACACATAATCCAAGTCAAAACCAATTCACATAGATTCTGAATCAGAATCAATTCTCCTAGATTGGTAGCCAGAATCCATTCAGACAGAATCCAAGTCAAAACCAATTCATACAGATTCTGAATCAGAATCCTTTTCCCCAGAGTGGTAGTTAGAATCCATTCACACAGATTCCAAGTCAAAACCAATTTACATGGATTTCAAACATAACACATTCACCAACATTCTGAACCCAAATACACATCAAATACAAACATTCAATCGAAACCCATCATGAGACCTTGGATTTCAGAATACCTACATAGACTCGCATAATCCATCCAACACATCATTAACCTAGGTTGACGTCTTGCAAACACAAATGCATGGACTAAAAACACAAATGGATAACATGGTGGTGTCAACTAAGAAATCCTTTTCAACAAAGGACATATGCCCATTTCCCTTTGATAGATCATTGTACATGACACCTTTCCCTCACAGGTATGTCATTACGAATCTCCCTAAGTACAATGGAAAATGAAATCTGATAGAACATATAAGGGAATTTTCTACCATGTGCATAGATGTTGCTTATGATCCCACATATCTTATGAGACTATTTCCAAGAAGTCTTGTAGGAATTGCACTAGAGTGGTTTTCAAGTCTAGACTATGGCATCAAATCTTGGGGTGAACTGGCTAAGAAATTTGTTGAGCAATTCTCCTTCAACATAGACCACGAGATAAATATAGCAACCTTGTGTCACACAACACAAGAAGAAGGTGAAACATTCATCGCTTTCTTCTAGAGATGGAGGACTATAGCTAGCCGGTGTCCTGTCGAGATACCTAAAAAACAAAAAGTCACTATGTTCCAGGAAAACCTTCATGCAAAACTAAGGAGTAACTTAAGGGTACATTGTTGTACATCCTTTTCAGAACTAGTGGAAAAAGGGGTTATAATAGAAAAGGATCTCATTGAAAAAGGAGAACTTAAGACATCGACATCCAATAGAAATCCGATAGTGCCAAATTCCCCCAATGACAGAAACAAATTTTGGTCTCGAAACAAAAACGTCACCAATGATGGCGTAGTTGATGCTAAAACTGTACAAGCAGGACCAATCATCACATTACAAGGACCTAACTCTTTGGCCAACACACTTAATGCTTCCAATCAACCTTCCAACACAGTCCAAAATACTCAATGTCTACAACAAAGGAGGTTTCAAAAACATGAGTTCACTCCCTTAGGGGAACCCATTGAGTCTGTATTCAAACAACTGTTACAACATAATCTTATACAACTTCAAGAGCCAAGACAATACGATCCGGGAAAATTTAAACCAGTTTGGTGGGATGACAATGCCTTTTGTGATTATCATAGAACTAAGGGACATAACCTACAAAATTTGTCGCCAACTGAAAAATATCATACTAGATCTTGTCGAAAAGAGAATTATTGAAGTTAGTGGACAGAAACAAAAGTCATCAAACACTAATCATCAAGTCTTTTCTGATCCACTACACAACCATGGGAAAGGAAATGTCCCCAGTTGAGTAACAAGACCAATATGTCTACCAACTATGCAAATATCAAGCATGATTATAATAGTGGCAAAACCATTAACCACCTTCGCGTTGTCGATGAGAATATCAATACCATTACTATCAATACAAATCTTGAGTGTGCTGTCAACACTCGTCGTACTAAGATCACTATCCAAGGTCCTCCATTGCAGCAAAAACTGTAGCCTTCCAAGTCACAATATATCCTACTTGACTAGTTGGAGAAGACCCCAACCAAAATCTCAATCTTGGAATTGTTGTGTATTTCCTGAGCATCAATCCATTTTAGATAAAGCTTCACAAAAAACCACCGTCCCAAATGATATCGATGTCAATTGTTTCTAGGAAATGGTGGGCTATTTGACCAATAATCATCATGCCACATTTTCTAAACAAGACTATGCAACTAAAAAGACAAACCATAACGACCCTTTACATCTTGAAGTCCTTGTTGATGACACCAAAGTTAGACGAGTTTTGGTAGACGGAGGAGCAGGGTTAAATCTGTGCACTTTAAAACTGATTAAGGCATTAGGTTTCTCAGAAGCATGCGTGGAAACAACCAAAAGTATTGTCATTAAAGCTTATTATGATGAGGAACAAAAATCAAAGGGGGTGGTAACACTTCCTATCAGAATTGGTCCTGCAGTAATGGAGACAAAATTCTAGGTCTTGGATCTCACCCTTCCATACAATCTTCTGCTAGCCAGACCATGGATTCATGCCATGAAGGCGGTCACTTCCACATATCATCAATGTCTCAAATTACCTTACAATGGCACTGAAATAACTATAGATGGTGACCAGATCCATTCCAATATTGCACATGGAGCTTGTATCTGTGGTTGATGGGTTGGTCATGAAGTGGCATGAATTTGTTGATGTGGATACCTTGGAGGTATGTGTGATTGAATGGATTAGCACTTGTTGTGTTTGTTATTTTCAGTCATGTGGGTTGATCAGTTGGATGGGAGTAGTCAGTTTTCTAGTTGTTGTTCTAGTTGATGTTCTATCTTGTTTTTTGGAGGATGGTTCACGATTGTGTTCGTGTTGGGGGCTTTGAAGCTGATGTAGTGTTGATTCTATTTAGCTTGTGAGCATAGTGGAGTGGTGGCAGTGTTGGTTCCCTTTCTATATGTAGGATTTGATGCTTGTGTTCTTGAGACTCTTGCATATATGCCTTGGCTCATTCCTTTTCCTATGGTGGATGGTTGGAACTATTGCTTGAGTTGGTGGACATATTGGATGTCATTGCAAGTTTCTTTGTTGGAGCGTGGAAGCATTGTTTAAGATTCTTGTGTTTTCTTTGGAAGGAGCCAGTAAGTTCTTTGTCAAGTGGGAGAATGTTGAGAAATGTGACACAAATTTACTGGCTTGATTGGCTTCCTAAAGCAATTATGTTTTCCTCCTTCATCGGCCTGAGTTAAGTTGCTAGTTTTCAAGTTTATCTAACTGAAGTCATAGGGTTCTAAAGTTTCACAACCTCTTGACTTAGTGACTATGGAGGGAAGGCTACTTCCTTTGTTTTCAGCTCATCGCATGTTTCAGGAATGTCGCAACCTTCAACATGAGGTTTGGAAGTTCATTTTTTGAGCGATGGAGTGGTACCTTTATTGGTGAGTCATGGGTTTTGGGAACTTTACAACCTTCATCAAGAGGTTTTGAAGTCCGGTCTTCTAGTGATATAGTGACTTGGATGTCGATGGTTGTGGGGATCACTTCTGACCCAATAAGGATGGTGGATCATGACAAAGGCCGATAGGTGGTGATGATGTGGAGGATAGATGGCATGTGAGCCCATGTGCTTGGTGAACATTGTTGAGATGGTAATGAATGTCTCTTTGACTGGTCGACATGGTGTTCAGTGGTTAACCCTAAGTTTGATGATGGAGATTTTTTCGACCACTTATCCGACAACTAGGTTTGAATTCTGGATGATGGCGTGTGGCTCAAGGTGAAACACTAAATGGGTGTGGTAGTTGAATAGTTAGTGAGAGTGTGATAATGAAATTCTCTCAGAGTAGAGCGGCGTAAACCATGGTGTTGGGCGCTGAACAGGCTGAGATGTTCGATGCAGGATGAGAGGTCGGATGCAAGTAGAGAGGCCATGAGGTTGGGCATGGATTAGCTGAGAACCTAGGTGCATGCCATGAGGATGGGTGCAGGCTGAGAGGCTAGGTGCATGCTGAGGTTACCAGGTGGTTGGGCCAGGAGGCAGAGAAGCTAAGAGAGAAATGGATCTCATAGAAGGTGAAGCCTGAGCGACCATGCAACAGAGAGGCCGAAAGGTTGGTGCTAGAGTCATGTGGCTGTGTAGCTGAGTGAGATGTCTCTCACTGAGAGAGCTGTTCAAGATGGGTTATGCTGCTAGATATTTCCAGATTGGAACAATATGTAAACTCTGTAAAGGACGTGAGGCTGATATTGTATTGTAACTCTATTTTGTTGCTAAATAATACAATGGTGATCTGGACTTTTGGAGTGGGGTTTTTTACTTGAAAGGGTTTTCCTCACGTATATCTATGTGTTCATGTCTTCTATTTCATATTTCATGGTTGTTGATTCTATTTATTGAACTTGTTAATGGTGTTGTTGAAGCTAGTTGATTTGCATGAGTTTCTCTCAAAAGGATTAATGTGGGAAATGAATTGTGCCTATTTCTGCTTTATGGCATAGTAGTGTGTATCTTTGAGGTAATCTGATGAATTTTAAATTACTAAAGGTACTGCTATTCTCAAATTTTTCTTGTTGAGATGACCGTCTCGATTTCCCACCATCAAGATTCTAAATTGGGTGACTATGAGGAAGAGACATTAAACCAAATCCTAAGGGATTGCTTTAACTAAACTTCCAAATATGAAAGGATAAAGAAAAAATAGAATCCTATGAAAGAAGGAAATGCCATGTTCTCAATTATCATATCTTTCCCAAGTAATAAATATTAATTACCTATGTAAATTTAAATAATAAAGTGCAATTAACTAATTACATTAACAAGTTTCCTTAGCTCTAGTTTTTTGGTATTTTATCACACAAAATAGTTATTTGCATCTAATTAACAATGACATATTAGAAATCGATCAAGTCCCTAATATTGATTATATGGGAAAGCTTAATATGAAAAAGGAAACAAAAACCCATGGTTTTCCATTATTCAGACATAGGCTCTAACATTAGTAAGGATGAAGATGATGAGGATTGGGTTGAAGAGGATGAGGGGGATGCCTCTATCGAAATATACTCTTTGTCACCTTCAAAGGATGAGGACAACCCTAAGAAATGGAAGAACACTGGATAGAAGAAAAGCCCAAAGATAAAAGCCAAAATGAAAATTTCTTAGTCTAATGGATCCCATATTGAGGATGAGAACGAGGGGGAAAACACAAGAATAATGGGAATGTAGAGTCAAAAAATAAAGGATGGTGGAAGAGACAAAGGGAAGGAGAAGGCTGTGGATAGGAAGATTGGTGAAAACCCTTTTCCAAATGTGAGAAGTGACATGGATGAGCAGGGAATTGATACTATCCATGTTATTCCAAAGGAATTCACCTACCTTCATGCGAATAGAGATGAGATATATGATGTCTTGGGCCTAACAAGAGAAGTGGTAACATATCAATTTTAATTTTCTAAATGGTTCTTTCTATAAATAAACAAAATCAATGTCAAAATCAAACCTTTACAAGAGAAAAGCTCTAATGAGGAAAGAGATAGGCATGGGCCACGGGATAGCAAAGTGAAGGCCATAATGGATGAGATGGTGAAAAATATTAATGATTTGAAAAATGATTATGATAAAATAATTACAGGATTGGAGGGGAAAATATAGGATATTAATCAAAACTTCAAAAAATATTGAAAATCAACCACTATACCTGTCAAAACAGTGTGGAGGGCATTGCAATTTTAACTATAAAACTTAAGGAGCTGAAAGAAGAGAAAATAGCTGATATGACATCCACGGGGAAAAGGATTGAGGAACAAAGAAACAAGGATAAGGGAAAGAAGATGATGTAGAGTGATACAAAGGGTTTGAGCTCTCAAACTAGAGGCAGCAAAAAAAACTATTTGATGAAGAAAAGAAAGAGTTGTTGAGCCTTGCAACTTTACACCAAAACTTATACAAACAAGAGTTGGAAGTAGCTCATATACTAAAGAAGATGAAGTATCTAATCCTTTTTTTTCTTATTTTTTGCTAGTTTTCCCTTTTTTGTTGGTTGTTGTTTGGTTGTGCTTTTTATTTTAGCAGCATTTTGTAAGTAGGGTTTCAGGTCCCTTCAAAACTTGTTTTACCCTTTAATAAAAAGCACAAACATATTATATATTTCATTCTTCATATTGATTTTTCTTTTTCTACAATGTAACATATACATTTATATTACAATATAATTATATAATGCTAGCTAGTCAATTTCATTATATAAACCATCATGGTTTAAGCCTTACAAGATCTTGAGTAAAGTTTCATTTATATCAATAATTGGATGGTATTAGCTCATATTGCTAAGTATTGTTAATTATAAAACTATCCTTAAGTACCAACTTAACTCAAAATATTTTTATAGAGATTTGGAGTGTACCTAGTTGTGGGGTATGCTAAAAAAATATATCAAATAAGCATTGTCATTTCATCAAAGCATGAAAATATAAGTTTAAATTAGTTTAATATTTTAAACCATTAAACTAAATTTTCCCAATTGTTCAATATGTGTATCATTATTTTAAAATATTATTAAATAATTTCTCAATATACATGTAGATGATAAAAGTGCATACCTTGCTCTTGTTTTTTTTTTGATCGGTAATAAGTTTATTTTATTGAAAATTGAAATAAAAAGATTACAGAGCTAAATCCAAAATTACATCCATTACAGTCCCTACCACACCCCACAAAATCCAAAATTATAAACCAAAGAGCTACCCCCAATTCCAGCTCCATCCATCAAGGATTAAAGACTTAGAAAAAACTAACAATCAACCTTAAATTCCAAACCCCTATAATACCTATTAACAGGTCAGAAGTTTGACACTTTCTTTGATCTTCCTTTAGTATGAGATCATAGGACCATAGCAAAATCTTTCTTCTTCTCCTTCTTTGCTTTCTTCCCCATGACCATTTGCCACCCATCCTCGAACCTTGCAACCTCTTTCTACAAGTCCAAAGGTAAATCCTGAAGACACCTTCAAACTCCATTCCCACTATTCGCTTGCTGATGTTGATCATCAACCTTCCATTTTCCAACTTCTTTCATCTAAGGTTTCACTCCACCTTTCTTTTCTTGACACTCTAGTGTAGCAGCCCCGATTTTGATGGTCATCTCCTTGACACTGTTAGAACTATAAAATTTGAAAATTTTATAGTTTTCTATACTCATAAAATTTTTCCAAAGAATCCCATATCATGAATATAAAATTGATGTAATTTAATTTGTCGTCCATGTTCTAGTTAGTATTTATCATTTGGTCCCATAAAATTCACCTGATCCCAAGCATTTGAATATATAAAGTCATATCGGCATGAGATGATACAGGTCTTCCTGACCCATAAGTCATTTTATACTAACACTTATTTTTTAGTGTATTGACAAGAGGAGGAATATCATACCAATAAAGTTTCATTTGAGGATACACATTGGGAAGATGTAGTTTACAGTCTCAAATGACAAATAGATCCTATTAGTGAGAAAATAATCATTGGGGTGACAGTAGGAAGTCATATCAAGCTTGTATATGTCTTACTACTCAAAGCACAGGGAAATGTGCCGGTCAAACTGGTGCCATTGGAGTAAAATTCCTAAAGTCAGCCCAAGACATTCATCTAGTCTTTGCAATAAAATAGAGGAGGATTTTGTCAGTAAGGTAATACTACCGGGATGAGTTCAAGATGTCCTACCGACCCTTCATGACATACTGACATAATTGTATTGGCAAGGAAGTTGGTGATATGAGAATGATCATCGGAAAGACATGATTTATGGTCTCACTGATGAAGAAATGCATCGGTGAGATAGACTTCAACAGAGAGAAATAAAGAGGTCATACCGAGTGTAGTTCCATCGACAAGAAAATCATTATGTCTTAGCGATCAAAATTGACAAAGAAAACATACCGAAAAAATTATCTTGGGGTCTTTTTGATAAAGAATAAAGGAAATATCTCGGCAAGATATATATCTTTGGAGTAAGTTGAAGATTGTCTGCCTGACATACTAAGTTACAGTGATAGGTTTGCATCGGTGGGAGTTATAGCGAGAGTTATAGCGATATACTTGACACTGAAGGGATAACTCTCAAGGAGACTCAAAGTGTCAGGGAAACTACAAGATTTCTTAGTGGATGTTTAATGAACATTGGTAAAAGATCGACCAAAGTTTGAAAATGTCTCGCCAACAATATTACATGATGTGATAGTGAAAGTTTTGAAAAAAAACTCTGCTACACTCGTGTTTCAGCTAAAACATCAATGGCGCCACGGAGCATAAGTAACTTCATGAATTAAGGAAAATTCAATTGAAAACATTATTGCAGAATTGATAGCGGAGGAAGCAGAGGGATGAACGAAGAACTAGGGCATTCTTTCAACTCAAAAGTTTTGAGCAAAATACAGTAAGTTCTTCGTATTTTAATTTCTGCAATTTTGAAGAATGGAAGCCACTAGTTCAGGAAAATTAAAGGGAAGAAAACATGGGGAAAGTAGTCAGTTTAGAGGGAAAAAACAAAAAACCAAAATTGAGCCAGAGAGCATTGAACGAAGCTAAGCCAAGATCTTATCAACCAATTACTTGGCTCTAGACCTAAATCCAGACGATCTGCACAACTTAGGGCATAAGTGGATAAATTAGATGACAAATGTAAGCTCATAGGAGATATTTGGACACCAATAAGAGGTTATGAACTTTTTAGTTTTCATTACTATCAGAGGAATCGCTTTGAACTAGTATGTAATCCATGGAAGCTTAATCTAGGAAAGCTGGTCTACCCTAATGTATTTGTCAATGCTAAATTGGTGAGATTATTAGCCACTCATTATAATTCAAAACTCAAATCCATTTGTGACCCATCCGGGAAACCATTGATACATATATCAAAAGACACAATAGGTGAGGTTTTCAAATTGGAAGTGGTTTGCAATGAGATCATATGTGAAGAGTTAGAAAGGGAATTCAGGAGGATGGACACAATTTATAAAGGTTGGAGGTTGCCACTACACAAAATTAGACAGGTTGGAAAACCAATTCTACTAGAAGATAGTGATGGACCCCCCTTCCATGTTGATCTTTTTGAACTGTATATGAAGTATACTTATTTCTCGGTAGACCAAGTATTGGGAATGGAAGTCCCTAAATATAAGTCAATCGTGCCTATGATAATTTCAACAGATATTCAATATCACAACTCTAGACCTTTTGATTATGCCTCATACATTTTTAAGGGGCTTGATTCTAGGTTGTTGGCAGTAAAAGGTGGAGCCTCTATTTTACATCTTAGGAATTATTCATTATTGATGCACATAGTGTTGTATTTTGGACAGGAGTTAGGGTTGTGGCCTAAGGAGATGAGAATTTCACAATTTGATAAGGAAGGTATGTCATTACTTGTTCAATTATGGACTGTTGTTTGGGACAACAGGTTTGCTAATTGTTGTTTTATACACTTTGAGGAGTATTTTGTAAAGCCATTGTACAAATTCTAAAATCATCCATGTGCTTATTCTTTATCTGATGAGATAAAGAGGTTTCTCAGGCCTAGGGACTTCAATGGGCCAATTAGTCACAATTGAGGGGATTGGTATTGTTTGGATGATGCTACCATGATTAGGGTTTACGGATTTGAAGATGCCCCATTCATTTTTCCTAAAACAGTCCTAGACAAGATTGCATACTTGGAAATTGTTAGGTAGATGGACTTTTCCAGTGTTATGAATTTGAGCTCCTTTGGAAAAAAAGCTTTTATGCCCAATACATTATGCTTCGGTGATTTTACTATATTGGCAAAGGAAGGGTACAACCTGATTCTTGATAAGTTACTATAATACAACATGAAAAGAGGACCACCTAGAAAGAATTTCAATCCATAAGGTACATCAACTCTGCTAAACAAAGGATAAACTTTGGAGGGTATCAACATGTGCCCTATCAATTTATGATCAGGAACTTGGAAGCAGAAGGAAAGATGGTGGTTGAAGAATATAATAAAGGATTGCAAGATACAAAGTTGTTATCTTTTGGGGAAAAAGCATCTGAGGATAATGTGCCATAGGGCCAACCCAATAAAATGTCAAGATTGAGAACTTAGGATTATACCTGCCCTGCCAGGGAATTGAGTGTTGAAGAGAGTATAGATATAGATGCAAGGCATGTAGAGTACAGGTTGTTTGTAGCAGATGATGAATTTGTAAATTCTCCAGAGTTTAAGGCATTCCTATTCAAACAAAAGGGAAAAGAGATAAGAGAAATGGTTGATAATGTCACACTAGGTAATGAAGAGCAGTTACTGAATGATCTAAAGATAAGTGTGGATAGAGAGATGGCTGGTATGACCCCTGAAAAGGGAAGGAAAATGTTAGAAAGTGCTGGTGTTATGAATTTTCCAAGGTTAGATCTCAATTCTGCATTAGTCTTTGATAGTTTTCTGAAAGATAGTAACGCTACACACAAGCTCAACCCAAAAAAGGTAACAAAAGTATATGCAGGGTCAAGATACAATCCAGATGAAGGGTCATTAATGATTTGGGCCTTCTATCCACCTCATAAGAAATCAATTGTCATTGATACTAAGAAGGAATTCAGGCATGTTATGAATCTAAAGGTTGGGGAGGCTGATCCTATGGCAACAACAAAGATTGGGATCAATGTAGCAAAACTGAACAAAGCTCAAATACAAATGTTGATCAAGGAAAAGGAAATGTACAAGACGAATAGTGAGAGGATGTTGAGAGAAAATGACCACATAAAATATTTATTAGGAGATACAATGAGATCAACCAAGCTGCTCACTCATGGTGAAATTTCACAAGCAAAAGATCACTAGGAAGGTTCACGTGCATATTCTCAAGGGAAATATGATGCACTAGTAGTAGTAATTAAGAGAAGACAAGCCAGTCTAACAACTTGGTTGAATAAGCTCTGGGGAATACAATCTCATAACTTTGCTGCATTACAAGAACACGAAAGAATGGATGGTAGGATTTTGGAGAAGCTATAGGAAATAAACCAGAGGGATGCTTCTGATAACGTGGCAATTGAGGTTGCAAATCATCTTATGAACAAACATAGAGCCTTTCTTGAAGAATTGCTATGGGATGCACAAGGATTAATTGATGCCGCTAAAAAGGGATTGACTGCATTATTTGATGATAGAGGAATATTAAAAGAAATGACTAGGTGGAAAGGTGAAAGTGA
>VDFB02271358.1:1097089813-1097179681 GCA_007258455.2 Sequoia sempervirens
AAGAATTATTCTCAACATTTAAGATAATCCGAATCACATGGTTAGTATGGTCAAAAACATAATCAACATGTTGAAGCCACTTAAGAGAGAAATTTAATGACCCATTCATGACTAACATCATGATTGATGTAAATATAGAGTTGGTTGGCCAAATAACATAACAAGCATTTGAAAGCATGAAACCAATAACCTTCACTTCCTGTAAATAGAGAAGATCTAGATCCAACTGCTTCTAATGAGTATCCCATATGGAATCATTTTTGGAGAGGTTAATGAGACCTCAAAAATTTTAGGAAAGGAAATTTATGGGTGGGAGTCAAGGGGCATATCATTGCTATCTGACTTGTGGAGAGTAGAGTAGTGTAGTGATTTTGTAGAAACTCTAGGGAGAAAGAACCTGTTATGAAATAAATTGCGCAATAGAAGAATATGATATGAAATATGCTGCAAATACTTGATAATAATTGAGAATAACAAGCCACTTGGAGGGGGAAAACCTCCAAATATCTCTAATAAGAACACACTTCACAATATGATGATGAAATAAGACTCACAACCTCCTATATATACCTATTTATGCCTAGGATATCATCTAGGCTGACTTAGACACCCCTATATAAGACCTAGGCCGACCCAACCAACTAAATAATAATATAATAATGATAACATGACTTAATTAGGAGTTAAGATAGCCACAAGCTGACTTTTCATAACCCGATGTACACCAATATTAAGGGCGTAACATGCCCCCTTCTTAAAAGAAGCATTGTCCTCAATGCTAATCAAGTTTGGATTCTTTTGAATGAACTCCTCATCCTCCCAAGTGGCATCTTTAGCTGGTAAATTATTCCATTGGATGAGATGCTTAGTGAGAGTTCTATTCCTAAGCTTCTTTGTGTGTGTTTGATGAATGCACTCTGGTTCCAAAATGATTCTTCCTTCTTCATCAAGCTCTGGTAGTGTTGTTTGAGTTGGAATATTATGCCCAATTACCTTCTTCAAACAAGAAACATGAAAAACTAGATGTATCTTTGTTGTTGGTGGCAACTCTAGCTTGTAGGCAACACTACCGATCTTTTGCATGATTTGGTATGGCCCATAATACCTTGGAGATAACTTATTATTCTTTTTTTGTTGCTTTAGTGAGATTTTCTTATAAGGCTGCAATCTCAAGAAGACCCAATCCCAAACCTCAAAACTTCTTTCACTACGATGTTGGTTTGCCTGTTGTTTCATGCGATTTTGTGCCATGGCTAAATTCTCCTTGAGTCCTGAAAGTACCTATTGTTGATGAAGCAAGTGGTCCTCTATTTCCTGAAATATTGGTGACACCTTTATTGATGAAGTGATGGAAGGAGGATGATATCCATAAAGTGCAAAAAATGGAGACATTTTTGATGAGCTATGAAACGAAGTGTTATACCACCATTCTGCAAGTGGTAGCCAATCTACCCATTGAGATTGTTTCTCTGAAGTGAAACAACGTAGATATCCTTCCAAACACTTATTAACAACCTCTGTTTCCCATCTGATTGAGGATGATATGAAGAGCTATGAGCCAATTGAGTACCCAAACATGAGAATAAATCTTTCCAAAAGTGACTAGTGAAGATAGGTTCATGATCACTAATAATAACCTTAGGTGTACCATGTAGCTTTTGGATATTCTCCAAAAAAGATTTTTCCACTGCACTTGTTGTAAAAGGATGTGATAATGCAATGAAATGTGCATATTTAGTGAGGCGATCAACTACTACCAGATGACATTATGACCTTTAGATTTGGGAAGCCCTGTGATGAAGTCCATGGATACCTCTTCCCAACACTAGCTAGGAATAGATAAGGGCTGCAAGATACTTGATGTCTTAATTGTCTCCCGTTTATTCCTTTGACAAACCAAACATTCAACCACAAATTTTTGAACATCACCTTTTAGCCCTTCCCAACAAAAATCTTGCTTGACTCGATGATATGTCTTCAAAAATCCTGAATGACCACCAACTAGAGACTCATGCAAATCTACGAGAATCTTGTGTTTAAGAGTGGAATTCTTGCAAAGATACAAATGCTCTTTATACCAAAGAGTATCTCCCTTCCAACAAAACTTATCTGAACTACTAGGATCACTTTTTAATTGTTGGATGAGATTACTTGTCGCAACATCATTTTGCCACTTTGCTTTGGCTTCCTCCACCCAATTTGCTTGTAATATTGAAAGGGAACACAATAAGGCTTCATCTTTCTCATCCTTCCTTGAAAGTGCATCTGCTACAATATTTTCCTTTGCTTTCTTATATATAATCTCAAAGTCATATCCTAACATCTTACTGACCCATTTTTGTTGCTCTTCAGAAGATAGTCTTTGTTCAAAAAAATATTTTAGGCTATCATGATCTGTCTTAACCTTGAAGTGTCTACCCATAAGGTAAGGCCTCCATTGTTGAACTGCATGAAGGATTGCTAGCATTTCCTTCTCATAAATAGGTTTTAGCTTATTCTTACCCTTTAATTGACTACTCTCAAAAGAAATTGGTCAACCTTCTTGCATGAGAACTGCTCCTATCCCATTTCCAGAAGCATCACATTCCACAATGAATTCCTCGGTGAAGTCAGGAGTGGCAAGCACTGGAGTTGTACACAACCTCCTTCAATCTCTCAAATGTTGTATTAGCAGACTCGTTCCAATGAAAAGAATCCTTCTTTAATAGAGTGGTGAGGGGTGTTGCTATACGACCATAATTCTTCACAAATATTCTATAGTACCCTGTCAATCCCAAGAAACCCCTCAGTTTCTTAATGGTTTTTGGAATAGTCCATTCTATGATAGCCTTAATTTTGTTAGGGTCCACCTTTACTCCTTCATGTGAAACTATGTGTCCCAAATACTCCACCTCCTTAAGAACAAAAGAAAACTTGGATGGCTTAGCATAGAGTTGATGATCTTCAAGTATTTGCAATGCTTGATCCACATGTTGCAAATTTTCTTCCCAAGTCTTGCTATAAATAGAATATCATCAAAGAATACTAACACAAAATTTCTCAAGAACTTCTTAAAAATGGAATTCATCAGACTTTTGAATGTAGATGGTGCATCGATAAGACCGAATGGCATCACCAAAAATTCATAATGACCCTCATGATTCCAAAATTTTGTCTTACAAATATCTTCCTCCTTAATCCGAATTTGGTGATAACTAGATCTAAGATCTAACTTGGTAAAATACATAGCTCCATTCAATTTATCTAGAAAATCATCAATGACTTTAATATGAAACTTATCTTTAATGGTGTACATGTTGAGCACTCTATAATATGGACACATGCACCAAGTTTCATCCTTCTTACGTACTATCACCATAGGCAGGGAGTAAGCACTTTCGCTATCCCTGATAATTCCTTCCTCTAGCATCTCCTCAACAATTTTTTCTATCTCACTCTTTTGTATGTGTGGATACCTGTAAGGCCTAATGTTCGGTGGTTGGATCCTTGGAACTAACTGTATGACATGATCATGATCCCTCTTAGGAGGAATTCCTTTACGCATATCTCCAAGAATAACTGAGTGACGATCAATTATAGCTTGCAAATATAGATGAGTAGGAGGATTAGATTGAGAGACTTCTAATGAACATAGTTGGGCCACAAATCCATCCACTCCTTTCTTAAGCAACTATTGCATTTGGTGAGAGATTACCATTTTTGGGGATTTTTCCTTCAAACCCCTTAGCTCTACTACCCTTCCTTCTGATTGAAATCTCATGAATAGTTCTTGGAAGTTCATCTCAATCATTCCTAATGTAGTAAGCCATTGTACACCCAAAACAATATCTGTTGCACCCATGGATATCACATACATTGGGGAATCAAGTTGATAATCTACCATGGATAATTTAATGCTATGACACTTCCATGAAAAACTAACTATACCACCATCTGCAATCAAAACCTAAAACTCTAGAGCTGGATATATAAAACAATTTAGATGAGTAGCTAAATTTTTTGTTGATGAAATTATGAGTACTACTTGAGTCGATCAGCATTGTTACCTTCTGCTTCTTTAAGAACCCCACCACCTCAAGAGTTTGTGGAGCACTAAAACATGAGAGTGCATGACAAGAAATGATTGGTTGAGAATTAGGTGATTCCTCATTTGAATCCCTTTCATCCTCTATTATGGGTTCCTCCTCTTCTTCCTCATTTGGACTTTCAATATAGCACAATTTCTTTTCACTGCATTTATGTTCCCGACCGTGTTTGCTATCACAATTGAAACACAACCCTTTCTCTCTTTTGTCCTCAATTTATTGTGGAGTCAACCTAGTGGGTTGTGTCGAATATCCTTTCTCTCTTGTCACATTAGCCCTTTGCTTCTTAGGAATCAAACACTTCTCCTCTACCCTGCGTGCTAAGATAAAAGACTCATTTATAGAGCTAGGGATAAACATGCGTACCTCATGTTGAATGTGATCCTTGAGACCCCCCAAAAATAAATCATTCAAGTTCTCCTCTGTAATTGTATCCACTCTTAAGGATAGATTTTGGAATTGTTGAATATAATCCTTAATTGATCATGTTTGTTGAAGTTTAGCAAGCTGGCTGAAGAAGTTGTCTGTCACGCTATTGCTATATTGTGCTTGGAGTTCCTTCATAAAAATTGACCATGAGATGGCGATCCCATTTTTCCTTCAATGAGTGCAAATCCAACAATACCAAATGAATTGATTTGGTTCTAGATATAGGGAAGCCATCGTGACCTTTTGTCCATTTGGGATTTGGTGTACTTCAAAAAATTCTCCATTTGGTTTATCCATGTTAGAGGATTCTTGCCATCGAACTTGCGCATATACACCTTTGGAAATAATTCCTAGATATCATAGGAGTATTAAAACTTGTTGCAATGTTAGGTGACCTAGACTTTTCACCTTGGTTGCTTGAGAACTCCTTTCTTGGTTCAATCATATAGGCACTTAACATGTTTCGTATATTTGATATATCTCCTCTTAGGTCACACATATCCATCTTCATTGAGGAAATGTCTTCCTTGACCTTACTAATTTCCTCATTAGGAGTAATATCCTCTATTTTTACCCCATCCTTATCAGGAGTCTTCCCCGGAGTGACAACATTCTTTTTGCTCCTTGTTGCAGGCCCTGTCATGATGGGAACCAATGATTTTGAAATAAATCACACAAATGAAACTTAAATTATCTAAAAATTTTACTATAACTTACTAGGGACAAAATAACTCACACCTAGAAAAATTTCCAAGAAATAAGCAAATTTGCAGCCTTGAGAGTGATATTTGTGAAAACCTTAATTTTTCAATAACTTTATTATTTCTACTCCAATTCCTCCAATTTTTTTACTATAATCCCCTTTAGTGTTTAATAAAAAAACCCAATAAAAATAAATCTCCAATTCGACAATATGTGAGAGATATGCATATTTCAAATAAATTGTGTAGAAACCCTAATTTTGCAATAATTAACTCAATTTTCCTCCAAATCTTTTGAAATATGGATTGAGGCTTCTTTAATATATTCTTCAAAAACCCTTTAAAAATAAGAAAAAAATTATCCAAAATATGAAATATATGCTCTTTCCAAAATCGCCTCCAAAATTGAGAAAAAACCTTGCCTCTACAGTGCCAAGATCATGCTCTGATACCACTTGTTATAAAATAACTTGCACAATAGAATAATATGATATGAAATATGCTGCAAATACTTGATAATAACTAAGAATAACAAGCCACTTTGAGGGGGAAAACATCTAAATATCTCTAATAAGAACACACTTCACAATATGATAATGAAATAAGACTCACAACCTCCTATATATACCTATTTAAGCCTAGGATATCACCTAGGCCGACTTAGACACCCCTATATAAGACCTAGGCCAACCCAACCAACTAAATAATAATATAATAATGATAACATGACTTAATTAGGAGTTAAGATAGCGACAAGCCGACTATTCATAACCTGATGTACACCAATATTAAGGGTGTAGCAAAACCCAACTAAATATTGGGAGATGATATCCTCTATTTCTCAACAACATACTCTCTGTCATCCAACTACCCCAATAGGGTTGCAAGACCATCATAATTTCTTATGAATTGAGGGAGAATGAGCATGATTTTTTTGTTGAGAAGATAAAATTGATGTTGGCTATGACATCTAAGAGAATCTTAGCCTAGAGGAGGGCTCACTCAAAGGTGACACAACATTCTTCCCCTTCTTTGAAGGGTGTGAAATAGCTACATACTACACTTTGGTAGCTAAATTATCCAAAGTGGCTTCTGTTTTAGCTTGCAAATTTCCAAGGTTGGAATTTTTGTCTTTATGGTGAGAAATCCTAATCCATTTTCCCTCAAATTTCAAGGTAGGAGCCTCTATAGACCAAACAATGTTATTTGACCAAGGAGGTGATTTGACCCAAGGGGTTACCAAGTAGAAATCCATAATTTTATTCTTGGTGGAATGACACTAAAAATAAGTGTTGGGTAGATTAAGGTAAACCACATGTTGGGTGTGACAAAGGTTACCAATAGAAATTTCCATTGACTTTAAAATATTTGGATAATTCAATATCAACACAAAATATTTCTATGGATTAGCCTAGTAAAACCTATCAAGCTCAACATAAGTAACCTTCCATTGGGAGGTGGAAATGGTATACAAAAATCTCCATGATGGAAGGGATAAGCCTACAAACTCAAGCCAAATTGGCACATGAAGCTTATTCTGATCCAAGATGATGAAATCTCATGTCCAGGGTTGAAAGAGAAACAATGACACATGGACATACTAAGGGTTATGCTTGAGGATGGAATCAACAAAATAAAAAATAAAGAATCAATTAGTGAGGTTTTAGATAGAATCAAGCTAGACCCCATGCATGACCTAATGCTTGTTGACGCATTCCTAAAGCATGCTTTTAGGGGGAGTTCTCCCAATAAAATATCCTATTAAACTAAAATTATCAAACCATTTACAAGATTATCACACTTAGGGATGGGAAAAAACATAGCATTGGGAACTCAAAATGTGTACCTTGTGAAAATAATGCAACAGACTTTCAAGGGCACTTGCTTGGAGGAGCCATTATGCCAAGCTGCTAAACTATCAACGCCAACATGAACCATTGGGTTGAATTTGTTTGAGGCCATATAGAGGATAAAATTAAAAGAAAATAATAGATGCATAATATTGAAAAGTTTCCTATGCTAATGACACATTTTGATATAAGTAGAGCCAAGTACAACATAAAAAACACAAAACCTAATATAACCATAAGTTGAAACTTTAGTGCATACATTATTTAATTTTTCATTTCAACAATATATATTTTAATAAATATTTAAATTCACATACAATGTACCAAAAACATAACTATTTTGCAATCCATCCACTTTTTCATAACCATTTATCCAAGATAGAAAATGATTATAGCATCTCAACATGGAATCTCTCCTCTAGTGCATCATATCTTTTAAAATTATTTTTAAATAAAATTTAGTATTTGTTTCCTTGACAAAGTAATAAACCTCATATTTTGGTGTTGATCTATTTTTTGTGAAAATAAAATATAAAATACAAACTAATTAAAATATTTATCTTTTTAAATTTAAACTACACCTTTTAGATCTACAAAAGAGTATTTTGAGATGTTTTAAAATATGTTATTTACATGAATAGATGTGGAAGGAACATTAATATTCTCAAATAATTGTTTTTTTTTAAAATTGGCACCAAAGTGATGGTATATATGTATCTAGTGGGCAATTCTAGTTGGAAAAGTTGTGGTTCAAATCCATTTTACCTTCATTGAATTTATCAAGCACACATTTTCAGCCCAAAATAACTTTTAGTTGGAAATGTTTAAATTCAAGTGTAACACACCAATCGTTCACTAAAGTAAATTTTCTTAAGTTTTCACTTTGCGAGTAAATAAACTATGTAACTAACCATTGCAATAAAAAAATTCTTTTCTTTATTGAGAAAAAATTAACATAGATGTCATAACAATAATCAACATGGATTCCATTCCAATATAATAATTTCACAAATTACAATATTCCAACAATGTGTACAAGTACATACATAGCTCAACCCAGCTTCAAAGAAATAGATATAGATGGTCTAGGATCCTCCTTTCAAATCTTGGTCTTCTGTCGCCTACCAAGGAGGAGAAGAATCACTCAAGCACTTTTCCGCCAACCACGAACTCATATGTGGTCCCCCACACATATATCATATGATAGACAACCCTACCCTTTGATGAAGAGATTAGTGGAGTAACCTCATATGACAACCATTCTAAGCTTAGTGTTGTGTCTTACATGACTAGAACTTGTAAAACCTACAATTTGGAACTAGCATGCACTACAAGAACACATTGAAATGACAGTGGAGCCAAAGGAAATCACACTACTTTGGCCAAAGTGTTCTCGCTCAGTACTTCGAGTGATAGTCATCCTATTCACTTACACTAATCAAGCTCGATTTGACTTAAGGCCACTATAATCTATGCATACATATTTCCTCCAATGGGTAATATCTAACCCTAGAAATAACCTATCCCTTTTCCCTCTATGGTATTTCTACTCACAAAGCATATAAACAAATTCCCTCCCTTCAATAGACAATCAATCCTAGGAGTAACCCACTAGCTATCTAGTATAATCAAATAAATTTAGCTATGAATAAACCTTAAGCTATCCTTGTATAATCATTCCTAGTGTCTTAATACTAATGAAAAACAACCTCTCCTATTATGTAGTAATTACAAGCACTTTCACAGAAAAGAATAAACAACTTCTTTTTCCTTTCCAAAGAAAATGCTATGTTTTCCTAATGCAAGTAATCTCAAGCAGTTCAAATAAAGCATTCAAGATTCAATCTTTCATAAACAAAGAAAAAAAAAGGAATATTAGATCCTCATGCCTGTAATATTCTTAACCACTTAACTGACTTGGCGCACAACCTTCCAACAACAACTTACTAGCTTCACTTTGACCTCTTAAGCAATACTTTAATAAGACTTCTCTCACAAGTTGATAACAAGCTCCCACAAATATAACTTGTAGCTTAGGAAAATTCAAAGTTAAAATATATTAATCAATAAAATCAAACCCAAAAAGCCCCAAGCAACAATGAAGCACAATCCTATTATGAAAACTCAAAATAACATAACAAAGTTACCTAAGTCTTCACACTGTGGTTGACTCACCTTCATTGTTCTTCCCCATTTTTCTACAAAGATATGAACGCCCTTAGATTTGTGAACTACAATGAAAGCCTAAAGTAAATGACAACAAAATATCAAAGAAATTAATTATCTCAACAATATAATAGCCTATTCAAGATTTTCTTAGATGATGAAAATGATAAATAGCAATGCTATTTATAGAGAGCCAGCTGGAAAATGGACAATCGAGATTGAAAAGACATTAATTTGATCAATGGCCAAAATTAGACGAGATGAGATGAGATAAGATCAAAAGTGAAGGAGAAAGAGGAAATTAACCAATTTTTCAACAAAATTAGTTAGTTCGAAAAGGAAATTGCATTTTGAAATAATGGAAACGTTATCTCATTGCAAGAAGAGAAAATGAGTTAACTTTTTGATTTAAATATAAATTTAATTCAAAAAGTGAGAGGAAAAATAAGTCATTAATTAAATAGAATTTAATTTATTTGTGTTAGAAAAGGCTAAAATGAATTAATTAAATAATTTATATTATTTAATTAATAGAAGAATTTATGGCATTAGGTAGTAATTAAATAATTAAGATTATTTAATTATCAAAGATGAAAAAGAGGGTTTTAATAAATTCATAGGTTTAGTGATAATATCTAGGTGTCTACATTTTCCCATCTTTGATACAATGTAGTTTATCATGTTGTGTCAAAGAAAATTAGTCAAAACATGCTCTAGTGAAAGTAGGATGAAGAAGGATGAAGAGGAGGTAGTCGTATGCCCCCTCGAGAGGACATGTAGGTTCAAAGAACATGAGTGTGCTCTCAAAATGGATAAGAGGAAAATAGATAAAGGGAAGAAGAAATGTTAGCATGGGAGATATGGATGTTAGCATGGAAAAGATGGATGTTAGCATAGAAGACCTGGATGTTGAGATAATCTGTAGATATATATTTTGCTATGCAAGGCTTTGCATTTAATCATAATTGGGTGGTAAAATATGAAAAATGGACAACAAACACCATGGGATGACATAGACCAAGGTGTGCAAGGTCATCCATCTATAAAACAGACAATCGTAGAAAAGGAATGTCCTAACTCATACTAAGGGTCATGTTGCCCTAGTCTTTTTTTCAAGACAAACTGTGGATACCAATCAAATAAAAGCCAAGTCATGAGACATCATCACTCCTATAAATCTTTCATGGGACATTCTCGAGGTGGCTAGCAACATGATTGAAGTAAATCCAAAAGATAAGAAAAAATAGACCAACAAGGTCAATAGTCATTTAAGTTGTTTTCCAATAAGTGTTTTCTGGTGTGTTAAGTGACGAAGTGAGTGATGGGTTGACTAGTTTGACAAGGCCTGGTTTCAGGAGAAGAAACATGTATAAGGCATCAAGTTTGGTTTCGATCATGCAACTACCTATATAAGGAAAATGAAAAAGTGTGATAATGACAAGTTCTGGTTTCAAGAAGGACACATCTTGTATAAGACCATTGGTTTTGATTGATTTGACAAATGACTGTTCTGACTTGAAGACTTGTTGGATTGTTTGTGTTGTTGATTCATGATATGTGTTGAAGTTCAAATGATTATGTGGTGTTTGAGTTGACAGTGCTCAGTTTATTTTGACTGACCCAATGAACCCTAAAAGATTGACCCAGGGGGCCTTAGGGGCTCATTGACAGATGGCCTTGCCTATTTAGCAATGCACAGAGACCTTGTAGGTTGACATGACTAAATTTGACTCTATTTTGTGATTTTTGAAAGAAATTTGAATGTTTTTGGATTTTCACATGTTTTTATTTTTATGGATTTTGAAGATTTTATGATTTTTTTCAATTTTTTTTGATTTTTTTGTCTTTTTGTGGATATTTGACTATTTTGTTTGTTTTCAAATGTTTTGACCTCCATTGACAAGTGTAGAATCCAATGAATCTAGGTGTCAGGAAATTTCCCCAGTTGGGTATAAGACTAACCAATAGGGATGGGATGGGACAGGGGTTTATTATGGATGAGAGATGGAGGAGAAAGGACACAAGATGTCAACTGCTTGGAAGTCATGATAAAGATGACAAGGATAGATGGTGGATGCAAAATGGGAGATGATGAAGGGTAGATGTATTATTATGAATTATGGTGGAAGACCGGATAGAGTGATAGTAGATGATATAGCAAAGACTGACTACACATGGCACCTATTTGCCAGGTTTTCACCATGGTACTTATCCAAAGTGCCATTGACGTGGTTTTCACTATTGGACGATTTTTTTTCAAGACTTTCTCACTTTTTTGTATTTTTTTAGGACTTTTTTGACAAGATCTCTCTGAAGCTAGGTATAGAACTTCTGTAGGTACAAGCTATTGATGGGATCAAACAAAGGTTCGCCTTCAGGCGTGGACAATTGATTAGCACCAGAACCAAAGGATGTTGTTATGACATATGGACCCAACCAGTTGGGCTCAAATTTGTCGTGTTTCTCATGTTCTACTTGATTTTTTGGATGTTGCATCAATACTAAGTCACCAATGTTGAAACATCTGACCAAAACCTTTTTTTGTAACTATGGCAAAGATGGTTATGGTATGCCCATAGATGAGCCAAGGAATTTTGTCTACGTTCATTGAGCAACTCTAATTCATGTAGTTGGTATATTCAATATTCCTCATTGTCAATGAGCCCTTTCATGGAGACCCGTAGGGAGAGTACTTCAACCTCTATAGGAAGGATAGCCTCTGTACCAAAGACTAGGGAAAATGGAGTGGCGTTGATGGGTGTGTGAATGCTTGTGCAATACACCCATAGGGTAGGGTTAATTTGAATATGCCAGTCACAACCAATGTCATTGACAATTTTTTTGAGAATTTTGATTATGGTCTTATTGGATGCCTTAGCTTGGTTGTTACCTTGCGGGTAATAGGGTGTGGAAAAGTGGTGCTAGATGTGGAATTTCTCACATAACTCACAGACATCCTAATTTTTGAAGGGACGACCATTATCAGTGATGATGGATTATGGGATATAATACCGACATAGCATATAATTGAGGATGAATTTGGAGATTTTTTTACTAGTTATGTATGTCAGGGGAATGGATTCAATCCATTTTGTGAAATATTTAGTTGTAGTGATAATGAATTTGTGGCCATTAGATGAGGTGGGATGAATTTTTCCTATGAGGTCAAATCCCCATTGGTTGAAGGGCCATGGTGAAGTGATCGATTGTAGCTCCTGTGCAGGTGTGTGGAGGAGGTTGCTGTGTATTTGGCACTATTGACATTTCTTCACAAAGTGATAGTCATCTTGTTCCATTGTAGGCTAGTAATATCCTAGTCACATGATCTTTTTAGCTAGAGTTAGTCCACTAGAATGGGCTCCACACATACCTTTGTGTACTTCACATAAGGTAGTTTGTGCTTTATTAGTGTCAAGACATCTATGTAAGGTAATGTCTAGGTAAGGTCTATATAGGGTATCACCGATGATGGCATAGTGAGCGGCTTTGTGAAGGAAGGACTTGCGTTGGTTACTGGATAGGTCAAGTGGTAATGTTTAGGAATGTAAATAGTCATAAATGATTTGATACTATCGGGAATTGGGACCAACAATTGCACACACCATTTCATATTCGGGGACATTGAAGGTAGGAACCAACAACTATTCCACTAAAAACTCATATTGCGTCATATTGTTGGGAATGTCCAAGAGAGATCCAATGGTGGCCATGGCATTAGCTACTTTGTTTTGAATTAATGGGATCTAGAAAAAGGTAATATTTGCAAAATATAGTATAAAATTGTCAACCATTCTTTTGTATGGGGTCAATTTCTCGTCTTTAGTGTCATTTTCATCGTTGACTTGTCGGATGACCTATTGGGAATCACCAAAGACTTGAAGACTTGTAATTTTCCATTTTATAGCCATGCACAATCCTGTGAGTAAGGCCTCATTCTGCAATGTTGTTTGCACATGGGAAGGCTATTCTAAATGATTTGGGTATAGTGTCACCTTGAGGGGTGACAAGTAGCATTCCTACACTTGATCCATGACTAGTGTATGAGCCATCAAAGTATAACTTCCATTTTGCGCCAGTGTCTAGTGCAAAATTGACTCATTTGGGAAATCATAAATCAATGGGTGACTAGCTTTTGTGGGTGCATCAACAAGTTGGTTTGTGATAACATATCCTTTTATTACTTTTTATTCCACATATTGTATGTCATATTCACTGAGTATCATGACCCACTTAGTCAACCATACTGTCAATGCTTCCTTACTAAGTAGGTATTTGGGAGGATCTCTCTTAGCCACTAGTCTTGTCTGATGATTTAGCATGTAATGTCTTAGTTTCTGAGTGAAAAAAACTAGAGCGAGACAAGCACGTTCAATATGACTATAGTTGAGTTCATACCCAACTAGTGTGCGGCTAGTATAATAGATCACCCGTTCTTTCTCATCATGATCATTTTGTGCAAGTAATGCCCCCAGTGTGGAAGTGGTAGCTGATATGTAAAGAATTAGGGCCTTACCATCTATTGGTGGCATCAAATAGGATGCGCAAAGAGGTACTCTTTAATCTATTGAAAGGTTGTGGCACACTTGTTTGTCCATATAAAAGGAACTCCATTATGTAACAAATAATGAAAAGGATGAAATTTATCTGCAAGCTATGCAATGAAGCATTTGATGGACTGAAGTTAGCCTTGCAATGTTCTGAGTTGACTGATTCCTATTAGGGGAGGAATATCTAATATAAATTTTAATTTTTCCAGGTCCACTTCAATGCCTCTACAGGAAACTATGTATCCTAAGAGTTTTATTGATGTCACGTCAAAGACACATTTCTTTGGATTTAGGCGGAATTTATATTCTTCAATCCTTTTGAAAATTTTGTCCAGGACTCTCAAATGATCACCGTGTGTCAAGGATTTTGCCAAAGATCATCAACATAGTCTTCCATCAATGTGAGCATGAGATCAATAAATATGGTAGTCATAGTTCTCTGATAGGTTGCACTTGCATTTTTAAGTCTGAAGGCCATGACGTTCCAACCGTATGTACCCCATGGGAAAGTGAATGCAGTCTTATGCTGATTTTCAAGGGTCATACAGATCTGATTATACCTCAAGAAGCCATCCATGAGGGACAACATCTCGTAGCCTGCCATTATATCTACTATGATGTCTATATTAGGAAGTGGGAATTCATCCTTTGGACAGGATTTGTTCCAGTCACGAAAATCTATGTAGATACAGATTTTTCAATTTGGTTTGTTCATTGGTAGAAGGTTTGAGATCTAGTCTGCATAGTCAATAGGTCTTATGAAACCAACATCAAACAATTTCTTGAGTTCAAATTTAACCAGTAGAGCTATCTGAGGATGCATTTTTCTAAGCAGTAAATGATGCAATACCAATGCAGGGTCCAGCCTAGGCATATCAACATAAGACCATGCAAAATTGACTTGATGTTTTGTGAAAAAGTCTTGGAATTCTAGTTTTTCTTCTTTTGTCAAGGATGTTGCAAAGAGAACAATCTTAGGATTCTTTGTTGTACTTATATTTTCCATTAATTTTTTTATCAACATCAGGGATCTCTCTTGATTAATGGGGAGAAATTCCAACCCTCCATTCTTGGGTGGCTTAGAGAGGTTTTCACCCTTGGATGCATCCTTTATTTTTTCTTTTTCTTGGTTAGAAGGTGCCTTGTGGTTTTCACCTAAAGACCATTCCTTTTTTATTTTATTTTTGTCATTTTTGTGACTAGAGGGTGGGACAGTCTCACTAAAATATGTCACAACATCAAGATCTATAGTGAAACCAAACTTATGCTCCTTGTGTGGTATGCCTTCTTGTAGTCCCATGAATTCAACAATGGCTTCATCATTTTCAAATATGTCCAAGGTACGTGTATCTTGTTGGTCCCAATCGACCAACTGTGGGTAAACGAGGGGAATGCCATCATTATGTTATTGAAGGATGGGGAAGCAACAAATAGGGTAAATAGAAATGTATTATCGGGGTCCAAAAAGTAATCGACACAAATATTAATATCCATGAGGTTGGTAAAGGATGGATGGGGTATATCAGACTCATGAAAGACATGGTCAAGCTCATAGTCATTGGTGGTTCAAGAATCCCACTCATATTCATTAGAGTCAATGTCACTATAATAGATGTCGATAGGATTTTTAGATCTCTCATCCTCTTTCGAAGCACTCTCATCCTTATTTGAAAGCACCTTAGTACTTGAAGCGCCAATCCTAATTGGTACAAACCCTAGTCCCAAGTTCTTTGGTCATTTAAGAGGCATCAAGGGTTCTCTCATTCAATTTTTATGTATTCTGAGTCCACTGATTCCATCATAACCCTTTTGTTTCATTAGCTGAAAGCCTTTACCATATTGTTCTGTAGGTAGCGGTTGCAAATCTTTGTCATCTTTGTAAATCCAATCTAAAATATCATCAATGTCTTCTTTGTTTAACTCTCCCTATTTTGTGAAGGCAGTAGCAAGAGGAATTTTAATGGAAACTTTAGGTTCCATCTTATAGACCAGCCCGCCATAGGAATGTGGAGAATTTGGTAACTTAGTGATGCAGTAGGAAGCATTCATATGGTACTCCCCACACCCCTTGTCCTAGATCTGAATCTTGGGATTGGCAGATGGAATGGTAGATGTGGAGGATTTATTCAGAGTGGATGGGTCAACGTAATTGGATGGAGTGGATGTGGTAGCTTCACAATTTATAGGCACTTGGTGTTTAGGGACCCCTTAAAGTTGGTGCAATATTGAAAGGGATCATGATCATCGATGATTGTGATTTTGGTGCCATTTTAAGGAAAATTCAGACATTGATGGTATGTGGATGGGAAAAATTTCATGGCGTGGATCCATTGTCAGTCAAGGATCATATTGTATCATAGTTCAAGATCTAGGACTTGGAATGTGGTATCTAGTATTGCAGGTCCAACCTTGATAGGTAGTGTGATAACACCCTTGAAAGAACATTCTTCATCATTATAGGCTTTGATGAAAATTCTCTTAGTTGTGTCCACACATGCTTCAGAGAGGCACAATTCCTTCATGAGTTTTAAAGTGAAAATGTTCAATCTAGCTATGCCATCTACTAGGACTCTTTTGACCTTGTGTTTGTTGATAAAGACCTCAAGGTGTAGTGGGTCATTATGGTTTGACTTGGATGTAGAGTAATCTTTGTCAGAAAATGAAACATGATGGGAGTTGTCAAAATACCCAATCATGGCTTCAAATCGGTTAACATCTAGGTCAGTAGGGACAAAGGTTTCTTTCAAAGCCTTATCAAGGATACCTTTGTGTTAAGGTGATATGTGCAAAAGCTCAAGGATGGAAATATGTGTGGGTGTCTTCCCAATTGGTCAACAAGATTGTATTGGCTATGGATTGTGCCTGCTTTGAAGGGGGACCAGATATGGTAATCTGTTCCCTGCAGGTATTAACGGCGTATTCAAGTTGCTTCTTAATGGTGAATGTGTTAACATGATCATCAATAGCTCAGAGGTGGTTAATAATTTTGTAGTCCAAAGAGGAATTAGTATAATTGGCATGGTTGTTTGTGCTTTGACCCAAACTTGAGGGTTTTCTGGAACCATGGTCTTGCAATGGATTCTTGAAAATCATATGGTCTTTATTGGAAGTTTGTTGTTGTCCCTCAACCTCTATGGTACCATTTTCAATTAGGTCTTGAATCATGTTCTTCAACTGATGGAATGATGAGGTCTTATGCCCTTTGATGTGATGGTAGTCACAAAAGGCATTGTCATCCCACCAAGAGGGTTTGAATTGTCTTGGGTTGTATGGCTTGGGCTCTTGGAGCTGTATAACATTTGATTGTACTCACTTCTTCAAGACAGATTCAATTGGTTTTGATAAAGGAGTGTATTGTCTTCGTGGGTATTGCCTTAGTTGTCTTGGGGGTCCTCGTTCTTGATTATTTTGTATCACATTAGTTGCTTGGTTGGGGACATATGATGTGTTATTGTTTGTGTTGGGTGCTTTGACAGTCAATGTGGGACTTTTTTTATTCATAGATTTGGCATCTATGACTCCATCATTTGTCACATTCTTGTTATGAGACCAAAACTTGTATTTATCATTTGACGTCCCTTGGGTATTTTGTGTTTTGTTATAATTTCTAATTTCCCCTTTAGCGATAATGGTTTTCTCAAGGATGGCTCCTTTTTCAATGAGGTTGGTGAATGTGGAACAACAATGGGTTTCCAATGCATATTTTAAATTTGTGTCCATATTTTGCATGAACATGATAATTTTTTATTTTTCAGGAATTTCAATAGGACTACAGCTAGCTAAAATTCTCCATCTCTAGAAGAATGTTATGAAACCTTCACCTTCTTCTTGTTTAGTTTGACATAAAGTTGCAATAGTGATGTCATTTTTGATATTGAAGGAAAAGTGGGTGATAAATTTGTTGAAATGTTCATCCCATGATCGTATGCCTATTGGTAGGTGGGTGAACTAGTCTAAAGCATGTCTTGTGAGACTTCTAGGAAATAGTCTCATTAAGTATGTTTTTTCTGAAGCAATGCCAATCAAGGTCATGTGAAATCCCTAACATGCTCGATGGGGTTTCCTCTTCCTTTATATTTAGGAAAATTTGGCATGTCATAATTTTGAGGAAGAGGAGGCATGTATAATGTCCTATCAAATGGGTAAGGACATAACTCTTGGATAGAGTAAGTCTTCTTATTCGACAATGTCATGGTTTCTACTTTCTTTTGCAAGGCCAACATTTGATTGGCGAGGACATCATATGGTGTGAGTGTTGCCTACTACATTTGCGATTGCATTTTGATAAGGCCCCAAACTCGTGTTTTGTGATCCAATGTTTGTGTGGGATGGTATGTTGGTGTTGACATGAGGTGTGAATGTTTGAGTTGTGCTTGGAATTTGGATTTGTGGTGTAAATGTTTGAGTGTGAATTGGAATTTGGATTTGTGGTGTAATGTATGAGGTGTTGGTATTGGATTGCATTGGGAGAGGATTGGAAATGTTTGGAACTTGTGTGTATTGACTATTGACTTGGAAGGAGCCTTGTGTATTTGCTTGTTGGGGAACCTTTATGCTAGGACCTTGTGGCATGATGGTGTTTGTGTTAGTTCCATGAACATAAGCTCTAGTCCTTTTATTTGTTCCAAAAATACTTGATAACGTGATGTTCAAGGCCCTAGATGTTCCAAATGGATTTGATGATGTGGTGTTTGTGGCACTTGATGCTCCAAATGGATTTGAAGATATATTCATTGTGTTAAATGGATTAGGTGTAGAACAAAGAGGTTGTGACATGGACTGTGTAATTGATTGCATTGTAGATTGTGTCCCTGATTGTGTTATCGATTGCATTCCAAATAAGGGCACAAGAATCAAGGTGGAAGTTTGAGTTAGAGCCCCTTATGGCATAGAAGCATTTATTTGTGGGGTCTTGGAACCACTAGATGTAGACATGTTAAGTAATTGGTTTTGTTGATTTGGGGTGGGTGTTACTTGAAGTGTGTTTACGTTGAAGCCCTGAGGTAATTTAGCACCACTATGAAATTTTTTGACCAAGAACCTTTGGGGTTCCAATAGCACTATCTCATTTACAAGTGATGCAACCTCTAGGGCTTGGGCAACAACTTTAACTTCCTCTATAACTACTTGTACATGTGGGTCTCTTATGAGGAAATTTTCAAAAGGATTGATAGATGCCTTGGGTGGTTCACTAGATGAGGTACCAAAGTTTAAGTTGTTTGTGTGGTTATAAAGGTCATCATTGTCATGAAAGAGATCCATTGCTCGATGTTTCTTTTGCAATCTAGTTTCAACCATATAAGGCTTGCTCCAAATGAAGGTGGAAAGTATGAGACTAAGACTATGTTTTTGGTATTATTTTAAAATAAGGTATGCCTAAAGATAATCCAACTATTTTTTTGGTATTTTTGATATTTTGAGGATAAAATATGTCTAATGCATGTAACAAGACTAAAAGTGATAATGATAATTGTTGGATGTTATGTTGTAGTATGAAGGATGCAATTGACTAAGAGGTGATGGATAGATATACTAAACTTGAGGGCTTAAACACTTTTGATAGGTTTAAGAATAAGATCACTAACCATCCAAGGGTAAACCAATGTTTCAATTAGGATTGTCAAATGGCCCTTTTCTAGGACAAGTGAAAATGAGTGACAAGGTGAGTTTCCCAACTAGAATTGTAAGTAGGAAATTATCACCAAAATGACAAAGGACGAAGTTAAAAATTGACTTGGTCAAATGACAATCTTTTGTTGAAGCAATGATTTGTACCAAGGTATAGAGAGTTCTTCTTTCCTAAAATCCACAAGGTTCCAAGCCTAAAAGTTTGATAAGAACTATAGTGTTCCTCTGCAGGTTGGTGAACTATGATTCCCTCCCACCTTGTAGGGGGTGGGAGATAGGCGGGGCCCTTGGGAACGACCATATTCGCTAACCCCATCGGAACAACTATAAGGGGGGGTGGGGGAGTGGTCAACTCTAGTGGAGGGAATTATAGAACAAGGAGGTAGATTATTACTATGGGAGGGTAGCCTAATGTGATGTCGAGATATACAAGTAATGAGAATGATAATGGTGACCTAATAATGGAATGATGATATGCAAGGTGAATTGAGTAAGTTTATGGTTTTAAATAGGAATCACAACAAGAAGTTGATCTAAAAATGGATCTCAAAGGTTTGAACCTAATTTTGTTAAGATTTTGACTTGATTTTGATTGTTTTGTTTAAAAATGTTGCTTGGTCTGAAGTTGTGAAGTGTTGCAATTTTTAGGTGTAAAGTTTGTTTGCTTGTTTATTTGGAAGACACACACATAAAACACAATGTTTTGTTTGTTTTTGAAATTGAGATAAAGCACATTCAAGTACAATCCTAGGCTGGCTGAAATAATATTTGTTGGATTCCCACTTGGATTTCTCTAGCTGCACGTATTTAGAGCAGATAGCTTAGAAGTTTGGTGGCACTGGCTCCCCTCCACGACACTCACTTCTCGAGCACACCAAACTTCGAATTCCCAAAGACCTGAAGATCTCAAGGAATTTTCTATCTCAAATTTGAACTGTAGGAATGTGGGATGACTTCAGAGATTCAACCTCGTGTAACAACAAATAGAAAGATTTTGGGCTACTAAATAGTTTGTTCTTAGTGAATACTCAGGGACATGATACCTTGTAAGCATCCAACAAGCCACTTAAGTCTTTAATCAATCTACTAAGGGCTCTTATACATTTTACAGTAGTACCTTATTTTGAGTGACATTGCACGACTAAGGCCTACATACCATGAGGACTTGACAGTTTAGTATTATCCATTTATATATTGGCTCAAGTGAAAAACTGGTTGGAGTCGTTCCCTCTTGCGAGGCATACCCCTCTAAAAAGGAAAAAATTAAGCATCACTAACACTTTTCTCTTGCACCTAGGACCATGAAATCCAGGGGAGAGGATAGTGTGTGTTAGCAGTATATCCACTCAACACATGCACAAGCATACACCAAAAATAGAGGTTCTTTTTAAGCATCAAATGAAGTTTTTGCTATAGTAAAAGACAATTGGTTTAAAAAAAAAAAATCTTCAAGAAATGTCTTGCACCAAATGTCACTAGTAGTTTTTGGTTTTCAAGTCTTTGACAAATGAGAGTTTATGTTTTCAGTCTAAGCCTTTGATATGCAAACTAGCAAAAAAGCCCAAAATTAGCCACAAAACTCAAGATTAAACTAAGACAAAACTAACATAACTTTAATTAACAAAAAATAAAATTTAATCTAAACCTAACTAAATTAATTCAACTAACTAAAAATTAATCTAAATTAAAATTAATCTAAACTAAAATTAATAAAGTTAATTACTAAAATTAATCTAAATTACTAAAATTAATTCTAAACTAAAATTAATCTAAATAAAATTAATCTAAAAAATTAAAACTAAATTACTCTAAATTAATCTAAACTAATTACTAATCCAAAACTAAAGTTAATTTAAATTAACCTAATTTAAAACTGAAAAAACTAAAACTAAAATCTGAATTGAAACATAAAATTAAAAATCTAAACTAAAATCCACTAAATGGATATTTCCAAAAGATCTTGCTATTTCAAAAAAGATGTTGAATGATCTCACCAAAAATCACCATTATATTTCTTGGCCTGAAACCCCCTTTTTAAGGAATTTGGTTGTGTTTATACAACACTCTTAAAGAGTTGATTAATTTAGGATGCCAATTATATTTTGGACCGATGAACAATATTTTGTGCTTTTTTATGATATTAGATTATGTCATGTTCATTGTCTAGTGATCATGGATATTGAATGAATCCAAGGGAGAAAACCTACAAAACAGACATCAATACCAAAAGAAATCTTAAACCATAATGTCAGGCTAAAAGTGAACTATCGGGATAAAAACACTGGAATAAGGCATGTACCAGATTGCAGAAACAAAAGTCAATACAAAAATTATACCAAAATCGATACACACAGAGACGACTTTAATGATGGTACACCGAATATAAAGGAGAATTTAGATGATGATTTATTTTGAAATTGGATACATCATGCAACAAAACAAAAGTTGATAGTAGAAACTAGGAACACACTTATCTAAAACACCATTTTTAGAATCATTTATTCAAAACACCTTTTATAACTAATTTGATTCAATGAGAGAGTTTGTTACTTTTTCTTTTTCACGCTACACTGCGGCCTTGTTTTAATGATAGCAGTTTATGGAAAAAGAAACCAAGAATGTTGAAATCAAAGATTTGATTCAAAACATCAATAATTACACATTCAATACACATTAAAAGACTTAAAATTTTCAGCATGAAGAATCCCAAAACAGAGATAAACGTCCAAAATAGAAATTTGCAATCTTAAAAGGAGAGGCAATATGAAAACATTTCACAATAATTGACAATTTCAAAGTCTCCAAGATTTGTTACTTTTTCTTTTTCACGCTACACTGCGGCCTTGTTTTAATGATAGCAGTTTATGGAAAAAGAAACCAAGAATGTTGAAATCAAAGATTTGATTCAAAACATCAATAATTACACATTCAATACACATTAAAAGACTTAAAATTTTCAGCATGAAGAATCCCAAAACAGAGATAAACGTCCAAAATAGAAATTTGCAATCTTAAAAGGAGAGGCAATATGAAAACATTTCACAATAATTGACAATTTCAAAGTCTCCAAGATTTGAAAGTGTCAATATCATGCAAAAAAAATCAAGATAATAACCCACTTCAAGAATTTTTACTGCTGCAAAATTTGAGCATTACCACAAACCGAGTCTCAATACTCATCTATCATCATGCTCTAATTGATCCTTATAACCCTCAATCTCCAAAAGATATTAGAACAGTTTTCAAATTTCCTTCTTCACATTGGGTTCACCATTTGTAGCTTAGGAAAATTCAAAGTTAGAAAACATTAATCAATAAAATCAAACCCAAAAAGCCCTAAGCAACAATGAAGCACAATCTTATAATGAAAACTCAAAATAACATAACAAAGTCACCTAAGTCTTCACACCATGGTTGAATCAGCTTCATTGTTCTTCTCCATTTTGCTACAAAGATATGAATGCCCTCAGATTTGTAAACTACAATGAAAGCCTAAAGTAAATGACAACAAAATATTGAAGAAATTAATTATCTCAATAGTATGCTAGCCTATTCAAGATTTTCTTAGATGATGAAAATGATAAATAGAAGTGCTATTTATAGAGAGCCAGCTGGAAAATGGACGATCGAGATTGAAAAGACATTAATTCTATTAATGACCGAAATTAGATGAGATGAGATGAGATAAGATCGAAAGTGAAGGAGAAAGAGGAAATTAACTGATTTTTCAAAAAAATCAATTAGTTCGAAAAGGAAATTGCATTTTGAAATAATGAAAATGTTATCTCATTGCAAGAAGAAAAAGCGAGTTAAATTTTTGATTTAAATAGAAATTTAATTCAAAAAGTGAGAGGAAAAATAAATAATTAATTAAATAGAATTTAATTTATTTGTGTTAGAAAAGGCTAAAATGAATTAATTAAATAATTTATATTATTTAATTAATAGAAGAATTTAAGCCATTAGGTAATAATTAAATAATTAAGAGTATTTAATTATCAAAGATGAAAAAGGGGGTTTTAATAAATTCACATGCTTAGTGATAATTTCTAGGTGTCTACATAGCTCACACAAATATAGCTCTTCACAAAATGCTCAAGGCTCTCAAAAAATATAGTAGAATGCAATTGCAGAATAATGCATAATAGTGCATCCAAAATGAGAGAGCTAGCCTCCCTATTTATACAACAAAATGAGACATTGCAACCTGCAGAGAAGGCATGGCAGTCGACACATCTCTTCATGCAAGAAAACTCACTATACTCAACCGAAAGGTGGAAACAAACTAAATACAAACTCAACAAGAAATGTTATAGGTCTACCCATCTAATTGACAACAACAAATGACTTATTCAAACATACACATGCTCAAATGATGACAGTTGAATTGCAAACATAATATAATTCTACTGGTTAAAGAGCTTCTACAAGTTGATGCCAAGTATTCAGCCAACTCCTTATCTCATGGCACGATTATTCCTATTGAAATAGTCTATTGTTTACAAGGAACACCTACATCTTTTTTGACTTGGTCTTAGTTTGCTAAGCAACACAGCAGGGATGAGTCACTCCTAAAAAATGGCATATTATTTGGTGGTTTGATCAATTCACATCTTACCGTTCATATTTCCTATTCTCATGCATTTTACTTTATTTTGTAGTTGGTAAATACTCTATTGCTTAATATTAAAGCACCTAAATTTTGAGTAACTCATTGTTATCAATTTAAAGATGTCATTCCATAGTATTGACTATGGTTTATTTACCATATTGACCTTATTGCCACACATTACTTTTCTTTTGAATCGGTCTTCAATGTTATCATATGTAATAATCGACCTTTAAATGATTTGCATCTCATATATAAATCAACCTATGTTCATATATATAAATCAGACTCAAGCATTACATATATATATAAATATATATTTATAAATGTATATATACATACATATATATATGTCAATAATTAGCATTAATGCTAAATTACATATATATCCATGTCAATCAAGTATATATACATTCAATAGACAAATGAATACAAAACGAAGTTAACATTCACATAATAATACCACAATAATATCGATCGTGATATATATATATATATATATATATATATATATATATATATATATATATATATATATTTCTCTATGTACATGTATACATATGTATACATATACTGATTATCTGTATGGATGTTTCCGTTTGTCAAACATACACATATATCGATACATGTATACATATGAATATATATATATATATATATTCAATTGCACAATCAAGCACAAACACAATTACATATTATGTTGATAGGGAATAGATGTGTGGTGTATTAATACATATATACATTCATGTTGTTTTGTCCATTGGATAGCTCCATGATCATAAGCAACCTGTTCATAAGTGTGCATAGGTACGTCTACCTATGTACACCCATGTATGTTTTCATGTGTATGGTCTATCATCGACATGCATATGTATACATATACATACATCCCACATGTGCTCACCTCATTAATATAAGCATAGTAATATAAGGAAGAATTCATAAGCTCAAACATATAAACATCATCTAAGAATGCATTTAAATAGTAATCAAGACCCTTACTAATGTAAACACTCATGCTAATGATGACTTACCAATTCCCAACATAATAACTTAACTCAATCATTCTACTGTGAGTGTGTATATAAGCTTAGATAGGCTATGTTATTGGTTACCTGACCAAGATATTTTCCTAAGTGAACATGTACCTGCATCCAACTAAGACATTCCCATGGTAGTCATCTACTCAGCAAAATATGCATTTATAGAACATATCTCCATAGTTAGAATATCAAATTCAATAATCATCCATTTCACATATATGCATTTCTTCACATATCATTAAATGAAATAACATTCATTCATAATTCATTGATAACAAAGTTCAAGCACAATTTATTCTCATTCAAAATTCAAATTACATTCACATTTACCCTACATCGTAATAGTAATTAGTAAATACACAATTGGGATGTAACATACTCCCCCCCTTGTGAATCATCATCCCTAATGATTTTTATGTAGTAACATAAACTAATCAACAAACAAAATATTATTTTCAAGTACTCTCAAATATATTTAAAACATGTGGAAACTTTTGTTATATCTTAGCATGGTCTTCCAAAGTGGCAAAGTCTTCTGCATACTAGTCCCACTAGACTTTGCATTGTAGAACCTCCCTATTATGCAAGTGAAGCTTATGCATTCAGAGCACCTTGACGGGCTCAAGAGTTACCACTCTGGGGTCCTGTACCTATAATGCATTCCAATAAATCACATGATTATCACTTGGTATATACTTCTTTAGGTATGACACATGAAAGATGTTATGCATGTTGGCAAGTGCTAGTGGCAACAAAATTCAGTAAGCTACCATATTCACTTCCTCAAGAATCTCAAAAGTTCCTACATAGCGTCGGGCTAATTTGGAAGACTCCTCAAATTTAATGGAACTCTTGTGAGGTTTCACTTTCAACAACACCTTGTCACCTACTGCAAAATTTTGGGGTACTCTCTTAGCATCAACATAGCTTTTCTATCTGTCGTTAGCTTCAACCAACCTTTGCTTAACAATTATCACTTGATTTTCCATTTCATCCAACATCTCTAGCCTAAGACTCACCCTATCCTCAAGTTTATCCCAACTTATAGGGGCTCGACACTTCTGACCATATAACACTTTGAAAGGAGCCATCTTTATTACAGAATGGTAAGAATTATTGTAAGAAAATTCCACTAAAAGAAAGTAGTCTTCCCACTTGTACTACTAATCCATCCAATAAATTTTAAATAGGTCTTCCAATGCTTGATTCAATTTTTTAGTTTTTCCATCCGTTTCTGGATGATATTCTGAGCTAATATTCAGTTGAGTAGCAAGTGTGGAAAACAAGGTTTTCCAAAACCTAGAAGTGACTCGTGCATCCCTATTTGAGATAATCTTCTCAAGAATCCCATGCAACCTAAACACTTCTTACACAAATTTCCTTTCTATGATAGGTGCTCCATTAGTTAGATTCCTGGGTATGAAATGTGCTACTTTGGTAAGCTTATCCACAACCACAAGAATGGTATTATGCTTATTCCAAAGCACCCTTTGACATTCAAGATCCCTAGCCACAAATCTAGCGGAATCTCTTTTCATCCCCTTCCAAAAGTATAATGGCTTTACATCTACCAACATTTTTGTCACACCAGGGTGTCTAGAGTATGGTGCCTCATGAACTTCTTTCCATACCTAATTCCTTAACTCTTTTGAGTTAGGTACATACACTCTCCCCTTATACCTAAGTATACCATTAGGTTTAAAATGAAAACCTTCATACCTAGCATCATGCAGATTGCTAGTGAGTGCTTGCTTGACTTGCATATAACATTCATCCTCTTTGCATTTCTGCAATACTTGACCCTTAAAGTTAGTTTTAATTGTCACTATTGAAGCAATATGATGTCTTCAACTCAAGGCATCGACAACCCGATTCTCCTTTCCTTTGATGTAACTAATGTTGAAGTCATAATCAGATATTAACTCTAACCATCTTCTCTATCTAGCTTTTAGATTAGGTTGAGTGAATAGATACTTCAACCCATGATGATCAGTTTCCATCTCAAAGGGTTTCCCTAACAAGTAATGCCTCCACATTTGCAATGTGTGAACCATGGCTGCTAGCTCTAAATCATGTGATGCATAATTATACTCATAAGGTTTCAACTTCCTTGATTCATAAGAAATTACTTTTCCTTCCTAGATTAACACTCCTCTTAATCCCTCTCCTGAAGCATTCGTGATAACAGTAAAGCCACCCTCAAGATCTGGTACTTTCAAAATCGGTGCAATAGTCAATTTCTCTTTGAGTAGGTCAAAGGCTACTTGCTAGTTCTCTATCCACTCAAACTTCTTCCCTTTCTTTTGCAAAGAAGTAATTGGAAAGGCTATTTTGGAGAAGTTTGCAACAAACTTTCTATAGTACCCCACCAAAACCATAAAACTTCTAACCTCAGATACATTCTTGGGTACTAGCCATTCAAGCACTACTTTGATCTTAGTCAGATCTACTAAGATTCCATCTACTGAGATCGCATGTCCAAGATAATGTACTCTCTTCTGGAAGAAGGTACACTTAGAGATTTTTCCATACAATTTATGTTCTCTAAGTCATTATAGAACTATCTCTAAATGCCTTCAATGTTCCTCCTCATTCCTTGAGTAAATTAGAATTTCATCTAGGATAACCAAGACAATATTATCTAGGCAATCCCTAAATACACTATTCATAAGGTTCATAAATGTTGCAGGTGCATTTGTTAAACCAAAGGGTAAAACTATAAATTCATAATGTTCATATCTAGTACTGAACGTAGTCTTAAAGATGTCCTCATCCTTAATTATCAATTGATGGTATCCATATCTTAGATCAATCTTAGAAAATATGGAAACTCCCCTCATTTGATCAAATCGAACATCAATGTGAGATAATAGGAACTTATTTTTTACTGTAGCTTTGGTAAGCATGCGATAATCTATGCACAAATTCCAAGTACCATCTTTGTTTTTCACAAAGATTACTGGTGCTCCCCAAGGTGAAAAACTTGGTCTTATCAACCCCTTATACAACAGTTCATCCAACTATGCCTTAAGCTCCATTAGCTCAGTTGTTGTCATCCTATAAGGCACCTTAGAAACAAGTTTGGATCCTAGAACTATATCAATAGAGAAGTCAAATATCCTTTTCATATCTGATATTCCAAAAACTTTCTTAGTATAGAATACCTCTCCATATCCGATATTCTAGTTTCCTCCATTTCACCATCTTCCATCTCTTGGAACTTCTATGGTTCCAAGATATCAAGATCCTCTTAACAATCTTCAAGATTTTCCATCTTGAATGTGAAGATCTTGCACCTTTTCTTCTTCACCCTTAATAATTGCATTGCAGAGATTTGATGAATCTTGACCTCCCTAGGTATCCCTTGAAACTTCACTTGGTTACCAAGATCATTTAAGCATTCTACATATTTAGCATGGAAATATACCTTGGCCCTATGTCTCCATATCCAGTTCATACCTAGGATAACATCATAGAATCCTAAAGGAACGACATATAGGTTCACTTTTGTAGAAAAATAAGGTAGCTCTATCCTAGCTCCGAACAAACATTGTTCCACGTTTGCTCTTGTCTAGTTTGCATACTCTACATCCCAAGACTTTGCCATGTAACCAAATTTTCTAGATATCTACTTAGCTACTCTAGGTGAAATGAAATTTTCAATTACACCAGTATCTATAAGTATAGAAATGGGTAAGCCAAAAAAAACACCTAGAGTTTCAATTGGAGTCACTTGATACTCCACTTGATGATCATCCACAACTACTTGTATCTTTTTCTGGAACATTGCTTGCTAGGTAGAAAGTGGATTACCATAAGGTCGTGACCTAGAAGAGATTTTGGGACATTATATAGCATAATGGTCTCCTCCACATGTAAAACATCCAGTATTCAATCCTCTCTTCCTTGTAGGTTCTTCAAATTTACTAGCATTTGTACTAGCATTGTTGGTATTCCCACCATTGGAACTATTCCTCTTACATTCACTTTTTGTTTCTTTTCCACCATTACGAGAACCATTTCCCCCTTGCTTTGGTACATTTTTCACAACTTCCACCTTCTTTGGATTTGTTTTATCTTGAACTCTCATAACCTTCTTATGGTTTCTATTTTCCTTGTGGATGGAGATAGCTTTGAGATTTTACTCCTATTTAACTGCTTTTTGATACACAAGATCCATAGTAGTTGGACTGTGTACATCTACCTCTCCTCTGATTTGACTATTAAGTCCCATGATAAACTTTCTTATGAAAAAGTGTTCATCCTTCTAGTACATAGGAACATAACATAGCAGACGGGTAAACTTATCCCAATACTCATTAACCGTCATCTCATCTTGTCTCAGACTCTAAAAAATATATGAGTTTCTGGTAAAAATAGAGTTGGGGCAACCATCTTTTATGGAAAATTTCAACAAATTCATTCTGTGTTAGTTTCAGTGAGCTAAGATCTACTTCCATCTTTTTATTCATCCACCAATTAGAGGCTTCTCCTGCTAACTGGTGTGCTCCCCATGTTCCTTTGGTGACCTCAGAGTAATTTTGAATCTTGAAATAATACTCCATTTGGACTAACCAAGCCTCAATTTCATCTCTGTTGGTGCTTCCCTGAAACTTGGGTGGGGTAATTTTCTTCATATCTCTAGAGTTTAGAAGCCATATGCTTCCTATTAGTTTCCTTAGATAGAGAAGGTGATTTCTCTCTCTCATGATCATGAGTTTGATCATTTTCGTGAGAAGATTTTTCTCCCTCATTCTCATTATTTGGTACTTCCTTCTCAACTCTATCCTTTACCCTTATTTCTTGCTCTATGTTTTCCAACCTTTCTAAGATTTCGTCTAGTCTAGCTTCAAATCCTACTAAGCTTTGCTCGACACTTGACTTCTTCTAGGATTGGTTCATGTTCTCACCATCTTCACAAGAATGAATTTTACCTGAAGTTTCATCCATATTAGATTCAAATCATGTTATCATATCTCTTATGGAAACTATTTAAATGGCAATCAATTGCACATAATGAATTTGACATAAGATTAAGCACAAGCTTTCGATAAACACATGATTTTATTCATTCTCAAGGATCTCAATATCCTTTTGATTACATAGAGTGACAATTCATATAGTCGAGTGGAGAGTATCCCTTGGATTCACTCCTAGACATGTAACTCAATGGGGTATACCCTACAGATTGAGATTGTTGTTCATCTCTCATTTGTTCATATCTATCCCATAATGGATAATAACCTTCAGATTTGTCATCTGATACATAGTTGCAAGGTACATACTTGAGGAAATTACAATTACTTCCACCATTGGAAGAACTCTAGGGTCTCTAAAGATAAATGCCAGACTGACACTTTATTCTAAGGGAATATCCCTATAAAGTGATAAAAACTCATACATCTCTGGTGAGACAGAAGGTAGCTAGTTGTACTTGGCTTCCATCTTTATCATTATTTTAACATCACTAATCTAAGAAAGTGTGTCACTGAAGGTTTTAGTGTCACTTATCTAGATGGAATTGTCATAGTTGGTACCCTCAATTGTTCTAACGATGGCTTCTCTTTCCTTCTTGGCCTTTAGGTAGTGCTCATTCCTGATTACTGACTTCCTAGCAGTTAACCTAAGATGCAATATCTTGACACAAGAATTTCCAAATATTAGATAATGTTGGATGGAAAGTATGATGAGCTCATAGGTTCCAAAGCTAAACCTAGTAGCTTTGATACCACATCTAACACACCAACCATTCACTAAAGTAAAATTTCCTAAGTTTTCACTTTGTAAATAAATAAACTATGTAACTAACCATTGCAATAAAAGTTTTCTTTTCTTTATTGAGAACAAATGAACATAGATGTCATAACAATAATCAACATGGATTCCATTCCAATATAATATTTCACAAATTCCAATATTCCAAGAATGTGTACAAGTACATATATAGCTCAACTGAGCTTCAAAGCAATAGATATAGATGGTCCAAAATCTGCCTTTCAAATCTTGGTATTTTGTCACTCACTGAGGAGGAGAAGCATCACTCAAGTGATTTTCTACCAGCCATAGGCTCATATGTGGTCCCCCGCGCATTTATCATACAATAGAAGGCCCTACCCTTCGACAAAGAGATTGGTGGAGTAACCTGGTACGACAACCATTATAAGCTTAGTGTTGTGTCCTACATGACTAGAACTTGTAAACCCTACAATCTGGAACTAGCATGCACTATAGGAACATGGTGAAATTTTAGTGGAGCCAAAGGCAATCACACTACTTTGGCCAAAGTGTTCTCACTCAGTACTTTGAGTGATAGTCATCCTATTCACTTACACTACTCAAGCTCAATTTGACTTAAGGCTACTTTAATCTATGCATAGGTATTCCCTCCAATGGGTAATCTTTAACCCCAAAAATAACCTATCCCTTTCCCCTCTATGGTATTTCTACTCACAAAGCATATAAACAAGTTCCCTCCCTTCAATGGGAAATCAATCCTAGGAGTAACCCATTAGCTAGCTAGTATAATCAAATAACTTTAGCTATGAATAACCCTTAAGCTATCCTTGTTTAATCATTCCTATTATCTTAATACTAATGAAAAACAACCTCTCCTATTATGGAGTAATTACAAGCACTTTCACAGAAAAGCATAAACAACTTCTTTTTCCTTTCCAAAGAAAATGTCATGTTTTAATGCAAGTAATCTCAAGCAGTTCAAATAAAGCATTCAAAATTTAATCTTTCATAAAAAAATAAAAAAAAGGAAGATTAGATCCTCATTCCTATAATATGCTTAACCACTTAACTGACTTGGCACACAACCTTCCAACAACAACTTACTAGCTTCACTTTGAACTCTCAAACAATACTTCAATAAGACTTCTCTCACAAGTTGATAATATGCTCTCACAAATATAGCTCTTCACAAAATGCTCAAGGCTCCCACAAAATACAACAAAATGCAATTGCAAAATAATGCAGAATAGTGTGTCCCAAATGAGAGAGCTAGCCTCTCTATTTATACAAAAAAATGAGACATTGCAGCCTACAGAGAAGGCATGGCAATTGACATCTCTCCATGCAAGTTGACTCACTATACTCAGCCAAAAGGTGGCAACAAACTAAATACAAAATCAACAAGAAATTCTACAAGTTGACCCATCTAATTGACAACAACAAATGACTTATTCAAACATACACATGCTCAGATGATGACAATTGAATTGCAAAAATAATAATTTTATAGGTTAAAGTGCTTCTACAAGTTGGCACAAAGTATTCAGCCAACTCCTTATCTCATGGCGCAGTTATTCATGTTGAAACAATCTATTGTTTACAAGGAACACCTACATCTTTTTGAATTGGTCTTATTTTGCTGAGCAACACAAAAGGGATGAGTCGCTGCTCAAAAATGGCATATTATTTGGTGCTCTAACCAATTCACATCTTGTTCGCATTTCCTATTCTCATGTGTTTTACTTTATTTTATAGTTGGTAAATACATCATCGCTTAATATTAAAGCACCCAAAGTTTGAGTAACTCATTGTTATCAATTTAAAGATGTCATTCCATAGTATCGACTATGGTTTATTTACTATACTAACCTTATTGCTACGCATTACTTTGCTTTTGAACCAAACTTCATTTAATGTTATCATATGTAATAATCAGCCTTTAAATGCTCTGCATATCTCATATATAAATTAACTTATGTTCATATATATAAATTGACCTCTAGCATTACATATGTATATAAAAATATATTTATAAATGTACATATACATATACATATACATATATATATATCCATGTCAATCAAGTATGTATACATTCGATATACAAATGAATACAAACGAGTTAATTCACATAATAATAATAACCATATTGATTGTATATATATACATACACACACACACATATATATATAGACATATATAGCTCTATGTACATGTATACATATACTGATATATCTGGATGGTTCTATTTTTCAAACATACGCATATATTGATACATGTATACATATGGATGTATGTATCTATCTCATATATATATATATATATATATTCAATTGCACAATAAAGCAAAAACACAATTACTATTGTGTTGATAGGGAATAGACGTTTGGTGTATTAATACATATACACATTCATGTAATTTTGTCCATTCGATAGCTCCATTCTCATAAGCAACCTGTTCATAAGTGTGCATAGGTACGTCTACCTATGTAAACCCATGTATGCATTCCTTCATGCATATGGTCCATCATCAACATGCATATGTATACATATACATACATCCCACATGTGTTCACCTCATCAATACAAGCATAGTAATATAAGGAAGAACTCATAAGCTCAAACATATAAACATCATCCAAGAATGCACTTCAATAGTAATCAAGACACTTACCAATGTAAACACTCATGCTAAGGATGACTTACCAATTCCCAACATAATAACTTGACTCAATCATTCTACTATGATTATGTGTATAAGCTCAGATAGGTTACATTACTAGTTACCTAACCAAGATCTTCTCTTGAGTGATACTTCCCCTCCACCTAGAGGATTGAACATGTACCTGCATCTAACTAACACATTCCCACTGTAGTCAATTGTTCAACAAAATATACATTTACACAACAAATCTCCATATTTAGAATATCAAATTCAATAACCATCCATTTCACATATATTCATTTCTTCACATATCATTAAATGAAATAACATCCATTCATAATTCATTGATAACAAAGTGCAAGCACAATTTATTCTCATTCATAATTCAAATTACATTCACATTTACCCTACATCGTAATAGTAAATAGTAAATACACAATTGGGGTGTAACATCAAGTGTGTTAAAACTCTAGTCTAAAAAGTAATACAACTTTAAAATATTTCCCTTATTATGCTCCTAATGCATATATCTAGTTATTATATCATGCTTATTATTTATTACGTTATTATGTTCATATATTTATCATGTTTAAATCTTGTGTTGCTCATATCTTATATGTTTATAGAATTTGCATGTTATCAATTATAATATTCTTATCTTATGCTAACATGGTTATATTATATGATCCCTATCATGCTCACATCTTTTGATTACATGTTTATGATTGTTCTCAAGATTATATGCTATCATTACATGTTCATATCTTTTATATTATATTTGTGCTTACATAATCCTATACAACATATATGAATATTTTCATCTTATCATTTTCCTTTATTAGGGGAAACACTAGGGGGCTTCTATCTTTCTCTTGTTATGTGAACTTGCATGATCACATCTTGTCAATGTTCTCAGATGTTTATCATATGATGACGTATTTCACCATGTTTAAATGATTATATCTTTTTCTCCTTTCCTCCAACTCTATGTATCATTTGAATGCCTCTAATTGAGGGGGGCATATATATCACTAAAATTGTTTCATATTTTTTCCAATCCTTCAATGTTGTTAGAAATTTTTGCTTAGGCAAAGCATACCACTTTTATTCTTGATCAAAACTTTACTTCTTTCCACTTAGCTGAAATTTCTTATTGTTGTCCTATTTACTTTTACTATTTTTCAAAGATAGTTTTTATATAAGTTATAGTTAGTGCCTATTTTAAAATGTACTATAAATGTTACATAAAATTTTACTCATGACATATGGGTCAATGAGTTTGGCTAAAAAAATACACAGTTAAATTTTAATAGCAATATCATAATGTACGATAGATGTAGTGCCCCTCCCGTTTGCATCTTGTTAATGTGAGATTGGTGTTTCGGCTTCATCACTTCCTCATCATTTATGTGGTCATTATTTTATGGATTTGAATGGTGTGTATGAACCACCAAATGTTCAATATGAGGTTCATCAACATGTCAGTTGTTGGCATTTTGTATATTTACATGCTTGGTTTATCATTATGCTTCAGTTTAGTAATTTGCATTATATATGCTATGATTAAATGTGATCCTAATTATTGATGATCAAGAAATGATTTATTTAATGGATGTTACTCTCATGCTTTATACTATTCGACCTTGTTGGGTGATTATGCTATACTTCGGCTATATATACATTGAACAAGTACCCTTGACATGTGTTAAATGGTTATAGGTACATAGTATTTGTCCACTTGGCTACATAGGTCTAAGTTATTCCCCAATGGTGATAAATTCAAAGATGTCACATTGGGACTCCCTATCCATTCCCTGATTGTACTTGAATCAAGTATGTTATGTGTCATGTTTGACCTTATGTGAACTGAGATCCGAATAAGAGGTGATTTTGGATTTTTTCTATGTCGTGAACAACTAGTAAATGTCTAATTTAATTAATGATTCAAATTCTATATTTTTCCCATAAATAAAATGTTAGGAATTTAAATCATTTCCCATGTTGGTTATTGTTGGTTATTAAAATATTGTTTGCATTTTGAGAAAAGGGAAATATAATAAAAGTAGAAATGAAATTAATCTATTCTTTAATTTAATTGCAAAAATTCCTTGGGTTGAGAATTGTGGGTCATATTTGATTTAAATATCCTATTTGAATTTTGAATCTTGTAATTTAAATTAAGATATGCTTATATGGATTTAAATCATGAATTTAAATGTGATATGTTATTTAGGGGTTTATTTTTCATTATGCAATGTTCTATTTTGGGAAGAAAAATTGAGAGAGAAAAACCCTCTTTTGGGTGAAAAATTGATATGTTGGTTGGGAAAGCATTCGGTGTCAAAATATGGCAAGGTCAGATTCGTTGGGTTAGTAATCCATAGAGGATTGTGCTTTTTGGTCCTTATGAGCTCTCGTTTGGTGTGCATGGCGTACTCTTCATTCCAAAATTTAATTGTGGTTGAGGTATTTTTCTTTTTTAATTAATTAGCCAATTTATTTTAAATTTGAATATTGGAATACGATTGGGGGAGTGTAGACACCTCCCAACACAATTAAATTTATAAAATATGATGCTTAATTTATTATTTTCAATTTATTTTTAAAAATTTCCAAAATGTGGGGTTATAATGCCCTATTTTTTGGGAAATGAGTGAAAAGTGAAATTTATGTGACAAGTGTGTTGTTGGGCATATTTAGAGCAAAATGGTATTTTTAGATTTTAATTTTGAAAAATAAATTTTAAAGAAAATTTTGATGGAGGATTTGGTATTTTTTTTTGTTTTTGGCTTGTGAAAATATGAAGAAAATTTGTAATTTTTTCATGAAAAATGACGAATTTTAATGTTTTAACAAAATTTTCCTTCTTGAAGTATTTTAATAATTCTTGTGGAAAATTGTTAGAAATTTTTGATGAAGTTGAATTTTGTGCACTATTTTTTGTGCCACACTCGTTGGTGAGTGTGAAGATCCCAAGAATAAGATACTAGAGATGGTTATGGGAGTGTCTCCCAACATGTCCCCAACCCAAAGTGGCAAGTAGGCTAATCATGAGTGGGGATTCATCTAATCAAGTGATAATTAATGAAACATGGGTAATTAATTAACTAAGATTATGGATTCCCCTCTCATACCTTGAGTGCTAGTATAACCTAAGGATGTTTGGGAAGACATTCCATCTCAGGGAGCTTGGGTCTTGTAAGATCAATTATCCTCATCCATATGAGAGAATTTCTAGGTTCCATAGGTTCCATGCCTTCGAGCATCATGATGACTCTCCTTAACTAGCTCTGAAGCATCTTACTCTAGTGTCTTGTGTATTTGTGTTAGATCCATCATTGGTGAGTTGTCCCAATGTCAATCCTTGTGGTATCCTAGTAGTGAGTTATCCCATGATATTTATATATTCTGGCATTGGTGAGTTGGCCCAAGTAGATAGTTATGTGACATTGGGGAGTTTGTACAATGTGGATTGTTTTATGTTATGGTGATTGTACCAAGTGATGACATGTATTGGATCCATTATGTGATTTGGATGATTGTTTGTTATATGATGAGTATGTGGAGTGTTTACATCATGTATGGTGTATTTTTAAGCCCTCTCCTCATGTGCTTGGTGTGACTCTTGTGCTTGTGGCCCATGTGATTATCTCCTAGCACAGTGGGAGTGAATATTTTGATTTCATGAGATTGGGTGATATGGTAACTACCATTGGGGATCAAAGGATTCTAGTGGAGTAAAAAAAATTAATGTGGCAAGGTGCCTATGCTTAGTCATGGTTTTATTCCTTATTCAAATCTTTTTTTTGGTATTTGGACCTCTCACTGAGATGGATGTAATATTTGTAAATGTTAGTGTATTAGCCCTAATTACATGTCACAGTGTTAGTGCTAGATATGATCATACTCTTATGATGTTGTATTTATGTCTTAGAAAATTAAAATAAAATTAGGAACATTTTTTTGGGGTTTAAAATGAACATTAGTGTCTTCCAATGAGTTTGGGTGGCCTGATGTTGCATTTGGGCATTTTGATCTGCCCAAGAGTCTCCAAAATCACTCAAAAAGTTCCTAACTTTGTTTGGGTGGCCCTATTAATAGTGGGGCAGCCTAGTACCATACTGAGGTGGCTTGATTGATAGTGGAATGGCCTGGTTTTGAGTATTGATAGATTCAAATTCACCTATCATTATTTGGGTAACTTGGTCTTGTGTTTGGGAGGCCTCATTCCCATTCAAAAAAAAAATGTTAATCCTTTTAAAATCAGTTATATAGTGGTTTTATAAGCCTAATTACAATCATGAACAATTTTTATTCCTTTTATATTTCTTTTTTCAGTTGTTTTAGTCATCGGAACCTCCAAAACCTTGTCAAATATCTCTATTTTAGGACTTGATCTTTCTTAATTGTTTCAAGCCTTGTATGGGAAAGCCATGTAGACAAAATTTGTTCCTCATGGTCCCATGGGTCTATTGGTGTTGTGTGCATGTTATTATATGTTTTCATTGAGAACTTATGGCTTCTCTTACCATGTTTTGTGTGCCTTCTTTTGAAGTTACCTGGTTGTCAAACCTTGGGTTAGGGAGATTGTACACGTAGTTCTATGAAGAATTAAAAATGTTGTAATCCTTCATGTTTTTTCTTGTTGGTTTTCTAAACAATCTTCATAGGTCATGGGATTTTGTGGAGTTGTATTCATCTAATTGTGTGTTGTCATGTTGCGACAAGATATCTTGAGAAGTGTGTAGTTGTATGGATGTGACTTGTCATCATTACAATTTGTGTTGAGTTTCTTGGTTAGGAAACCTCTTATAGAGGTTTGCCTCTATGTTTATAGTTTTTTAGTATGTCTAGGTGTGGATTAAAGGTTGATGATTTCATCATCCTATCCTAGTGTGATGTTGCGAGATAACACAATTGTGTAGTAACCAATTGTAGTGTAGGTATTGTCCTCTCTCACTCTCATTTGTTCGTTGTGGTTGATTTATCCCATGAGTGGTTAGTATTTTGTTGTTGCCACCTTGCTTATGCAATGGTGAAGTTTTCTTGTTATCTTTGTCATTGTGTCATTATGACACTTGTGTGCATGTTGTTATGCAAGATTGACATGCCATTGTTGCATTTTCGAAATTGTAGTCATTGTTTCAAAAAAAAATGTTCTATTAGGTTTTTTTCTCAGTGTGTCGGCTTGGGGTATTATAATAGATATGGGTTCTATATAAGGGGCACCATTGCAAATAACAATAAGCATTAACACCATATAAATTTCTCAAATTGCTTAAACAACTTGATGCAAAAGAGTAGTGGTGATACAAAATCATGATAAAAATACCCTATAATATTACATATTAAGCATGATTATAAAAATCAAGTATTACCATCCTCCATCAAGATGTAGCCAATAGATAGATTAAAAACAAACTACTTGATTAAAAAAAATACCACCAAAAAACCTTACGGAATCCTAGCGAAAACTCCTACAAACATAAAAACCTTCATATTGCTATAGTTTATCCACATTCCAACCATCCATGCCACCACCAACCCAAGCTAAGAACTAGTGATTATAAGTTTGGTTGTAAATTCATTTCCAGATATAATCATGAGATACACCATCAACACAAATGGACCTACCACCTTCTCTATCCAAATGAATAGAATACTATTGATAATTTCCACCATCTTTACAACCCTAATTAAAATATAATTTTTCAAAAATCAATAAATTTTATAACCACAAGAAATCTGTAAAAGACCTATGTGATGTGTAATCACCTTTTTTTATTATCAAATATAGATAAAACAGCCATTTTGAAGACATAAGCATCTATAATTAGAACTCTAATTGTAGGCACCAAAATCTGGTCTAAACCCGCGACTTCAATATTCTTCATAATTTGTATTCTTTATGGTCATGATTAAATAATGTCAATTATTTAATTATTCTCTAAAGTCTTCATTTCTTTATTAATTAAATAAATCTAATTATTTAATTAATTCACTTTAACTTTAATTCGTCTATTAATTAAATAATCTTAATTATCTAATTGATTCACATTTTCTTTATTCTATCTGATTAATTAAATAAACGCTTTTTATTTAATTATGTTACTAATTAACCTTATCCTTCTTCTTCAATTAAATAAATTCTTATTTAATTTACCCTTTATCATATGTCCACTATAATTAAATAAATCCTTTATTTATTTAATTATTCATTTAATCCCTTCGTCACTTAATTAAATAAATCTTATTTATTTAATTATTATTCAAATATCAAATCTTGAATTAAATGAATTATTTAATTCATAAAAATCTATTTTAACACGTTCCTCTATATTTAGATAATTGTGTAAGTTATCTAAGTATTCACTCTCGCTCGACTCAAGATCTATTTAAATAAATTGGTTAACTCCTGATTTAATGTCTGAGTTGCTTGCATGAATAATATCTTTGTCATATCATTCAGTCATCTAGTTCTAACTCGTTTGTTTGTACATGCATATTAATTAAATATTTTTATTTAATTAATTAAATCTTGTGTGTGCGTTTGAACAAAGAGTTTCTTCAATCCATCTTTATCTTTGTCATGCAAAGATAATTCTTTTGTTTTCGAATACCAAACTCAAAGATTAAATCATTTATTTAATCTTTATTTCTATTTCTAGTATGTATCACTCATGTCGCTACTAAAAGTTATCATAATGCATGTCTAATCTTTCGATCTCAACCGTCTGTCGATCTTTCGATCCTGGCCTATCATTCGAATGATCAATTTTCTATAAATTGATCTGTCTTTCATCATTTCAATGGCTCCCGAAATGTTATGACTTTTGGAAGCTTATCTATTATTTGAATCTTTGATGTTTTACTAAATCACTATCACAAGCTATACTTGCACAAGAGAAATTTGAGGGCAATTATACTACAACGACAAAATGGAGAAGGGCAATCGAGGTTATACATGGAATTACGTAGATATTGGGTGAGATTGTTTAGTTTATTTATGTTCTAGATTTCCTTTGTTCTTTGTTGTTTAGCTTAGATTGCATTAGAGTTTAGATCGCATTGAGTGTGATTTTAACCTTTCTTCTACATTTTCTAGATATTACATTTGGTGAACCCAACGTGAAGACACCATCTTCGTGTATCCATAGACTTTTATTTAATTTTTGAAGGTTTTGTACGGAACGACACATCTATTTGACGAAATGAAGCAATTGACATTCGAAGACGCAACTACTTGACGAAACATCGCAACTGAAGTACTAAACCGCATCTGATATGACACAACTAAAATACTGAACCGCATCTAATATCGGAAATGACACAATTGATTTACTTGACCACATATGAGATCAGAAATGACACATCTAAAAAATACTTATGCATCTACTATTTTTTGAGTCACAATTGACTGGTAAAATCCCGCGATGCATTTGACAGAGAAAATGATGCATTCGACAGTAAATTTTTACATTTAGACTTTCAATTTATAGTTTCCTTTCATGTTTTTATTTTTTCTAATCTTTTGTTTTCAATGTGTGTCTTGAGGAGTTAATGAAGTTTTTGCAGATCGATAGTCGAAGACCAATATCAAACTACTAATGAATCTTTCTATAGAATGCATGTCAAAGACCCTAGTTACAATTTTGAAACAAATTGTTTGATAGTGTAACAAATATTTCATTTGGATTAAAATTAACAAGTGTCTACTATGCTTAGTGCAAAAACACATTTGTGTTATTACACTCACGATTCAATATATCGAAGTATCCTCTCCCTTTGCGCATCTATGTGATCCTGGGTGTAAGAGAAATGGTTACTGACTCTAGAAATTCGGCCTATTCTAGTGGGAAAAATTACTCACCCTAGGACGACTCAGACTTGTAGCACCCTGAACTCAAGCGACTTCCAGTCGGTATATAAAAGTGGATTCTTGGTGAAAGCCCAAGAATCACACATATGGTTCCAACAAGATGGGTTCAAAAGGGGATTCTCACCACATGGATCATGCCCTATGAACGAAATTCCTGATTAAACACCTTTGTTTGTAGTGTCCAAAATCCTTCTATTTACTGGTGCAGCAGGTTGGACCTATGAAGCCATCTCATATTCTTACGGTTCATGTGTAGAGATGAAAATATGCCATGTGATGTTCATGGGTATTGTAGCTTAGCTGCCTTGAATGATGTTAATGAGTTGTGGAGGGGAGCCAGAGGGGGTTAAGCTACTAATAATTTTCCTTGAATAAGTGTAGCTGGGGAAACCCAAGTGAGAACTCAGTAAATACTATCCTACATAGCTTAGGATGTGCTTGTCTATTGTCAAATTAAATGTTCTTTGAGTCCAAAATCAAACTAAAAACACATTGTCTTATGATTGTCTTTGTTTTCCAAAACTTGATCATGAAACAGAGTAAGTTTTATATCACTATTCGCTGGAAAACCACAATTGTCAACAGAGTCGCAACTATTCACTAGAAAGTCGCAATTGATCTTTAGAGTTGAATCTATTTAAATTTGAGTCGTATTTGTCAGTATCGCTTGCATTTGTTTAATCTAGAGTCGTATCTTTCAAAAACTATCCAATTTCAACTAGAGTTGCATCTGTCTTAACTAAAGTTGCATCTGCCTGATTAGCTCACATTTGCTCAGTAGAAAACTACATCTGATTTGGAAGCGCACACTTGTTACATTCTGTGACACATGTGAAAAGGTGAGCCACAACTACAATCTAGAACAACACATTTGCCACTATTGCAAAACTTTTACTAGTGCACAAAAACTAAAACAAACCCACATCTAAACAGTCCCGAGTCACAATTGCTATCTCGAGTCACATCTATCTTATACCGGAGTCTGATTACCAGAAAAATGCAATTAAGAAACAAGACCGCAACTATCAAATTCTACGACACATCTGCCTAAGTATTAGAAAACCAAAATTCACAGTCACAGTCCAGTGAACATAATCATACCAGTCTTCGATCTGTCTTTTCATAGTAGTCCTTGGAAAAAAACCTTAAATAATTTCCTCAATTTTGCATCCTTTAGGTATCATTTAGTCATTTACTATAGTTGTCCTAATTTTGAGTTTTAGTTTCATCTTTGAGTACATATTACCTTTAGATCAAACTTTTAGGAAAGTCACTTTTACAAACTTTAGAATAGGTCCACTTTCTACACTTTGGAAAAACCATAGTGTCAACGAAATCTGTCATTTAACCTAGTCCTGTCATCATATCTTTTGTCCTACAAGGAGTCCTAGCTCATCAGTCTAGTTAGGAAACTCACCTTATCTTTGATCCTAGTCCTACATTGGTTCCTTGACATAAATAAGTTGACACTTTGGTTAGACTTTAGGTAGTTGGTAACGTCATCTTAGGTTTGCAAAATTGATTACCTTAGAAGCTTGCTTAAACCTTTGCATATTTAGATACTGTCATCCTAGACATACCTTATTCGCATAGAAAATACCAAAAAAATAGTTGCATACATTCATCCTTTATATTTAGAAAATCCAAAAAAAACATAGCTTAGGTTGCATACCTTAGACTTAAGTCACTCTTTGCATTCTCATACCTTAGAACTCATATCACATACCTTAGTCATACTCCATCTTTCATCATAACCTCACCACCATGTCTGGAATTTACATTGATATGCTTGCTAGTCAAGTTGAATACCAGTTACTCCGTAATGGTCAATTCCAACAAGCCATAGACTTCAAAAGACAATTTATCCAATCCAAATGCCAACCAATGTCAACCCATGGTCAATTACCTACATACCCTTCCTATCAACAATCCATAATTCCTAGTCATTCAACCATCTTCTCTCACTATCAAGAGTCACTTGGCACAATATTTTCCATTAATCCACTACAAACATCTATTAGTCATACCTATCCTAACCTTGACAAGGGAAACTGACCTTCCACTAATCCCTTCCAAGCCTCCACATCCTATCATGGTCGTTCGTCCACTAATCCCTTCCAAGCCTCCATGTCCTATCCTAGTCCTTCATCCACTAATCCCTTCCAAGCCACTCCATCTCAATCCACATCTAGTCATGAAAATACATCTATTCATGGTCTCCAAAGTCACATCCCATCTACTAGACTTGAGGATACATGTCAAATGGAAAGTCCAAAGCACGAATTCATGGCTTCACCTTCATGTCAAGATCAAAGTAGTCTATCCCATACCCCTATCTTTAAGTCCATCCAAGAAGTCCTTCTAGATAATCATGGAATCCAAAGTACACCTATCCTTGATCAAGATTTCATTCCCAACCATATCATTCAAGACAAACCTGTCTTTGATCAAGACACTACTATTGAGCAAGAAGTCCAAAATGATCCACTCCTTGAACTTTATGCCATTCATGATCAAACATTTGAAGATGACCCTATCCAAGTACCAAATGCATTCATTTCCCAAAATGAGACACTTTCCTCCTTTGAACACATAGATGATATTGTTGGAGTTAACAACCCAAGATCTTCAATCTGCAATGCCAAAGAACCTCCACAAGAGATAGAGAGAAGCAACAATGGAAGATGCTATTCCACCAAACAAGGATTGCAATATGATACAATATGATCAATGCAATAATATACAATGCTATATGCCAAATTAACAAATATGCTAGAGATGCCTTGCTTATAAAGGCAAGGATAAGAGATAGGATAAGACAAGATCATGACAAGTGTCTTAATCCTATCACATGAGACAACTAACTCATAACTACCTAGGAAAGTGGAAATTCTAGATAAGACAACTAATACTTATCTAGATATGACAACTAATATCCTAAGTAAACTTAACATGTGAATTAAGTCCCCTAAGTCCCTAGTAAAGGAATAAACTAGGTACAAGACTTATTCACACCAACACCCCCCCTTAAGTGCAACTTAGGGAGGTACAAACCAATGCATAATGCAAAAGATGGGTCCCGGCAACTAGGCCTGATGAGGTACCCATGTACAAAACAAAAAACTCTCACAAGCGGAGAAAAGGAGAAAAACCCTGTGGGAGAAAACTCCTCTCCAAAAGAGAGAAAGAAACAAAGAAAACTAATGAAGGAAGGAGGACTCCTCAAGACCCCCCAAGGACAACTTCCTTCACCCCAAGCATCGATCACAACTGAAGATAACGATGCCAAAGGTTTAGTGAAGATGTCTGCAACCTGCTGATCTGTAGGCAAATACTCCAAGCTGAGAACACCATCCTGGATGAGCTGCCTGATGAAGTGCATGTGGATCTCAATATGCTTAGTCCGCTGATGCTCCACTGGGTTGCGTGAAATATGAATGGCACTCTGATTGTCACACCAAAGAGTAGTGGGCTGAGTGGAAGGGAATCCGAACTCAGTCATCAACTGTCGAAGCCACAAAACCTCCTGACTAGCCAACACAGCACCTCGATACTCAGCCTCTGTCGATGATGCAATAGCAATCTGCTTCTTGCATGACCATGCAATCGGACTAGAACCAAGGCAAAAGACAAAGCCAGAAGTAGACTTCCGATCATTGACATCACCAGCCCAATCTGAGTCAGTGAAGCCCACAATCTGAGATGCACCTGAAGTATAGTGAATGCCAAAATGAGTAGTGCCCTGAATGTATCTCAAGATACGCTTGGCGGCCTTCCAATGACTCTCATGAGGCTCCTGTGAGAAGCGAGAGACAAGTCCAACCGCAAAGGAAATATCAGGACGACTATGTGTCAAGTACAAAAGACTGCCAACCAACTGCCGATACAAGGTAGGATCAACTGTAGGAGTAGTGCAACTGGAAGACAGTACAACACCTGACTGGAATGGAGTAGGGGCAGGCTTGCAATCAGCCATGCCAAATCTCTGAAGCAAATCAAGAGCATACTTCTGCTGGAAAATGAAGATCCCCTCAGAAGTCGATGAATGAAGACCAAGGAAGTAATGCAAAAGGCCAAGGTCGGTCATATCAAATCGCTCCATCAATGCTCGCTGTGTACTCTCGAATCATGGAAGTAGAACTCCCTGTGAGAATCAAATCATCCGTAGAGCACAAGTATAAGTAGATCCTCTCCATGTCTCTGTGTATAAACTGTGGGATCAATGGCAACGAGTGTAGCCGAAGCAAGCAAGAAACTATCCATCTTCTCATACCAAGCCCCTAGGGGCTTGTTTGAGACCATACAATGAACGTCGAAGCCTGCAAACAAGTGAAGAGTCTTGCACAAAACCTGGTGCTCCATATAGATCTCCTCATGAAGATCCCCATGCAAGAAAGCACTCTTCACATCCATCTGATATACTGACCATCCCTGTGATGCAGCTATAGCAAGGACAAGGCGAATAGAATCCATCTTGGCAACTGGAGCAAAGGTCTCAGAATAGTCAATCCCTTCAACCTGAGAAAACCCCTTTGCAACAAGACGAGCCTTGTACTTGTCAATGGAACCATCTGCTGCATACTTGGTATGATACACCCACTTGCATCGAACCAACTTTCTTCCCTTAGGAAGAGGCACAAGATCCCAAGTATGATTCTTCATCAAAGAAGAATACTCATCAGCCATAACACTATCCCACTTTGGAATACCTGAAGCATCTGAAAACTCTGAGGATCATTTGAAACTGCATGACTCAAAAGACTAATTCCAGAAGTCTGAGAACGAGTGCGGCGAGTGTCTGTGGGATCACCAACAAGAGGACCAGCCTCCTCAAGAGTAACTCGAGCCCATCGTGGCCTAGTGGGTGAGTGAGGAGGAGGTTCATCAAGACCATCATCAAAATCTTCCTCAAGTAGCAAAGTATCATCAACTGAAGAAGACTGAGTAGGTTGTGATGAAGAAGAAGTTGAAGGAGGATCTGGCTGGGTGAAGGTCTCAGAAAACTGAACATCACGTCGGAAATGAACCTCTCGTGTGTCAGGATCAAACAATCTGTATGCCTTCACATCCTCACAATAGCCAACAAAAATGTAACGCTGACTCTTCTTCTCCATGGATTTACGCCGACCATTCGGAATGAATGCCCAAGCCTCACTACCGAATACTCTGAAGAAGGAAACATTTGGCTTGCGATGAGACCAAGCCTCCTCAGGGGTCATATTTCGCACTGCCTTGTGGGGCATACGATTCTGAATATAGTTGGCACAATTGACAGCTTCGGCCCAAAAGGCGGGAGCCATGGACCTAGACTGAATCATACAATTGGCCATTTCCCTGAGAGTCCTATTCTTTCTCTCGGCCACACCATTCTGCTGAGGAGTGTAAGGAACTGTGTGCTGATGAAGAATACCATTCGCACTGCAAAAATCCTGAAATGCCTGATTAACATACTCCCCCCCATTATCGGTGCGTATTTGTCGAAGAGAAAAACCTGACTGCTTCTCCACAAATAATTTGAAAGTCTTGAAGTTGGTGAGGACTTCACTCTTGAGCTTCAGAAAGTAGACCCATGTCCGGCGGGAAAAATCATCAATGAATGTTAGCACATACTTGGCCCCTGAAAAAGAAGGAGTTGGGAATGACATAAGATCACTATGGACCAACTCAAGGGGTGTGGTTGCACGTGTAGCGTGACCCTTAGGAAAAGGATCTTGATGTTGCTTGCCAAGAACACATCCTTGACAAACACCATCTGTGCAAGTGATCTTTGGAAGACCAACCACTAAGTTATGTGCTTTCATTTGCTAAAGATATCTATAATTCAAGTGCCCAAATCTCTCATGCCAAAGCTTGCTCATTGAATCAGCATGAGCAACAAAACATGAACCTGATGTAGACTCAAATCCATCAAATCGATACAAATGATTCTTATGATCAACTACTCCTGTTGCGACAACCTTCTCAAGATCTTGTAACTGTCTAATAGTCACATTTTGTGGAGAAAACTCAACTAACTTCCCATCTCCAGAATGACAAATCTGATATATGGAAAGAAGATTCGCTGAAATATCAGGAACAAGTAAAACATCCTCAATGCACCCATCTAGCATTTGAACGGAGCCTGTCCCCAAAACTGGAATCTGTGAAGAGTTCCCAACTGCAATATGAGAAGTAGAAGTATGAACTATGGAATCAAGAAGATCACGTGAATTTGTCATGTGATGTGAGGCACCTGAATCAAGAATCCAACTATCTGAAGGTGAATGCATAGCTCGTGCAGAAAGAGCTTGCCCTTTGCCCATGGAAGAAGGCTTAGCCACTGAAATATTGTGCTTCTTCATGGCTTCCTCCAAGGCCTCTAATCTCTTAAAGCAATGAGATGCATCATGTCCAGTTTTGCCACAAAATGAACAAGGATCTCCATTCTTTTTCTTGGACTTGGAAGAAGAATCTCCAGAGGTAGAAGAAGAAGGAGATTGAGTGGACTTCTGATTGTTCTTCGGCTTCGGTTTGGAGGGATTCTCACTACCAGAAGATGATTCTGCTTTGGGCTTCTTCTTGTTCTTTCCTTTACCCTTGGATGATTGAGCCATTAGAGCATGATTCTTAGAATTAGGTAAGGCATCCAACTGAATTAACTTGGCCTCCTCCCTAGTAAGACGCTCACAAAACAACTCAAATGTAGGCATTTTGTAATCTTTCCCCATTGCATCCATAGTTGAATAGAAAGTAGAAGAAAACACTTGATAAGGGCCCTTTAACTTAGACATAATCATGAAGATACATTCATCACTAGAGACATCATGTCCACATCCTTTCAACTGTGACAAAATCATCTTGAATTGAGCAAGAAAATCCTGCATTGAAGGAAACGTATCTGGAGAGAGGGATTTAAGTTCTGCTTGAAGTTGCAAGGTTCTGAAATGATTTACTTTACCATACAATTCTTCAATTTTGTCCCAAACATTCTTAGGTGTTTTGCACTCCGAAATATGAAATAACAGATTATCAGATACATGTAAGCCAATGAGCCCTTTTGCTTCATCCATTTTACATCTATGGACAAACTTTTCATAATCCCTTGTAAATTCAGGTTGTTCTGCATCTAACATTGGCCATAGACCCTTAGATTGTAACAACTGAGTCATTTTTAGCTTCCATGTATGATAATTATATGGAGTGAGTGGTTCAATTTGCCTTAGATCCGCCATGAATCACCAAAAGAAAAGGACAATGTGGCACTTAAATTGTGCCTTTCACCCCCCCAGAATGTATTAAAACTGATTTTGCAATCCCCCCAGCAAATTACAATGAACAATTTTTTGCAATTTTACAAGTGACAAGCTCAAATCAACCATTTATAACACACGGTGATTTTTACAATTTTTCAGAAAAAGGAGCTTGCAAAGCTGAAAACAGAGGTTACAAATAGATTCCTTGCGATTTTCTGATCAATTTCAAAAAAAAAAATTGCCAAATTTCGACTTCGTTGGCAAAAGTTACATCAAGAACAAGCAATAAATGCACTTGTACCTTCAAGCTGAAAAATCTGGCAAAAAATTGCAAAATCTGGAAAATTCACCTACACCACTGTGAAGTTCGTCGAACCAGCTTTCCGACGATATCTTGTTTGCAAAAAACCGACTTCGTGGCGAAAAGTTATGCAAAAATGAAAAAAAGGCCTATAGTAGGCACTGTCAACACTAAATAGGTGCAAAATTGAAGCCCTCGGGGGCTGGCCGGCGGTCGGCAATGTGACCACGGACTGGGCACTGCAAAAAAATACCGGCGGTTTGATTTAACCGCTGGCGGTCTGCACTGGGCGGCTGTCTGCGGGCGGTCCGCTGGGAAGCCGCTGGCGGTTACCGTAGGTTTGGCGGCTACCGGAGGTGGCGGATTTCGTGGGCGGTGAAGACCACTGGCGGATTTTAAGCCGCTGCGGACTCCGCTGGCGGCTGTTAAGCCACTGGCGGGTGTGAAACCCGCGGACTGTCTGTAGACTATAATGTCTGCGGCTTAAAAAAAAGCCGACAGCACAAATAATATACAATGAAATGCGCTTTGTGAAGCGCTTAAAATTTTTATAATTTTTTTGAAAATTTTTAATAAAAAATAAAATGCCGACGGAAAAAGACCGAAATTTAATAATTTTTTTTTTGAAAAATTTCTGACGACACGCGTACCTGCGCAGGGGGGGCCGTACGGCCGCCTCTGCTAAAATTTTTTTGCCCCGAAGACAATTTTTGCCGAATATAGGCAAATTATATATCAAAAAAATTGGAAACGGCCACCCGGACGCAATGGAAGACTTATTTTTGGCTCAAAGTGCACTTGTAAGAAGTTGTTCACCAGATCTGAGCTCGAAACCCTTCTTTGCCAAAGCTGCAAATGGTGATGAAATTAAGTGAAACAAAAGCCAGATCTGACTTTTTCGAGCCTCCTGGACGCAATGGGACAGCCTAAAATGCTGCCACTATAGCCAAAAGCGCTACAATCACTAGATCTCACCAAAAATGCAAGCATGCAATATAGGATACAAGAACTCAAAAAATGACAATAGAAATTGATGGAAACTCTCTAATAAAGAAATGGAAGGGGCTTGCCAGATTCAAGGCTCTGATACCATGTTGGAGTTAACAACCCAAGATCTTCAATCTGCAACGCCAAAGAACCTCCACAAGAGATAGAGAGAAGCAACAATGGAAGATGCTATTCCACCAAACAAGGATTGCAATACGATACAATATGATCAATGCAATACTATACAATGCTATATGCCAAATTAACAAATATGCTAGAGATGCCTTGCTTATAAAGGCAAGGATAAGAGATAGGATAAGACAAGATCATGACAAGTGTCTTAATCCTATCACATGAGACAACTAACTCATAACTACCTAGGAAAGTGGAAATTCTAGATAAGACAACTAATACTTATCTAGATATGACAACTAATATCCTAAGTAAACTTAACATGTGAATTAAGTCCCCTAAGTCCTAGTAAAGGAATAAACTAGGTACAAGACTTATTCACACCAATAGATATTCCTCTAGAACAAGAGTCTCCTACTCTAGAAATATTTGCAAATGATCAATTTATAGTTGAGTTCATTGGACTCTATGACAATGACCATAAAGACGGTTTCAACATTGACTTGGAAGCACCATTAGAATCATCTGAATTTGATATGTCACAAAATCACACCAAAGGTATCCAAAATGTCAATGAAGCTAAGACATCCTATCAACTAGGATCATCCACTTTTATCAAATTAGGCTTTCTTATAGAGGAAAAGGACTAGGCATACATGAGCAAGGAATTCCAGAACTAGTATAGTTTCAAGAAAATCCTAGACATCAAGGTCTTGGTTATCCTTCAATCAAAAAATCTAATGATGTTAATGGTATCTTCTCAATATTGGGGGCAAATTTATCTGATACAAACATCAATATGGAGGCCATGAGTAGTTCCTACCATAAGGTTGTTGCCAACACTCCTTCCATCCATACCATAAACTGTCATTCCAACATGAATAAACCTTCCATTTGGAACCAACAAAAACAATTCTTACAAATTCAAAGTTCAAAATCAAATATCAAAGGCCATTGAATCAATCAAAAATCCAAGTGGACAAATAAAGTTAAAATGGACCCCAAAGAAAAATGGATCAAGCAAAGAAAATAGTTCAAAAGTAAAAGTCAATAAAAATGTGGGACCACAAGAAAAGAGGAATCCCACATATAATAAATGTCCACCTCCTTCAAAATGGTCATCATACAAGGCATATAAAATTCAAGGTTCCAAACATTATCCCAATTTGAAACCCAGTCTCCATCATCCATCACCCCAAGTTTGGCAAATGAAAATTCCGACATCTAAATTGTCAAACGTGTCTACCATCATCTGTCATAATCCTACATCTCACCTAAAGTCTAAAATTCATGTCACAAATTTGTCGCATCTTGGTAGCAACTCTTTATTGTAAGGACTCCCATGGAACTTATCACAATGTGCATATTTTGATAAGGCCAACTCTAGTGTCAATAAGGATCACAATGACATCAATCAATTGTATGCAAGTGCTATGATCCTGACAAGGAAACTACTTCATCAAGGTCATTATTGGCATATCATGGAACCGATATCTACATCAACACCATAAATGGATTTAACACAATCAATGATCATCTAAAGCATCAAGGCCATCCAAAAAATACAAAAATTAAAAAAAGAAAAAGAAAAAATAATAATAAAAAAAAATTGTCACTTTGATGAAAACCTGGCAAATAGGCATCTTGGTGACACTAAAAAGAAAAAGAAAAAAGTCAAGAGAAATTTTTTATCCAATAGTGAAAACCATTCTTATGGTGCTTTGGATAAGTACCATGATGAAAACCTGGCAAACAGGCGTCATGTGTAAGAAATTATCTATGTGGACTATTACACTTGGGGGCAAGTTGTCTCATCTCCCATACCCTTTGTATGATGTTTATTATGGAATTTCCATCTATCCATCTTAGCCCTACCACTCACATCCATTTTCCCACCTACTTTGATCTTGATGAGGACTGGGGTAGAAACATGAATAATGCTTTGGAAAAACTATTGACATGTCTATCCTTTGGTCATACACTATCCACGAAATATCATGTCATAGCCTTCATAGCATTTTCCAAACCCATACCTTGGAGAAAATGAGTTATCCTCATATGGCATAGTCCTTGGAGACCATATGATAATTTTTCTAGCCAAAAATCCTCATGTCACTTATCTTTTATCAAAGCCACCCATCATCTATTCATACCTATCACATGCCTTGGTTTTTCCCTTGTCAATGGTCTAAGGATCTTCCATCATCCCATCCAATCTTGAAAATTCATTTCAAATGCAACAAGTCCAATCCATACAATCTTGTTATGTATCCTAGCACATCATTCAAAACATTCCTTGGCTAAGTTGTTTCTAGCCTTGCTACAAACCTTGATCCTTTAGTCACATTATCGTCATCCTCATGTTGCTTTAGGATGTGTCCTTCCCATGTCAAACAACATCGTCACCATCCTCATCACTTGTCAATTGGTTTTCAACTTGACTAGGGGCAAGATCATGGTTGTCCTTGGATTCTTGTGCATTCTTGCTCGCTTGCTTATAGCCATCATTCACATGCATTTTTCACAACATGTCCTGAAAGAAAATCCAAAAAAAATTACAAAATGTCCTGAGAAAATTCAAAAACATCAGAAAACTTCAAAAATACAAAAAAGTCAAAACATTTAAAAAAATCCACAAAAACAAAGTCAGAGTCAGTCACACTTGTTAGTCTTTGTCGTTTGTCGAACTACGATGCCTCTGTGACTGGACATAGGCAAGGCCATCTACCGATGTTCCCCCGAGACATTAGGTCAGTCCGTTTAGGTTTGTCTATATAAAATCATGACTCAATCCATATGTCTATATTACAAGGTAATTGGTCATGTTGAACTTTGAGGTCTTTGCGTTTATAATGTAGGCAAGTCCATCAATCGATAAGCCCCCGAGGCCACACTAGGTAAGTCCATTAGGGTTCATCACATTCACTATCACACACCTCTTCTATTTGTAGTCAGTCTTGTCAGTCAACGTCAAGTCAAACTACAAGGTCTCTATGTGTATAACGTAGGAAAGACCATCAATCGATGAGCTCCTGAGGCCGCACTAGGTTAGTCCTTTAGGTTTTGTCGTCACACAGTCAATTGTCCACACATCATATCAAGTCATGCATCAATCTAGTGAACAAGTCAGCAATGTCTCTAAGTCAAATTAAACAAATTTCCAAAGCAACAACCAAAACAAATCAACTTATGTCTGCTACAGGATGTGTCCTTCCTGGAAACATACATCATCAAAAAAATCAACTTGTGTCTTATTCAAGATGAGTCCTTCCTGAATACCAATATGAGAAAAACAATTTATGTCTTATATAGGATGAGTCCTTCCTGCATATCAACATTGTCAAATAGTCAACATAGCCTTACATAGGTTATCCCATCAATGGCACCAGACTCAACGTCTTATACAATACATGTCTTTTTGAAACTAGGCTTTGTCATGCCTTATACAGATAATCATAACATTGAAACAAGACTCAAAGTCTTATCTAGTATGTGTATCTCTTGAAATCAGGCTCTATCAAACAATCATTTTATCAATCAAAACAAATCAAACAAATAGATCAAGTTTTGGCAAATATTTTACTTGCTTTTGACTCTACAACTTATTTATCTTATCATTTCACTTGGCTTTATGATGGGAATTATGTTACTAGCTTTCTCAAGGATGTCCCATGAAGGATTTAGAAAAGCAACAATGTATTACAATTCTATTTTCTTTGGCTATTGTCTGTTGACTACCTTTTATTTTATGGTTGGAATCCTATTGCTAGCTTTCTCAAGGATGTCCCATGAAGGATTTAGAGAAGCAACGATGTATCAAAATTCTATTTTCTTTAACTGTTGTCTATCAATTGTCTTTTAACTTTGATTTTGAGTCATGTTACTAGTTTCCTCAAGGATGTCCCATGAAGGATTTAGAGGAGCGATGACATCTCATGACTCATCTTTTATTTTGTCTGTTGTCTGTGGTTTGTCTTGGCAAAAAAACTGGGGCAACAGTGCCCTTGGTATGAGTTAGGACAATCCTTATCTGCGACTATCTGTTGTTGGCAAGTGGATGACCTTGCACACCTTGATCTGTCATATCATGGTGTTTATCTCCATTTTTATTAGTCCCACCCAATGATAATAAAGTGCAAAGCCTTTAGTGATACAATGAAAAATCAAAGATTGCTAATACTAACATCCATGTCTTTTATTATTTATCATTCTTTTTGTACTAACATTTCTTCTTTTCTATATCTTCACCACCCTTATCTATTTTCCTCTATCCTTTTGTCCTTCATCTTCTAGTTCTCTCATCGATTTTGAGAGCACACTCATGTTCTTTGAACTCGCTTGTCCTCTCGAGGGGGCATACCTTCACCTGTTTTACACTGGGGCATGACTGGGGCATATTTTTGATCAATTTTCTTTGACACAATGCCGAAATGACATTGTATCAAAGAGGGGCAAATGTAGACACCAAAATCTGGTCTAAGCCTACAACTTCAATATTCTTCATAATTTGTATTCTTCATGGTCATGATTAAATAATGTTAATTATTTAATTATTCTCTAAAGTCTTCATTTCTTTATTAATTAAATAAATCTAATTATTTAATTAATTCACTTTAATTGTAATTCTTCTATTAATTAAATAATCTTAATTATTTAATTGATTCACATTTTCTTTATTCTATCTGATTAATTAAATAAACATTTTTTATTTAATTATGTTACTAATTAACTTTATCTTTCTTCTTCAATTAAATAAATTCTTATTTAATTTACCATTTATTATATGCCAACTATAATTAATTACTAGTGAAGATACCTTTTGTCTAGTGGCCCACCAAAATATCTTCCATATTAATTACTTGTGAAGATACCTTTTGTTCCAAGGTCTTTTCAAAATGATTTGGAAATAGTTTTAGTTAATTTGTTTTCCTAGGTTACTATTGACAATAAATGTTTTGTGGGTATTTAGTTTGTGAAATTCGAACCTTGGTTTATCTCTTAAAATTTTTGGGCTTTTGCAAATTTTAGATAATCACTTGGAACTAAACATTATGAATTAGAAAATAGAATTTTATTTTTATCTTAAGTATGTGGAAGATAATTGTTTCATTTTCATATATTTAAAAAATATAAAAGTTATGAATTTTAATTGATCAATGTAAGTTTATTAACTTTTTATTTGATGGGACATAAATTGGATAAAGTTTCTTGGTAGATATTTTATTTCTTAGGTTCAATTTTTTAGTCATATTGGGATAAAAATGAGGATTTGTTGTATTGATATAGTATGAATTTGCACAACGATTCTTAAGGATAATTGAATATGGATTGTCATTCTGATAATTCTCCATCTTTACCAATCAATCATGCACACTAGGCTAGTTGATCCCAAACTTTTAAATATTATTATATAATTATTATACATTATTTTAAATGAAAATAAAATTTCCTTGAGATTAACTTAGGCTAATGAAATATAATGCATATACATAAGTATAAATTGATCTCAATTAGTAATTTTTAGTTATGGATGTGATATTTCATAAATAAATGTGATTATAAGAAGTAAATGGTAAGTGGATAAGGGTTCTTTTTATATTGAACAAAGATGAAATATAAAGAAAAGAATAAGCAGTCCAAAAGGAGACAACACATGAAGAAAATAACAAAACAAACCAGGCAAAAGATTGCAACACAATCAAGACAACCAAGGACTAGACTATGAAATTAACATACAACCATTCTAATAAGAGTAACAACAGTTGTCCCAGTTGGTTGAACCAACAACATACATTACAATAACAACGAAAACATAAATACTTGAAGTTTCAACAAGATTTCTAGAACAATTCAAATGGCCTAGCTGGTTGAACCAACCACATATATTAGAAAATAATAGTTGAAACATAAATTATACTCAAAATTTAGACAAGCTTTGGAGCTATCTAGAATAATGGATGTCTTCTTCATTAACTTGCAAAAAATGGTATTTGATGTCCCCTTCATGAAGTTGCAAAAAAATAGTATTTGACCTCTTCCAAAAGCTTGTTGTATTTAGCATCCTCTCTCAATTGAAAACACAAAGAGACAAGTTGTACCATGATATTAGAGTAAAAATATAACATTTCCACTTTCTGATGAGTAATATGATTAGAAAACACTACTAAGCATCTACTTTTCCAAATATGAGCATGTGTTCTGTTGGAAAGAAGTGTTGGGTGTTGGTCTCATAAGAATGTGGTTGCTGAAAGTGGATAAGGGTACTTAGCTCTAGGCTTGATGAAGAATAAATCTAATATGGCACTTGAAATCAACATATCTCAAGACTAGAAATAGAATATTTCTATTAGTGTTTTTCCTTGGACTATATGTAAGATTCTTTGTCTAGTTCAAGTCACCACCTATAGATTGCTTCCACATCTATGGATTTATCCTTTTTTGTGCATATATGATCTAGTTGGTAGTGTGATTTTTCTCAATGCTTTGCTTGATTCATTATGTTTGCTTTGAGGACTTCCAATATTTAAGATTAGCTTTGAAAGTATTTCAAATCACTAGGGACAAGTCCTCCAGGACCAACTTTATGGTCATACTTTTCCTAGGATCAAAGAGAAATAATCTTTAAGTGTGCAAATTCCCAAAAATGATTATGAAGAAACTAATTCTTTTTAGTGCACCAAATTGAAGTGTTCCTAGGATTCTTGTTTAATGTTCAAATGATAATTCACAATGTTTGTGGAAATGGGATGGTGATAAAAAGAGTGTAATTGAATGCCTTTAAACATAGATATATATAAATGAATTGTGTGAACATGCATTCAATCAACTTAAGGTAGGATGCAACATAGATTTTAATTTTGATTTAAAAAATTATGAATTAGATCCACAGACATGGGATCAATGTTGTGCCCAAAAGAGATCTCTTGGATAATAGAACATTGAGCTCTATGAAGTAAATATGTGTCTAAACAAGGAGGGTGCAATAGATGTTAACTATATGGGAATGATTGTATATGGGGATAGGTGAAGGCTAAGGAAACACGTTTGAATTTAATTAAGATTGCACCATTTGTTAATTTATGTAATTTAATTAAAGCATTCTCTTAAAGTGGGCACAAAAATAAATAAGAATTGGCATAGGTAAGAAAATTTCACCATTACATTATTTCTCCACTTCGAAGTGTATGTAAATCCTAGAATGGTCATGTATCTCAAAGAATGTAGTAATAAAAACATGCACATAAAGTAAATATTTAGTTATTAAAGGGTATTTTAAGTTTATATAAAGTTATAGACCCCACTCAATATCATCATGTAAGTCCATCCTTCAACATCTATGATCCTCAAGAACCTAAAAAATAGAAAAAAAAATGTACCGAGTGACTTCCACCACACAAGTAAAAAAGAAAACAACCTAAATTTTGTGCTACCATTGCAACAACCATGTAACAAGGACAAGTAGACATGGAGAAAATATCTTCCCTACACAAATTATAGTTGTGCAATGCATTCCACGCCTTTGCCAAGAAGAAATTTTGCAGACACATCAAAAGAGCATGAAGTTAATAGATGAAGCAGTGAAAGTGTTGTACAAGAGCGTACCCGGTGTAAGTATTGATAACTCATTATTTGGTGTACAATATTTGAAGTTTTTGATTGATTATTTTAAAGAATACTCTAGTGGACTTGAGGAAATATTGAAGAACGAAGCAAGTATGAATATGAATGATAATATTTTGATGTCCACATGATAGAGAAGTGTGCTACTACACAATAAATTTTAGAACAACCTTAAGGAAGTGCAGACTTATGTTGATGAGGCCAAGGTGTTATTTCAATTTTGCATGAAGTGGCCTAATTCAACCAAGAAAATTAAGAGTCAAATGGAATCCATTGAGTCCTAGGTTGATAAGGCATATGGTGCATATGACTTGGTGAATGATGCACATGGATCCACCAGAGTAGCTATTGAAAATCTGCATGAACAATTTTTTTAGCTACAAGAATAAAGAGAAAAGGTCATAGTGCAATTTGGAAAACTTAGAGACCTGGTGAGTGAAAAGTTCACACCTATTTCTAGTGCTCCAATTGATGTGGAGAAGGAAATGACATTAAATTTGGTACCTAATACTTTGGATGAAGGCAAGGAAATACTGATGGAGTTTGAGGCTGTGAATTGCATGCTTGGTCTAGAAAAGAATCAATAGGAAGATGGTAAAAAGGTTTAGCAGGAACACATTGCAAAATTGCAAGTGTTGTACATTATTGTTCTATATTATTTCGATTAATTTATGTACATTTCCTTTCTTTTTATCCATTTCACACTTCATTCTACATATGTGGAAGTTAGAGGATAGTTTTCCTGTGCAAATTTTGATCTACTTTGATGGATATCATTGTTAGGAAGAGTTGGTCAGATTGTTTTGGGATTTTTTTACTTTCATACATATACATGTATATATTAATTAGGGGAACTATGTGTGTAATCTCATGAAGAGTTGGTTGTTAATGCAAAATTATTTGAAAAGGGGGAGAAGAGAAGATAACAATAGTATATGTCCATATGCATTTTTCCCTTGATGTCAAAGGGGGAGAAGATTTGAGAAGAATTTGCATGTTGTCATCAATGACAAAGAGGGAGATTGTTGGAAGTTTAAAGAGTTTTTCATTGGTATGTTTATTGGCAACATGAGCATGAGATGTACAGTGTGTAGATACAATGTTGTGATTGATTTCAACATTGTGATGTGATATGAAGATTGATGTGTCATTGGTCTGGTGCCTATATGTGTTTGAAATGATGGAAATCCAATATAGAGATGTAGTTTTTTTGTTTTGGTACTTAACAAATGAGTTAGTTATTTTCTTAAGTGTCATAAAATAGTTTCCAATGTACAGAGCATCAATTTTTGGGTCTGCATTGATTTTTCTGGAAGAATCTTGCTTTTTGGTTCTAAGGATTTTTTTTTGGATGTTAGAAGAGTGTAAATCCAAATTTTCATATTTTTTTCCCTCTGGAAGTTATGAGTAATAGAGTATCGGGTTTGCTAGTGACAGTGTTTTTTGTACAAGAGTATCTTTTTTTCTTAGTCTGCATCTCGCTGCAGAAGAATATTTGGTCTTGCAGATTTGTAGAAGTGTTTACAGGTGTTAGAATGGTGTGTGTTCCAATTAGTGTGATCTTTGGATGTCCACATGTTAGTATGAGGATGTTCAATTGGTGAATTTTGATGTTAGGTCACCAACAATGTCGACCTAATATGTTTGAGGTTGTACGAAGTTTAAATAAGCATTGATATGTTATGTGGGAGCTATTATAGTTCCATGCCAACCTATCTAATGTGTTACAAGTTATGAAATTAGGCGTGAAGCTTGTATGTTTGATCTTGAGCCGATAAGTTATTGTTTTGAATGGTACATCTAATTAGGCTGACCTAATTGATGTTGTATATTATTATGAATGTAATGGGTATACATATAAGATCATTATTGGTGTTGAAGAGTGGTGAACAAGTTGAGTGTGTGAATTCCTAAGTAGAGAATGTGAATGTGATATGAATGCAGAGCAAAGAAGAGTGTTAGAAAAAAATAATATGAAGTATGTTGATTAAGTATTTTGAGTTTTAGTGGAACTGTATTTCCTACATATTGTAGATGTATTTGTAGTAGTTCAAATCTTGGTAGTGAGCCACATCTCTCTTCTAGTTCTCTTATTCTCCGGATAGTGAGTCCACCTGGTAGTGAGCCTTTTTGTAATATCTTATAACTGGTTATAATATATTGTGAGATAATCCTCACCATGTTTTTTTTCCCTTTTTGGGATTTCCATGTAAAAATATGGTGTTCATGTGTTATATGCTTTGATGGTTGTTTTCATGGTTTCTTTCCTTACTGAAAATTGACTATGATGCTTGAAATGAATGTTTAAATGGTTAAGTGGTTTTAGAGAATACTAATTCACCCCCCTCTCAGTATTATGGGTGTTCAATAATTGGTATTAGAGCCTAGTTCCTTCAATTGGCTTGATCGTTGAGGTAGATCTTAGAATTGAACACATGGCTACAAGGAAGTATCCTACACCTCTAGAAAAATTCCTATGGTAGAATTTACATAAGAAGACTACATTGTTGATATGGAAGGAGAACTCAAATCTACCCTGGATGATTTGAATAAAGTAGAATATTTGAACAAAGATCTAAAAAAGGATCTTAGTGATGTAGATGAATGCATTAAGATATTGAGAGAGAAACTCAAGAAAGCATAGATAGGATCAAAGAGCTCAAGCAATCAAATGAGATCATTCCTAGCTTGAAATTGTAGATTGAAGAAAATAAAAGAGTTGAGGACTACTTGAATGGTAAGCTGAAAGACAAATATGAAAAATACTCAAAGTTTGAAGAAGAAATTGTAACTTTGAGATCAGATCTAGAGAGAGCAAAGATTCACGAAGAAAAATTCAAGATGATCTCTACAATGCTTGATGAAATGATTAGAAATCAGAAGAATTGTAAAGACAAATGTGGATTAGGGTTTGAAAAAGGAGAAATTTCAATGGCAAATCAAACACCAAGTGTTTAAAAGAGGAACAATGAACAAAAGAAGATTGAGGACAAGAAGAGAAATGACAAGTATGTCTAGAATAAGAGGAAAGACTTCAAAAGACCACCAACTAGATAACCAAATGCATAAAGGTACTCATCTTTTAATAGTTTTTTATTATTGCAATAAATTTGAACATAAGGCTCTGGAATGTAGAAGTAGAATGAATCAAAATGTTCAATCATTTCCTAGTCAGTGTTTTATATGCAAAATATTTGATCATAGGGTTAGTGAATGCAAAAATCAAATGATGAATGGTTGTAACAATGGTATGATGTTTCAATCTTTCAATGGCTACTATTATGCATCTAATAGATTTGGGCACAAAGATAATCAATGCAAATCTAGAATGGGTGGAAGTAAGCTTGTTCAAAATGTAAAATGCCAAAAATGCAATAAGTTAAGACACATTGCTAAGTTTTGTAGAAGTAAGAATGTAAAGGTTGATCTGGTAAAAAAGAGTGATCCAATAAAAAAGGCTAATCTAGTAGAGATGAAGAAAGAGATGGATAAGATCTGGAGAAATAAGGAAGAGAGAAAATTCAAGACTAAGTCTATGCCAACTTATGGTGTAGATGTTTTTTCTGGAAACTAAATTAAGAGCTTTGGATTAGGAGTTTTTTTCAAAGAAAATCATTAAGTCCCTACCAAAGATATGGTGTTGATACCTTCAACATGAGGATATGTGGTGTAGGTCGATATGCTTGAACTATTGGTGAAAACACCAGTGGAAAATATCAAAGTGCGGAAGTTTGTGGAGCATTTGAAGGTGACTATGCATTACAATTAGGGTTATCAACTTTTTGTGCCTAATGCCAAATTAGTGCATTTAAGAAGGGTTTTATAAGTGATTTAACATTTTTCTAAGTCATTTGTAAATGAGTAATTGAAGAGAGAAGATCTAGGTGAAGGAGTGAAGAAAATAATTATAGAACTCTTGCGCATGAAACCTTGACTGGCAATGTTCAAAAGGTATTTACAATTTCTATCTTTCCCTAAGTTTTTAGAAGTGTTTTGAAGTATTAGAAAATGTATACACCACAATTTTTAGAGGTTGTGGATTGTCCCTATCCTAAATTCAAATGACATCTTGATTAATCCCTAATGGATGATCCAAACATAGCGTTTTGCACATTCCATATGGTGTGCTTCATACTGAAGATCTTAGGATATACATTCGTGCTAAATTAGATGAGTAAAATCACTCTAAGTTGGATGAAGTGTGGTTTAATGAACTCACTAGAGATCAATTTGAATGAGAGCTTGGTGGAGAAGAAGCTCAATGTGTGGAACAATTTCCACATTTTTTGTTATGTCGATGAGTGGGTTAGATACAACCTGAGTAGAATTCATGATGGGTTCATATGGTTGGATATTCCATATTTAATCAACAAGGAGTTGATTAGGGTTGTTATTGGTTTATGCTCAACCAGGTTGGTTCTAACACTCAAATCAGTAAAAAATGAAATGTGATGTAGTTGATAGATGCTAGGTATGACAAGAGAGCCTTGATAGTAAAAGACATTAAAGACCTTGCAATGAAATATGCAATAGTGGTAATAGGGTACAAGATATATTTCACAAATAGAGAGAACTCTATTTATTCATCTGTCATAAACAGAACATATGAGATGGTGAAGAAGGGTGTAGATTATGATTTGTGTGAACTACTGAGAGTATGTGCTAAGGACTCCAAGTACCCCTTCAAATTTGGTACTTTGATCATTTGCTTATTGCTTTACTTTTTGAATGAGGTTCCCAAAACAAGGAACACAGTTTGGTTGAAGGACAAACCTATGGCACATCATATTAGAGACCACTTGATGAGGTTGGGTGATTCAAATGCACAGGAGATTGCTTTTATGGGGATTCTTTAAGACCTTTCAAAATACATGCAAGCCAGAGAAATGATTCTTTGAAGCATGGTAGAGAAGAATAAGAATGATATTACATTCTTGGTAACAAAGGACTATTACACCATATAGGCTATTGATCCTAGGACTGTTTAGATCCCAAAGATGGGATATGAGATAATAGAAGAAGAAATCATTGGCTCAGTAGACTTTATGTTGAGAAAACCAAAATACATCTCTAAGGAAAGGTATGAACATATCAGGAGAAGTCTATGGAGGTGCACATGCAACAAAGTGAGAAACAGATAAAGAAACCTATTGAGAAGATGTTTGCATAGTTTGCAGAGGCAATGGGCCTCACAAAGGAGCAAGTAGAGAAAGACAAGAGAATGTTTGGCCCTCTGGGAGGTACATCTAATACAAGAAGATTTGGTAGAACATCTACCCCCTCTTTGGTTTCCCCAAAGTCCTTTAGGAATTTTCCCTCTACCAATGGAACTAAGAGGAAGGAGAAAACCAATGCTTCGGAAAAACAACAAAGTGCACCAATGAACGAAATGACTCCTTTGGTAAAGCAACAAGGTGCCACATAACAAAGGAGAGTGAAGGCCAAGGCCAGAAGGGAAAAGAATTTGATTGTAGATGAAGAAGAGGAAGAGGTAGAATAAAAAACTCTGATCAGGAAGAGGAAATCTGATTTAGCACAAGAAGAATCAAGTGCAAAGAAATCCAAGGTTAACATTGTTGACACATATAGTGAAGCAAAAGTTGAGAAACAAAAAGAAATTTAAAATCTATGCGAGGGAAAATAAATTTAAATGAGAAAAAGGTCCTCTAGAAGCAAAGAAGAATAAGAAAGATAAGTCTACCCCTCTGGTAAGAACTCATAGCCCCATGAAATTAGATGCATTGTTCAATGGCATTGTAGAACATGAGATTTTAGAGGAAATTGCTGCCTTGTATACTACAATGGATAATATTGATAAGGCTACCATAGAGGAAGAAATAGTCAAATAAAATGTTACTTTTGAGGTGAACACAAAAAACATTGAAGGCAAATTGCCTAAAGATTTGAGAATACATTGTATGCAAGAAGAGAAGAGGCAATGAATGAAGATGAAAATTTGAAATCATTTTCCTTAGAGAAAGTTAGTGCTACATTGATGGGAAGGGAAAAAAATGATATTGAGAGGTTAAAGAATAAAACAATTGAGAAGATTGCCAACTTTTCAAAGGAGTTGGGTATGACCCTAGACAATGAAGAGGAAGTGCATGATGATATGCTTGTTTCAGAATTTAATGAAGCAAAAGTTGCACAACATGAGAATGGAGAAAAAGAAGTAAAAAATGATACCCTTTTGGATGTGGAAGAGAACATTGCAGAATAAAATGTTGCTAATGACACTCCTCTGGTAGGAGAAAATATAGTTGGAGAAGAGAATTTTGAAAGATTGAGAAAGGAGGATACTCAAATAGGGAACATTCCCCCTCCTCTAAATATAGAAAAGAATGCAAAAGAGGTTATACAAGACAAAACAAAGACACATGAGGCACAAAACACAAAACATATGCCTCCTTTGGCTAACAATGAAACATCTATTGCTGGTGAGAAGAAGAATGAATGCAAATACGGTACTACAAATAAAGAAAAGAAGGATGAAAAATTAGTGGATTGCATTGGTGAAAAGGAAAAAGCCTTGGTAGAGAAAGATACTAATGAGAAGATGGTTGGAGAGTCCTTCAGAACCTCTAAAGATTCCCTAAAATACGTATTAAGCAAGCAACTTCAGTTCCAACCTGTTGCTTCTACCCAGATACTACAAATACTAATGCAACAAGGACAAGTAGATATGGAGAAAATATATCCCCTACAAAAATTATAGTTGGGCGATGCATTTCATGCCTCCACTAGGAAATAAATTTTGTAGACACATCAAAAGAGTGAAAAGTTAATAGAAGAAGTAGTGAAAGTGTTGTAGGAGAGTGTACCCAATGTAAGTATTGAAACTCATTATTTAGTGTACAATATTTGAAGCTTTTGATTGATTATTTTAAAGAATACTCTAGTGGACTTGAGGAAATATTGGAGAAATAAGCAAGTAAGAAGATGAATGAAAAGATGTTGATGGATATAATAGAGAAGTGTGCTACTACACATAATAAATTTTAGAAAAACCTTAAGGAGGTGTAGACTTATGTTGATGAGGCTAAGGTGATATTTCAATTTTGCATGAAGTGGCCCAATTCAACCAAGAACATTAAGAGTCCAATGGAATCCATTGAGTCCCAGGTTGATAAGGCACTTGATGCCTATGAACCATTGAATGAAGCAGATGGATCCACCAAAGAAACTATTGAAAATATGCGTGAACATTTTTTCTAGCTATAAGAGCAAAGAGAAAATATCATAGTGTAGTTTGGACAACTTAGAGACATAGTGAGTGCAAAGTTCACACCTATTTCCAATGCTTTGATTGATGTGGAGAAGAAAATGAAGTTAAATTCGGTACCTAATACTTCAAATGAAGGCGAGGAAGTCCTCATAGAGTTTGAGGCTATGAACCACATGCTTGGGCTGGCAAAGAATTACTGGAAAGATGGTAAAAAGGTCTAGCAGGCACACCTTGAAAAATTGCAAGTGTTGTACACAAATGTTCCATCTTCTTCTGATTAATTTGTGTACATTTCCTTACTTTTTATGCATTTCACACTTGATTTTACATATGTGGAAGTTAGAGGATAGTTTTCTAGTACAAATTTTGACCCAGTTTGATAGATAGCATTGTTAGGAAGAGTTGGTTGGATTTTTTTGGGAGTTTTTTACCCTCATGTATACATGTACATATATCATTTAGGGGGACTATATGTGTAATCTAGTGAAGAGTTGGTTGTTAATGCAAAATCATTTAAAAAGGGGGAGAAGAGAAGAGTAACAATAGTATATATGTGCATATGCTCTTTTCCCTTCATGTCAAAGGGGGAGAAGATTTGAGAAGAATTTTCATGTTGCCATCAATGACAAAGGGGGGGAATATTGGAAGTTTAAGGAGTTTGTCATTGGTATGCTTGTTGGAAACATGAGCATGAGATGTAGAGTGTTGTCATTGATGTCAAAATTGTGATGTGATGTGAATATTGATGTGTCATTGGTCTGGTGCATATATGTGTTTGATATAGTTTTTTTGCTCTAGTACAAAATACATGAGTTAGTTATTTGGTTAAGTTTCATAACACAATTTTTAGTGTATAGAGCATCAGTTTTTGGGTCCACATTGATTTATCTGGAAGAATTTTGCTTTGTGGTTTTAAGAATTTTTTTTTGGATTTCAAAAGAGTCTAAATCCAAAATTTCATATTGTTTTTCCCTCTGGTGTATAAGTTATGAGTAATAGAGTATTGGGTCTACTAGTGATAGTGTTTTTTGTACAAGAGTATCTATTTAGATTCTTAGTATGCATCTCACCATGGAAGAATATATGGCCTTTGTGAATGTGTAGAAGTGTTTACAGGTGTTAGAATGGTGTGTATTCCAAGTAGTGTGATGTTTGGAGGTTTGCGTGTTGGTTTGAGGATGTTCAATTGGTGAATTTTGATGTTAGGTCACCAACAGTGCCGACCTAATATGTTGGAGGTTGTGTGGAATTTAAATAAGCATTGATCCATTATGTGTGAGATATTATAGGTCCATTCCAACTTATCTAATGTGTTACAAGTTTTGAGTTTAGGCGTGAAGTTTGTATGTTTGATCTTGAGCCGACAAGTTATTATTTTGAATGGTACATATAATTAGGCCACCCTAATTGATGTTGTAGGTTCTTGCGAATGTAATGGGTATAAGTATAAGATCATTTTTGGCATTGAAGAGAGATGACTAATTTGAGTGTGTGAATTCCTAAGAAAATACTACAAATGTGATACAAATGCAGAGTAGACCAAAGTGTTAAAACATAATAATATGAAGTGTGTTGATTTAGTAATTTGAGCTTCAATGGAACTGTGTTTCCTACATATTGTAGATGCATATGTAGCAATTGAAATCTTGGCAATGAGCCACCCTTCTCTTCTATTTCTCTTATTATTTGGATAGTGATTCCACTAGATAGTGAGTGCACCTGGTAGTGACCCTTTCTATAATATCTTATAACCGGTTATAATATATTGTGAGCTAATCCTCACCGTGGTTTTTCCCCTTTTAGGTTTTCCACATAAAAATTTGGTGTTCATGTGTTATATGCTTTGATGGTTGTTTTCATGGTTTCTTTCCTTACTACAAATTGACTATTATGTTTGAAATGAATGTTTAAATGGTTAAGTGGTTTCAAAGAATATTGATTCACCCCCCTCTCACTATTTCAGTTGTTCAATAACATGGATCTAGTAATGTGATCTAAAGCACAAGGTGGGAAAGGTATGAGGATCCCAATGTAATAGGATAATAATATAATGGCATAGGAAGTGGATAGGGAGGGGAAAATTCCTCCACCAAAAATTGGTATCATTAAAAGCATGATATTAATGTAAATATATAGTAAGAGAAGATCAATATTAAATGAGTGAAAGGCATGATGTCCATAATGTAAAGGTAACTCTATGAGTGTGATATGAAAATTTTAGGTGCAATTTATAAGGGGAAGACAATATTCCCTCCAATCAAGGAAAATGACAAAATATTACATGTTAATGCAATCTCAACATTGAAGGTATAAAATCAAGGTATGACAATGTAGGATTATATAAAGTGGTTAATAGTCATAGTATAAAGCATAAGCATCATAGATATGAAGTTTAGGAGCATAGTAAATATAATAAGAATCATAAGAAAAACAACATGATAAACATAAAAGAAAATGTATAATAATAAAATAAAGTGAATGTGACAACATAAGAAATCAAATTCGCAACTAAATATTTTCAAATGATAAAAAAAAAGGATGCCTAATTTAAATTAACAAAACAAATGAATTAAAAATCATAGAAAAAGACATGTGAGCAAAACACAAAAAATAAAGAAAAATGGAAGCAAAAGTGCAAAGGTATGAAACAATGAAAATTAAAATTATTAAAAGAAACCTCAAGAAGAATTAAGGATGTAAACAAATATACAAGATGAATGAACATTTGACACACAGCAAACAATGGATAGTAAAAAAAGGCTAGATTTTTTAAAATAATGATGAAGAAAAAGATTAAAAAAAAACTAAGATATAGGTGTATAGGCTATGCTGATGCTTTCAAATCATTGAAGAAAATTATAAGGCTCAATTTTTAACTCCAAATTATACTCTTCCAACAAATAATTATCATCCCAATATATGCCATCAAATTTATCTTTATTTAATTCTTTATTCCCCATCATCTTAGGTACAAATACATGATCTACAAATGTCACATTAGGCACTTCTTTTCACACATAAACTTCTTTTTTTTTTTTATTTGTGGCGAATGTTAGGTCTTTTATGTGCCACCAACTCTTTCTTATATTTCCAAGTAGTCTTTTCAACATGTAACTCTTTCTTTGGATCATCCTTCTATTTTGTCACATGATTCTCCACTTTAGTCTCTTTTGTTTTTTAATGGTAATTGTTTCAATTAAATTTATTTTGAATTATTTTATTTCATCCAAATGTAGCTGATAAAAATCATGTATGATGTCATTCCTCTTATAAGTTACACCAATTGGTGTATTCACAAATGTGTCTAAGGTGAAGTAGCTAGCATCAAATTGTGGCTTGTAACGAGCGCTTTCAATTTTTATTACTTCCTTTGTGTAAAAATTTGACACTTTGATGTAAAATGAAAGATACAACTTTGAATTATTCAATCCAAGGTCTCCCAAGTAAAATACCAAATATATCAAAATATGGTATACCATAACATAAAACTAATAGTTTTTTAGTTCCCACTCTTCATTAGTAATGCATAGATATATGTAGAAATAAAAGAAATAGAATAATTTTATGTTATCTTAGTAGTGCCACTTTGAGTAGTAAATCAAGCCAATAGATCATAAAATCGATTACAATACCCAAGATTCTTTCCACTTGGGAAGTCCTTATAATATACAAAAAATTTATAAAGATAAATACTACTATCCCATGCATATTGGGTAACTAATTTTATTCTAATTTAAAATATGACATACTTAGAAACAATATGTACACATAAATATTGATTCCCCTTTAAAATTTCTCTACCCTCAAAGCTTGATATGGAGAAACTTCCAAACAATGATACCTATCTCCCATATGATATCTTCAAGCTACAAGATTTTTCATTGGATTAAAACCTTTTAAATAGTAGGCATGTGGAGTTTCTTGGTTTATTTGTTGAATATTATCTCTAATTCAAAAACTATGGATCCCTCCTCATCTAATGTGGAAATTTTGGTTGATACACATATATTTCCTAATAAATCACTTAAGAAAAGAGAAATGAAAAATTAGATGTACATTTTAAGAGGGAAGCAAAGCTTATATGCCACCTCACCTATGCTCCACACCACCTAATAAAGGCTATTAAAATAATGGACCTGACTTATGGTCCACCTTGTTGTAAGAATCACAAAAGGAATCAAGATCCCAAGATCACCTACAAAACTAAATATAACATTCTAAAAGAGATTAGAAAGAGAATATATTGATTGATTATAGATGTAATAATGATATAATGATCAAATGGAACAATGATACTACATAATGTACATATGAGGTCTTTCTTATATAGGCAAGGTGAAAGGATAAGTTAACATAATAGTATAACATTACAATCATATGAAATGATATAAAAAGAGATAAGTATCCTAAGTGAAACCTAATTAAACTTGACTAACAAGTGTGAATAGGACATATGAGGTGAACCAACTAGTTAATATTAGGCTATTCACACCAACAACCCCCTTATGTGAAACTTAGGGAGGAAAAAATAAATTCAAGAATGCAAATATGCATATATGATGGGTCCCATCTACTATGTCATTTTAGGTACCCATATACAAAATATCTCTCACAAATGGAGTAAAGGAGAAAAAATTGTAGCAAAAAAAACCTTTCTAAAAGAGAGAATACAAGAAAACAATCATGTACAAGTGATGGAAGGACTCAACATGACCCCTCAAGGATTACATCCATAAAAATATACAATATATATCCACCCTATTGAGTAGGAAAAAATGATCCTAGATCCAATTAGGTTAACTATGATTATCTCCTTTTCACTTGACTCAACATTAAACATACATCAACTAGGGTTTTTATGATTAGCTTTTTGCCACAAGGGAGAGCCAACCTCCTAGGATTTATGTTTATTTTTGAGTTGTCAAAGATGATAAATTTGGTGTGTGATTTGACAAGACTATTTGGTATGTAACCCTAGATCTAAAAATGTAATTTATCACACAAACAAAAATGAAAAGTTATGGAACAACTTCAGATCTGAGACTAAGACACTAAGAGGAACTTGCAATGAAAATTTGAGCTTGAATTGGCTAGTATAGGGCATGATGCACCCTAGACTAGACTAGACTCTTGATTTTTTAGATATGAAAGTTTTGAGATGTGGATTAAGGTTTGCACTCTACTTATTGAGACTTTCACCTGTTGAAACCTTCAGATCTGACCTACACACATAAAAATATGGAAAATGTTGTGTTGTGTAGGGGATTGCCTAATTCAAACCATGTGTTGGTAGTTTTACCTCAACATACAATGATTGATGATGATCAAGAGGGCATGCCCTAGGTTGGATAGAGGCTAAAAAAACAATAATTGACTAAAATTGATAAATGAAAAATGATAATGTTATCTTGATGTGAAAACCATTGAAGAAGAGATGGTACACAAGTTGCCACAAAATTTTGATTGATGGATGCCTTGATTGCTTGATAGACCCACAAAATATTAGCTCATAAAACATAATGGATTGCTACAACTAGCATGTAGAAGATAAGTCAATACATCTTATGAATGAAGGTAAATTCATTTCTTTAAGTTTTATATTCCGCTCCTTCTAGACTTACCACACTAGGATTGAAGGGCTTATAATCCAAAAACATGAATATAAAGCATTCTTTCTTAGTAATAGCCAATATTTAAATAAGTTAAGTACATCATTAGGTAGAGCACTGACCCAATTGAGCTTGGAACACAACCATCTCAAGCATACTTGAGTGAAGGGACATTCTAACAGTAGATGGTTTGCATTCTCCTTATTTTCTTTGCAAAGAGAACATCTTGAGGGCTCTTGATACCCCATTTTAATGAACTTCCCAGTTGTTAGAATCCTACTTTGAAGCACTTCCCATGTTAAAATCTCCTACTTTTGAAAGGAAATGATTGCTCTAGAATAGGTGCAATGGTAATGAAGACCTTTCCTCATCTTTCCCAAAAACTATGTAATCATATTTTGCATTATACTACCCTATGTTTGATCCATTCCATACTAATCTATCTTTTCCATCCCAGATAGTGATGACTCTACCCTTGCGGATTGATTGAAGTTTCTCAATTTCAATGAGAGGAATATTTTGATTACTAATATCTTTCCAATTCCAATCAAGGACTCCATCTTTGTTGCTTACTTCCATATAATTTGGCATTTACCCCCCAAGACTTTGTTAGTGCCTTTTTCGTGTGTTCCATATTCAAAATATTGTTCAAACTTGGAAAACCACCCCCCAAGAATCTTCTCAAAATAAGGCTAACTTCCCATCATGAATGCTTCATGTAATATAATCTGTGATTAAGGAGGAACATTATTTCATAAAGTTCCATATTCTCGAACCTTTGGGCAGATTTTCTAAAATTAGAATACTTATGTTATCACTATTGTTTAGATATTTATTTAGGAGGACCTTGGCCTATTTTGGTTTGTTATTTATATACATATTCTAAATTATTTTTTCTCCTAAAGATTTATTTTTCTTTAGGAAATCTCTCAGACCTGTTCCCCTAGCTACTTTTGCTTTGCTTATATTATCCCATGCAATTAGTGCAATTTTGTTTTGATCCAAAGATCCTGGAAAAAAAAATTCCTCATGCTTTGGTTTATATTATGATACGTTCCCATTAGTAAGAAGACACAAGACAATAGATAAATTGGTATTGCGGATATGACAACGTTCAACATGATTAATCTACCTGCCCATGAAAGTTATTTCCTCTTTGATGATGCCAAATGATTATTGAATTTGAATTCAAGGGGGTCCCATAGTTTGCTACTTCTCAATCCCTTAGCTAGAGGTATACCTAAATAAGTGTTGGGGAGCTTCCCTCTCTTGAAATTTAGATCCCTAGTTATTTCTAGCTCCTTTATAGGATTTGTGTGAAAAAAAAAGATTTTTTATTTGGCTTCACTTACCTCTTTCCTAGAGGCTATAGTGTATAGGTCTATGATTATCTTCAAATTTTGTGTTTCTCTTCTTTTTATGCCTAAAAAGGCATAGGATCATTGTCAAACTATTGGTTTGTTACTGTCGACACATTACTTGTAATTTAAATGCTTTCTAATCTCCCACTTGCAACTACTAAGGAGATCTCTCTACCAAGAGCTTCTACCATAATTATGAAAAAAATGGGGAGGAAGGATTCCCTTGGTTGATTCCTCTTGATGCCTCAAAGTAACCTTTAGGTGTTCCATTTAAGAGAATTGATAATCTATGACTTGAAATTCAATTAAGCATCCAATTCATTCACTGTGAGTCAAAACCAAAAGCCTTTGATACTTTTCCAAGAAATCTCTGATCCACACAATCATAAGCTCTTTTGATGTCCAAATTTATCAACATACATTGCTTGTTACTTCTTTGAATGGAATGAATCACTTCCTGAGAAATTATTACCCCTTCCAAGATTGATCTACCCAACACAAATCCCATTTGTTTATCTAAAATTAAGTTTGGGAGGATTAGCTTCAAGTAGTTCATTGCAACCTTAGCCATTATTATGTATAAAGTATTTCATAATGCTATTAGCTGAAAATCATCTAACAACATAGGATTTTATTAGTAATTAGATAGATAGAGGTGTTATTTACCTCCCTTAAAACCATATCATATTTTCTCAAATTTTCTATAGTTGCAACCACTTCCTTTCCCACTATATCCCAACACTTTTGGAAGAATCTAACAAGAAACCCATCCGACCAAGAGCTTTATTTGGGTGTAACTAGAAGGTTACAATTTTAATCTCCTCTTTTGTAAATATTTCCATTAACATCTTGTTTTGTGCTTCAATAACAAGCCATGGAGTGCCCTGTAATAACTAATTTTATGATACCAACTCTAAGCCTTCCAGGTTATTGATAAAGTTGTTTGAGTATGTCACAATTTCCTTAGAAATATCTTCAGGATTTTCTAGAAATTCATCATTAGCCTTTCTATTTTTTGTGATTTTATTAATGTCCCTACAAATTTTGTCACATTGTGAAAATACTTGGAATTTTTATCCCCCTCCATTATCCAAGTTTCTCTAGATTTTTGTCTCCAATAAACTTTTTCTTTGGATTACACCTCCTCATAATCCTTTAAAAGTCCCTTCTCCTTCACAAACTTCTCCTTTTCCATGCATTTGTGAAAACCTCTTCATTTAAAGCCCTTAATTCCTCTTCCATTTTTTTATTTCAAATATGTTTTTGGAATGTGATTTGTTCCATGCTTTTAGTTGTTGTTGATTAGTGTCAGTTTTGTGACTACTCCAAACATTTTCGTCCCTTTTGGTTTCACTTCTTCCCATCGTTGTGCTACCACCCAAAAAAAAATCTGATCTTTCATCGACATATTCTCAAATTTGAAAGGAAATTTAATTGGCCTTTTGCATCCTAAGATTTCTAGTTTGATTGGGTAATGAACCAACCCTAATTATAGAACTATGCTTCCTTCCAATGACAATGGGAAGGTGCCCAAATCCCCTTTAAAAATCAACCTGTCCATTTTTTCTACAATATTGCTAAAAATCAATCTCCTATTAGTCCAAGTGAAATTTTTGAAGGCCATATGAACCTCCAACAAGTGGTTTTCCCCAACAAAACCATCAAAATCTAATTGAGATTTATACTTTCTTTGCACCCCCCATTGTTTTCATGGATTTCTAAGATGGAATTAAAGTATCCTCCCAAGATGAATGTTTTAATTAGGGCTAATGCAAAAAGGTTCCCAATCTCCCCCATATCTCTCTTAATGCAGCAAGATGGACCATAAACATTAATTATGGTAAATACAAAATTTAAAGATTGATTTCTCACCTTGCATGCCAAATAGTTCTTATGAGATTCTACCTTCTCTACTTACATTGACTGGGGTCTCCAAAATGTGATTAGACCCCTTGAGGCACCTTCAGACTCAACTATCTTTACATTCCATACTTTGCAATTTCATCTAAATATTTTCGCATCTAATTTTTTCATCTTGGACTCTTGGATCATGAAGATATTAGCTATTGATTTCTTCATGCATTGCCTTACTAGGCACTTTTTGTTAGGGACATTTAAGCCCCTAACATTCAAAGAAAATATACCCTACTCCTCGGGAAGGGGAATACTCTTCCTAGATCTTAACAATCTTGTGATCTTGACCTAACCTTCTGCATCACCATCTATAGCTCTCTTCTCTATGTTTTTCTTTCTACCTTTGTTTTCTCCCTCTCCACAATCCAGGGATTTCTTTGCCAAGACATTTTATTTGATTCCCAACTTTCTCAATGCCAATGGAGTTGTTATCATATTTTCATCCTCATTTGGCTCTTCTACATTGTTTTTCACCTCTTCTTCTAGTAATTCACCTTCTTCCAACATCTCCTTTACCTTAGAATCAACCTCAACCTGCACATTCTTGGCACCTTCGTCAAGTTTTACTTTGTTCGTGTCCACTCATGACCTCTATGAGCCTCAACAACTCATAACCAACTTCCAGAATGGCTTCTAGCCCATCCAACTTCTGCCTTATCTCCCCCTCCTCTAGGAGATTTGAGACATCTTGGGTTTCTTCCTCATCCTGGAGATTTTGAGTTTCCTTAGCTAGATCCTACCCTTCCTTTATCCCCATTTGTTCTAGATGTGTTTGAGCTATTTCCACCTCATGGATTTCATATGTTATCTTAATGAGAAATCTATTGGCATGTTCCTTTCTACTTCACCACACCCCCAATTGCTATCCCTCCCTTAGATTTTTAGGTTGAATCCCTAATTCCCTTAGAGAATTTAGAATCTCCCACTGGTTTGGGTGCAAAATTCCACTCCACTTTTTGAATCCATCCTCCTTCCTCTGAGATGAGTTCTAATTCATCCCATTTGGTCCCATTCGGGTTTATTTCTACACAAATCTAGCATGTGCATTTTTCTTCCCCTAAAGTAGCGCTTCATCCTTCTAGGAAAATGAGTCTCAACCTTGCAATAAATAAGGCTTATTGTTGATAGGATGTATTCAATATATATACTAGTTACACCAATAGGTGTAATATACAATGGGAACACTGGGTGGAGTGGAATGTGTGTTAAAAATAAAATGTTAACAAAAATTATTAAAATGTCGACGTACATTAAATTAATGATATATTATAAATTTGGACCATTCATTATTAGGTTTCAGATTTGATGGTAGATATTTTGTTGGCTTGTCTTACCCTAGAAGGTAACCCTATTTTATGAGGGTGTTGTAAATTACGACTGAGTATTTGATGTATTCTAAGATTCTAATAGCGGTTGTGTTGCCTCTAGATCTTTGGTTGGTGATACTCCTATGAGAAGCTTGCTTTGCAGTATATTGTAATATTTTTTATTTTTGAATTATATATTAGGCATATTTTGGAGTGGGATTTTTCTCCTGAAAGGGTTTTCCCCATGTAAATTACTGTGTTGTGGTATGCATGATATTTATGTTTATTTATGTTTCAGTTTTTGTAACTGTTGAAAAGATTTGTAAAGTTTTGCATTATTCTTCTCTCAAGTTTAGTATAGTAATTTGTTCTACTACCTTAGCTTCCTTATAAGTGGTATCAAAGCCTGATCACCTTTGGTTTCAGTTGTGGGTTGTTGGGTTTTTTGAACTAATTCAAATTTGAGTGGGAGCTTGTGCAGAAGATACTTTGTGATCTTGTTGCAAGAATTTTTAGATGGAAATTTCATCAGGGAGAATATAGGTGGATAAATTTTTTGGAAATAATTTTGAGATATGAAAGCTAAATATGGAGGATCTATTGATAGATCTAGATTTGTGGGATGCTATTGATGAGAATGTTTCAAGGCTTGTAGATCCTAATTTGGCTACTTAATATGATGTTATGGACCGTAAATCCAAGGCTCTAATCAGATTGTTCTTGGTAGACTCTATTTTAATCAATTTCCATGAGGATACCTCTACACAAACTATGGAAGAAACTTTGTGTGATGTATCCAACCAAATATTTAGTGAACACAATTTTCTTGAGGAAGAAATTAAATTCCTTGAGAATGGTAGAGGGTGGATGAATTACAGACCATCTAAAAGAATTCAATATGTTGGTGGCTCAATTGGCATTAGTTGGTGTCAAAATGGATGAGGATAAATTTTAGATCTTTCTTTGTTCTTTGTTTGATTCATGGGATTCTCTTGTTATGGCTATTGGGAGTACTTGTGTTATATTGAAGATTGAAGATTTGGTGGGTTCTTTACTTTCTAAGGAGATGAGGAAGAAGGTATCCATTAGTACCATGAAGGCCCTAAATTTTTGTGGAAGACCCAAGAAAAAATGCAAGAATAATGAGAAGTGTGATAAATCCAAGTCCAAGAGGAGATCCAAATCTCCTAGAAAGTCCAAAGTTATTTGCTAGAACTGCAATACGCTTGGATATATTCAGGACTACAAAGAAGAGAAGAAGAAGAAAAAGAAGAGATTTAATTATGATTCTGAGTCCAAGAAGGAAGATGGTGATGCATTCATTGTAGCTTTGGCAACTAGTGCATGCAATGATGCATGGTTAATTGACTCAAGTGCATCTTTCCATATGACCTTTAACAAAGATTGGTTTTTTGAATATGAAGAATTTGATGGAGGTAAGGTGTACTTTAGGGATGATTCTTATTTAAATATTGTTGGATGTGGTAAAGTTAGAATAAGGTTTCTTGATGGTAGAATAAAAAGGATTAATGGTCTGTTGCATATCCCTAGATTAGCACAACTTTTTTTATTTGTGAGCAAACTAATAGATGTAACAATGTAGGTAGTATTTTTTGATGTAGGATGCAAGATGGTTAGAGGTGCTATGGTAATTGCTAGAGGTGTAAGAAATGACACATTGTATAGCTTGATGCATGCATTGTTGAGTGTAATAGTACTTATGTGAAAAGAAAGCTTGTGGCTACACCATTGAAAGAGGTGAGTGTTTCATCTTCAACTGATGGTCATGACTTTTGGGTACCAAAGGGTGCTCTTTCTTCTGCAACAAAGTTATCTATAGAGAAAACTATGTTATGGCACCAAAGACTTAGCCACATTGGATAAAAGGTTCTAAGGACCTTGAAAAATAAAAACCTTATTAAAGGGTTGTCTAATTGTAATCTTGAATTTGATTTATGTGAGCATTGCATTTGCAGAAAACGAAATTGCATCAATTTTACTCAAGCTCTCATAAATCTTGTGGTGTATTGGATCTTATTCATTTTGATATGTTTGGTCCTGTAAATGTTCCTTAATTGGAAATTCCACATATTATGTTTCATTTATTGATGATTATAGTAGAAGGACATGGGTATATTTTATAAAGAGTAAATCTAAAGTTTTCAATTGATTTAAAGATTTTAAAGCAATGATTGAGTTGTAGATTGGAAAGAACATAAAATGTTTGAGATCAAATAATGGTGGTGAATTTTTCTCTATTGATTTTGACAGATTCTATAAATATTGTGGCATTCATAGACAAAAGACAACTCTGTATTCTCCATAATAGAATGGAGTTGTAGAAATAATAAACAAGACATTTATGGAGAAGGCTAGGAGTATGTTGAGTGGTGTTGGTCTAAAAAAATTTTTTTGGGTTGAAGTTATTGCCACTGCTTGTTACTTGATTAACATGTATCCTTCATCATCTCTTGTTGATAATACACCTATAGAGGCATGGTCAGGCCACAAGACTTCATTAAGACATCTTAGAGTTTTTGGTTGTGAGGCATATACACATGTGCCAAAGGAGAAGCGAACAAAGTTGGAGAACAAGGCTATGAAATATACCTTCATTAGATATAGTTATGGTGTGAAAGGATACAAGCTTTGGGATCATGTTGCACATAAGGTAATATATAGTAGAAGTGTTGTTTTTAGAGAAACTAAGCCTTCTACTATATTGCAGCTAGAACAAAGTAAAGAAGAAGATGTGATTCAATTTCCTTGTACAAATAAATTTGAATCGAGACCCATGGATAGACAAGAAGTTGAGGGGAGCTCATCTAGTTCTAAATATTCAAAAGAGGAGGAAGAACCTCTCACTCAACTTGTTCATAGGTCTACAAGGTATAGACAACCACCTAAAAGGTATTCACCTGATGATTGGAGATATATTTTTGCTTTGAATACTAACATGGATGAACGCGAATCTATAGAAAAGGCATTAGGTATGAATGATGCAAAATCTTGGAAGATTTCTATGGACAAAGAAATGGAAGCTTTGAAAAAGAATGATACATGGGATCTTGTGCCATTGCCTGGAGGATAAAAACCCGTTGGTTGCAAATGGGTGTTAAATAAAAATATTGGTTCAGATGGAGGTATTGAGAAGTACAAAGCAAGGTTGGTTATGAAAGGTTACTCTCAAGTTGAGAGTGTTGATTATGGTGAGATATTTTCTCTTGTTGCAAAAATGGAATCCATTAGATTTTTTCTTTCTATTGTTGTTGCTTATGATTTAGAGTTTGAGCAAATGGATGTGAAAGCTGCTTTCCTTCATGGTGACTTAGAGGAGAATATTTATATGACACAACTAGAGAACTATGTGGTGAAAGGTAAAAGTAAATTGATTTGCAAATTGAAGAAATCTTTGTATGGCCTAAAATAAATTCCTAGGATGTGGTATCAAAAATTTGATACATATGTGTTTGAAGTGCCACAATAATGGGTTACACTTTTGGAACATCCACGATTTTTGCACGAAATCACATATTTTAGAAAATACAATGATTTATGACTTTAAAGGTTCCATTTAAATTATTTTTAATTAAAGAGGATTTATCAAACCCCCTTAGATAAAATCCTTGGATAGAACCTTGTTAGATTTAAACCATACCTATAGTCGAGTCTCCTCTACACCTATCAAAATGTTGATAAAAACCACTTTTGATTTACCTTTTGGGTGATCAAATGAATTCATTTAAAATTTATGTTTTGTAAGCCTGTAGCCCTTATTATAAGCTTCCCAAAAAGTATAATTTCAAATATGTTTAGTTTGATTATTATATTTATTTTTTATTTCTTGTGAATGTAGGATTTTCAATGAACATTAAGTTCTTTATTTCACACATACAAAAAAATAGAAAAATAGAGAAAAAAAATTCTAAAAATACATGTGCACTAGGTATTGATGTCCTTATTCCAACAAAAAAAAAAATTAATTCAAATGAATACAAAAAAATTTATGTGGGGCGAAGTACACCTCTATCCAAATTATAATTACAATGACTTGGAAAATTAATTAAAAAAATATATGTAACAAAAAATTATGAAAAAATATCCATCCCCTAGATATTGTGTGAAAAATTTGTATTTTAAAAATTAGAATTATATCCTATCTATAAAAAAAGTTATGTGCCGAAGTAAACATCACTTTTTAAAAATGTTGATTAGTAGAAAAAATAAGTTATTAAAAATTACATAAAATGATTCACAATTTATTTTTTTAATTTAAAAAATATATATAATTAGAATCTACACAAAATATCTAACAAATAACTAGTTTGATTCATCTTCAAAACCTTAATGGTTTAGCTCCTATAGGTGTAAGAAAGTGAATGTCTAGTGAAAAATCCTAATTTTAATGTCAAGTTTGGCCAAAAAGCTGTAACCCATTATTGTGGGATCACGGATTGAGTTTGGGATTTGAGCATTCTAAATCAAATCATTGTGTTTATTATAAAATTGATGGTGATCATTTCCTATTTATTACATTATATGTTGATGATATGTTATTTATTGGTAAATGGAAAGGTATGATTTTAGAACTGAAATCTCAACTTGTTGCTAAATTTGAAATGAAAGATCTTGGTGCAGCTAGACACATTCCTGGGATAGAAATTAGAAGAGATAAAGTGAACATAAATCTATGGCTTGGCCAAAGTAAATATTTCAATTCAATGTTATAGAGGTTTAACATGCAAGATTGTAGACAATTGTGTGTTCCTTTTTTAGTTGGAACAAAGTTATCTATTTTAGATTTTCCAACATCACCATCAGAGATGGAAGACATGAGCAAAGTGCCTTACCAAAGTGTAGTTGGAAGTTTTATGTATGCTATGGTTTGTACTAGACCAAACATTACCCAAGCAATGTGAGTTGTTTCTAAATATATGTCTAATCCTGGTAGAGCTCATTGGGATGCAGGTAAAAGATACTTTAGATATTTGCATGGTACATCAAAGTATTTCTTGTGTTATCATAGTAATTTGGATGAAGATGATATTTCCCTTGATATTCATGGTTACGTGGATTTAGACTGGGTAGGTGATGTTGATAGTAGACAATCCACTAGTGCTTATGTGTTTACTTTATTTGGTGGTACAATTAGTTGGATGAGTAAGCAATGGACTATGGTTATTTTTTCCATTAATGAAGTTAAGTATGTGGTAGCTACTCATGCTTGTAAAGAAGCCATTTGGCTTAAGAGACAATGTTCACATATTGGAATAAAACAAGGTACAATGACAATTTATTGTGGTAGTCAAAGTGTGATATGTCTAGCTAAGAACTCGACGTTTCATGCTAGGACCAAGCACATTGATGTACAATATCATTTTTTGAGAGATATGGATGAAGATGACAGGGTGAAGCTAGTTAAGGTAGAGAATTTGATGATTGTTGTTGATTCTTTAACTAAACGTGTGAGCATAGAGAAGTTCAGATGGTGTTTAGAGACTATGGGCCTTTTGGCTCCTAGCAATTAAGAGAAGATGTTTATACTCCCTCTTGTTGCTCTTGCAAGGTGTTCAACAAGTGGGAGATTTGTTGGAAAAATGTGTCTCAACCTTGTAATTATATAAGGTTTATTATTGATAGGATGTATTTAATATATTTACTAGTTACACCTATTCAATGGGAGCACGGGGTGGAGTGGAATGTATGTTAACAAAAACTATTAAACTAGCAACATACATTAAATTAATGATATATTGTAAAGCTAGACCGTTCATCATTAGGTCTCAGATCTAATGGTAGATATTTTGTTGGCTTGTCTTGCCCTAGAAGCTAACCCTATTTTATGAGGGAATTGTATTATGATTGAGTATTGTGACATATCTTGAGAGTCTGATAGCGGTTGTGTTGCCTCTGGATCTCTAGTTGGTGATACTCTTGTGAGAAGCTTGGTCTACAAGTATATTGCAATCTTTGAGATTTCTAAACAATATATTTGGTAGCTTTTGGAGTGTGGGGTTTTTCTCTTGAAAGGATTTCCCCCACATAAATCATTGTGTTGTGGTATACATGATATTTATGTTTAAGTTTATGCAAGTGTTGAAAGGATTTGTAAAGTTTTGCATTATCCTCCTCTCAAGATTAATGTAGGAAGTTGTTCCACTACCTTAGCTTCCTTACACATCCAAGCAAATGAAAGTTCCTAGTTCTTGCCTTATCAACTCCAAAACCTCCCTACACTAATACTTTGATGACAAATTTATAAATTGACCCATGCAAGCATTTTTTCCATTTCATGTTTCTTTGAGTCAAACTTTGGTTCCCATTCTTTGAGGTAGTATCCAACTCCATCCATCATTAGCACTCTTTCCTCCATTATATATTTTTTAGGTTGCTTTGAAGAACAAATTACCAATAGGAAATTGCTAGGTAAAAACTTGATACTTACCTCTTCTCCCCACTTGTTTGTCCACCATCACTATAATTTCCCTCTTGAGCAACCTCTACCGCACCATTTAGCAAGAAAAGTGTGCTCTTTCAGTAGGCACTTTGTACAAGTTAAATGCTAAAAACCATTTTTACAATTAACGACCAATTTTTCATAAAGGAAACTACTACTACTACGAGACTGTAAAGATTTATAATAAAAAAAATCCTTGTACAAACTATGCCCACCTAACTAAATTATATGCTGAAAATCGTTTTCACAATTCACAACAAATCTTTCATAAAGACAACTACTATTATTATAGGGTTGTAAATACAACTACTTATACGATTAACACTTAAATATTGACTCCATTTTTAACTTTAAATCAATAAATAAACCCACTAACATTTCAATGCAAGCTAAACAACTAAAGTCTAATTTATATTTTTAATTTTTTTAAAACAAGTAAAATATTTTAAGGAAAAACTTTTCTTACTTTTTAAAAATAAAAAATGATAATATTTAGAGAAAAAAGCACATACAAACTATGCTCACCTAATCAAATTATAATATTAAAAACCATTTTCACAATTCACGTTCAATTTTTCATAAAGACAATTATTATTAGTACAAATTTTTAAATATAACTATTTGTACAAGTTTTTTTAGACTGCAGGAGGGTAGCCCACTATAAATTGTAGTGTAGTGTGTCTGGGATTTTTTTTTCACATGATTGGTGTCACGCCCCCTATAAATTGCAGTGCATCTGGTAAACTTTTTCATGTAACCGGTGACACTAGCGCGCCATGCCCTACAGTACCACAAAGACAAGGGGAGACTGGACCTCTTAATCTCTTTGTCTGCAATAGAATGCTTTAGCCAATCAAGAGAGGACCCCCACCCAACAACTTGTACAATCAACAATCAAATATTAACTTATTTTTCTTATTTTAGATTAATAAATAAACCCACTAACATTTCAATATTAACTAAACAATTAAAATCTAATTTATATTCATAGAGATTTTCTTAAAACATGTAACCTTTTTTTTTAATTAAAAAAACTTGTATTACTTTGTTTAAAAAAAAACCATACATGAAGATGTTCACCCAACTAAATTACAATGCTAAAGACAACCATTTTCATCATTGAAGACAAATTTTTCATAAAAACAATTAGAATAACTGGGCCTACTTGTACAATTAAAAAGATGGTTTCCTTGAGTTAAATTTGATGGTCATTTCATTGTTTTTTTGTGATCATAATAGGTACCGTCTCCTTCTACGTCAGACAGTTAAGCTAAACTTTTGGCCGTATTTAACGGGAAAAAGCACGGCCTTACGGCCCTGCCAACCATTATTGCGACTTTATACGTAAAAGGGCCTTCATGCTGACGTCATAGGGCTTAAGGGGTCAATGATGTTGCCTATGCTAAAAGTCCACCTCCCATCATTACCCTCCACTGTTTGTCTCGCCTATGCCCACTCCAAATTCTAATACAACAAATAACGTATACAAAATATATATTACATGTGATCTTTTCCAAGATAAGAAACCAATGGTACAAAGGAAAGTGGCAATGTATATTCACCATTTTCAATGTATTTTTTATGAAAATAATTGTTAATTAAAAATTGAAATGTGTTATTAATTAGATTCGCTAGATGTTTGCGAGATGTAAATTTTCTAATAAATGCTCCTAATAATATGTGGTAGTCATAATAGCTCTAGGATGCAAGAGATCTAAGTGTTATTGGATAGGATGTCTAAAATGAACTAGGGTAGTCATTTTAAATATAACAAGTTTGAGTCATAAAAAAATGTTTCCTACCTTGAGTTGGCACATAATGGTTATAAGGATAGATTAAGTTCAACTCACATTAAAATTTGAGTTCTAAAAGCAAAGGGGTCACTTCCTTGAGTGCACAAGTGATTTCTCAATCAATTTTGTGATTATAGTTTTGACTCAGACCAAGAAAGGTCCAAGACTAAGGAACAAGATTGATCCCTAGAAAAGAGTGTAGATAGGAATGAATAAGGCTTGGGTTATTTGCTACTCTCAACTTAAAACATGACATTTGCATGCTTATCATCACATAGAGGCTACTTAAATTGAAGTGGGTCCAAAGCATAAGGGAAAAGAATATGGGTATGCAATTTTCACCATTTAAAAATTTCCTCCCACTTTGATGTGCATATGAAATACCATTAAATTTCATGTAACTACAAGAAGGCAACAAGAAACTAAATGCACAAGCACTCATAAAAAGGACATGGATATAGAAGTAGACTATGCCTTTGGTACTTTATTTCTTAAAATGAGTGCTTTATCTTGAAAAACTATGTAATAGGAATGAAAGCAATAAGTATCATCACATTGGAATTTAAAACAATAACATGTTATGTATGGTAAAAAAGTGAGAAAAGGAAAGAAATGTTGAGTTAGAGATACTACCCTTGAAAGAATAGGGTAGCTAGATAGTGTCATAGGGCAGCCAAAATGACATAATACTTTCCATGTGTTGATTCTCCAACTTGTTTTCAATTATATCTAAGTTAAGAATTCCTATGACTAAGACTATTGAGAGGATGGGCCAATGAATGAGAGAGATATTTATTTCTCTTGTACTTTAGGCTTCACAAGACCTACACCACAAATAATACTAGATTTTATATGAACAATGGGTTTATCAAAGTAAAGAACATATATTTTTTTCATGCATGTAAGGATCTAAAAATGACTTCACAATATCAAATTTTATATTACCCTTAATGATTGGAAATGAACATAGAATTGCCATAAACAAATTCTTTGTGTATTCATCTACAACAAGTTTACATGGATTTGACAAAGTTACAACAATGAATCTGTATATAATGGGAAAATCTAAATTACTTATATACAACACCAAAGTGTGGTTTTTTGTTTTTAAATGTATGAATGGATAGGGGTATTAAAAGATCGATGCCTCCTTCTTGGGATTATAGAGTCTAAATCGTGATTCAATATGATATTCTAACAACCTTCAATCTCTAGTGTTTAACAATAAGGTATCACTACCTTGCAATGATTTAAACCTACATATTTGACTTGCTAAAAATTATTCTAATTACCAATCCTCTACAAATAATGCACACCCCAATCAATATTTGAAAAGACTTACCATCCTGCTTGAAGATGAAAAATCAAACCAACAAATCTTATAGCAAATATGCAAGGAAAAAATTCTATTTTTCTTGAAAATATAATTCTTCCAAAGAACATTCAGTATTGTTTATTCACATCATTATTCTAGAATTTTTTTGTTATAATACACATAATAGAACAATAGTTTAGACTTCTACTATCCTTCAAAAAGAATATAAATTGCGGTAAACTTTCTCTTCACAAGGTTATCCTTTCAAAAATTTCCCAACCCTTACAAATGAAAATGCCTTTTACGTTATATATAACCCTTTTCAAACAATCAAGCCAACTATTACAATTTTTTTGAAAAACAAAAATATCACATTGCTAGCAATCTTTTATTTTCATCCAACTTTTGATTTTGTAACTCATTGCCTTTTACTTTTCTTTTATGAGCATTTAAAACTCATATCTAGAAATACTTGTCGTCGCACAACTTTCAAGATAAATATTTTTTTATCGAAGTACCTATTTGACCTCCTCTTTTTTTAAAATTGAAGAGCTCAAAGAACCCTATTTCACAAAAGTTTTCTTTACCATTTTTGGCAATTTTTAGAGCCAAATTCCATCATTTGACTCTTCAAAATTCAAATTTTAAATGTTTCCATGATTTTTGAAACTTTCAAATTTCAATAACTTATTTTTTGAGTGTAATGTTTTGGTTGAAAATGACTCTCAATGTTGAATATTATTTCTTAAATATTTGTGTAAACTTTCATATCCATATGTGCTTAAATGCAAATTTACTAAAAAAAAGCAATCTTGCTATTTTGATAATTTTGATTGTTCTGGAATTTTAGGGGATTTTTAAAACAAGTATATTCATAATTTTGAAAATACTATAAAAGGCTAAGCTCACACATAAACAACAATTTTTTTTACCTTGACCTAATTTGGGTAAATTGACACTATAGACACTGAAAAATGTCTCCTATAAGCAACATTTTATCACTAATTCACCTTCTTTCTTGCATAATTAAATAATTTTAATTATTTAATTACTTCCTAATTCCATATTCTTAATTGAATAATTCTTAATTATTTAATTAATTAATTCAATATATTTTTTAATTAATTCAAATAAATGCCAATTTATTTAAATTGTGTCACTAATTTCATTTTTTCCCTCTATAATTAAATAAATTATTATTTATTTAATTATTCATTTTCATTTTCTTCTATAATTAATTTTAATTATTAAATTATTCATCATCCTTTTTCCCCCATTATTAAATAAATCCTATTTATTTAATTATTTATCATTTCCTCTCCTCTATAATTAAATAATTGTTTCTAATTATTTAATTATAGAGGAGAGGAAATAATAAATAATTATTTCTAATTATTTACAATTTCCCTCCATCTATTATTAAATAATTGTTTTCAATTATTTAATATCATATCCCACTTTTTTTCTATAATTAAATAATTATTTTTAATTATTCATTTTTCCTCTCCTAAATTAAATAATTGCTACCATTTTATTTCTTCTTAGCTATGCCCTAAATGTCAACTAATTTCTTGAGTTTTGGTCCATCCTTCCCATCCTTATCTCTTTTCTTCTCAAATAGTCTCATCTATTGATTGGCATGCCTCATCATTCAATCCTTGCCCTTCATTTGAATTAGGATTTCCATAAAAGCAAGTCATCACCTTCATTCCAACCTTAACCACAATCTTTGAAGTTTTGCTATCTTGAGATCTAGCCGTCTTGCATCAAAATCAAGCTTATCAAACACATTGCATGCTACAAATCTAAGAACAAACAAAGAAAAATGGAGAAGAGCAATGGAGGAGAATCAACTATGGCATATACATTGAGTATTATTGCTTTATTATTTATCTATTTCTATTGTTATTTGTGCTTCATTATTGGATTAGGGTCTTCATTAGCTTGAATTAGGTTGGTTTGTGGTTGCTATCATTGATTCATACATTTTCCCTAAACTATACCTATCTACATTTGGTGAACCTAACGTGAACTAATTGAATTTTTCAAAAAAATTAAGAAAATTTGACTTTCAAGAGTGTGACACAATTGTTCTATGTAGGGCCACATTCGAGCCTTCAAACACCACAATCATCGTATGGATTGATGCATGTGAGGTCTACTGCACCACATCAGTTGCCTAGAATGACACGTCTCACTGTTATCTTGCAAAAATCAAAATCATTCAATCATTTCTATTTCAAATCATTTTATTGGCTATTGGTTATTATTCTAACATTCTAATAGTTTTCTTACATCATCTCTAGCATTAGATTTGTTGGTTTTTGTTAGATCTTTGTGTTTTTGGTAGCTACAGGTTTATGCACTGGAATCATGCCCTACAACGTCACAATCATTAATTTACGTGTTGTAGTCGTTATTTCTTACACCATAGTTTATATTCCTTACGTTGCAGTCACTGTTCCATAAGCCGCATTTGTCAAATACCGTGATGCATTCAAGCACTACATATGAGCCTTTGTGCACCACATTTGACTGTCATAGCAAAAAGAGGGTATAAATTTGAGCTTTTCATTTTATACTTTTGCATTCAGTAGGGAAAAGTTTTTTGGTTGTTAATATCTAATTTTTAGCTTGTGGCAATCATTGGGAGAAGACCTTTTTGATCTAAACTACTAATCTAATTTCTTGCAAGGTTCCATTGTGTGTTTGCGATTTTCAAATTAGGAACATTTGGAATTGGTGCTTAAAAAGAACAAGTGTCTTTTGTGTTTTTTGTACTTGCATGCATGTGTTATTATCAAAGGTGTGTTTAGCTAAATTATTATCTCCCCTTACGCTACATGCGATTCCTAGGTGATGAGAAATAGCGGTAAAACACAGTCTTAAGTATCCTCTCTCATTCTGTTATGTGTGATTCATGGGTGATGAGAAAGAGCATTGCACAAGCCTTCTTTTTTTCTTTTTGAGTAGGGTGGGCTTGCTAGTGGAGTTTCACCCCTAGGAATGACCCCCAATGTATATACCTCCAATACGTTGTATAAAAGTGCAAAAAAACCAAAAGGTGAGAATAATCCATTTGGGCCCTAAGGGGTGGGAATTCTAGTCCTAGGTGATTCTAGATCTTCCATCGCTACTAGGCTATGGTTTTCTTTGGAGTTCACATGAGAGTAAGAACAATTGTTTTAGAATCCTAAGAATTTTTTTGGTTGTCTACTATTGTTGGTGCAAGGAATGTGGATCATACCTTGAAGTTACTTATCATGTCTGATTCTTAGTTGAGGTGACACGGTTCCTTGTTTTGATTTCATCCTTTCAAGGAATGAGGTGTTAAGGTGCTACATGACCTTGGCATACTCTAGTTACCCATTCCTTTTGCTCAAATTTAACATCACTCGAAAGGGTGAGGTAAGCCCACTTTAGTAGATAACCCTATTACTACTAGCTAGGTTTTTCTTGTTTGTATTATTTGTGAACTAAGGCCTAGTGAGTTTTATGGAAGAAAACTTGCAAAATGCTTTCTTATCAAAAAGTCAAAGACTAAAAAATCAACCAAATCTATTTTTCAAGTGTTTGATGTGTTTTATGATCAAATCTAGAAATTGCCAAAAGTGGAAAACCACTTAGAAAATATCAGTTTTAGGCCAAAAATAATTTAACACCACAATCGTTAAACAAAACACTGCAATTGTTAAAAATAACATCACATTTATTAGAAACCTTAGGAAGCCAGAAACCTGTATTTTCCTATGTGTCATAATTGATAGGTACCACACCACAATTGACTAGCTCTACACTACATTTGTGGCTTAAAACACTACATTTGTTAGAATAATTTTTTTGGGGAAAATATTTGTACATCCAACTTCGAATTTCCTTACAGACAGTGACTGTGCATTTAGATCTAAGACTTGTTTAGGTTCAATTAGTCCATTCATTGCATTTCATCATTTACCTTAGGTTATCTTGCATAGTCCTAGTTTTCATACATCACATTCTACCTCATTCCATCATAATCCTCGAGTCTTAATATTAGGAGGCTTATCACACTATTGAGAATACCATAGTCTCATATTTAGGTGACTTGACCTTTCCATATGTCATTTATCTTATCCTTAGGTTGGGTCTACAACTCATGTGTCTAGTTTAGGCTCACCTCTTATCCAATCATCATCATCATTATCTTGGTTTTTATCCTCTTGAGGTCTTGACATTTAGATTTGTTACTTTGGTTCATCATAGTTTGCTTAGCATCCCCTTTTTAAGGTTCAAAATTGCATATCCAAATCCAAGCATAGTCATAGTCTTAGTCCCATTATCATCTTGCATCCCATCTAAGCATAAGAATAGTCATAGTCACATTGTCATTTTGCATACCAACCATAGTCATAGTTCCATTCCCATCTTTCATTTATTATATTAAAAAAAATCCAAAAATATAGTATAGTCTTATTGTTAGCTTCAATTTCATCCTTAGTTTGCATCTTCATCTTTACTTGCATCCATTCCAAAAAGTCTCAAAATCCAAAGATCACAAGTCTTATATGGTCTTCACTAGGTCACAAAGGAAATGAAAAGACATGGATCCCTCAAATGACCCCAATTTTAATCCAACTAGCACCATGAACTTTGGGTCATCTTCAAACCAACCTCAAGCATCACAAGATGAAATTCCAAACCCATTTTCCAATCTTATTTTGAATTAGGTTAACCAAAGTCTAACCCCCAAAGAGATTGAACAAACTTCCCAACACCGTAAGATAGTGTGTATCATATAAGAGATAGTCAAAGTGAATCCTAATAAATATTTTCTAGCACTTGCTCAAAATGGTGCCAAGATTCCCTTTGGTTTTGAAACTTCCACAATTGTAGAGGGAACAACAAAAACAAAAACTCAAGGTCAAGGTCATAATACATTCTCACAAGGTCATCCCTCAAAACAAATGTACACTAGTATGCCTCTTGGGGGTATGACACATAATGTGACAACTACACACATCCCCCCTACTCCAACATTTGGGACCAAAAGAATACATGCAACATCTCAAGGACCAAGTGCCACATTTGTCAATCTATTTGCTTCATCCTCTAGCACCATGGGTATGTATTTTGAAAATCCATTTTCCACATCATCCACTCAAAATACTGCACCATTTAACCAACACAAACACAAATCTAAATCCAAACCCACCAAGAAATACAAGAAGGATTAATATTGCCACATCAAGAGTGCAAACCCAAACAATCAATACTACACCAAATATAAACATATTTTTG
>VDFB02271358.1:1097179781-1097227281 GCA_007258455.2 Sequoia sempervirens
AGTAGTTGTGGATGATCATCAAGTGGAGTATCAAGTGACTCCAATTGAAACTCTAGGTGTTTTTTTTGGCTTACCCATTTCTATACTTATAGATACTGGTGTAATTGAAAATTTCATTTCACCTAGAGTAGCTAAGTAGATATCTAGAAAATTTGGTTACATGGCAAAGTCTTGGGATGTAGAGTATGCAAACTAGACAAGAGCAAACGTGGAACAATGTTTGTTCGGAGCTAGGATAGAGCTACCTTATTTTTCTACAAAAGTGAACCTATATGTCGTTCCTTTAGGATTCTATGATGTTATCCTAGGTATGAACTGGATATGGAGACATAGGGCCAAGGTATATTTCCATGCTAAATATGTAGAATGCTTAAATGATCTTGGTAACCAAGTGAAGTTTCAAGGGATACCTAGGGAGGTCAAGATTCATCAAATCTCTGCAATGCAATTATTAAGGGTGAAGAAGAAAAGGTGCAAGATCTTCACATTCAAGATGGAAAATCTTGAAGATTGTTAAGAGGATCTTGATATCTTGGAACCATAGAAGTTCCAAGAGATGGAAGATGGTGAAATGGAGGAAACTAGAATATCGGATATGGAGAGGTATTCTATACTAAGAAAGTTTTTGGAATATCAGATATGAAAAGGATATTTGACTTCTCTATTGATATAGTTCTAGGATCCAAACTTGTTTCTAAGGTGCCTTATAGGATGACAACAACTGAGCTAATGGAGCTTAAGGCATAGTTGGATGAACTGTTGTATAAGGGGTTGATAAGACCAAGTTTTTCACCTTGGGGAGCACCAGTAATCTTTGTGAAAAACAAAGATGGTACTTGGAATTTGTGCATAGATTATCGCATGCTTACCAAAGCTACAGTAAAAAATAAGTTCCTATTATCTCACATTGATGTTCGATTTGATCAAATGAGGGGAGTTTCCATATTTTCTAAGATTGATCTAAGATATGGATACCATCAATTGATAATTAAGGATGAGGACATCTTTAAGACTACGTTCAGTACTAGATATGAACATTATGAATTTATAGTTTTACCCTTTGGTTTAACAAATGCACCTGCAACATTTATGAACCTTATGAATAGTGTATTTAGGGATTGCCTAGATAATATTGTCTTGGTTATCCTAGATGAAATTCTAATTTACTCAAGGAATGAGGAGGAACATTGAAGGCATTTAGAGATAGTTCTATAATGACTTAGAGAACATAAATTGTATGGAAAAATCTCTAAGTGTACCTTCTTCCAGAAGAGAGTACATTATCTTGGACATGCGATCTCAGTAGATGGAATCTTAGTAGATCTGACTAAGATCAAAGTAGTGCTTGAATGGCTAGTACCCAAGAATGTATCTGAGGTTAGAAGTTTTATGGTTTTGGTGGGGTACTATAGAAAGTTTGTTGCAAACTTCTCCAAAATAGCCTTTCCAATTACTTCTTTGCAAAAGAAAGGGAAGAAGTTTGAGTGGATAGAGAACTAGCAAGTAGCCTTTGACCTACTCAAAGAGAAATTGACTATTGCACCGATTTTGAAAGTACCAGATCTTGAGGGTGGCTTTACTGTTATCACGAATGCTTCAGGAGAGGGATTAAGAGGAGTGTTAATCTAGGAAGGAAAAGTAATTTCTTATGAATCAAGGAAGTTGAAACCTTATGAGTATAATTATGCATCACATGATTTAGAGCTAGCAGCCATGGTTCACACATTGCAAATGTGGAGGCATTACTTGTTAGGGAAACCCTTTGAGATGGAAACTGATCATCATGGGTTGAAGTATCTATTCACTCAACCTAATCTAAAAGCTAGATAGAGAAGATGGTTAGAGTTAATATCTGATTATGACTTCAACATTAGTTACATCAAAGGAAAGGAGAATCGGGTTGTCGATGCCTTGAGTTGAAGACATCATATTGCTTCAATAGTGACAATTAAAACTAACTTTAAGGGTCAAGTATTGCAGAAATGCAAAGAGGATGAATGTTATATGCAAGTCAAGCAAGCACTCACTAGCAATCTGCATGATGCTAGGTATGAAGGTTTTCATTTTAAACCTAATGGTATACTTAGGTATAAGGGGAGAGTGTATGTACCTAACTCAAAAGAGTTAAGGAATTAGGTATGGAAAGAAGTTCATGAGGCACCATACTCTAGACACCCTGGTGTGACAAAAATGTTGGTAGATGTAAAGCCATTATACTTTTGGAAGGGGATGAAAAGAGATTCCGCTAGATTTGTGGCTAGGGATCTTGAATGTCAAAGGGTGCTTTGGAATAAGCATAATACCATTCTTGTGGTTGTGGATAAGCTTACCAAAGTAGCACATTTCATACCCAGGAATCTAACTAATGGAGCACCTATCATAGAAAGGAAATTTGTGTAAGAAGTGTTTAGGTTGCATGGGATTCTTGAGAAGATTATCTCAAATAGGGATGCACGAGTCACTTCTAGGTTTTGGAAAACCTTGTTTTCCACACTTGCTACTCAACTGAATATTAGCTCAGAATATCATCCAGAAACGGATGGAAAAACTAAAAAATTGAATCAAGCATTGGAAGACCTATTTAAAATTTATTGGATGGATTAGTAGTACAAGTGGGAAGACTACTTTCTTTTAGTGGAATTTTCTTACAATAATTCTTACCATTCTGTAATAAAGATGGCTCCTTTCAAAGTGTTATATGGTCAGAAGTGTCGAGCCCCTATAAGTTGGGATAAACTTGAGGATAGGGTGAGTCTTAGGCTAGAGATGTTGGATGAAATGGAAAATCAAGTGATAATTGTTAAGCAAAGGTTGGTTGAAGCTAACGACAGATAGAAAAGCTATGTTGATGCTAAGAGAGTACCCCAAAATTTTGCAGTAGGTGACAAGGTGTTGTTGAAAGTGAAACCTCACAAGAGTTCCATTAAATTTGAGGAGTCTTCCAAATTAGCCCGACGCTATGTAGGAACTTTTGAGATTCTTGAGGAAGTGAATATGGTAGCTTACTGAATTTTGTTGCCACTAGCACTTGCCAACATGCATAACATCTTTCATGTGTCATACCTAAAGAAGTATATACCAAGTGATAATCATGTGATTTATTGGAATGCATTATAGGTACAGGACCCCAGAGTGGTAACTCTTGAGCCCGTCAAGGTGCTCTGAATGCATAAGCTTCACTTGCATAATAGGGAGGTTCTACAATGCAAAGTCTAGTGGGACTAGTATGCAGAAGACTTTGCCACTTTGGAAGACCATGCTAAGATATAACAAAAGTTTCCACATGTTTTAAATATATTTGAGAGTACTTGAAAATAATATTTTGTTTGTTGATTAGTTTATGTTACTACATAAAAATCATTAGGGATGATGATTCACAAGGGGGGGAGTATGTTACATCCCAATTGTGTATTTACTAATTACTATTACGATGTAGGGTAAATGTGAATGTAATTTGAATTTTGAATGAGAATAAATTGTGCTTGAACTTTGTTATCAATGAATTATGAATGAATGTTATTTCATTTAATGATATGTGAAGAAATGCATATATGTGAAATGGATGATTATTGAATTTGATATTCTAACTATGGAGATATGTTCTATAAATGCATATTTTGCTGAGTAGATGACTACCATGGGAATGTCTTAGTTGGATGCAGGTACATGTTCACTTAGGAAAATATCTTGGTCAGGTAACCAATAACATAGCCTATCTAAGCTTATATACACACTCACAGTAGAATGATTGAGTTAAGTTATTATGTTGGGAATTGGTAAGTCATCATTAGCATGAGTGTTTACATTAGTAAGGGTCTTGATTACTATTTAAATGCATTCTTAGATGATGTTTATATGTTTGAGCTTATGAATTCTTCCTTATATTACTATGCTTATATTAATGAGGTGAGCACATGTGGGATGTATGTATATGTATACATATGCATGTCGATGATAGACCATACACATGAAAACATACATGGGTGTACATAGGTAGACGTACCTATGCACACTTATGAACAGGTTGCTTATGATCATGGAGCTATCCAATGGACAAAACAACATGAATGTATATATGTATTAATACACCACACATCTATTCCCTATCAACATAATATGTAATTGTGTTTGTGCTTGATTGTGCAATTGAATATATATATATATATATATTCATATGTATACATGTATCGATATATGTGTATGTTTGACAAACGGAAACATCCATACAGATAATCAGTATATGTATACATATGTATACATGTACATAGAGAAATATATATATATATATATACAGTCGCTATGGTTATTATTATTATTATTATGTGAATGTTAACTCGTTTGTATTCATTTTTCTATCAAATGTATATATACTTGATTGCCGTGGATATATATATATATATATTAGTATATATATGCAATTTAGCATTAATGTTAATTATTGACATATATATGTATGTATATGTACATTTATAAATATATATTTATATATTGTAGACACGTAAAATATACTGATTGACATTGTGCATCTGATCCTGACTTACTAACATTGTTTCTTCCTAAATAATCTCTCGTTCTAACCATTTAATCAGATCTCCTTATTTGATTCAATTCATCAATATTCCTCCCCTAATTGAATAAATCATTTTATCTAATTAATTCAATCTCTTTTTGTTAATTAAATCAATCCATTTGATCTAATTATCCCTATTTAATTAAATAATTAGTTATTTGATTAAATCTCTAAAGTATATCCATTAAATTAAATAAATTAAAACCTTATTTGATTTAGTCTAACACCATCTCTTTTAATTAAATAAATCAAAATCCTTATTTAATTAGCCTCTTATCATATTCCTCTCTTATTTGATTTAAATAAATCCATAAATTTGAGTCAAATAGGTCACATCATCTAACCTCTCATTAAATTAATTAACCCTTAATTAATTTAATCTCATCTCATGTCCCATCCTCTAGATAATGCAAGTTGCATGAAAATGGATTTAATTCATTTATTAAATCTCTATTTTCCTCAAAAAGGCATCTTTTGGAATATTCTCTCAATTTGAATTCAAAAATTCCAAGTCAACATGTACATCCAACAAGGCAATAAATTCATCTTACATGTCCTTTGCCTTGAGCCAAGTGGCATTTATTGCATTTTCTCTTCCCTCTTACATGTCATTTCAATAAATTTTAAATTCAAAATTATGCATTTATTGGCACAAACCCCAAATCTTGCACATCCTTCACCCATTCATAATTTGACAAGTGACATCTTGCCATTGGATGAATGTTAGTCCCACATTGCTCAAATTTGGACATTCATCCATTTTGGAATTCTATAAATAAAGAGCTCATATCCTCATTTCAACATCCACAATTTATGAAAAGTTACCATGCTCAAATATCTCTCAAATTTCATCCATTATCCTTGAGTTCATAGCTAAGTTTTTGCATATTTTTGGCTTGGAGCACTCATCTCTCACCAACAAAGTGGATCAATCATCTTCAGCACATCAAGTTTACATCTTAGGAATTGGGAAAGGGCCAATTTTCACATCAAATTGGCACCAACTCCCCCATGGGATCATGAGTTTGCACATTTAAATTAGGATTCAATCTATTTGGTTCTTTTTATCATGTTTTTCATTTCTTTCTTTCCTACTTTGAGTTTGTGGATTTCATGGGGAATCCTTTTTTTGGCTTGCAATCTCTTGTCTAACTTGATTATTCTTATTGTTTTGCAGGTACCAAGGTTGGGGTTTGCACATTTGGTGCTAGAAGGAGGGTTGGAAATCATTCTTTCTCATCTTTTCCAAAAATTTGTGCATTTTTTCCTCACACACAGAAAATTCTAACGTTGGTAGCTCAATGTCTATCTCTTCAGCGTCGCTATATAGCACCATAGGAGACTCAAAGTTCGATGCTGGACTTGTCTCGCTAAGAAAATTTGAATTTCTAACTCCACCACAGGGCTTGCTGACTCGCAGACATTTAAAAAAAAAATCAAATTGCGATGCTGAAAGGAAACTATGACACTCGGCAAAAAGTGTGACGCAGTTGAGCTCTCTGTCCCGACACAGAGCGATGCTGACTAGAAAGCAACGCTGTGAGAGCACCGTTGGGAAATCAAATTGCGACGCAATTATGAGTTGCGACGTTGGAAGGCAGTAAAAAGGGAAAATTTAATTTTAGCATGTGTTATTTGATTAATGATTAATTTGCTCTCTATTTTCTATTTTTTTTGTCTCTGTATTTTCCAAAATTTGACTGGTTTTTCTTCCTTGTAGGTTGGAAATCAAAATTGAAAGCAGAAGCATGAGAAGGATGTTCATTAAATCAAAGTGTTTTTAAACACTATAGTGTTTGCTTAACACTTTTTCATGAAATTGTTAGCACTTCTTCTTTAGGACACTAATTTTCGTTTGGGTTTAAAAAGAACCTTTCAATTTCTTCTTGCAAAGGCTAAAACGAACTTTAGGATCACAACTTACTATATTTTGTTTCTTGGATGAACAATTGAACAAAGTATCTTTCACTTGTCTTTTGGTGTTTAAAAAGAACTCACATTTTGCTTTGTGGATTTAAAAAGGACAAGTGTAACTTTTTTTTTCATGAAGGCTTACTTAAACTAAAGCCATTGAAAAAGGACGTATGCGTTTCTCTCGCACTTTATAGCAATCTTGAGAATCAAAAGGAATTATTCATGACTTTAGGGTGAGACAAAGCAATCACCTCCACACTTTGATTTGGGTTTAAAATTGAACAATATCTTGTGCGAGTGAGAGTGGGGGCATTGTTGTGTATATTCTCTCTCCTTGTTGCCAACAAGGATTGATTGAGTTACAGATAGTGTTCTTCATTCGCTTTTATTTATCCTAGAGGGCCTGCCTTGGGGAAAAAGTACTCACCCAAGGGAACGACTCAACCAGTAAAACTCTAAAGCCAAGAGTATTTCCAACTGGGATATAAATGTGGATATTGGAAGAAATGCCAATATCACACGTTGATTCCAACAAGATGGATCTGAAAGGGGACTCTTGTCGTATGGGTCAATCTCCATGAACGGAAAGTCCTTATTAAAACCCATGTGCTAGAATTTTCCAAAATCCCTTAATCTATTTGTTGGTGCAAGAATGGTCGTTCTGAAGCCACCCCACACTTTTATGGTCTTTTAGTAGAAATTCAAGACATGCCATGGGAGTTTCATGGGTGTTGATGCTTGGATACCCCGTATAAGTGAGTGTCGTGGAGGGGAGCCAGTGGGGTCAAGCATCTAACCATTCGCTAAAGATAAGCATAGCTGGACTTGTTCAAGTGGGAATCCAACAAATATTGTCTTACGCATCCATAGGATTGTACTTATTCTTGGGTTACAAAATGCATTGCTTGATCGAAAACATCTTGAAAACCAACACTTAACATCATTGTCCAAATTTCAAACCCTTTTGAAAACAAATACAATAGACTCAATCCATATGTTATTGCTTTCCCTTGGGATTCACATCCTTAGAGGTTTCTAAACATTGGATTATATCTCAATTTGTCTCCTTAAGTAAACAATAAGAAGACCCTTGCCTTAAGTTCATTGAATTTCCACATATCTTGTGGGATTTGAAGAAATTAAGACATTGGACATCTTAGTTTGAAAACCTAATCAAAGAAAGTGTTTTTGGTAAAATAAAGACATTAAGCAAAGCTAAGCAAAATGAACTTTCATATGTGTTGAAGACTCACAATCCCAAAGCGAATATCATTGGTTGGAAATCCGAGAATGAATGTTCAAATGAAATCATTTCTTGGTTACAAAGGTCTATAGAAGCATTGTATGCTCTTCAATACCTAGGTCTAGGCAAACAAAGTGTCTTTTTTAGGTTCATCTTAGGATCAAAACAAATCAAAATCTTTTTCATCCATCCTCCAAAAACATCAAAACAAAATCATCTCATCATCACCTTTTGGAAAATCTTGAAATCATTCTTAATGTCAGGCTTTATGGAAAAATCAAAATCATCAAAATCATTGAGACTAAATCTTTGAAAACATTATCAAAATCACCTTTGACTAGGTATGTGTAGATACATCCTTTTGCATATGCTTATTCAAAGTTATCAAAGCCATCTTATTTAGCTTAGTATATGTGGATGAATCCTTCTTCATATGCTTAGTGAAATTATCATCTTGTTTGATAGGTATGGGTAGATGCATCCTTCTCCCCACACATATTCAAATTATCATCCTTTGAACAAATCTATCCTTTAGATCATCATCCAACATCTTAAGGTATTTTTTTTCAAAATCATAATCAAAATCATAATCAATCAAGGACAAATCCCAAATCCAAAAAATCAAATAAAAATAAAAATTTGCAAAGTCCTAAAAGCCTAGTATCTCATTCTAGATTTATCAAAATCCAAAAACATCCGTATCATCCATCCCTAACATCATCATCATATCATCAACTTTGATCCTTAAGACATCCTAAAACTTTCTACTTTGGACATAAAATAAAGATCAATCCAAAGAATCAAGAGATTCATCTCCCATATTCTTGTTTTATGGTTCAAATGAGATCTCAATACAAGAAGAGTATGGAAGCCAACAAGGAAACACCCGCTTCAAGTGATCTTAGCCAAACAAATGTTGAAATGAATCACGTCGAATCAAGCAATCCTTTGACCCTCTCATCATCGCAAAATCCATAAGAAGAAAACCAAGGAGAGGATCTTACCCTTGGAATCTCTCATGAAGAAATAACTAAAACGCTCCAAAATCCGGACAACCATAGAATCATCAACATCATGATGAGACTTAACCCTTTGTTATACATGCTTGAGCTAGCAAAACAAGGGGCTAAGTTACCTTCAGATTTCGATGTGAGTACTATAGTAGAGAAACTTTTCCCTCCAATCGCATCCACCATTCTCATCTCATCTACACCTCCATCTCAAAACATCACGCAAAACATGCCGCAAATCACAACATCGTTTGCTCCAACCCAACCTAATGTTAATAAGGGAAGTGCATTTCTCAATGCAATTCAAACACACCCCCTTGTTAATAATCAAAATTTGGATGCAAATACAATCTTGGAACAAAACATACCCCAAAACCCATTACATAAGAATGTTCCTCTCACATTCCATCATGATCCATCATCATCATTTTTTTGCCCAACACCTCAAACACCTCTTCTCACAAATTCACAAGAAGAGGGAGATATGTTCAGACCAGGGGGCATATTCAACACCACAACATTCTTGCAAGAGCTCGCACCCCTCACATTTCCACCTCTCCCACTATTACCATCATCATCCACATCACTCCTTGGTTTAGGGCTTCGCCCTCTACCAAATATTAATCAAACCACTATCCCAAACATCAATCAAAGCATTATGTCAAATACTCAAAAAATTTCATTGATATCGCAACAACAGATGACAAATGCACAAGCAATCACAACATCATCAAACACCCCTTAACATCAGAAAGCATGGTCTCTCAAGGACCAGCCACATCAACAGCACCATCCATCAAGCAAAACATCAACACGACATTATCACTCACCAAAAACACTATTTTGAATCCACCACCACCCCCACCACCACCAACATCCACCACATCAAGTCAATATAATGTGGCATTGCAAGCCACTTTTCAAAGGGGATTCCAACAAGTGCAAAAACAAAAAGCCATACACCTAGCTGCTCAACAAGCTGCTCAACAAGTTGCTCAACAAGTTGCTCAAGTTGTGCAAGCTGCCCAAGATGCACAAGCCGCATTACAAGTGAAACAAGCCACACAAGCCCAAGCTTTATTACAACAACAACAACAACAAGAAGCTACACAAGCATTACAAAAGGCTGCTCAAGCACAACTTCTATTGCAACAACAAGCAACACAAGCACAAGAAGCACAAGTACAAGCTCAAGTGCAAGCTCAATATCAGGCACAACAAGCCCAATATCAAGCACAACTCCTTGCACAAAGACAAGCAATGCAAATACAAGCATATCAGCAAGCATTAAAGCAATATCAAGAGCAACAAGAAGAAACACAATTGGTAGCCCAACAACAAGTGTTGTTGGAACAAAAACAAGCGCAACAACAAGCGTAATAGCAAGCACAAATCTCAGCGCAGCAATAACAAGATCAACAACAGGTGTTGTTCATACAAAAGCAAGTGGAAGCCTACCTCGCTCGGAAAAATGTACAAATACCATCCAAAAACACACCGACCAACCCACCCATCCAACCCATGATTGAAACACCCCAAAACACTTTCATCTCACCCCTTGATCCCCAAAATGATGTGACAACACAACTTAGGTTACTCTCGCAACAAGTGCTCAACCTTCAATCAGGGTGAACAACCAAAACACCAAGCAACTTGTGTCCCTATCCATTTGATAGGAGCTTAATAATGAAACCATTCCCCAAGGGATTCGAGATCCCCAAATCTGACAAATATTGAGGGATGGGAAACCCTAAAGATCACATGAGGGAATTCCAGGTTCATTGCATGGAGGTCACATATGATGATACTTATCTGAAGCGGCTATTTCGTAGGAATTTGGTAGGCCATGCTATGGAATGGTTCTCTCGCTTACCTTCAGGTATTAGGATGTTCCAAGAAATTATAGACGCATTCATAAAAAACTATGCATGCAACATCGCATTGGATGTTAGTCTAGAAGAACTTTTAGCTCTAAAACAAGGAAATGGTGAATCTTTCGCTTAATTCCTACAACGATGGAGATCCAAGGCCAATCAGAGCAAGTGTACCATGCCAGAAGAACAAGTTTGCACCATCATAACCAACCTTGAAGGCCGCTTGGAATTTCATCTCAAGGTTCAGGGCATCACCACATATGATCAGTTGATCCCCAAAGTGCTTAGCATCAAAAGAGCCCTTGTGACTCAACCCACGGAATCAACATCATACCATGAACAGCAAAAAAACTGCCCACCATCCAATTATAATGATAAACTTCACACGTGGGAAAGGAACAAAAACGTTACTAATGATGGTATCATCGATGCCAAGGTGGTCATTAGTGCCCCTTGCTAATATACACTTGCACCACAAATCCAAACACAACACCAAAACACTCATCACACAACACACCAACCCAACGCAAAATTTATCCCAAATGAAAATACACCACTTTTTGGGAACCACTTGAGGACATAATGAAAAAATTGATAGACGAAAAACTCATCAAGACTCCTACATTTGAGAATTTCCAAGAACTAGATGTCAAACCTCCTTGGTATAATGAGAATCAACTCTGTGAATTCCATAAAATAAAAGGCCACACCACAAATAGTCGCATGAGACTCAAAAACATCATCCAAGATCTCACCGATAAGAAAATCATAAACGTGGAACAACCTATGGGAAATCAAGATCTTAAGATATATATGAATCCAATGTTGAATCATGGCAACAAAGGGAATAAAAATGACAAAGGGAAGGGCAATGTAAATCATGTGTATGAAATAGTTGTTGCCTCCCTAAATGAAGACTGCATGGTCATCACCATCAATGGCACCCATGTCGAAGAATGTGGAGTCACCACAAGAGGCGGCAAAGCCACTATCGCAGGATCATCCCAACCAAATAGAACCCCTGCATCTAGATCAGCTCCTAATGGTTACAATGTCCTAGATCAACTCAAGAGAATGCCAGCGCAAATCTCCATCATGGAGTTGCTAAAAATCTCATTGGCCCATAGGAAAATCCTTGAAGAAGCATTGGCCTTATCCAATGTCCCCACAGACCTTGATGCGGAACAATTCCAAGCTATGGTTGGAAATATCATTATGCCTAATCTTCTTACATTCTCTAACCAGGATTTCCCCGCCCAACCATCTCACAACCGTGCACTTCAATTGGAAGCCATAGTACATAAGAGAAAAATCAAAATGGTCTTGGTGGATGGAGGTGCGGGTTTGAACATTTATTCTCTCAGCCTCATCAAATAGTTGAAAATATCAGAAGATTCCATCGACAAAGGAAAGGGCATCACGATAAGAGCATATGATGGCCAAGAAAGAGTGTCTTAGGGCACAATCAAACTCCCTATTCAAGTAGGGCCTGCCATCATGGAAACAACTTGTTAGGTCTTGGACCTTGACTTGCCATATAATATCCTCTTAGGATGTCCATGGATCCATCCAATGAAAGTGGTAGCATCAACTTTCCACCAATGTGTGAAATTTAGACATAACGAACAAGAAGTTACCATCCATGGAGACCCCAGACCTTTTTCATATTGCAAAAATCTTGAAGCAAAGTATTACAAAATCCCCCAAGTGCCTAAAAATGATGAGGGCCCATCCACACCATACATCGACCCCACCACCCTCGCATCCACTTCTGCGACAGAGACACCCGCCACTCCCGCCATTCCCACCATTTATGACATCAAGCTCATCATCCAGGATGACGGTTGTGGAAGCTAAAAGCTTCCTAACAATGCTTTTGTGATAGGAGAGTTACCACAATCTCCTAGATCATAGGGACGTCCACAAGAAAACCAAGCTTCCACATCACAAATGTCTCTTGAAGACTATCCTGAATTCACATGATGAGGAGACCTTGGCCAGGAGGTTATTGAGGAAGATCCATCACACATGATATATCAAGATGAAAGACCAGCAGTTAATTTACCAATGGATGACCAAAGCAAGGGTCTGCAAATGATGCTCCCATTGGGCTATGACAGAAATCAAAGACTGGGACAAAACGACAATGGGCTCATAATACCTATCATGCCAGAGACGCAACCGATAACAAACCTTGGCCTTGGATGTACCCCTCCAAGTATAACAATACGTGGCCGAAGTCCTTTGGTTAGAATAGTTAATATTTCTCCTCAGCCAATAGCAACAGAAGTACGCTCACCAATATACATAGGTAGAGTCATACATAACTTTATAACTGAGATCTATAATAGTAGCGATGATGAAGATACCATGACCAATCTACCTAGGTTATTTGAGGACACCACCCTGTGTATGATTAGTACCCTATCCTTCAAACTAGACCAAAAAAATCATGAGATCCGCTTAGTACATCCTCAACTCATCGACTACGACCAACGAGGACCACCAGTTCTTAATACATTTGAAAACGATGATGCACTCTTAGAATTCATGGGACTGCGGGATAACATTCCAGGTGGAGATCATAAGGCAGGGTTCATAATAGAGTTTGACACACATGCCTATTATTGGGAAACGATCGAATCCTTCAGTCGCAAAAGTGAGAAACTAAGAATCATATCTAAGTCCTTGAGTGAAAACCGCACTGTGGCACTCTCTGACAAGAAAAAAGTAAAAATAAAGGATGCATCCAATGATGAAAACCTCTCTGAGGTGCCCAAGGATGAAGGATTCAATCTTCCTTTAAGAGCTATTCATTAGGAAAATTCAACAGTCTTAGCAGAAAAATGCAATCCTGTTAACCTAGGAACAGAGGAGACCCCGCATATTACATTCTATGCAGAATCACCACTTTTAGAAGAGAAAGAACTCCTAGCGGCATTCCTAAAGGAAAGAAAAATAAACTTCGCATGGAGTTATGCTGACATGCCAGGATTTGATCCAAAGACTATGGTTCATCACTTAGCAGTGTATCCAGAAGCAAAGCTGGTCAAACAAAAGCTTCAAAAATTGCATCCTCAAATCGCTCTGTTAGTCAAAATGGAGCTAAAAAAGCTATTGGAAGCAGGATTCATCTAACCAATAGATTATCCATAACGGGTGTCAAATTTGGTACCTATCTCAAAGCTTGACGGAGCCATCAGAATCTACACAAACTTCAGAGATTTGAACAACATATGTCCAAAGGATGATTTCCCGCTTCCCAACATCGACATGATAGTGGACATGACAACGAGACATGAGATGTTACTAATGGATGGATTCTTGGGATACAATCAGATCATGATAGATAAAGAGGATCAACATAAGACAACCTTCACTTGTCCATGGGGCACTTAGTACTAGAACATGATGCCATTCGGCCTAAAGAACGCAGGAGCAAGATATCAAAGGGCCATGACATTGATATTCCATGACATGATCCATAAGACAATTGAAGACTATGTCAATGAAATTTTAGCCAAATCTAGAAAGAGAAAAGATCACATAGGAACCCTAAGTGCTATTTTTGACAGATTGGAAGAGTACAAAGTCAAACTAAACCCAAAGAAGTGTGTATTCGACATACAATCGAGAAAGCTCTTAGGATATATAGTGTCAATGAGGGTCATCGAGGTGAATCTGACAAAAGTAAAAGCAATCCTTGAGATGGAGGCACCAAAAACATTAAAGCAACTGAGAGGTCTACAAGGCAAACTCCAATCCATTAAAAGATTCATAGCACAACTGGCAGACAAGCAGAACCCATATTCTCACCTACTCCACAAGGGGGTAGCGTACAAATGGTATAAAAAATGTGAAGAGGCATTCAACAAAATCAAGGAATATCTATTGACACCACCAGTCTTAATGCCACCCATCCCAAGAAAGCCATTGATTTTATATGTGTCAGCAATAGCAGTAGCCCTTGGAGCTCTCCTAACTCAGCATGACAAAAATGGAACAGAAAGGGCTATCTACTATATCAGTAGAAGAATGGTCGGTCATGAGCTAAAATACTAAGTCATCGAGAATTCATGCCTCACAGTAGTGTTTGCATCACAAAAATTCATACATTACATGTTGGCACACAAGATAAAGCTCATCGCCAAAATTGACCCCCTCAACTATCTACTATCAAAGGCAATGCTCACAGGAAGAATGAAAAAATGGGTGATGATATTGTCAGAGTACGACATCGAGTATGTAGAGCGAAAAGAAATTAAGGGCCAAGTTATTGCAGATCAACTAGCAGAAGCACCTATTTATTCTGAGAATCCTCTTGTCTCAGAGTTTCCAGATGAATCTATTTTCAACCTCAACGTAGCTGACCACTGGAAACTATACTTCGATGGCTCATACACACAACATGGATTAGGAGCCGGTGTCTTCTTCATCACCCCACAAGGGGATTGCATACCAAGGTCTTACAAACTGGCATTTCCCTACACTAATAACATTGTGGAATATGAGGCTTTGACAATAGGCATCAGGATAGCAGTGCAATGGAACATCATAGCTCTCAAAGTGTATGGAGACTCTCAGTTGATCATAAATCAATTCAATAATAAATATCAGACCAAGGATGACAAGCTCACTCCATACAAGAAATTGGTGGAGACTCTCAAAGAATCCTTCATCGAAATAACATTTGTGCAAATTCCTAAAACCAACAACAAAGCAGCAGACACCATGGCAACAATCGGATCCCTATTAGACATCCCTCACAATGTTCCAAAATATGAATTATTGATTGAGAAGCTTCTCGTTCCCACATTCGAGGTACTAGAATCATAATTCATGTGCAAAATCGTTGGTCCCAGTGATCCTTGGTATCATGACATTTACACATATCTTTGAATAGGAGTCATACCCCCTGATCTACCATCAAACCTAAAATAAACCTTTCTTAAAAAGGCATCCAGATTTGTCATCCTAGGTGATACCCTATACTATAGAAGCATAGAAGGTACCCTACTACGCTGTTTAAACATTGAGGAGGAATTAACCGCTCTAACTAAAGTACATAATGGAATCTGTGGTTCACACTCGAGTGGAATGACCATAGCTAGGAAATTGCTGAGGATGGGGTATTATTGGCCCACAATGGAATGAGAAGCACATGATCATGTCAAAAAGTTTCTACAATGTCAGCAGCATGGGGACCTCATCCATGCTCCAGCTCAAGAGCGTCATCCTATCATCACACCATGGCCTTTTTCATAGTGGGGACTTGATCTCATTGGAAAAATTACACCCACCTCATCTAACAGCCACAAATTCATCATAACCGCAACTAAGTACTTTACTAAGTGGGTGGAAGCCATACCCATGATGTACATAACTGGGAAGTAGATTTCAAAGTTCATCCTGAACTATCTCATTTTCTGATATGGTGTCCCACAAGCCATTATCTTAGATAATGGGACACCATTCAAAAATTAGGAGGTCCGTGACTTATGTGAGAAATTCAAAATCCAACATCGCTTCTCCACCCCGTACTATCCCCAAGGCAATGGCCAAGCAGAAGCTACAAACAAAACCATTCTAAAAATCCTCAAGAACACAATCAATAAGAGAGGTCGTGACTGGTGCCTATAGCTTAATCCCACCCTCTGGGCTTATCGAACCAGCATCCACACACCCACTAGCACCACCCACTTCTCCTTGGTCTATGGATCAGAAGCGGTACTCCCTATTGAGATCAAGCTCCCATCCCTCAGGATATCACTACAAAACCTCATCACAGATGAAGAGTATCGGGTATCAAGACTAAATGAGCTAGAGCTACTAGATGATGATGTATAGATGCTTTGAATCATTTGCAAGTCTATCAGAATAGACTCAAAAGGAGCTACAATAAGAAAATCAGAAGTAGGATGTTCCAAGTCAGAGAACTGGTCTTAAAAGAAAATCAGAAGAATGTCCCAAACCCAAGTAGCAATGGAAAATTTGAACCCAATTGGTTGGGACCGTTTGTCATAACAGCAAGTTACAAATTAGGGGCATATTAGTTATCAACACCCGAAGGGGAACCTCTACAAGAGCCCATGAATAGCTCTCATCTCAAAAAGTTTTATGCCTAAATCTTTCAAGGTATAGAACCAAAAAATCAAAAAATCAAAAAATGTCCTTAAAAAATGGTTACTTTGACGAAAACCTGGCAAACAGGCATCTTGGTGACAACAAAAAATCAAAAAATAAAAATAAAATCCAAAAAAATCAGAAAAAGGATCAAAAAAATAGTAAAGAGAAAAAATCATCCTCTAGTGAAAACCACTTCGGTGGCACTTTGGACAAGTACCTTGGCAAAAACTTGGCAAACAAGCGCCTTGCATAAATAAGCACTTTCCATCCACCAAGATCTTTATGGCTTGCTTTGCATCATCCATCGCATTCAGGTCTCCATCCATCACTCATCCGCTCACATCCACAACATAGCTTGGTCTTGTTTTCATATCATGATCCCTCCTAGTACTACTCAGCCCATCCTCAAGGTCAGTTTGTCCTGCCTTTATCAGAGTAGTTTATTGCATCACGTTGGGGGCATGTTCTTATTGGATCGGATTCGTGTATGATCTTAAAGTCATCAAAACAACAGAAAATCCAAAACATCAAAATATCAAAAAATCAAAAAACATCAAAACATCAGAAAATCCAAAAACATCAAAATATCAGAAAATCCAAAAATATTCAAAATCATCAAAAATCCCAAAGTAGGTCAAAAATTCAGTCAAAAAAGTCAAAAATAGAGTCATCTTGTCAAACTACATCATCTCTGAGCTTGAACGTAGGCAAGGTTGATCTTTGATCATCCCTTGAGACATTTAGGACAGTCCTTTAGGAGTCTGCCATAATAAACTGACATCTCATCATGTATATCTCCATCTGTAAATCGGTCAAGTCGTCAGTCAAACTATGTGGTCTATGCATGTATAACGTAGGCAAGGCTCATCTTTCAATCAGCCCCTGAGACCCTTAGGATAGGTCCTTAGGTTAGTCTCTTGGTCAAAATCTCAGAAAATCTCAAAATGTTGAAAAATCTAAAAATCAAAACATTTGAAAATCTCGAAAAATACCAAAAAACAGCCTGAAAACATTTCAAAAAAGTCAAAAACATCCAAATATTTGAAAAAATCTATCCACCTCATCTCGCTTGCACCCACAATAACATCACTCATAATAAATGATCGTTACCCTCAATCTTTGGCAAGATAATCAGAAACAAACCTAGCAGGTTGAAAGTGAAAAACTCAAAAATGTCAACTCTTAGGTCTAAGCCAGTACATAAACAAGTTGGTCAAATTCTTTGTGTCGATAGTCCATCATCCAAATAGTCTCATATCAATCATTTGATAACATCATGTCGTAGGATGAATCCTTCCTACAATGGACATTATTTATCAGAAAGAACGCTTTGGGTAAATGAAATGACGTGCCGCCATCCATTAACATGTCCTAGGATGGATCCTTCCTACAATGGGCATTATCTTTTGGCAATAAGTTTCAGTTCTTATTCTGAGAAAACACATGCTTCTTTGGTTAGCGGTATTGAAGAACGTGAGCTTGTTTGTTTACTTTATCTTTACCTTTTGACTTATTTTATTGCGCTCATCCCAAGGACTTCTCGATGATATCCAAACAAGAGGATTCAGAGAAATAGGAATGGGGAAACAATCATTATCTTTTTTATTTGCTATGCTTATTGGACGTTCTTGTAAAATAACCTCGGTGAATACTTGCTTTGATAGGTATGTATGGAGGAGGTCTAGGGAAAATTGTTGACTATTGCATGGATAGGTTTACCTTTCCGTGTTTTGGTCCGAGATGTTTGAAACTTCTAAAGTGCATCCTAGCAAGGTTTTTGTATGTCAAGTGTGAGCAAGAATACTCCTATCTACTTGTCAAGTCAAAGTCCATCACATTGGGTACAACGCCATCCTAGTTTTCTATACCTTGATGCATCATACCATGTGTGTTATCAAAAATAAGAAAATATGGCCCTTTGAAAATCCCAATTCCTCGGCAAGTAATCATCATCATCATCATCATTTGCATTTGCATCATCTTGTGTCTTGTTGAAATGACTTCCTCTTTTCTTGCTAACTGTAGTAACAAGGTACTATGACAGTTGATCATCATCATCATCATCATCATTTATCCTGCAGCCACAACTCATTAGCATATTGTATAAACATATTATATAGGAAATATATACATCACATTTCCATCATCATATAAACATATCATCATAAGCATTCTTTTCAAAATAGATGCATCCATTTTCATTGCATTACATCACATAACATTTACAAAAGCATTTCATAATCATTTTTGCATAATCATACATAGTAGGCATAAAAGCATGTAATTCATTCACATACTTACATAACATCGTGACATCATCTCATCACATTACATTCATTACACATCATCACATCAATCTACATTAACATAACATTGCATCCTATTAAATGCACCACATACATTACATCATCCATATCATCTCATAAATAACATCATAAATCATTCATTGCATAAATCATTCCACATAGGCATGAACGTACAAAATTCATTACAAACAAAGCACATATACATCCATAATCATTTATATAAATCACCTATCATTTCACATGTGCATCATAGGTCATATCATTTTACATATCCCATTTGTATCAATACAAATGGATCATCATATAGACAACATCATTGCACATCACATAAATGCATTTGCATATCATAGGGTGACATAATATAGATCTAATAGTCATAATCATTACATAAACATCATTAGAAATAAATGCATCCATAACATATATACGTAGAATCATACATGCACAAATAAAGAGTACACATCACATCGCATCAAAATCATCATCGAATTATATATATATATATATATATATATCACATCAACTGTCATAGTACAAGTAATAAATCAGATCACTGTACATATGTGTCAATCAATACAAAAGGCCCATCGGGGCTATCAAAAAGGAGCCCATAAGGCACAAAAATTATAGTAACATCTCGATCAAGCTCGATCCCTGTGAATGCTGCCCTCACCCCTGTCACCGTGATCCTCTACTGGTCTATGGCTGGCCCGCTCTGAATACTCAAGGACCCACTCTGCTCTGGGTACGGTCTCATGATAGGCCCATCGGTAATACTCTGCCTCTCGGATGGCCTCCCTGTAGAATTGAATTGACACTGTACCCTGGGAGGAGGAGGTTGTCATGCTCTCTATTTGCTATCTCCGACCTAGCTCAGTGGTTGTCTATAGCTCTACAGCTTATCTCTACTATACAACCTGATCTCTCTCGACTCTGAGCTGATCCCTCTCAGCAATCATGGCCTGGATCTGAGCTTGTAACTGTGCAATCAGTGCATCTCAAGCATCTTCATGTCCCTATGGCTGCACCTGAGGCTGATCCTATCGAATATTGAATCTCCGCACATCAAGGACTGCACCCGGAATTGTCAGCCAAAGAGGAGGTCAGAACCAATCCCTGTAGGCCTACATGGTACCTAGATCTGCTAAACCCTGATCATAAGCCCATGTTCGGGCTACCAACTGTTGAAAATTGTCGACTGCCTTTGAAGCAGGAATGTACCGCCCCCATGAAACCTGTTCCATGGTGCGGGCAAAGACAGCTACGTAGTCATCATCAGGCCGATCTTGCAGCTCTTTGAACTGACGCTACACTCACCCTGGCAAGTACCTCTCAATCATAGTATGCTCCCACCCCTGCATATACCGGTCCTAGTGGCAATAGAATAGTTGATCGGCATCGTTGGCCCATCCAGGCCAACCAAGATATGGTTGCCAAGTGAAAAATAGCATTTCGTCTAAGACCCGACTCTAGTGGGGGATCCCATGCTCACCGATGTGTGTAAAGGACACATTGCCTCTGTATCGTGCCACAAGGGGATCATCTGCCCCCATCAGAACTAGAACGACACATGACCATAGCATAGAAATGTGCTCCCATGCCCAGACATGAAGTAAGGTCACCCCTGCTCCCAGTGCTCTGTCATCCATGTAAACATACTCATGGAGGTCCCTGTAGAGTGAACCTAGTAGAACAAGCCCCCATGCGAAACGAATTGGCCTATCTCGGATCATCCACTCCCAGCAATACCCCCAACCAGGACTGAAGTATCGCCCTCATCTGTCTGGGGCAACAAGACCCAAAATGATGGCTGCAATCACCCAATAGTAGGGATGTGCTAAAATCCTGTATCGCTCTACCTCTATCTATCCCTCGTAGAAGATGATGTCCCATGTGGTGAGGACTCTGCAGCAGGCCTCACACTCCTCGTCTATATCAAAAATCACCCATCGGCCATGAATCGACAATCGTAGAATACACCAAATGTCCTCCAGAATGATGGTGGCCTTGCTAGTGGCGAGATGAAATGAGGATGTCTCGCTATTCCACCTCTTGGCCAGCGCTGACAACATCCCTAGGTGAGTGCTCATGTGCGCTGCATACGCAATGTGCCACAACCTCGCAATCCCGAGTCGATCTAGGTCCCTGTCGCTTAGGTCTCGCAAGAAGCTCACCAAATCTCGCAACCTATGCTCCCAAGAGTAGAGCTCCCTCGCTGCCTCCTACATCAAGGAAGGTCAACGTGTTAAAAAATTTGAAAAATTTCTGATCGAACGCTCCAAAAACTTCTCCCATGGTGCAACTTGTGATGGCGTCGCAGTTTGATTTCTAATCAAACTCCAACGCTAGAGCCTAAAAAGAGCAAAATGGCACCGCCGCGGTGCACTTTCTCTTTTTTTAATTAAATCAATCCATTTGATCTAATTATCCCTATTTAATTAAATAATCAGTTATTTGATTAAATCTCTAAAGTCTATCCATTAAATTAAATAAATTAAAACCTTATTTGATTTAGTCTAACACCATCTCTTTTAATTAAATAAATCAAAATCCTTATTTAATTAGCCTCTTATCATATTCCTCTCTTATTTGATTTAAATAAATCCATAAATTTGAGTCAAATAGGTCACATCATCTAACTCTCTCATTAAATTAATTAACCTTTAATTAATTTAATCTCATCTCATGTCCCATCCTCTAGATAATGCAAGTTGCACATGAAAATAGATTTAATTCATTTATTAAATCTCTATTTTCCTCACAAGGCATCTTTTGGAATATTCTCTCAATTTGAATTCAAAAATTCCAAGTCAACATGTACATCCAACAAGGCAATAAATTCATCTTACATGTCCTTTGCCTTGAGCCAAGTGGCATTTATTGCATTTTCCCTTCCCTCTTACATGTCATTTCAACAAATTTTAAATTCAAAATTATGCATTTATTGGCACAAACCCCAAATCTTGCACATCCTTCACCCATTTATAATTTGACAAGTGGCATCTTGCCATTGGATGAATGTTAGTCCCACATTGCTCAAATTTGGACATTCATCCATTTTGGAATTCTATAAATAAAGAGCTCATATCCTCATTTCAACATCCACAATTTATGCAAAGTTACCATGCTCAGATATCTCTCAAATTTCATCCATTATCCTTGAGTTCATAGCTAATTTTTTGCAAATTTTTGGCTTGGAGCACTCATCTCTCACCAACAAAGTGGATCAATCATTTTCAACACATCAATTTTGCATCTTAGGAATTGGGAAAGGGCCAATTTTCACATCAAATTGGCACCAATTCCCCCATGGGATCATGAGTTTGCACATTTAAATTAGGATTCAATCTATTTGGTTCTTTTTATCATGTTTTTCGTTGCTTTCTTTCCTACTTTGAGTTTGTAGATGGATTTCATGGGGAATCCTTGTTTTGGCTTGCAATCTCTTGTCTAACTTGTTTATTCTTGTTGTTTTGCAGGTACCAAGGTTGGGGTTCGCACATATATATATGTAATGCTTGAGTCTGATTTATATATATGAACATAGGTTGATTTATATATGAGATGCAAATCATTTAAAGGTCGATTATTACATATGATAACATTGAAGACCGATTCAAAAGAAAAGTAATGTGTGGCAATAAGGTCAATATGGTAAATAAACCATAGTCAATACTATGGAATGACATCTTTAAATTGATAACAATGAGTTACTCAAAATTTAGGTGCTTTAATATTAAGCAATAGAGTATTTACCAACTACAAAATAAAGTAAAATGCATGAGAATAGGAAATATGAACGGTAAGATGTGAATTGATCAAACCACCAAATAATATGCCATTTTTTAGGAGTGACTCATCCCTGCTGTGTTGCTTAGCAAACTAAGACCAAGTCAAAAAAGATGTAGGTGTTCCTTGTAAACAATAGACTATTTCAATAGGAATAATCGTGCCATGAGATAAGGAGTTGGCTGAATACTTGGCATCAACTTGTAGAAGCTCTTTAACCAGTAGAATTATATTATGTTTGCAATTCAACTGTCATCATTTGAGCATGTGTATGTTTGAATAAGTCATTTGTTGTTGTCAATTAGATGGGTAGACCTATAACATTTCTTGTTGAGTTTGTATTTAGTTTGTTTCCACCTTTCGGTTGAGTATAGTGAGTTTTCTTGCATGAAGAGATGTGTCGACTGCCATGCCTTCTCTGCAGGTTGCAATGTCTCATTTTGTTGTATAAATAGGGAGGCTAGCTCTCTCATTTTGGATGCACTATTATGCATTATTCTGCAATTGCATTCTACTATATTTTTTGAGAGCCTTGAGCATTTTGTGAAGAGCTATATTTGTGTGAGCTATGTAGACACCTAGAAATTATCACTAAGCATGTGAATTTATTAAAACCCCCTTTTTCATCTTTGATAATTAAATACTCTTAATTATTTAATTATTACCTAATGGCTTAAATTCTTCTATTAATTAAATAATATAAATTATTTAATTAATTCATTTTAGCCTTTTCTAACACAAATAAATTAAATTCTATTTAATTAATTATTTATTTTTCCTCTCACTTTTTGAATTAAATTTCTATTTAAATCAAAAATTTAACTCGCTTTTTCTTCTTGCAATGAGATAACATTTTCATTATTTCAAAATGCAATTTCCTTTTCGAACTAATTGATTTTTTTGAAAAATCAGTTAATTTCCTCTTTCTCCTTCACTTTCGATCTTATCTCATCTCATCTCATCTAATTTCGGTCATTAATAGAATTAATGTCTTTTCAATCTCGATCGTCCATTTTCCAGCTGGCTCTCTATAAATAGCACTTCTATTTATCATTTTCATCATCTAAGAAAATCTTGAATAGGCTAGCATACTATTGAGATAATTAATTTCTTCAATATTTTGTTGTCATTTACTTTAGGCTTTCATTGTAGTTTACAAATCTGAGGGCATTCATATCTTTGTAGCAAAATGGAGAAGAACAATGAAGCTGATTCAACCATGGTGTGAAGACTTAGGTGACTTTGTTATGTTATTTTGAGTTTTCATTATAAGATTGTGCTTCATTGTTGCTTAGGGCTTTTTGGGTTTGATTTTATTGATTAATGTTTTCTAACTTTGAATTTTCCTAAGCTACAAATGGTGAACCCAATGTGAAGAAGGAAATTTGAAAACTGTTCTAATATCTTTTGGAGATTGAGGGTTATAAGGATCAATTAGAGCATGATGATAGATGAGTATTGAGACTCGGTTTGTGGTAATGCTCAAATTTTGCAGCAGTAAAAATTCTTGAAGTGGGTTATTATCTTGATTTTTTTTGCATGATATTGACACTTTCAAATCTTGGAGACTTTGAAATTGTCAATTATTGTGAAATGTTTTCATATTGCCTCTCCTTTTAAGATTGCAAATTTCTATTTTGGACGTTTATCTCTGTTTTGGGATTCTTCATGCTGAAAATTTTAAGTCTTTTAATGTGTATTGAATGTGTAATTATTGATGTTTTGAATCAAATCTTTGATTTCAACATTCTTGGTTTCTTTTTCCATAAACTGCTATCATTAAAACAAGGCCGCAGTGTAGCGTGAAAAAGAAAAAGTAACAAACTCTCTCATTGAATCAAATTAGTTATAAAAGGTGTTTTGAATAAATGATTCTAAAAATGGTGTTTTAGATAAGTGTGTTCCTAGTTTCTACTATCAACTTTTGTTTTGTTGCATGATGTATCCAATTTCAAAATAAATCATCATCTAAATTCTCCTTTATATTCGGTGTACCATCATTAAAGTCGTCTCTGTGTGTATCGATTTTGGTATAATTTTTGTATTGACTTTTGTTTCTGCAATCTGGTACATGCCTTATTCCAGTGTTTTTATCCCGATAGTTCACTTTTAGCCTGACATTATGGTTTAAGATTTCTTTTGGTATTGATGTCTGTTTTGTAGGTTTTCTCCCTTGGATTCATTCAATATCCATGATCACTAGACAATGAACATGACATAATCTAATATCATAAAAAAGCACAAAATATTGTTCATCGGTCCAAAATATAATTGGCATCCTAAATTAATCAACTCTTTAAGAGTGTTGTATAAACACAACCAAATTCCTTAAAAAGGGGGTTTCAGGCCAAGAAATATAATGGTGATTTTTGGTGAGATCATTCAACATCTTTTTTGAAATAGCAAGATCTTTTGGAAATATCCATTTAGTGGATTTTAGTTTAGATTTTTAATTTTATGTTTCAATTCAGATTTTAGTTTTAGTTTTTTCAGTTTTAAATTAGGTTAATTTAAATTAACTTTAGTTTTGGATTAGTAATTAGTTTAGATTAAATTAGAGTAATTTAGTTTTAATTTTTTAGATTAATTTTAGTTTAGAATTAATTTTAGTAATTTAGATTAATTTTAGTAATTAACTTTATTAATTTTAGTTTAGATTAATTTTAATTTAGATTAATTTTTAGTTAGTTGAATTAATTTAGTTAGGTTTAGATTAAATTTTATTTTTTGTTAATTAAAGTTATGTTAGTTTTGTCTTAGTTTAATCTTGAGTTTTGTGGTTAATTTTGGGCTTTTTTGCTAGTTTACATATCAAAGGCTTAGACTAAAAACATAAACTCTCATTTGTCAAAGACTTGAAAACCAAAAACTACTAGTGACATTTGGTGCAAGACATTTCTTGAAGATTTTTTTTTCTTAAAACCGATTGTCTGTTAGTATAGCAAAAACTTCATTTGATGCTTAAAAAGAACCTCTATTTTTGGTGTACACTTGTGCATGTGTTGAGTGGATATACTGCTAACACACACTATCCTCTCCCCTAGATTTCATGGTCCTAGGTGTAAGAGAAAAGTGTTAGTGATGCTTAATTTTTCCTTTTTAGAGGGGCATGCCTCGCAAGAGGGAATGACTCCAACCAGTTTTTCACTTGAGCCAGTAAATAAATGGATAATACTAAACTATCAAGTTCTCATGGTATGTAGGCCTTAGTCGTGCAATGTCACTCGAAATAAGGTACTACTGTAAAATGTATAAGAGCCCTTAGTAGATTGATTAAAGACTTAAGTGGCTTGTTGGATGCTTGCAAGGTATCATGTCCCTGAGTATTCACTAAGAACAAACTATTTAGTAGCCCAAAATATTTCTATTTGTTGTTATAGGAGGTTGAATCTCTGAAGTCATCCCACATTCCTACAGTTCAAATTTGAGATAGAAAATTCCTTGAGATCTTCAGGTCTTTGGGAATTTGAAGTTTGGTGTGCTCGAGAAGTGAGTGTCGTGGAGGGGAGCCAGTGCCACCAAACTTCTAAGCTATCCGCTCTAAATACGTGCGGCTAGAGAAATCCAAGTGGGAATCCAACAAATATTATCTCAACCAGCCTAGGATTGTACTTGAATGTGCTTTATCTCAATTTCAAAAACAAACAAAACATTGTGTTTTATGTGTGTGTCTTCCAAATAAACAAGCAAACAAACTTTACACCTAAAAATTGCAACACTTCACAACTTCAGACCAAGCAACATTTTTAAACAAAACAATCAAAATCAAGTCAAAATCTTAACAAAATCAGGTTCAAACCTTTGAGATCCATTTTTAGAACAACTTCTTGTTGCGATTCCTATTTAAAACCATAAAATTACTCAATTCACCTTGCATATCATCATTCCATTATTAGGTCACCATTAGCATCCTCATTACTTGTATATCTCGACATCACATTAGGCTACCCTCCCACAGTAATAATCTACCTCCTTGTTCTATAATTCCCTCCACTAGAGTTGACCCCCCCCCCCAACCCCCCTTATAGTTTTTCTGATGGGGTTGGCGAATATGGTCGGTCCCAAGGGCCCCGCCTATCTCCCAACCCCCCTACAAGGTGGGAGGGAATCATAGTTCACCAACCTATAGAGGAACACTATAGTTCTTATCAAACTTTTAGGCTTGGAACCTTGTGGATTGTAGGAAAGATGAACTCTCTATACCTTGGTACAAATCATTGCTTCAACAAAAGATTGTCATTTGACCAAGTCAATTTTTAACTTTGTCCTTTGTCATTTTGGTGATAATTTCCTACTTACAAGTCTAGTTGGGAAACTCACCTTGTCACTCATTTTCACTTGTCCTAGAAAAGGGCCATTTGACAATCCTAATTGAAACATTGGTTTACCCTTGGATGGTTAGTGATCTTATTCTTAAATCTATCAAAAGTGTTTAAGCCCTCAAGTTTAGTATATCTATCCATCACCTCTTAGTCAGTTGCATCCTTCATACTACAACATAACATCCAACAATTATCTTTATCACTTTTAGTCTTGTTACATGCATTAGACATATTTTATCCTCAAAATATCAAAAATACCAAAAAAAATAGTTGCATTATCTTTAGGCATACCTTATTTTAAAATAATACCAAAAACATAGTCTTAGTCTCATACTTTCCACCTTCATTTGGAGCAAGCCTTATATGGTTGAAACTAGATTGCAAAAGAAACATCGAGCAATGGATCTCTTTCATGACAATGATGACCTTTATAACCACACAAACAACTTAAACTTTGGTACCTCATCTAGTGAACCACCCAAGGCATCTATCAATCCTTTTGAAAATTTCCTCATAAGAGACCCACATGTACAAGTAGTTATAGAGGAAGTTAAAGTTGTTGCCCAAGCCCTAGAGGTTGCATCACTTGTAAATGAGATAGTTCTATTGGACCCCCAAAGGTTCTTGGTCAAAAAATTTCATAGTGGTGCTAAATTACCTCAGGGCTTCAACGTAAACACACTTCAAGCAACACCCACCCCAAACCAACAAAACCAATTACTTAACATGTCTACATCTAGTGGTTCCAAGACCCCACAAATAAATGCTTCTATGCCACAAGGGGATCTAACTCAAACTTCCACCTTGATTCTTGTGCCCTTATTTGGAATGCAATCGATAACACAATCAGGGACACAATCTACAATGCAATCAATTACACAGTCCATGTCACAACCTCTTTGTTCTACACCTAATCCATTTAACACAATGAATATATCTTCAAATCCATTTGGAGCATCGAGTGCCACAAACACCACATCATCAAATCCATTTGGAACATCTAGGGCCTTGAACATCACGTTATCAAGTATTTTTGGAACAAATAAAAGGACTAGAGCTTATGTTCATGGAACTAACACAAACACCATCATGCCACAAGGTTCTAGCATAAAGGTTCCCCAACAAGAAAATACACAAGGTTCCTTCCAAGTCAATAGTCAATACACACAAGTTCCAAACATTTCCAATCCTCTCCCAATGCAATCCAATACCAACACCTCATACATTACACCACAAATCCAAATTCCAATTCCCACTCAAACATTTACACCACAAATCCAAATTCCAAGCACAACTCAAATATTCACACCTCACGTCAACACCAACATACCATCCCACACAAACATTGGATCACAAAACATGAGTTTGGGGCCTTATCAAAATTCAATCACAAATGTAGTAGGCACAACACTCACACCATATGATGTCCTCGCCAATCAAATGTTGGCCTTGCAAAAGAAAGTAGAAACCATGAAATTGTCGAATAAGAAGACTTACTCTATCCAAGAGTTATGTCCTTACCCATTTGATAGGACATTATACATGCCAAATTTTCCTAAATATAAAGGAAGAGGAAACCCCATCAAGCATGTTAGGGAATTTCACATGACCTTGATTGGCATTGCTTCAAAAAAAACATACTTAATGAGACTATTTCCTAGAAGTCTCACAAGACATACTTTAGACTAGTTCACCCACCTACCAATAGGCATACGATCATGGGATGAACATTTCAACAAATTTATCACTCACTTTTCCTTCAATATCAAAAATGACATCACTATTGCAACTTTATGTCAAACTAAACAAGAAGAAGGTGAAGGTTTCATAACATTCTTCTAGAGATGGAGAATTTTAGCTAGCCGTAGTCCTATTGAAATTCTTGAAAAATAAAAAATTATCATGTTCATGCAAAATATGGACACAAATTTAAAATATGCATTGGAAACCCATTGTTGTTCCACATTCGCCAACCTCATTGAAAAAGGAGCCATCCTTGAGAAAACCATTATTGCTAAAGGGGAAATTAAAAATTATACCAAAACACAAAATACCCAAGGGACGTCAAATGATAAATACAAGTTTTGGTCTCATAATAGGAATGTGACAAATGATGGAGTCATAGATGCCAAATCTATGAATAAAAAAATTCCCACATTGACTCTCAAAGCACCCAACACAAACAATAGCACATCATGTGTCCCCAACCAAGCAACTAATGTGATACAAAATAATCAAGAATGAGGACCCCCAAGACAACTAAAGCAATACCCACGAAGACAATACACTCCTTTATCAAAACCAATTGAATCTGTCCTGAAGAAGCGAGTATAATCAAATTTTATACAGCTCCAAGAGCCCAAGCCATACAACCCAAGACAATTCAAACCCTCTTGGTGGGATGACAATGCCTTTTGTGACTACCATCACATCAAAGGGCATAAGACCTCATCATTTCGTCAGTTGAAGAACATGATTCAAGACCTAATTGAAAATGGTACCATAGAGGTTGAGGGACAACAACAAACTTCCAATAAATACCATATGATTTTCAAGAATCCATTACAAGACCATGGTTCCAGAAAACCCTCAAGTTTGGGTCAAAGAACAAACAACCATGCCAATTATACTAATTCCTCTTTGGACTGCAAAATTATTAACCACCTCCGAGCTATTGATGATCATGTTAACACATTCACCATTAACAAGCAACCTAAATATGTCGTTAATACCCACAGGGAAAAGATTACCATATCTGGTCCCCCTTCAAAGCAGGCACAATCCATAGCCCAATACAATCTTGTTGACCAATTGGGAAGACACCCGCACATATTTCCATCCTTGAGCTTTTGCACATATCACCTTAACACAAAGCTATCCTTGATAAGGCTTTGAAAGAAACCTTTGTCCCTACTGACCTGGACGTTAACCAATTTGAAGCCATGATTGGGTATTTTGACAACTCCCATCATGTTTCATTTTCTGACAAAGATTACTCTACATCCAAGTCAAACCATAATGACCCACTACACCTTGAGGTCTTTATCAATAAACACAAGGTCAAAAGAGTCCTAGTAGATGGCATAGCTAGATTGAAAATTTGCACTTTAAAACTCATGAAGGAATTGTGCCTCTCTAAAGCATATGTGGACACAACTAAGAGAATTTTTATCAAAGCCTATAATGATGAAGAATGTTCTTTTGAGGGTGTTATCACACTACCTATCAAGGTTGGACCTGCAATACTAGATACCACATTCCAAGTCCTAGATCTTGAACTACGATACAATATGATCCTTGACTGACAATGGATCCATGCCATGAAATTTTTCCCATCCACATACCATCAATGTCTGAATTTTCCTTAAAATGGCACCAAAATCACAATCATTGATGATCCTGATCCCTTTCAATATTGCACCAAATTGAGGGGGGTCCCTAAACACCAAGTGCCTATAAACCGTGAAGCTACCACATCCACTCCATCCAATTATGTTGACCCATCCACTTTGAATAAATCCTCCACATCTACCATTCCATTTGCCAATCCCAAGATTCAGATATAGGACAAGGGGTGTGGGGAGTACCATATGATGCTTCCTACTACATCACTAAGTTACCAAATTCTCCACATTCCTATGGTAGGCTGGTCTATAAGATGGAACCTAAAGTTTCCATTAAAATTCCTCTTGCTACCGCCTTCACAAAATAGGGAGAGTTAAACAAAGAAGACATTGATGATATTTTAGATTGGATTTACAAAGATGGCAAAGATTTGCAACCGCTACCTACAGAACAATATGGTAAAGGCTTTCAGCTAATGAAACAAAAGGGTTATGATGGAATCAGTGGACTCAGAATACATAAAAATGGAATGAGAGAACCCTTGATGCCTCTTAAATGACCAAAGAACTTGGGACTAGGGTTTGTACCAATTAGGATTGGCGCTTCAAGTACTAAGGTGCTTTCAAATAAGGATGAGAGTGCTTCGAAAGAGGATGAGAGATCTAAAAATCCTATCAACATCTATTATAGTGACATTGACTCTAATGAATATGAGTGGGGTTCTTGAACCACCAATGACTATGAGCTTGACCATGTCTTTCATGAGTCTGATATACCCCATCCATCCTTTACCAACCTCATGGATATTAATATTTGTGTCGATTACTTTTGGGACCCCGATAATACATTTGTATTTACCCTATTTGTTGCTTCCCCATCCTTCAGTAACACTAATGATGGAATTCCCCTCGTTTACCCACAGTTGGTCGATTGGGACCAACAAGATCCACCCACCTTGGACATATTTGAAAATGATGAAGCCATTGTTGAATTCACGGGACTACAAGAAGGCATACCACACAAGGAGCATAAGGTTGGTTTCACTATAGATCTTGATGTTGTGACATATTTTAGTGAGACTGTCCCACCCTCTAGTCACAAAAATGACAAAAATAAAATAAAAAATGAATGGTCTTTAGGTGAAAACCAAAAGGCACCTTCTAACCAAGAAAAAGCAAAAATAAAGGACGCATCCAAGGGTGAAAACCTCTCTAAGGAACCCAAGAATGGAGGGTTGGAATTTCTCCCCATTAATCAAGAGAGATCCCTGATGTTGATAAAAAAAAGTAATGGAAAATATAAGTACAACAAAGAATACTAAGATTGTTCTCTTTGCAACATCCTTGACAAAAGAAGAAAAACTAGAATTCCAAGACTTTTCACAAAACATCAAGTCCATTTTGCATGGTCTTATGCTGATATGCCTAGGCTGGACCCTGCATTGGTATTGCATCATTTACTGCTTAGAAAAATGCATCCTCAGTTAGCTCTATTGGTTAAATTTGAAATCAAGAAATTGTTTGATGTTGGTTTCATAATACCTATTGACTATGTAGACTAGATCTCAAACCTTCTACCAATGAACAAACCAAATTGAAAAATATGTATCTGCACATATTTTCATGACTTGAACAAATCCTGTCCAAAGGATGAATTCCCACTTCCTAATATAGACATCATAGTAGATATAATGGCAGGCTACGAGATGTTGTCCCTCATGGATGGATTCTTGAGGTATAATCAGATCTATATGACCCTTGAAAATCAGCATAAGACTGCATTCACTTTCCCATGGGGTACATACGGTTGGAATGTCATGGCCTTCAGACTTAAAAATGCAAGTGCAACCTATCAGAGAACTATGACTACCATATTTATTGATCTCATGCTCACATTGATGGAAGACTATGTTGATGATCTTTGGAAAATTCCTTGACACACGGTGATCATTTGATAGTCCTAGACAAAATTTTCAAAAGGATTGAAGAATATAAAGTCCGCCTAAATCCAAAGAAATGTGTCTTTGACGTGACATCAATAAAACTCTTACGATACATAGTTTCCTATAGAGGCATTGAAGTGGACCTGGAAAAATTAAAATTTATATTAGATATTCCTCCCCCAATAGGAATTAGTCAACTCAAAACATTGCAAGGCTAACTTCAGTCCATCAAATGCTTCATTGCATAGCTTGCAGATAAATGTCATCCTTTTCATTATTTTTTACATAATGGAGTTCCTTTTATATGGACAGACAAGTGTGACACAACCTTTCAATAGATTAAAGAGTACCTCTTTGTGCATCCTATTTTGATGCCATCAATAGATGGTAAGCCCCTAATACTTTACATATCAGCTACCACTTCCACACTGGGGGCATTACTTGCACAAAATGATCATGATGAGAAAGAATGGGTGATCTATTATACTAGCCGCACACTAGTTGGGTATGAACTCAACTATAGTCATATTGAACGTGCTTGTCTCACTTTGGTTTTTTCCACTTAGAAACTAATACATTACATGCTAAATCATTAGACAAGACTAGTGGCTAAGAGAGATCCTCTCAAATACCTACTTAGTAAGGAAGCATTGACAGTATGGTTGACTAAGTGGGTCATGATACTCAATGAATATGACATACAATATGTGGAATAAAAAGTAATAAAAGGATATGTTATCACAAACCAACTTGTTGATGCACCCACAAAAGCTGGTCACCCATTGATTTATGATTTCCCAAATGAGTCAATTTTGCACTAGACACTGGCGCAAAATGGAAGTTATACTTTGATGGCTCATACACTAGTCATGGATCAAGTGTAGGAATACTACTTGTCACCCCTCAAGGTGACACTATACCCAAATCATTTAGAATAGCCTTCCCATGTGCAAACAACATTGTAGAATATGAGGCCTTACTCACAAGATTGTGCATGGCTATAAAATGTAAAATTACAAGTCTACAAGTCGTTGGTGATTCCCAACAGGTCATCCGACAAGTCAACGATGAAAATGACACTAAAGATAAGAAATTGACCCCATACAAAAGAATGGTTGACAATTTTAAACTGTATTTTGCAAATATTACCTTTTTCTAGATCCCATTAATTCAAAACAAAGTAGCTAATGCCATGGCCACCATTGGATCTCTCTTGGACATTCCCAACAATATGACGCAATATGAGTTTTTAGCGGAATAGTTGTTGGTTCCTACCTTCAATGTCCCCGAATATGAAATGGTGTGTGCAATTGTTGGTCCCAATTCCCCATGGTATCAAACCATTTATGACTCTTTACATTCCTAGACATTACCACTTGACCTATCTAGTAACCAACACAAGTCCTTCCTTCACAAAGCCGCTCACTATGCCATCATTGGTGATACCCTATATAGACGTTACCTAGACATTACCTTACTTAGATGTCTTGACACTAATAAAGCACAAACTACCTTACGTGAAGTACACAAAGGTATGTGTGGAGCCCATTATAGTAGTCTAACTCTAGCTAAAAAGATCATGCGACTAGGATATTACTAGCCTACAATGGAACAAGATGACTATCACTTTGTGAAGAAATGTCAATAGTGCCAAATACACAGCAACCTCCTCCATGCACCTACACAGGAGCTATAGTCGATCACTTCACCATGGCCCTTCAACCAATGGGGATTCGACCTCATAGGAAAAATTCATCCCACCTCATCTAATGGCCACAAATTCATTATCACTGCAACTAAATATTTCACAAAATGGATTGAATCCATTCCTGACATACATAACTAGTAAACAAATCTCCAAATTCATCCTCAATTATATGATATGTCGGTATTATATCCCATAATCCATCATCACTGATAATGGTTGTCCCTTCAAAAATTAGGATGTTTGTCAGTTATGTGAGAAATTCCACATCTAGCACCACTTTTCCATACCCTATTACCTGCAAGGTAACAACCAAGCTAAGGCATCCAATAAGACCATAATCAAAATTCTCAAAAAAATTGTCAATGACATTGGTTGTGACTGGCACATTCAAATTAACCCCACCCTATGGGTGTATTGCACAAGCATTCACACACCCATCGACGCCACTCCATTTTCCCTAGTCTTTGGTACAGAGGTTGTCCTTCCTATAGAGGTTGAAGTATGCTCCCTACGGGTCTCCATGAAAGGGCTCATTAATAATGAGGAATATTGAATATACCGACTACATGAATTAGAGTTGCTCAATGAACGTAGACAAAATGCCTTGGCTCATCTATGGGCATACCATAACCATCTTTGCCAGAGTTACAAAAAAAGGTTTTGGTCAGATGTTTCAACATTGGTGACTTAGTATTGATGCAACATCCAAAAAATCAAGTAGAACATGAGAAACACGACAAATTTGAGCCCAATTGGTTGGGTCCATATGTCATAACAACATCCTTTGGTTCTGGTGCTAATCAATTGTCCATGCCTAAAGGGGAACCTTTGTTTGAGCCCATCAATAGCTTGTACCTACACAAGATCTATACCTAGCTTCAGAGAGATCTTGTCAAAAAAGTCCTAAAAAAATACAAAAATGTGAGAAAAGGTCTTGAAAAAAACCAAAAAAATCATCAAAATATTAAAGAGAAAAAAAATCGTCCAATAGTGAAAACCACGTCAATGGCACTTTGGATAAGTACCATGGTGAAAACCTGGAAAATAGGTGCCATGTGTAGTCTGTCTTTGCTATATTATCTACTATCACTCTATCTGGTCTTCCACAATAATTCATAATAATACATCTACCCTTCATCATCTCACATTTTGCATCCACCATCCGTCCTTGTCATCTTTATCATGACTTCCAAGTAGTTGACATCTTGTGTCCTTTCTCCTCCATCTCTTGTCCATAATAAACCCCTATCCCACCCCATCCCTATTGGTTAGTCTTATACCCAACTGGGGAAATTTCTTGACACCTAGATTCATTGGATTCTACACTTGTCATTAGAGGTCAAAACATTTGAAAACAAATAAAATAGTCAAATATCCACAAAAAGACATAAAAATAAAAAACATTTGAAAAAAATCATAAAAACTTCAAAATCCATAAAAATAAAAACATGTGAAAATCCAAAAACATTCAGATATCTTTCAAAAATCACAAAAATAGAGTCAAATTCAGTCATGTCAATCTTCATCATGTCAACCTACGAGGTCTCTGTGCATTGCTACATAGGCAAGGCCATCTATCAATGAGCCCCTGAGGCCCCCTGGTTTAATCTTTTATGGTTCATTGGGTTAGTCAAAATAAACTGAGCACTGTCAACTCAGACACCACATAATCATTTGAACTTCAACACATATCATGAATCAACAACACAAACAATCCAACAAGTCTTCAAGTCAGAACAGTCATTTGTCAAATCAATCAAAACCAATGGTCTTATACAAGATATGTCCTTCTTGAAACCAGAACTTGTCATTATCACACTTTTTCATTTTCCTTATATAGGTAGTTGCATGATCGAAACTAGACTTGATGCCTTATACATGTTTCTTCTCCTGAAACTAGGCCTTGTCAAAATAGTCAACCCATCACTCATTTCGTCACTTAACACACTGGAAAACACTTATTGGAAAACAACTTAAATAATTATTGACCTTGTTGGTCTATTTTTTCTTATCTTTTGGATTTACTTCAATCATGTTGCTAGCCACCTCGAGGATGTCCCATGAAGATTTATAGGAGTGATGATGTCTCATGACTTGTCTTTTATTTGATTGGTATCCATAGTTTGTCTTGAAAAAAAGACTAGGGCAACATGACCCCTAGTATGAGTTAGGACATTCCTTTTCTATGATTGTATGTTTTATAGATGGATGACCTTGCACACCTTGGTCTATGTCATCCCATGGTGTTTGTTGTCCATTTTTCATATTTTACCACCCAATTATGATTAAATGCAAAGCCTTGCATAGCAAAATATATATCTATAAATTATCTCAACTAGCACTATCTCAACATCCAGGTCTTCTATGCTAACATCCATCTTTTCCATGCTAACGTCCATATCTCCCATGCTAACATTTCTTCTTCCCTTTATCTATTTTCCTCTTATCCATTTTGAGAGCACACTCATGTTCTTTGAACCTACATGTCCTCTCAAGGGGGCATACGACTACCTCCTCTTCATCCTTCTTCATCCTACTTTCACTAGAGCATGTTTTGACTAATTTTCTTTGACACAACATGATAAACTACATTGTATCAAAGATGGGAAAATGTAAACACCTAGAAATTATCACTAAACCTATGAATTTATTAAAACCCCCTTTTTCATCTTTGATAATTAAATAATCTTAATTATTTAATTACTACCTAATGTCATAAATTCTTCTATTAATTAAATAATATAAATTATTTAATTAATTCATTTTAGCCTTTTCTAACACAAATAAATTAAATTCTATTTAATTAATGACTTATTTTTCCTCTCACTTTTTGAATTAAATTTATATTTAAATCAAAAAGTTAACTCATTTTCTCTTCTTGCAATGAGATAACATTTCCATTATTTCAAAATGCAATTTCCTTTTCGAACTAACTAATTTTGTTGAAAAATTGGTTAATTTCCTCTTTCTCCTTCACTTTTGATCTTATCTCATCTCATCTCGTCTAATTTAAGCCATTGATCAAATTAATGTCTTTTCAATCTTGATTGTCCATTTTCCAGCTGGCTCTCTATAAATAGCATTGCTATTTATCATTTTCATCATCTAAGAAAATCTTGAATAGGCTATTATATTGTTGAGATAATTAATTTCTTTGATATTTTGTTGTCATTTACTTTAGGCTTTCATTGTAGTTTACAAATCTAAGGGCATTCATATCTTTGTAGAAAAATGGGGAAGAACAATGAAGGTGAGTCAACCACAGTGTGAAGACTTAGGTAACTTTGTTATGTTATTTTGAGTTTTCATAATAGGATTGTGCTTCATTGTTGCTTGGGGCTTTTTGGGTTTGATTTTCTTGATTAATATATTTTAACTTTGAATTTTCCTAAGCTACAAGTTATATTTGTGGGAGCTTGTTATCAACTTGTGAGAGAAGTCTTATTAAAGTATTGCTTGAGAGGTCAAAGTGAAGCTAGTAAGCTGTTGTTGGAAGGTTGTGCGCCAAGTTAGTTAAGTGGTTAAGAATATTACAGGCATGAGGATCTAATATTCCCTTTTTTTTCTTTGTTTATGAAAGATTGAATCTTGAATGCTTTATTTGAATTGCTTGAGATTACTTGCATTAGGAAAACATAGCATTTTCTTTGGAAAGGAAAAAGAAGTTGTTTATTCTTTTCTATGAAAGTGCTTGTAATTACTACATAATAGGAGTGGTTGTTTTTCATTAGTATTAAGACACTAGGAATGATTATAGAAGGATAGCTTAAGGTTTATTCATATCTAAATTTATTTGATTATACTAGATAGCTAGTGGGTTACTCCTAGGATTGATTGTCTATTGAAGGGAGGGAATTTGTTTATATGCTTTGTGAGTAGAAATACCATAGAGGGAAAAGGGATAGGTTATTTCTAGGGTTAGATATTACCCATTGGAGGAAATATGTATGCATAGATTATAGTGGCCTTAAGTCAAATCGAGCTTGATTAGTGTAAGTGAATAGGATGACTATCACTCGAAGTACTGAGCAAGAACACTTTGGCCAAATTAGTATGATTTCCTTTGGCTCCACTGTCATTTCAATGTGTTCCTGTAGTGCATGCTAGTTCCAAATTGTAGGTTTTACAAGTTCTAGTCATGTAGGACACAACACTAAGCTTAGAATGGTTTTCATATGAGGTTACTCCACTAATCTCTTCATCAAAGGGTAGGGTTGTCTATCATATCATATATGTGTGGGGGACCACATATGAGTCCGTGACTGGCGGAAAAGTGCTTGAGTGATTATTCTCCTCCTTGGTAGGCGACAGAAGACCAAGATTTGAAAGGAGGATCCTAGACCATCTATATCTATTTCTTTGAAGCTGGGTTGAGCTATGTATGTACTTGTACACATTGTTGGAATATTGTAATTTGTGAAATTATTATATTGGAATGGAATCCATGTTGATTATTGTTATGACATCTATGTTATTTTTTTCTCAATAAAGAAAAGAATTTTTTTATTGCAATGGTTAGTTACATAGTTTATTTACTCGCAAAGTGAAAACTTAAGAAAATTTACTTTAGTGAACGATTGGTGTGTTACACTTGAATTTAAACATTTCCAACTAAAAGTTATTTTGGGCTGAAAATGTGTTCTTGATAAATTCAATGAAGGTAAAATGGATTTGAACCATAACTTTTCCAACTAGAATTGCCCACTAGATACATATATACCATCACTTTGGTGCCAATTTAAAAAAAAAACAATTATTTGAGAATATTAATGTTCCTTCCACATCTATTCATGTAAATAACATATTTTAAAACATCTGAAAATACTCTTTTGTAGATCTAAAAGGTGTAGTTTAAATTTAAAAAGATAAATATTTTAATTAGTTTGTATTTTATATTTTATTTTCACAAAAATTAGATCAACACCAAAATATGAGGTTTATTACTTTGTCAAGGAAACAAATACTAAATTTTATTTTAAAATAATTTTAAAAGATATGATGCACTAGAGGAGAGATTCCATGTTGAGATGCTATAATCATTTTCTATCTTGGATAAATGGTTATGAAGAAGTGGATGGATTGCAAAATAGTTATGTTTTTGGTACATTGTATGTGAATTTAAATATTTATTAAAATATATATTGTTGAAATGAAAAATTAAATAATGTATGCACTAAAGTTTCAACTTATGGTTATATTAGGTTTTGTTTTTTTTATGTTGTACTTAGCTCTACTTATATCAAAATGTGCCATTAGCGTAGGAAACTTTTCAATATTATGCATCTATTATTTTCTTTTAAGTTTATCCTCTATATGGCCTCAAACAACTTAAACCCAATGGTTCATGTTGGCGTTGATAGTCTAGTGGCTTGGCATAATGGCTCCTCCAAGCAAGTGCCCTTGAAAGTCTGTTGCATTATTTTCACAAGGTACACATTTTGAGTTCCCAATGGTATGTTTTTTCCCATCCTTACGTGTGATAATCTTGTAAATGGTTTGATAATTTTAGTTTAATAGGATATTTTATTGGGAGAACTCCCCCTAAAAGCATGCTTTAGGAATGTGTCAACAAGCATTAGGTCATGCATGGGGTCTAGCTTGATTCTATCTAAAAACTCACTAATTGATTCTTTATTTTTTATTTTGTTGATTCCATCCTCAAGAATAACCCTTAGTATGTCCATGTGTTATTGTTTCTCTTTCAACCCTGGACATGAGATTTCATCATCTTGGATCAGAATAAGCTTCATGTGCCAATTTGGCTTGAGTTTTTAGGCTTATCCCTTCCATCATGGAGATTTTTGTATACCATTGCGACCTCCCAATGGAAGGTTACTTATGTTGAGCTTGATAGGTTTTACTAGGCTAATACATAGAAATATTTTGTTTTGATATTGAACTATCCAAAGATTTTAAAGTCAATGGAAATTTCTATTGGTAACCTTTGTCACACCCATCATGTGGTTTACCTTAATCTACCCAACACTTATTTTTAGTGTCATTCCACCAAGAATAAAATTATGGATTTCTACTTGGTAACCCCTTGGGTCAAATCACCTCCTTGGTCAAATAACATTGTTTGGTCTATAGAGGCTCCTACCTTGAAATTTGAGGGAAAATGGATTAGGATTTCTCACCATAAAGACAAAAATTCCAACCTTGGAAATTTGCAAGCTAAAATAGAAGCCACTTTGGATAATTTAGCTACCAAAGTGTAGTATGTAGCTATTTCACACCCTTCAAAGAAGGGGAAGAATGTTGTGTCACCTTTGAGTGAGCCCTCCTCTAGGCTGAGATTCTCTTAGATGTCATAGCCAACATCAATTTTATCTTCTCAACCAAAAAATCATGCTCATTCTCCCTCAATTCATAAGAAATTATGATGGTCTTGCAACCCTATTGGGGTAGTTGGATGACAGAGAGTATGTTGTTGAGAAATAGAGGATATCATCTCCCAATATTTAGTTGGGTTTTGCTACACCCTTAATATTGGTGTACATCGGGTTATGAATAGTCAGCCTGTCACTATCTTAACTCCTAATTAAGTCATGTTATCATTATTATATTATTATTTAGTTGGTTGGGTTGGCCTAGGTCTTATATAGCGGTGTCTAAGTCGGCCTAGGTGATATCCTAGGCTTAAATAGGTATATATAGGAGGTTGTGAGTCTTATTTCATTATCATATTGTGAAGTGTGTTCTTATTAGAGATATTTAGATGTTTTCCCCCTCAAAGTGGCTTGCTATTCTTAGTTATTATAAATTATTTGCAGCATATTTCATATCATATTATTCTATTGTGCAAGTTATTTTATAACAAGTGGTATCAGAGCATGATCTTGGCACTGTAGAGGCAAGGTTTTTTCTCAATTTTTGAGGCGATTTTGGAAAGAGCATATATTTCATATTTTGGATAATTTTTTTCTTATTTTTAAAGGGTTTTTGAAGAATATATTAAAAAAGCCTCAATCCAGATTTCAAAATATTTGGAGGAAAATTGAGTGAATTGTTACAGAATTAGGGTTTCTACAAAATTTATTTGAAATATGCATATCTCTCACATATTTTCGAATTGGAGAATTATTTTTATTAGGTTTTTTATTAAACACTAAAGGGAATTACAGTAAAAAAATTGGAGGAATTGGAGTAGAAATAATAAAGTTATTGAAAAATTAAGGTTTTCACAAATATCACTCTCAAGGCTGCAAATTTGCTTATTTCTTGGAAATTTTTATAGGTGTGAGTTATTTTGTCCCTAGTAAGTTATAGTAAAATTTTTAGATAATTTAAGTTTCATTTGTGTGATTTATTTCAAAATCATTGGTTCCCATCATGACGGGGCCTGCAACAAGGAGCAAAAAGAATGTTGTCACTCCGGGGAAGACTCCTGATAAGGATGGGGTAATAATAGAAGATATTACTCCTAATGAGGAAATTAGTAAGGTTAAGGAAGAAATTTCCTCAATGAAGATGGATATGTGTGACCTAAGAGGAGATATATCAGATATACGAAACATGTTAAGTGCCTATATGATTGAACCAAGAAAGGAGTTCTCAAGCAACCCAGGTGAAAAGTCTAGGTCACCTAACATTGCAACAAGTTTTAATACTCCTATGGTATCTAGGAATTATTTCCAAAGGTGTATATGCGCAAGTTCGATGGCAAGAATCCTCTAACATGGATAAACCAAATGGAGAATTTTTTTGAAGTACACCAAATCCCAAATGGACAAAAGGTCACAATGGCTTCCCTATATCTAGAACCAAATCAATTCATTTGGTATCATTGGATTTGCACTCATTGAAGGAAAAATGGGATCACCATCTCAAGGTCAATTTTATGAAGGATCTCCAAGCACAATATAGCAATAGCGTGACAGACAACTTCTTCAGCCAACTTGCTAAACTTCAACAAACATGATCAATTAAGGATTATATTCAACAATTCCAAAATCTATCCTTAAGAGTGGATACAATTACAAAGAACTTGAATGATTTATTTTGGGGGGGTCTCAAGGATCACATTCAACATGAGGTATGCATGTTTATCCCTAGCTCTATAAATGAGTCTTTTATCTTAGCATGCAGGGTAGAGGAGAAGTGTTTGATTCCTAAGAAGGAAAGGGCTAATGTGACAAGAGAGAAAGGATATTCGACACAACCCACTAGGTTGACTCCACAGTAAATTGAGGAGAAAAGAGAGAAAGGTTTGTGTTTCAATTGTGATAGCAAACACAGTCGGGAACATAAATGCAGTGAAAAGAAATTGTGCTATATTGAAAGTCCAAATGAGGAAGAAGAGGAGGAACCCATACTAGACGATGAAAGGGATTCAAATGAGGAATCACCTAATTCTCAACCAATCATTTCTTGTCATGCACTCTCATGTTTTAGTGCTCCACAAACTCTTGAGGTGGGTGGGTTCTTAAAGAAGCAGAAGGTAACAATGTTGATCGACTCAGGTAGTACTCATAATTTCATCAACAAAAATTTAGCTACTCATCTAAATTGTTTTATATATCCAGCTCTAGAGTTTCAGGTTTTGATTGCAGATGGTGGTATAGTTAGTTTTTCAAGGAAGTGTCATAGCATTAAATTATCCATGGTAGATTATCAACTTGATTCCCCAATGTATGTGATATCCATGGGTGCAACAGATCTTGTTTTGGGTGTACAATGGCTTACTACATTAGGAATGATTGAGATGAACTTCCAAGAACTATTCATGAGATTTCAATTAGAAGGAAGGGTATTAGAGCTAAGGGGGTTGAAGGAAAAATCCCAAAAAAATGGTAATCTCTCACCAAATGCAACAGTTTCTTAAGAAAGGAGTGGATGGATTTGTGGCCCAACTATGTTCATTAGAAATCTCTCAATCCAATGCTCCTACTCATCTATATTTACAAGCTATAATTGATCGTCACTCAGTTGTTCTTGGAGATATGCGTAAAGGAATTCCTCCTAAGAGGGATCATGATCATGTCATATAGTTAGTTCTAGGGATCTAACCACCGAACATTAGGCCTTACAGGTATCCACACATACAAAAGAGTGAGATAGAAAAAATTGTTGAGGAGATGTTATAGGAAGGAATTATCAGGGATAGCCAAAGTGCTTACTCCCTGCCTATGGTGATAGTACGTAAGAAGGATGAAACTTGGTGCATGTGTCCATATTATAGAGTGCTCAACATGTACACCATTAAAGATAAGTTTCATATTAAATTCATTGATGATTTTCTAGATGAATTGAATGGAGCTATGTATTTTACCAAGTTAGATCTTAGATCTAGTTATCACCAAATTCGGATTAAGGAGGAAGATATTTGTAAGACAAAATTTTGGAATCATGAGGATCATTATGAATTTTTGGTGATGCCATTCAGTCTTATCGATGCACCATCTACATTCAAAAGTCTGATGAATTCCATTTTTAAGAAGTTCTTGAGAAATTTTGTGTTAGTATTCTTTGATGATATTCTAATTTATAACAAGACTTGGGAAGAAAATTTGCAACATGTGGATCAAGCATTGCAAATACTTGAAGATCATCAACTCTATGCTAAGCCATCCAAGTTTTCTTTTGTTCTTAAGGAGGTGGAGTATTTGGGACACATAGTTTCACATGAAGGAGTAAAGGTGGATCCTAACAAAATTAAGGCTATCATAGAATGGACTATTCCAAAAACCATTAAGAAACTGAGGGGTTTCTTGGGATTGACAGGGTACTATAGAATATTTTTGAAGAATTATGGTCGTATAGCAACACCCCTCACCACTCTATTAAAGAAGGATTCTTTTCATTGGAACGAGTCTGCTAATACAACATTTGAGAGATTGAAGGAGGTTGTGTACAACTCTAGTGCTTGCCTCAGGAGCTGCAGAGGAATTCATTGTGGAATGTGATGCTTTTGGAAATGGGACTGGGGAGCAGGGAGGTTTCACAAAATGCAGGAGGTGGAGCCAGTTGGCAGAGTGATCAAATTGAGGTAAGAATAAAGCTGAAACCCTATTTATAGAAGGAAATGCTAACAATCCGCTGTCTGTGGTTCTTTCAGAAATGGAGGCCTTACATATAGATTGGAGCACTTCAAAGTTTAAGGCGGATCATGATAGCTAAAAGTAACACCCGAACAAAGACTATCTTCTAAAGAGAAACAAAAATGGGTCAGTAAGATGTTAGGATGTGACTTTGAGATTATATATAAGAAAGCAAAGGAAAATATTGTAGCAGATGCACTTTCAAGGAAGGATGAGAAAGATGAAGCCTTATTGTGTTCCCTTTCAATATTACAAGCAAATTGGGTGGAGGAAGCCAAAGCAAAGTGGCAAAATGATGTTGCGACAAGTAATCTCATCCAACAATTAAAAAGTGATCCTAGTAGTTCAGATAAGTTTTGTTGGAAGGGAGATACTCTTTGGTATAAAGAGCATTTGTATCTTTGCAAGAATTCCACTCTTAAACACAAGATTCTCGTAGATTTGCATGAGTCTCTAGTTGGTGGTCATTCAGGATTTTTGAAGACATATCATCGAGTCAAGCAAGATTTTTGTTGGGAAGGGCTAAAAGGTGATGTTCAAAAATTTGTGGTTGAATGTTTGGTTTGTCAAAGGAATAAACGGGAGACAATTAAGACATCAAGTATCTTGCAGCCCTTATCTATTCCTAGCTAGTGTTGGGAAGAGGTATCCATGGACTTCATCACAGGGCTTCCCAAATCTAAAGGTCATAATGTCATCTGGTAGTAGTTGATCGCCTCACTAAATATGCACATTTCATTGCATTATCACATCCTTTTACAACAAGTGCAGTGGAAAAATCTTTTTTGGAGAATATCCAAAAGCTACATGGTACACCTAAGGTTATTATTAGTGATCATGAACCTATCTTCACTAGTCACTTTTGGAAAGATTTATTCTCATGTTTGGGTACTCAATTGGCTCATAGCTCTTCATATCATCCTCAATCAGATGGGAAACAGAGGTTGTTAATAAGTGTTTGGAAGGATATCTACGTTGTTTCACTTCAGAGAAACAATCTCAATGGGTAGATTGGCTACCACTTGCAGAATGGTGGTATAACACTTCGTTTCATAGCTCATCAAAAATGTCTCCATTTTTTGCACTTTATGGATATCATCCTCCTTCCATCACTTCATCAATAAAGGTGTCACCAATATTTCAGGAAATAGAGGACCACTTGCTTCATCAACAATAGGTACTTTCAGGACTCAAGGAGAATTTAGCCATGGCACAAAATCGCATGAAACAACAGGCAAACCAACATCGTAGTGAAAGAAGTTTTGAGGTTTGGGATTGGGTCTTCTTGAGATTGCAGCCTTATAAGAAAATCTCACTAAAGCAACAAATAAAAAATAATAAGTTATCTCCAAGGTATTATGGGCCATACCAAATCATGCAAAAGATCGGTAGTGTTGCCTACAAGCTAGAGTTGCCACCAACAACAAAGATACATCTAGTTTGTCATGTTTCTTGTTTGAAGAAGGTAATTGGGAATAATATTCCAACTCAATCAACACTACCAGAGCTTGATGAAGAAGGAAGAATCATTTTGGAACCAGAGTGCATTCATCAAACACACACAAAGACACTTAGGCATAGAACTCTCACTAAGCATCTCATCCAATGGAATAATTTACCAGTTGAAGATGCCACTTGGGAGGATGAGGAGTTCATTCAAAAGAATCCAAACTTGATTAGCATTGAGGACAATGCTTCTTTTAAGAAGGGGGCATGTTACGCCCTTAATATTGGTGTACATCGGGTTATGAATATTTAGCTTGTGGCTATCTTAACTCCTAATTAAGTCATGTTATCATTATTATATTATTATTTAGTTGGTTGGGTCAGCCTAGGTCTTATATAGGGGTGTCTAAGTTAGCCTAGGTGATATCCTAGGCATAAATAGGTATATATAGGAGGTTGTGAGTCTTATTTAATCATCATATTGTGAAGTGTGTTCTTATTAGAGATATTTGGAGGTTTTCCCCCTCCAAGTGGCTTGTTATTCTCAATTATTATCAAGTATTTGCAGCATATTTCATATCATATTCTTTTGTTGTGCAATTTATTTCATAACAGGTTCTTTCTCCCTAGAGTTTCTACAAAATCACTACACTACTCTGCTCTCCACGAGTCAGATAGCAATGATATGCCCCTTGACTCCCACCCATAAATTTCCCTTCCTAAAATTTTTGAGGTCTCATTAACCTCTCCAAAAATTATTCCATATGGGATACTCATTAGAAGCAGTTGGATCTAGATCTTCTCTATTTACAGGAAGTGAAGGTTATTGGTTTCATGCTTTCAAATGCTTGTTATGTTATTTGGCCAACCAATTCTATATTTACATCAATCATGATGTTAGTCATGAATGGGTCATTAAATTTCTCTCTTAAGTGGCTTCAACATGTTGATTATGTTTTTGACCATACTAACCATGTGATTATGATTATCTTAAATGTTGACAATAATTCTTTTTGAATGATAAATATTTATGCTTCCAATGATATTGTTGAGAGATATATTTTGTGGTGATGAATTTTTGACTCATTACATATTACCACTTGGGTTATTTTTGGGGAATTTAATATGGTTTAGTTGGCATATGAAAAAGATGGGATGTACACTAGACAACTAGTGAGATGGAATAATGGTACTACATGCACAATAAATTGGGTGTTTTAATCTCAATATGGGAAACCACCATAATCAAATCCATTGGCATGCATGGAACAATTTCTGGGCAAGTTTTGATAGATTCTTACAATACTTGGATCATTTGATTATTTCTACATAGTATTTTTTATCCTTTTCCAGTTGCTAGACATCAGTTTTTTTAGCCATTTTCTCATCTAGTTCAAATTTTAATGGAAAATGGATCCTCCTTATCAAATTGGTTGGATTTATTGATGATGGAATAGATTCATTTAACATATGTCTTGCTTCCACCACATCTATGGGTTCTAAATAACAATATTTTGGTACAATGTTAATACAACACCACAACCTTAGATCTTTGCAAGGATACTATGGATCTTGAATTTGATCCCTTCTCTCCTAGTTTACAAGTTAAGGTGGTGGAGCTTCAACATTAGAAGGATATTGTTAACAATCATTCTATTTTAGGTGCTCAAATCAAAGCAAGGTTGCACTGGCTTAAAGTGGGATGTAGAGCATCTAAATATTTTTTCAAGCTCTTAAATCTAATCATACCTCTCATCAAATTAATAAACTCGAGGATGGAAAAACTATCTATCATACACAATTTTTAACATGAGGGTATGAACACAAAAGAAAATTTCATTTCAAATAGTAAAGTTTCTCCTAAT
>VDFB02271358.1:1097229620-1097285237 GCA_007258455.2 Sequoia sempervirens
AGGGACCACGCTTAATCAATGCACATCGTGGCGTTCCATCCTTCTTCTTCACCAATACAACAGAAGAAGCGAACGGTGATTCGCTTGGTCTAATGTGACCCATAGCAATTAACTCCTTTATTGTTTTCTCGATCTCATCCTTTAATCTTTTAGGATGCCTGTAAGGAGTTATCATGGCGGGTTTTGCACCCTCCTCGAGCTCAATAATGTGCTCTATCCCTCTATCTGGAGGTCTACCTGGCGGAATATCACTGAACACCTTATCATGCTTGATTACGTCTTACGAATGTCAGGATGATACTCTGTCTTTTGCTGTCCCTCCTGTAAAGGTGCTAAATCACACTCGGCAGCCCACTCTACCATGTCATGATGCATGAGCCGCTCCATTCGGCGAAAGGAAATTGTTTTAAGGTCGCTGTCCCGTATTGCCTTAAGAATGTGAGTCTTCCCGTCGACCTCAAAACGTATCTCCATATCCTTGAGACGAAGTGTGACCTCCTCCAATGAGTGTAACCACTTCATTCCCAATACTAAATCAATGTCTCCCATATTGACAACATAATAATCTGCCTTGAACTCATAGTTGTTCAAGCGTAATGGAAGATCTCTAATCATGCGTTCACATCTCAAAGTGTACCCGTCTGCCACTTTGACTCTGATGCCCTCAAACTCCTCTGTAATAAGCCCTCGTTTCTCAACGAACCTAGCATCAATAAAATTATGTGTAGCTCCTGTATCCAATAGGGTAATGACCCTCTGACCTGCTAATACACCACGAAGCCGGAAAGAACCCTCCTGCTGGATGCTAGACAATCTACCCTCCTGTATCTGAAGCTCGGGCTCTACCTCTGCTCTATGCTCTGGAGTCTCTGACTCTGAATCATCTGAATGCTCTGGCTGCTCTGAATTTTCTGATTCTGAGTCTTCATAGTATGCCCACATAACACGATTCACCTTGCCCTTAGGTCTTAGAGGGCAATCGTGATTGGCATCATACGGTCCCTTGCAGTAAAAGCATAACTTTTTCCTGCGAAGGTCATTCAAGGCCTCACGATCCAAAGGTGGGAAGGCTGATTTACCTTTCGAATCGTTTTTATAATCTGATTTGTTTTTGTTATAATCAGATTTATCATTGTTTTTGTTGAAGCCCTTGTTGTCTCTAAATGATGAGGAACCTCTGGAGTTAAATTTACTTGACGGGGCTGCGAACTCCATGTTACGTGCTTTCCTCATCGCCTCCTGTAATGATGGAGGATCAAAGGCTTTTATCCAGCCTTTAAGTGGTTCTGTCAAACCCTCCATAAAGAGAACTACCAACCGCCTCTCGGATATGCTCGGAACCATGACGGAAAGTCTCTGAAAGTCGCTGATGTAAGTCTCGAGACTGCCACTCTGCCTCAACTGTGCCAAATCTCTGAAGTAAGTCTCCGGATCCTTCCTATCAAATCTCTCAACCAACCTGTCTACGAACTCCTGATATGAAGTGATCCTATCATGATGTAGCGTCACCATACCGTGATGCCACCAGCCATAAGCTACTCCCTCGAGGTGCAGTGTAGCATATGGATGCGTCTCTCGTGGCCTTCATCGGACGGGTAAGGAATGTAAAGCTTTGTCCAAGCTTTGGTACGTCATCTTCCCCGCCTCATCAAACATCACCCGGATTCAACACCCGGTAGTTGCATGTTTGAGGTCATTATTTCTAGCGTGGTCTCAATCGGCGGCCTATTATTCCGCCATTGTGATAAAGCGGTCAAAGTGATCAAAGTTCTCTAACTTCTGGGGTATCAACTCCCACTCTCGTTTTTGCCATAAGGTTGCCGTAAACAAATGTCAGATCTCTCGGCATAAGCCTCATGAAGACCATATGATGAGCATTAGGCCTTGTAGGCCTATCGGTATCCCGTGACAACGTCTGGGGCACTCTCCGTGACCCGGCATCCTCTGTCGCCGTGCGATGTGGTGGCGTCTCCTCGAAGTCTAATCTGCTGCTGATGCGCGCTACCTGCGTAATACATCATTCGGTCTGACGTTGTCACCTTACGAAGATCTCTGAGTGTATTAAGACACCGACATATCACGATCTCGGTTGTTACGTGGGATCTACGTCCTCGGTATATACGTCTGTCGGCCTATCATTCACAGCCGACCATGATATAAAACATGCGCTTAAGCTGGCGTTTGTGCGCTTTCAATCAAGGCACGTCTGCGTGTATAATACCTGTATGTGTCAAATTCCTCTGGCTGCATGTGATGGCCAAACCCTAGGATGGTAGAATCAAGCTCTGATACCACTGTAGAAACCCCTGTTTCCCCCTGACACTGATCTGACTAATATCTTAAGTTTTTCTGACGTTTTCTGAAGTTTTGTGATTTTTTTGCAATTTTTGTGTTTTCAATGCAATAATGAATAGTACGGCTTTTACAGAAAATAATAATAAATTCAATAAAAATGATTGTTGAACAATATGTATAAGAAATATAGCAGAGAATGAAGGCGCTTCAACTTTTATTCATGATAGCTCAATACAATATGATTCAACTGGCATGCAATAAGAAATAATGATTTTTTATTGTGAAAAGAACCTGTTTTTACTGGTACGGCTGAAGGTACAAAACAGTACGGCAGAAATAAATGTTCTCCTTCTCCTGCTATCTGATGATCAAATATAACTCCAGCACTGTGGGCGCCACCAATGGTGAAAGGATGTGATCTGAAGATAGGCATTATGTGTCAAACAAAGGAAGCCGTCTTTTATTTCTTTGAGTGCGGCTTGTATCCCGGAAAAGTACGGCCAGCTGCTGTATTAAATGTAACTTGTACGGTCTCCACCAAAATTTATTTCCAACCCTCTGGAATGGTGCGTCCAAGCTAATAGATGAACTCTGAATACAGAACACTGAAGAATATCTGACAATGGACAAATCTCTAAAGCTCTGTAGTTTTCTCTGAATAAGAAAACCTCTGCTGGCAATAGATCAAGTGATATTGCACTCTGAATTGCTTTCCGTTGGAGATGGCTCGTTCCCCAAGGCAGTTGAACGCGAAACCCTAAGTCTCAGGCTCAGATCAATTTTCAATCTCAAAACTCAATAATCTCATAATGCACAATTCCCAAGGCAAAATCCACTAATAGGCTGAAAAGTGCGATTTGCTTGAAAATAGGGTTTCATTAAAATATTCACGTTTTAATATTTTAATATTTCCACTCAGTCCTGTTGAATGTTTTATTGCTGACAATCACTTTTGGCCCCTTACGATGTTGGTAGCACCACAGCCGAGGAAAACACTTGAGATTATAATATTAAATTTATAACTTTTTGTATTATAAGCGTTAATTGAGTAATATTTAATCATCTACGATCAAATATTAATATCTTCCTCGTTCTAACCCGATGGTGATCCGTCGATGTACGGCGAACTGCAGTGATTCACGATGCATACTGACCCATGCGCTAAGAAATGCTTGGTGGTCCCTGCTTGCTGCCGGGAAGCGCTAAAAATAGCAATTACGCAAAAGCGTCTCCGTCGGCGAGCGAAGACAAGCGATCAAGCCGGCGAGAGCGACTCGTGACCCTCTACCCAATCTATCGACCTACGAGGGTCGTGTGATAGGCCAATCCTGTCCTCCGAGAGATGTCACTGAGAAGGGGACATGACACAAATCCTCGGATGCGGTGAACCTCCTGGCCCACTAGAGGCGATCGGCCAATCCTCAGGTCCCTGGAAACCTGTCCCACTTGGATCATCAACCTGCCCATATGCTTGAGCTCCTGCACATATCGCTGCACCGTGCCTACTGGGTCCGACGGGTCTGGCTGTGACATTTCCACGACAAATCCCTCTGTGGAAGCACCCTCGTTCTCCTCATCATCAGAAGGTATACAATGTTCTGTCTCCTCCTGGGGCAGTTCCCCGACTACCGGCTGAGGCTCATGAATGGCTGTCTCTGGTGCCTCTGCTATGCTAGCCTCCGGGTGTGCAAGTGTGTCCTCGCCAAGTCTGGCCGTCTCACTCTGCTGGGTGTGAACGACTGGCCCGTCCTCATCCCCTTGTCCCTCCGAGGGACTCTTCTCCTGCTGGTCTGGCTGCTCGGCCACGTCCAATGTGAGGCCTACTGATCCCAACCAGCTATCGATCTGTGCTACTCCGGGTGCTCTTGGGGCTGGAGTCGTCTCCTTAGTGGCCTCCATCATTCCCCCAATTCCTACTGCCGAGGTTGCCACTCTGTCGCTGCTGATGCTGGCGGTGGTGTAAGAGAACAGATTGCTGGCAATATCTCGACCGAGGCAGTGGACCCTGCCGAGACAGTGACTGCCCCCTGTGATGTCGTGGTGGCGAGAAGTGCCCACCCTGGCGATGCACCTGGTAGTGAAGCAACTACCCTCAACATCCGCCCGGCTCCAACTGGCGCAACAGGAAGAGTAAATGTTACTGAGTGTGTGCTCTGGCTGGCTGGCGGTGCCAGAAGAGTAAATCCTGCCGGCTGTAATACTGGTATGTCAATCTCGCCTGCCTCTTGACCCCCGATGGCGACAGACACCTCCTCATCGGCCGATGGACTAGACTCCGAGGGCGAGGAGGATAAGTCAATGGGCTCCTCCCTGTCAGATGCATCGCTCTGCTCCGAGGCCTCCTCCTTTGATGTTTCCTCTTCCACCGACGCCTCCTTTCGTTTCCTCTTTTTTCCCGAAGCTGTTCCCTCGCCTGCTTGCTTTACTTCCAGTTCCGACCAGTAGAATACGGTCGGCAATCCAAGATCTAGGTGAGTAAGTGGCCGCAACCGACCCCAATTGCCCTTGGGCACCTGTGTGTGAATGGCATTAAGAAAGAGGGCTATGGCGTGCTGGGTCATGTAGAAGGCCTTATGCCTCTGTGCTAAAAAATGCCTCATCCGCTTTGTGAGTAACCTCGCCCAGTTGTATACTCGGCCAATGCGGAGTCCGACCATGAAATCAACCAGCCATATGGCAATGTCCGACGCTCGGCTAGCCCCTGTGAGTCGGCATTTCATTAGGTCGAGCAAGCACTTCCATTCCGCTGTTGTTAAGTGGTTTTTTCGGAGGCCTCGATTGCCAGCACTCCATATGGTATGTTGTTCTTCGGCTGACAAGTCGCTTCGACACACCTACTTGACCAACAATTCCTTGTGTTCCTGTGTCATCCTCTTGGGTTTGTTAACCCCTATTCCCGACGCTGGGACGCCAAACACCCGTTCGAAGTCCTGCGGCCAAAATGAAATAGTCACTCGGCAACCTCTGTAATCAATTACTGACTTTTGCGTATGCCTGCAATAGTTCTCCACCATCGCCTTCAGCCAAGGCTCGAACTCCCGAGAATTGAAGAAGGGCACTAGCACAACCTTGTCTACCCGAGCGTGTCGAAGCGCAACCTTCAGGGAGTGGTCATCAGGAGTGCTTCGCCACCACTGTTTGCACTCGTTGCCGGTCAGGTTCTCCCATGTCATCGTTTCATTATCGGCGTCCATCTTTTTTCTTTTCCCAGCCGCGGCTACCTTTGGCTGGTGCTGCATAGCCTTCTTGCCCTTATCCATCTTTCTGTCAGTTCGGCGATCCCAGCCGACTTTATAACTCTCAAGACAATTGGGAAAACTGCCGAATTGATGAAAATCAGCCAACTCAAAACCGCTGAATCGCTGAACTACCGAACTGCCGGAATCGCTGGTGAACTCCGGGCCAAATCGCCAAAATCGCCGAATCGCTAAGAACCGCCGAATCACAAATGATTTGCCAAGGCCGTACGATTTGGATGGATGACCGTACGACTTTGCAACCCTGAGGCCGTACGGTTTGGGAACCTTGTGATTGCCGCACAACTGGAAAACACTATAATTGCCGTACGGTTTGAAGACACTGTGAAATCCGTACGATCTGGAAGCACTGTGGAAGCCGTACGACCTAGAAACACTATGCGATTTGGAAGTCCTGTGAATGCCGTACGATTCCTGCTGTTAGACTGATGTCGTTCGAATTCTTCTGGTATGCTGATGCCGTACGAAATCTTCTGATGTCCTGATGCCGTACGACCTGGAGATCACTGATGTTCTGGTGCCGTACGACCTGGAGAGGATCAGTAAGCTGCCATACGATGTCAAACCTAGCACAAACTTCAGTCTGAAATGGCCGTACGACCTCTAGTGGCCAACCGAGTGAAGACTGAGGGGCTTGTAAATTCCGTACAATGCAATGCTTGGCAAAATTTTCAACTTTCAATGGCCGTACGGTGCAGAACTTGGCCAAATTTTTGATTTGCACTTGTACAATTTCTACTGAAAAATAGAAAGAATACTGAGGAACTTGAAAATACCATATGGTTTGAGAATACCTTGGGTGCCGTACGATTTCAGGCTTTTCTAAATTCCGTACGAGTTCCTTCTTTGTGCTTGGTACGCCCCTGCAACTGGTGAATTCGTGCGGATTCTTACTTCCTTCCTTCCCTCTGTGATTTCGCTTTGTTCTGTCTTGTCTCCAACTTGTCGCCTCTTCAAATGGCCGTACGAATTGGAGTTCTATATTTATTTCATTTTTTACTTTAACTGCCTTCCCCCTTGGCCGTACGCCTTTCTTCGTAGTCGAGCTTTGGCATCTTTTTATTATTTTAATGTTCTTTCTTTTAATCTTTCGCCAGTTATTCCCCTCAGTTGATTTCTCTTTTGGCCATATGGGTTGTTTAATGCTCCAGGCGTTTATTTTAATTCGCCTCACTTTATTTAATTTAATACTTCTCTTGATGGCCGACTTATTTAATTTATTATTTAATTTTTTCTCCCTTCGTTTGCTTTCTGTTCTGACTTCTCTTTCGTTTCTTTTATTTTTCTCTTCTTTTCTCTTTTCTTCCCATTCGCCTTGTTCCTCCTTACTCTGTTATTTTCTTTTATTTTCATAGCTTTTTTTCTATTTATTTTTATTTTTCCCAACTTCCGTTCATTTTCTCTCTCCTTTCTCTTCTTTTCTTTTTATTTTTTTCCACCTCTGTTCATTTTCTCTCTCCTCCCTTCTCTCTTCTTTTCTTTTTATTCTTCTAGCTTCACTGTGCATCCGAACTTTTAATTCTGAAGTGTAATACCATTTACATGTGTGTGGTGGCCGTTTATAGCATTCTTCCTCGCAACAGGTTCCTATATATTCTATATCAAACCATTTATCCAGTAAAGGGGCAGGACCAATACCTCGAAAACTTCCGTCGACGTACCTTCAGCCGTACTTTTGATACCACGTAACATCGTCGCCTTGTACTGTCGGTGGTCCCGCCAGGTTAGGAATTATTTTCCAGAGTCCATCTTGAGTTGCGATCTTCCTAACCCTTGGTATTTTTCTCCTTTCTCGACGCATTTGTTTCAGAAGATCTTCTGTATATCCGTCCACCATTGACACAAACATATCTTCTGTCTTCAACACTGTCTTTAAACAAGGGGCCTTCTTCTCGAAATAAGCATCCCATTGCTCATTAGTCCATTCCTCCTCATCTTTTTGCAGTTCATCTTGTTCTTCTGCCTGGTTCTCCTTTTCCGCTTGGGTTTCCGCGTCCAAGTCCTTGGCTATATATCCCCGTTTTACTCCTTCATAAGGGGCTACATAGTGCCAATGTCCCCCCATTCGACGCCACAATGCAGGGGTTCCGAACAATGCATTGGTCAAGTGCTTGTGTATTCGTGGTACTGCAATTCCTTCCACTCGTTTCTCTGCCAATCTTTCTTCAATTATTTGATCTCGCCCTGATTCTGCCCAGACACTGTCTGCTACATATCCGGCCCCTCCTAGTCCCCAGTCTTGTTTTCTCGGGCTTTCATCTTGCATAGGCCAGTCTTCCTTTGTTGCGTAGCCCAGCATGTTAATGGAGATAGGATTCTTCTCTTTTCTCTCCTGATATGGCTTTAGCTTCGATCCGTTGATCGCCTCTGATATCAGTGACCCATCGAGATTTTCTAATTTTATAGACCCATTGTCACCTACTTCCCGTACTCGGAACGGTCCCAACCAATGAACTTTAAACTTCCCCGGCTTGATCTTGTTACGGCTGTTATATTTCAGAACCAACTGTCCCGGTCGGAAATTCATTCGTCGGAGATGCTTGTCGTGCCAATATTTCCGTCGCCGTTGCATGTTCTCCGTCGCCCATTGTGCCATCACTCTTCGCTCGTCCAGCTTATTCAGTTGGTATAGTCTTTCCTTTAAACTTTCGGTATCGCCCAACCGATTCTCCACGGCTATCCTCAAACTTGGTACCATATACTCCATCGGCATCACCGCCTCCTGACCGTACATTAATTGGAAAGGCGTGTGGCCTGTTGTTACCTTGTACGTTGTACGATATGCCCATAGGACGGCTGGTAACCTTTCTTCCCAGTCAGCTTCTTCCACGCCGCATGATTTGTGAATCACTGACACGAGCACCTTATTTGTAGACTCCGCCTGGCCATTAGCTCGCGGGTAGTACGGACTTGACAGGTTGTGAAAAATTCGGAACTCTGTCGTCATCAACCTGATAACATGATTAACGAAGTGTCCACGATCACTCGTGATCCGAATGGGGATGCCGTACCGTGTTACTATCTGCTCATAAATGAATCTTGCCGTACTTTGTTCTGTATTGTCTGGCAACACCCGAGCTTCCGCCCACTTCGTCAGATATTCTGTAGCGACCACAATATATCGGCATCGATGCAAGTGACTCACCTTCAACGGTCTGATGAAGTCCAACCCCCATCGTTCGAACAATTCCTGAGGCTGTGAGGGATGCAATGGCATGAAATCCCGCTTCAATGGTTTCCCGACCCTCTGGCAAGTGTCGCAGCCTACCACCCATTCTTTGGCGTCAGTGTGCATCGTCGGCCACCATAGGCCTACCAAGAGAATTTTCCTTGCTGTAGCATCAGGTCCCATATGGCCGCCAGCGAGTCCTTCATGTGCCTCTTTTAGTACGCCAGGTATTTCTTCTTCGACGACACATCTCCGGAGGATTTGGTCAGGTCCCATCTTGTAGAGTAACCCATTGATCAACTGGAATGTCTTACTTTTCAGTACGATCTTCCTCCTTTCGGCTGGTGGCATATCTTTCGGAAACGTGGATGTGGACAGATAGTCTCCAATCTTCTCGTACCATGAGGGCAATATTGCAATTTGAAATAAATGCGCATCCAGAAAGTCTTCATTCACCCCACCCTTTGCGGGTTCACCCGACCGAATTCTGGATAATTGATCGGCAATAACATGGCTCTTTCCCGGCCGTACGATGATGGTGAATGTAAATTCTTGCAACAACAGTAACCATCTACTCACCCGTCCTTGGATAATCAGCTTGTTTACCAGGTACATCAAAGCTTGGTGATCCACGTAGAAAGTGAACGGTGTGGCTAGGAGGTAATGCCTGAACTTCTGCACGGCGTAAACCATTCCCAGTGCCTCACGCTCGGTCGTACTGTAATTCCTTTCTGCCTTTGAGAGTAGCCGGCTGGCAAAAAATACTAGGTGATCCAACCCGTGTGCTCCCACTTGTGCTAGGGTTGCTCCAATGGCGAAGTTAGAGGCGTCTACATGTACGTGGAATTCCTTATCCCAGTCCGGATACATCAATATGGGTGAGCTGATCAAGCGATCCTTCAGTTCCTGCAATGCCTTCTCCTGTTCTCCGGCCGATACAAATGGTTGGCCTTTCCTCGTCAGTAGGTCGAGGGGGTACGACACTTGGGCAAAATTTTTAATGAATCTCCGATAGTAGCCCACATGCCCGAGAAAAGACTTTACACCAGTGACGTTCTCCGGAGCCTCCATCTGTACGATGACTCGCACCTTGTCGGGATCCGTCTTCAACCCAGCTTTGCACACAATGTGTCCGAGCAACTTCCCTTGCGGCACCATAAATCTGCATTTCTTCGGATTCAAGGCAAGGCGGGCTGCTCTACACCGTTCCATGCACTCGCCTAAAGCTTTCAAATGTTTTTCCTTATCGCTATAAATCGACCAATCATCAGGAAGGCTTTGAAATTACCTACCGACATTTTATCAAAGATGTGGAGTATTATCCTCTGGAATGTAGCTGGTGCGTTGCATAATCCAAACGGCATACGGTTGTATGCGTACACCCCATCCTCGACGACGAACGTAGTCTTTAATTTGTCCTCCTCGGCGATACTGATCTGATTGTAACCCGAGAAGCCATCTAGAAAGGAGTACATTTCGTGCCTGGCAACTTCTTCCAGAATCGAGTCGGTGAAGGGAATGGGAAATGGATCCTTGATAGTCACTGCATTCAGGCTACGGAAGTCAACACAGATTCTAATTTGCTCCTTCTCTTTCTTCAATGATATGACGATCGGCGATACCCACTCGCTGACTTCCACCTTGAAAATGATGCCGGCCTCCAACATCTTTTCAATTTCCTCCTGTACTTTAGCGGCATAATTTTTGTTCATTTTGTACGGTCGCTTTCGTACGGGCTGGGCTCTCGGTACGAGAGGAATCCCGTGCACACATAATTCCGGTGGTATGCCTTTTAAATCCTTGTACGTCCAGGCGAAAGCGTCTTTGTATTCCATGAAGATTCTGAACGCTGCCGCCTTCAGGACAGGGTCCCAGTCATCACCGACAAAAATCTCCTTAGGTTTGGCTGATTCCCCAATGTTTACCTTTTTCAACGTTGGTTCCTCGTACTTTATGATTTTGTCCTGCTCGAACTTGTGGGCTGGCGTCACATCCAATTCTGCCATACCTTCTTTATGTTCTCTGTACTCAGGTGGGAATGTTTTACTGGTCGAGCCGTTATCTTCTTCTACTTCCCCCTCCTTGACCTGCAGCATGTGGCAATCCGGGTGGAAGACTTCATAATCCTCCATCTGCCAGTGAAACAGTCCGCTCAGTGAACTGGTCTCATCTTCCGAACAACTTCCAATCTCCAACACCCCTTCTTCATCTGGTTCCATTGTCCTCTCATCATCGTCTGAGTCTCCTCCGGATTCCGATGCCGAAGACGCCATATCCTCACTGACGGCCTGGTTCTTCAGATCAATGGTGTATTTCCTCCCCCAATTTTCTATTGAGAGTGTATTCCGTTTCCAGTTGTGGGTTGCCTTGGCAACGATCAACCATCCCCGTCCCAAGAGTGCATCGTACGCCTTCCTCTCCATTGGGATGACTACAAAATTCAACAGAAACAGTTGCGTGCCGATCGAGACCTTTTGCTCCATTAGCGTACCCAACGGTCAGATGCCATGTTGATCTGCTCCCACGAGGTGGAATGTCGGGGGCCAAAGAGTCGACACTTCCAGGTCTCTTCTGGCAGTACGTTTACTCCTGAACCACCATCGACGATAGTGTTAGATAATTTCATGCCCAAGATTTCCATCTCGACGACGGCTGGTTTCCTCCCGATGCTTACTGCGAGTAGCATTGGGTCTGCAGTCTCGGCTACCACTTCTGGCGTACGTTCTGGTGAATTCTTCGGAAGATTTTCTTCAATAGCATTTGTAAGCGCTACTTTGAGATAAGGCATCGTTTGCAAGAGATCAGTTACCTTAATGGGTACGGTTGTGTGAAGCACCTGCCGTACGATATTCTTCTCCGACTCCGACTGTAGCAACGTACTGGTAGCTTTCGGGTTCTTGCCTTCATTCGCCATTGCTTCTACTTTTGTCTTGGCCTCCCGGAATTGTTCTTTCTCCGTATGAGGGTCTGGATAATTTGCCCTTTTTGACTGTGCCCTTGTAATCGCCAAGACTTCCTCGTCAGCGACTTCCAGCATATTGATACTTCCTTTTTGCTTCGGACAGTCGGTGTCGTCATGATCACCCGGTCCACACCATTTGCACAGTTTTCCCCCGTTGCCTTGGCCGCTCTGACAATCCCTCGCAAAGTGACCCCATTCATTACAGTTCCGGCATTGGATCATCGGCTGTCCTTTGCGATCGTACTGGATTTTACTTCTCGGCATATTTCGCCGACTGTTGCGGTAGCCTCCAGGGGATGTATTGTTGTTCTGTGGCTTTGGTGGCGTGGTTGGAGGGGTTGACTGTTCGCCTTGAGTGAAGAATACTTGCGAACTTTTGGTTTTTAAATTGTATGGGCACTCCTTGACGGAGTGTCCCATAACCTGGCAGATGTCACAGAATAACTTTTTTGGGCAACTTGCCTTTGTGTGACGTTCCGTTTTACAGTTCGTACACCATAATTCATTGGCCTCTTTGGATCCTTCCCTATCGGTCTTCAGTTCTTTCATTATCCGCATCATATCCCGCCGAAGGGCCTGTACGGTTGCCGATTCATCGTCACTTTCCTCGGCACTCTTGTCGTCATCCCTCCTCTTCCCCTTCGAGGAGGTCCTATTTTCACTTTCAATATCCATCGCTCGATTGTAGGCTTCGGTGTACGAGGATGGCGGTACTACTTTCATTTTCCGCTGAAGTGAGGGAATCAGTCCTTCAATGAACCATCGTTTCTTTAAACCATCTGCCGGCTGTGCCTCCAGCTTTCCTATCAGGTCTTTCAACCTCCTGTTGTAGGTCCGTACGTTCTCGTGCTTGCCTTGTTTGGTATGATAGATTTCTGTGACGATCTCACTATCGTCCCATAGGAGTTTGAACTCCGCTTCAAAATTTTGCTTCAAGACCCTCCATGTGGCTCTCTGCGCTTGGTCCAATTCCGAGTACCAATCAATGGCACTGTCTCTGAGTGTTGTTGGAAATGCCTTCAGCCACTGATCGGGGTCATCCTGCCCGCTGGCTATCCAGATTGTCTCACATGTCTTGCAATGCTGTACGGGATCCTCAGAGCCATTCCCCATGAATTTCGGCAACTTTTGCCGATCCGGATGAGCCATCTTTATCGGTTGACCTCCTTGTTGACCTCCTTGTGTTTTGGACCCGATTAGACTAGTGGATTCCTCGCTACGTCCCTATACGTCACCAGCACTCTTGGCCACTTACGAGTCACTTCCACGTCCTCCGTCAGCGTCCTCAACACCGTGGGTCTCCTCAGGATCCCGCCGATGCTCTCTGCCCTGGGGTCTTAAGCTCTGGCCTTCCCCTCCTTAACTCGTTGTCGTCGTCCGAGAGGGACAACTCTCAAAATCGTCTGATGCTGCTATTCAAATCATCTTCATTTGCATAAAGGTTATATTTTCCTGCGTGTGGAGTGCTGAAGGGGTCTTCGTCCCTTCCTTCTAACAAACTGTGGTGCGTCCGTTCAATGGATGTGTCTATTCTTGTCAAATTTTCATATGTTCTCTATATGCTATGATTTATTTCAATTAAGTCTTCATCCAATTCCTTACCGACTAGCCTTAGTCGTCTTCGCCGATTTTCTTGCTCTTGCAGCCTGAGTGATCGCCGAACTTGCTCTTCCGAAGTCCCGTGCCCGTCAGGTACTCTATTCCTGTCTTTGTTCGGCCGTACGGGCATTTAGTTGTTCAAGCGATCATTGCTGATTGCCGGAAGTACGACGCCGGCTAGTATTGCGTTCTTCCTCTTCACGTTTGGTTCTGTCCTCACAATGTTGCACGATTTGCTGCCTTCGGCGCTCGCGGGCTTCTTCCTCTCGCAAGTCTTGTAGGATAATGAAATGGCGGGCCAGTAACCTGGGCATGCGATTCAGGAGGTGGTTCACCTCGTCGTTCACTTCCATCCGATCCCAGATGACTTCCTCAGGGATCTCCCAAATGAGGGATTCCCTACGCACGTGGTCACTTAGCGATATTTTCCACAGATTTACCAAATCTTCTGTCAATGAGTCTTCTCGTTCCTCATTAGCATTTACAGGTTCTTCCACTGGCTGACCCATTACGCTGCCATGGTAGATGATGCCCTAGTCCGTTCAGGCAACGGTGCCAAATGTTTGCCTACGGAATGGGATTCAAACCTTATGTACTACTGGCAAACTAATTATGTGCAGAACATAGAATAAAACAGTAAACTGAAAGATATCATATTTGAATGCCAGAAACTTTATTCATTTCAGAAATATCATGTACAAGAGAGTATCACAATATAATCATCGGTACAAGATTATTCAATCATCCCTCTCTCCCGACTATCCAACAGGCTACATATAGCGTTCAGCGGTGGTTAGATAACCAACCGACACGACGCTTCGTAACAACATTAACACAACATTAATCTGAACATGCTTTCCCGAAAGTACATGACATTATTATTCTTTACTAATCTATAGTTTTATTGGCAATTGGCCGACTACGACCAAGGCCGACTACGGCCGACAACAAAGTAAAATATACTGCTAACAGTGATTCACATTGGGTGTTGGATCTTTGTTGTTTAATGAAGCTTGGTGTTCAATTAACTTGGTGATCCAGAGTCACATTCACAACTATATACCGAAGCCAAGATTTTAATGACAAATAAGTACAAAATAATCTAATATTCTAACTTACAAAACTGAGACTTATCACACTCAATAACACATGTTAAAACTCTCAAGATATTTTTTCATCATTTTAATTCTTAGTTTGTTATGCTGCATTTTCTGGGATGTTTTGAAACTTAAGATGGATTTGAAATTTTGACCATATTTATATGCTTATTTTCTAAAATAGCTTGAAGACAAATATCCACTGCTTAGACGTGTAGAGGTGAGCTCATTAAAACTATTATAAACTTATAACTGATCAATAGTATTTCTCCGTATGGTGAATGGGAATAAAAATGGTCTTTAGCTTTGGCTTTATACACATGATTCTGGGCATATTTTCAAGAAAATAGAATTTAATTTGGATAAAGTCAAACAGTAATATGTCATTTGACAATGTAAAAAAAATATTTCTTTAGGGCATCATAAGATGGCTTTTTCCAATTGATAACCATATGGTATTGATAAACAACATTGTGACTATATAAAGTCATTGATACACAGGTCTATTTTGAGAACTCTAAGGTAAGGTTCTTCTCAGTTTTTGTGTTGAACTTAAGCAAATGCAGGGTGACTTTACTTGCAATAGAGTGTTGTTATTGCTGATCATTAGACAGCATAGGCCGTTCATATTCTACTAGACAACATCTCATTTCTTATAAATCTATAATAACATTCTTCCATCTTAAAAACTTGGCTTTTTTATCAATATATACCAAAGGAATTTCTGTACCTTGCAGTTTGGTGCATATGCTGTCATTCTGTTTGAGCCAGCATGATTTTTAATGACTCTATTGCTATTCCAAAATTATGTTGCTCAAGTATTCAAGACTTGTAGAATGGTGGAAGCCTTAACTGTCTGATTTGTAATTTGAATTTTATTTATCTTGAATAGCCATTAAGTTGGACAACCTAAACTGTTTCTTTTGTTTGATTTCCAGATTGGAGCAGCGATGGAGAGAAGTTACAGTAGAGACACAAGTTGAAACCCTTATTAATGCAATAAAAGAGGGTTGGGAGTTCAAAAAGCTGGATTCTGACAACTCTATAAAGCGGACAATGATTTTTGCAAACACTGTAAATGCAGTTGATTCAATTGCAAAAATATTGATGAAGGATGGTATTGAATGTATGTGTTATCATAGAGATACTTTGCCAGAGGAGCGTGCCCAGGCTTTAAAAAATTTCCGAGAGGAAGGAGGGGTGTTAGTGTGCACTGATTCTGCTGCACGTGGTCTTGACATACCAAATGTTTGGCATATTATTCAGGTCTTGTTTGTTTCTAAATCAAATTGCCCAGTTTATGAATGCACTGACATCTTCCTCCAAAATTCTAGAGATTTGTGTTTACTGTGGCGATGTTATTTAATTTTGAAAATACTTCAGAAACATCTCATTTTTTGGGAACAATGGCTAGCTTGACAGTAAATAAAAATATAGAATTAATGTCACAGTATAGACCTGTTTAGGCAGTAGGACTATTTCACAACTATTTCTCACTCATCCAAACGTAGAAGTTATCAAGACAATTGGAAAATACGCAAAAGAAAACATGTCAATGGGTTTTTTGAGAAAGGAGATCAAGGTCAAAAACGATATTGTAGCTTTGGGGATAGATTAACAAGGATGATTGTAGGCATACTCTTAGATATCAAGCTTTGATGTGGACTTTAAGGACTACTAGATTAATGACCTCATTATTCCAATTTATTTCAGCTGTCGGAGGTGTCAAATGTCTTTTGGAAGCTACAAATACCTATGTAGATGGTGATCAATTGTTGAGAGGGTCCTGTTTCACAAGAAGCTACAGGGGTAATTCCTCCATTTCTTGTACCAAATGTGGTGGTTTTGCAATCATTCGATGTAGAGGATCAGCTATACTTATTCCACATTCCAGGAGATCCAGAAAGTTACATACTATAAGTATTTTGCTCTACTTTTAGAAGGTCTCTGAACATAGATGTTGATGGAATTTCTAGGAGATATTCTTTGTGTTCTCAAGATTGCATAACCAGGTCCACTTAGTCCAATCCAATCTGTCATGTCCCCGAAATTGCAACACTAACATATAAAGCGTTGAAATACAAATAAATAAAAAAAATAAATTACAAATATAAATATAAGTATTAACAATTTAAATATTATTATTATAATCATTATAATATAATATTATAAATATTAAAAAATAAATATATTAAAAATAAATTCAATTTATAAATATAATAGTAAAATAGGAAATACATAATATATAAAATATGTATATTAAAAGAGAATACAATAATAAAAATAGTGATGGAAAGAAGCCAGCGATTACAGAAATTATAAGGCCTCGATTGATAATAAGGAGGCAGCAGTAATTAATAAATGCCAGCAGCAAATACAAGCAGCGATCAGAATTATTAGGGGGGAGGCAGCGATGAAGGTATAAGAAAGTAAATAAACTAATAAAGGAAGCAGCGATCCATCTATTTAGTACGGAGCAGCGATAATTATCATATAAAGTATCAATGGGCAGTGATTAGTATATCTAAGAGCAGCAATTGATACGTTAGTTAAGGAGGTTTGCTAACAAATGGTCATATCTCTATAAAAGATTGTGTCTATTCCAAGGGACACCTCCCTTGAAGTAAAAGGGAAGATATATATATATATATATATGCAGATTTTAAGGAATATAAAGAGGAATCATCCAGAAATAATAGGTCTGTACTCAGATAGCAGCAGCAGTGGATATGATGAGATTGGAATACATTCAAATATATATATGTGTGTGTGTGTGTGAGTGAGAGAGATGCAAGGAATATATTCTGAGTATTATAGCAGATTGAATGAATCAGGTCTGAGTGGTCCATTCAAGAAATCAGGTAGGGGAGCAGACTGGGAAAAGGAATGAAATGAGTTGGATAGATCAGCAGATTTATTCATGAAGAAGATATCAAGAAGGATGATCTGAAAAGGGAAATAAGGAAATATATATATATATATATATAAGGATGATCTGAAAAGGGAAATAAGGAAATATTAAATAATGTTCTGACAGCAAACATTATTTATTTACAGCAGATATCTCATAATTTATTTCCTTATTTCCCTTTTCAGATCATCCTTCTTGATATCTTTTTCATTAATAAATCTGCTGATCTATCCAACTCATTTCATTCCTTTTTCCCAGTCTGCTCCCCTATCCTGATTTCTTGAATGGACCACTCAGACCTGATTCATTCAATCTGCTATAATACTCAGAATATATTCCTTGCATCTCATATATATATAGATATCTCATAATTTATATCCTTATTTCCCTTTTGAGATCATCCTTCTTGATATCTTCTTCATGAATAAATCTGCTGATCTATCCAACTCATTTCATTCCTTTTTCCCAGTCTGCTCCCCTATCCTGATTTCTTGAATGGACTACTCAAACCTGATTCATTCAATCTGCTATAATACTCAGAATATAATTCTATTCTGAGTATTATAGCAGATTTTATATTCTGAGTATTATAGCAGATTGAATGAATCAGGTCTGAGTGGTCCATTCAAGAAATCAGGATAGGGGAGCAGACTGGGAAAAAGGAATGAAATGAGTTGGATAGATCAGCAGATTTATTCATGAAGAAGATATCAAGAAGGATGATCTGAAAAGGGAAATAAGGATATAAATTACGAGATATCTGCCGTAAATAAATACTGTTTGCTGTCAGAACATTATTGGGAGGTGAGTGTAGAATATAAATGAAGAATATATATATATATATATATATATATATATATATATATATATATATAATAATTATATATAGATATATATAAATATCAATCAATATAAATAAGGAATAACTATATAGAATATATATATGTATATAATTGTCAATCAATCATCGAATCATCTGGGAATTTATTTATATTCAAACTAATATCTGTACAGCAAACCGATCAGGCTGTCATTTGCAACAGTAATTATTATATCTGCATATTGAGGTTATAGCAGTAATATAAGTTAATAGATATTGTGGTATGCAATTTGATACATATGTTTTAACTTTTAAATACATTAATACCATGCATTTCAGATAGAGCCTAATAAGAACTGCAATTCAAACTAAGTTATTAGTCCAATTATAAGTTATTTATGCCTCTACAGCTAACCATGGAAAGAAGAGACAAAAGTACAAGGGGGATAGCTGTTATGAGATTTCATGCTAAGTAAACCACCGATAATGGATGACTGAAGTGTCTGCCGTTAGTGGGCCAGGGGGGTTGCCTATCCACCCTTGGGCTTAGAAAGAGGAAATACTTTGGGCATCCTATTGCAGCTTCACCTCTGATCTTCCCAATGGTTGATTATTAGAGTGGATAATAACTTTGAATCCATATTGATAGTTCTCATCTGTTTTAAAGATCAATGAACCTTATAATTGTCAATTAATTTAATGGATGTTGCAAATAGTACAAATGATCAATTAATTGTTTGTGAATTATTGGCTGACATTATTGTAGGGTTAAAACTGGAGTTTATTGGAAGTTGTAATTTAAGATATATTTCTTACTTTTCCATTGAAATTGTGACTTAGGGCAAAATCTAAAGCATATCCAAACAGGGGACATTACACAATCTTTTATAGATATTATCAGTTCTTGTATTGAATCTTTCACAGTTGTTAATGTAGATGTCAACCCTTTGTTTGTCTCTATTTTGATATAGGTTAGGGTCAGTTTCATCTCCAACTTGAATCTCCATCAACTTTATGTGTTATATCTGCCTTTGTGAGGAGTTTGCCTTCCATTAATTCAGATTTAATTTGCGGTGTAGTGGATAACACACTAAATTGTAGAAACTTAATATGATAAAACAATGAATGAAGAAAATACAATAAATACATATGACACTACAATGTGAATGAAGCTTTATTGAAATTGAAAGGAAATTATAAGAAGGAAGCGATTCTTGGGAAGAGATACGAAGTTACAATACCATGATTTTTACATTCAGACAACAATTCCTTTATAGCTATCTTTTAGCAGGAAATAAATTGTCTAAACGTAGAAATTGAAGCGATTTGCCATGGTAAGTGAAAAGTATATGATAAGTATATTGATCCATGATTTACATATTGGGCTACTTGCATAACTTTTAATGCTTTCTTCCCTATACCTGTTCCTACCTATACAATTACCTCCTTTCTTATTGAGCCTATCTTTGTAAATCAAATATCCTTATTAGCTCTACCGAAGATTCACTTCCTGTGAGGAGGCCATGCCCTTCTCGCCATGCCCTTCTCGTCAACTCCCAAAGCTCTAAAGGCTTCAAGCTTCAGCAATATCATAGCCAACGAAGCTCCCGCTAAATATACAACAGATTTAAAATTGTTTCTTCAACAACATGCTTTCAAAGAGACAGTCAGGCCATCATTCCTATCAAAGAAGAAAAACGGATACTCCAAAAGTTTCATTCTCATTGGATGAAATGGAAAGTCGTCTCTGGATTCTCATATACAAAGGATTTGTTTGTAGATCTGTAGGAGGATTCTTTGGCCCCAAAACTCTCAAATCCTAGAACCAGACTAACTGACACCCATTCGAATTTGTTAATGTCCTTATGATCCAAATAGATACTTCTTGGGATCTTCTCCTCTCAACAGAAAAGAGATAAAGGTTTCCAATGAGGACCTTGCTTTTTCAAAAAATTGGGGCTGTTCATGACTCTTTCTCTAAGTTAATAATAGTCTGAATCTTGTATTGAAAAAAGTTGGATCTACCATTGGAGAATACATAGTGGCTTCAGAGATGACACTCAAACTAGGAGTCTTGAACTTTAAACTATGTTTGTATCTGCATCAATCTATATCTGAAAATCCTCTCTTGAATAGGCTTATATGTGATATCCCAAACATAGAATGGGAACAACACACTGATTATGAAAATATAGTTTGTCCACTAGCATTACAATGATCGCAGCATAATTAGAGGAAACCAGGCCTTTTGTAGATCCTATTCTCTAGGCACCAAGATCCATGACAACTATGAATTTCCAAACTTCCAATTCTTTGGATTTGCTACAACTAGAAGGCAAATTTCAATGGGCATACACTTGAAAAAGAAAGCAAAATAATCTTACTTCACCACAGATTGCTCCAAGTAATCCCTTTGATCTTCTTCACTTGGGAATGATGGATTACATCTAAACCATTCTTGTTTCCAATGAATAACTCCTTGCCAATCCAAATCTACAATTTTTTCCCGGTCAGTCTTTCAAACCTTCTGAATTGCTTTTAATATTCCTTGGAACTTCATCAACAATGAACATTAGAAGCAAAACTCAATCCGCAAGGTCCATTCAGCAACATGATCTTATGCCAGATCTGCTCATGATATGGGGATCAAAAGCACAACAATCTGTCAGAAAGAAACACCAATTAGTTAAGCATATAATAGATATGGAAGAGGAGCTCAATTTTTATTAGCAAATTAGTAGACAAATCACTACAAATTTGGACTTCAAAGACGACAACCATAACCCAAGGGAAAGCTCATAAGGATTTGGATGATTAAGTGAATAAATATGAAATGTAAATGCACTCTCTGAGTCCCAAATCCACAAAAAGATCCTCTCTTGAACTGTTGTAAGTTACTTAAAATCTAACACCTCCGAGTGCAAGTTTCATAATGACAGCTATGTACACTACTAATGAGTGCCTTCAAATTAGGAGGGGAAGCTCCCTCATTGTGCTGGAATGCGTGGAAAAGAAAAGTAATCTAAGTCCTATCTTTTGTTCTCAGCTGGAAGAGGCACAAGGTTAAGAAAACCAAGAACGTTGCAGCTAAGGATTTTCTGGTTTCGCAGATCATTAACTACAACTAAGCTATCTACTTTAAATCTATCCAATTTCCTCAAGAAAATAGAGCATGAGGAAATGGAGCAGGGTTTGACTATCGGACGATAAACGAAGCTGGTTCTCTATCAGCGCAAGGTGGCGATCTATCAGCTCAATCTAGACAAGTTTATTGGGCACAAAACAGATTTAAGAATTTACCATGACAATCTTATGAAACCCTATGTGGCATAACACTTGATCAAAATAGTAAAGACTTACAAAACAGATTTATCATCACAATCTCACAAAACCCTATGTGGCATAACACTTGATCATAATGATAAAAGATTCACAAAACAGATTTATCATCACAACCTCTTGAAACCCTATGTGGCATAACAATTGATCACAATGGTAAAGATTCACAAAACAGATTTATCATCACAATCTCTTGAAACCCTATGTGGCATAACAATTGATCATAATGGTAAAGTTGCACAAAACAGAAAGAATTCACCATTACAATTGCATGAAACCCTATGTGGCATAACAATTAATCGTAATAGCGAAGACACATGAACAAATACCAAAAGAGCAATATTGAGGAAGAGGGTAGTAGCATATATTTCTCTCTCCAAGCAAAAGTTATTTACAAATGAGCAAAAGCTCTTATTTATATACATCAAGGTGTAGGAACCCTAAAATCACCTTGAGTTCACTACAGTTCTTGCAATGCATGCAAGTTTGCTGCCAAACCTAATGAAGTAAACTATACAGTTAACTGGAAAACTACCATCAGTTAGAATTTTACAAATAACCTAAATGGACCATGTGCAAGCATGCACGTCCTTATTTAAAGCAAAGTTAACTGGACACTACCTTCAGTTAACTGGAAACCCTAACCCTAACTCCTGTGATGATAATTCCAAGGACGAGATAAGCATGTGTGAAATCAGCAAGTGAACTCAAGACTTAAAGTCGAGTTAATTGCTGCTCATGACTCAACCCTCGAAATTAACTGCAAGTTCCAACTGGCGGATCACTCCATGTCATCTCGGTCTAACACTTCGACCAAGAACTCATCAATTTCTCTGTCTTCTGGCACTTTGATACTGTCTAAAAATAATAATCTGCTTCTTCAATTCTCTGTCACTTTCCTTGACTGTATGCATACATTTTTTTAACATTTTTAGTCGCCTTCTTGAAACTAGCTGAAATCACTGAAATGTGATCCAAAATCTCCATCAAGATATCACGAACATGCTTCTGGAACTTAGTTCTGCACAGCCTCGAGATTAGCGTAGGTATCATCTTTACGAAGACAATGGCGCAGTATCTGAGTAACTTTGGCGGCTCCATAAATGTTGTGATCTCTGTTCCTTTTGCAGCTTAACGCTTTATTGTCAGCTGTTCTGATGAAAACCTAAATTAAGACCGATTTGGTCTTGAATTCAGTCTAGTTGAACCGCCTTCTGAAAAACTTGCCCGTTGACTGTGAACACGGCTATGTTCTGACAACTTTCTCCGGAAAGCTGAAATGGCTCCTAGTGAGGCTAAAAATAACTTGTCGGAGGATAATTTTCACCAAAAATTCTAAGACATGGGTTTTGTCCGGAAAATGATTCTAAGACAACCCACAACGTCAGAATTGTGAAAACACGCCGTTTAGCTTGACATGCAAAGATTCTTCAATCGAGAATTGAAGATGTTTTTAGAGCTTCCCGGGGCAATTTTTCATGAGAAAATCTGGAACATGGGTTTTGTGCACAACGGAATTCTGAACAAACCCAAATAGCTGGATTCCCGAAAAAATGTGTTTCAGGCCCACATGCAAAGAAATTCTCGGAAAAAAGCACAGAGCTTCAGAATGAAGACTACGGGGCGATTTTCTAAAAAAAAAATCTAAGACGTGGGTTTTGCTGCAAATGCTGAAATATGCGAACCCAAATGATCAGATTATGAATATGTGTTGAATTTCTTTGACATGCGAAGAAAGTACCTAAGGTGAGAAATAGAAGAAATAAGACAGAAGATAGAAAATTTTGCTTGTCTGCTTTTGAAAAATCTGCCAATCTCTTCTCTGGAACTTGATGAAACCTACATGCAAAGTGAAAATAAAGTCTGGAACCTTCTTCCTTCGAACAATCTGAACTCGTTGCTATGAAGAATGCTGAATTCGGACACCTGTAGCACCTTTAGCTTGCTGCTCACTCAAGAAGAATGTAGACTTCGAAGTTTGAAATGAAGAAATAATGGACGCCAAGGCTGAAATAAATAAGCATTCATCATTGAAATTTGCATAAAGCACTAAAGCTTGAAAAATGGCGCTTGGCTTCTAATTGGACCTCGTTTTACTTAACTGAAACTAAAATATGCTAAATAAGTCGCCATGCATTAGGGTTTCCCTTTTCAGTCTTCAGTTAACCAAACCATGCGACTTTGACTTTAGTTTGGCAATCTATATTGAGTTCGCCATCTTCACATTTGCCTTGGATTCACAAATTTGGACTAAGGCGTCCCTTTTGATAACTAAAGTTAACAATAAGGAACTCGCCATATTTCATGCAATAAATATTCTAAAAATAGCGACCCTTTCAAGACTTCAGTTGGCCTTCAAGAAGTGCGCCAACTTCACACTTAAGCTTCAATTCAATTCTAAAAATAACAACCCTTTTGGAACTTAAGTTATCATTCTTTGCAAAGGGCGTAGCTTCACTAATTCATGCTTCATCAACAAAATCTAAATATGGCAACCCTTTTGATAAGTTCAGTTATCATTCTTTGAAGCGCCATCTTCACACAAACTTCACAATTTTGACCAAATTCGCCATGCATGTGAACTCTAGTTGACATTCACTGATAATCTTCAGTTAAGTGGACATGCAATCAAGTTAACTCAACATGCAAAGCAGTTAACTGAACATGCAAACCAGTTAACTCGTCATGCGAACTGAAAGACCACTCCACATGCCAATATATGAACTGAAAATAACAACCCAGAAAACGTTTAGTCTAACTGCAGTCAGAACTCCAGTTAAGGCGTCCATTCAACTCTCTTTCGAAAATCCAACTTTGACCTCTTAAGGCGAATTCCAGACTTAGCCAAATTTCATGAAAATTTAGGCTAAAACCTCTGCCGGGACCTCTGTTCATCCTCTGACACTGACTGACTGACTTCTCCGATTAGCTGGATGACAGGTGCATTGCAGAGCTAAGTAAAAACTGATCAAAAGGTATCTTGAGACTGCAAATCATAAAACTGACATCTGAAGGCTCAAAAATCCAAGCGCCTTTTTGAAAAGTTGCGCTTTTCCTCAAACTTAGTCAAATTTTGACTTCTGCATCTCGAACGAAGGGAAAAATAAATCCTTCATAACTTCTGATTTATCAACTTTCAGGACTGGATCTCAGGTTCACTGCGGAGCTGACTTCATTCTGCACGACAGCTGCAAAGGCACATTTCCCAAGAAAACATCATCTGAGGGGTGAAAAACAAGGGCGCCTTTTTCAAAAGTTGCTCTTTTTCCTCCAGACTTAGCCATTTCTGGAAATGATCAAAATAACACAAAAACCCTGACTGCAAGTTGCTGAGACCTCTTCTAATCTGACGGAGACAGGCAACGGAAAGCTGAACGTAACACAGACACATTGAACATCTGGTATCATCAGAAAGAAAGCATTAAAGATTTGAAAAGCTCAAGCGCCATTCTCAAAATGTGCTCTTTTGCTTTTTCCTTTGATATTTTAACTAAGATTTGACCCTACGTTTGACCTCCGGTTCAAGCACTTCAGCAACTCAGATTCACCCACTGACGGATGCGTCACGAAGCTCGAACAAATGTGAGATAAACATCCTGGGTGGCATTTAGTCAAAAACGTTCATCTGACACCTCAAAAAGATGGGCGCCCTTTCCAAAAGTTGCGCTTTTCTGCAGTGTTAGCCAATTCTCGCTCTTGCCTCGTTTTGCGCTGTATCCTCCGTAACTCGAGCAAAACAGGTTCGTTTGACAAACTTGATAGCTCATCGCGAAGCTTACGTGATGCCGGACAAAGCCTGCTGGAGGTGACAAACCCTAAAAACTGGATCTGAGCCCCTAAAAGATAAGGCGCCCATTTGAGAATGTGCTTCCTTCTCCAGAGATAGAAAATTTTAATGATTTTTCTTCAGATTTTCACTTTTCTCAAATTCCTTCAGTAACAGACTAATATGCTACTGACACCAACTCCATATTTAAAAACCCCAAAAACGACCTTCTGACAACACTTTAACAAGATTAAGACTCAATTAAGCAAAATGCCTTAGTGAAGCAAAAATTTTGGTTTTGGGTACAACATGTTGACACTTTGTGACACCCTTGTTTTCCCCCTACTGACAGTGGGTATTTGGGTGATTTGCCTTTTGTGTTATGATGGTCTTCCCTTGTCTTAGTTAGTTGCCCAAGTCCAAAATCCAAAAAACTAAGTGTTAGAAATTATTGAGCTTTCCATGTTGTAAAGATGCCAAATGGGTACCCATATCTCAAATCTGAAGAAGTTTTGAGATAAATCTGCCAAGTTATGCATTTGTGGGTTTTTTTTGACCCATTCGAACATTTGTGGGGATTTGCACTTGGTCTAAATCTTTGCAGTAAAAGGTATTTCCTAATTAATTATTTATTTAATTATTAGGTCCCATTTCCTCTAATTACTTAAGCTTACTTAGGTCGTGTTCTTTTTATGTCTGATGTCTTAGGATGAGGACACATGCCATGATCTTGTTTTTGTTAGTTTTATGATCAGATTTAATGCACAAAAAATTAATTCAAATCAGACACAATAACACAGCAGATACCCTGGGAAAACCCTCCTCTTGAGGGAGAAAAACCCAACAACAAATATATCTCTTATATATATGAGTAATGGCAACAAGTATCTTTACAATGAGGCCACACACAAGGCCAATAAACAGCACCAACAATGGCTGTAACACACACTAATAATCTGCCCTTCAATCTGCACTTGAATAGACACACAATTTGCTCCTATATGAATTCGCACTACTCTTCTTGAAGAACTCGCACTAAATGGAGGAGATTGAACTTTTTCTTGATGCCCAAATGAGAGAAAGTGACCTTCTATATATACATGTTGCTTAGAGGGGTCACACCTTTTCAAGGACAAGGTCGACCATCTTAAAAATAATTACAAATAATAAATAATAATTACAAAGGAGGTCGGCCATCTTAGAGATATGTTGCCATTAAATAATCACAAATAATTAAGGAAGTATGAAGCCCGAAGCTGCAATAACATCAACACTCTCTCTCAGCTAGGGAGGAATACTTCATACTGCACAGGACACCACCTCAACGTGATGCCAACCACAATGGCTACAACCATATGTGGAAAAGAAATGATATCACCTCATCGTGATATCAGATATCACCTCATCGTGATATCAGATATCACCTCATCGTGATATCAGATATCACCTCATTGTGATATCAACCATAATGGCTACAACCATGTATGGTATGTACAAGTGTTCATCACTTGCATGATGTTGTCACCTCAACATGACTTTCACCATGGCTCTCCCAGAGGGTGAAAACACAAGTACAAGAGGAATCATCACAGACTCTCTCACGTGATGCTGTCATGGAGTCACACACATGACATCCACCATGGCTCTCCCAGAGGGTGGAATCAAGGGATTTCACCTCGAACTTCTCTTACAGAGAAGAACTCATTAATCAAGTGATTTCACCTCGAACTTCTCTCACAGAGAAGAACTCATTAATCAAGGGATTTCACCTCAAACTTCTCTCACAGAGAAGAACTCATTAATCAAGGGATTTCACCTCGAACTTCTCTCACAAAGAACTCATTAAAGAGGATCACTGATACTGAGACTCCTTAGTTAAGGCTGTATTCTCCACCAGACCAAGCTTATCTCGAAAGTACACAAACTTTATCCTGGAGAGTGGCTTGGTGAGAATGTCTGTCGTCTGCTCATCAGTGCTGATATACCTCAACTGAAATGCTTTCCTCAATAACATGTTTAGTTCTGTCATGAAACACTGTATTGACATAAGGCTCCACATAGCTTAATTAACACAATGGATGACAGTCGGCTCCGACGATTGTTCAACCAATCCTGCAGGGAGCTTCCGAAGCCACACTGCTTGTCAAACTGCCACACATGCTGCAATGTACATGACCTCTGTGGTACTCAGTGCCACTGAAGACTGCTTCTTGCTGCATCAGGAGATCATTGTAGACCCCAAACTGAAATAACATCCAAAGGTGCTCTTCTGATCAGCAACACAACTTGCCGAAACAGAATCTGTATAACCATGCAGCTCCAGGATCACACCTGAAGAATATCTTAGTCCATATCCAACTGTCCCACGCAAGTATCTCAGGACATGTTTCGCTGCAACAAGATGTACCTGCCTCGGTTCACACATGAACTGACTAAGTGCACTTACTGCATAGCAAATTTCAAGTCTAGTGTTAACTAGATACATCAAGGATCCAATCAACTGCCTGTACATCGTGGGATCGACCAGGTTTGAACTAGCTGCAGCCTCCTTCAACTTGTGCAAGTTGGTTTTCATAGGTGTAGACATGGATTTGCAATCCATCATATCAAATCTCTTCAAAATATCAATAGTAGGCTCCCTCTGAATCTTTAAGTACTCGCATCAACCTTTTGACCTCATCGTCCAAGATTGCTTGCAATGCTTGCCTTAGATAAATGTTTTCCAGTGCACACCTTTGGTACTATAGAGAGTTCAGGATTGTCTTCCTCGACCTCATCCCTGATCACATTATTCTGAATAGGTTTGTGGAGCTACCAATATCAAATCTAGATGACTGACTTGAGCAATTCTGATCTCAGCAACTGAAGGGATCCTCTAAGGGTTTAGCACCTAGCCTTGCAATACATTAATCTTCACTTCTTCTCAGTGAGTTACAAAACTCCCTCTTGATCCCTGCTTCAGAGATTGCAAAGAAGACTTCTGGAAGTGAACTCCCTCTGGCCACCAACTCAGTCCCATAGCTGCAAATTGTGACTCCATGCTTGATCATTTCTTTGGTTGGCATGACTTCCTCACAAGATGCCTGAAGCTTTTCCTCTTTGTGCAATCTCTCATTACCCTCTTGCTTCTCGAACCATCCTGGAAGCGTTATAGAGAGAGATTACTAACAGTTTATGACTATCCAAAGAAATATCAAGGCTAGAATCATACAAGATTTACAATCCCAAGTTATAGCATGAATTAATGACTATATAAGAATTCATGAACAATATTAAGAACATGAAGTAAAGAAATCAACCTATAAGTGAAATATGAGCAAATATTAGAAGATCAGAATTAAGGGATAAAGAACTTATCTTTATTGAATTCTGATATAACTTCCTTCATCTTTACTACTTTCGGAGGTGCTAAACTCAACACAACAAAAAAAACAATCTGCACAACTACAAATTTTTTGAATGCATTATGCAGTTAGCATGTAGAACCAACTCTCTCCAAGAGTTCAAGGCTCTATCACAGTTCATGCATTAGAGAATGATATCGATGTGACCAACTAATCACCATCGAATTTATAGTTCTCTTTTTATTTCAGAGTTGCACTCAAAAATCTTCACAACCAACATGAAATAACTTGCAATAAATGAAATCTTCAAAGGATCTTATGCTAGTGAACACAATTCAAGAGAAACCACTATCTCTCTTTACTAATTACAAGATCCAACTAAATGATATAACTCAGCAAACAAAGAATACTTATCTCTTTAAATATTCTAATGGATGCAAATGTTGGACACTGCTCTTGCGTACAGATCAACACACAACCTTCACGGCTTGAACACAGGGCCATGGCTTAGAATAGAAATTCCCTAGAATCCTTCTGAGGAGAGATCTCATCCACATCCGCAAATGAAGCATGCTGATTAGGCCTGGTGGGGCAATCCTTTGCATAGTGACCAAACATATCACAATGAAAACATTGGACTTTGGAGAGGTCCCACTTCTTCTTGAATGCGGGAACACCATCAGCTCCTTTATCTCTATTCCTCTTGAAATATCCTTTCTTTCCACCTTTCTCTTTCTTCTTCGAGGATTGAACGGAAAGAACATGAATGTCTTCATTTGTAAAGCTTCGACCAATACCTCTCGTAGCCAACCTAGACTCTTCTTGAATACAATCTTCCCTCAAATGATCAAACTTGGGAAGTTTCGATCTTGCACTGATTCCTTGAATGTAAGACTCCCAAGATGAAGACCATTAAGGGCAAGCATGGTCAAATCCTTGACATCAACAAAATGACCAATAGAAGAGAGCTGATCTCTTAATTCGGAAATCTTCATGAAGTAAGCGATGACAGATTCTCCTTCTGCCATCTTCACATGATGAAGTTGTTGCTTTAATGCAAGTGCACGGCTTGTGGTTTTGATCTCATACATCTCCTCCAAAGACTTAAGCATCTCCCTTGCCGTCTTCATCTTAGAGATGATGGGAACAATATGATCCTTCACGGAATCAACTAACATCTTCTTTGCCTTAATATCTTTCTTCTTCCATTGAATCTTCTCTTCCTCATCAGTAGGTTCGGAAACTTTGCTCTCCACGAACTCAGCCAATTCACTTTCTTCCAAGGTGAGCATAATTCTGAATCTCCAAGATGTGAAATTAGATGCTCCCTCAAGTCTATACTCAAGCTTAAGACCGATCACCATCTTGATGAAGAGATAGAAGTAAACAACGATGAGAAAGAGAGTAAGGAGTACCGCTGTAATAACAATCTGATCAAGATCTTCTTCAAACCCGCTCTGATACCATGTTAGTTTTATGATCAGATTTAATGCACATAAAATTAATTCAAATTAGACACAATAACACAGCAGATACCCTGGGAAAACCCTCCTCTTGAGGGAGAAAAACCCAACAACAAATATATCTCTTATATATATGAGCAATGGCAACAAGTATCTTTACAATGAGGCCACACACAAGGCCAATAAATAGCACCAGCAATGGCTGTAACAGACACTAATAATCTGCCCTTCAACCTGCACTTGAATAGACACACAATTTGCTCCTATATGAATTCGCACTACTCTTCTTGAAGAACTCGCATTAAATGGAGAAGGACATCGAACTTTTTCTTGATGCCCAAATGAGAGAAAGTGACCTTCTATTTATACATGTTGCTTAGAGGGGTCGCACCTTTTCAAGGACAAGGTCGGCCACCATAAAAATAATTACAAAGGAGGTCAGCCATCTTAGAGATATGTTGCCATTAAATAATCACAAATAATTAAGGAAGTATGAAGCCCGAAGCTGCAATAACATCAACAGTTTTATCCTCATCTAGGGTTTCTAGGTAAATTATCCTTTTAAAAGGATTCTCTATTATATAATCATTAAGATGCACATTCATAATGATTCATGCTTTTTTGGATCAATAGCTCTTGGCCTCCATAGCTTTGTTATTCTCTCTTTTTGTGATAGTTGTTTGATTGTAGGTGATCCTTGAGAGTTGTGTAGTTGATTTTTCCCAACTTCAACATGGTATCGGAGCTCCAAATCTGTAGTCCCCTCTCTTTTTGAGAGATTTCGTGCCTTGAGCTATCATTTAGTGCATTTGGGACCAAAAAAGAGTCTTCCATTTGATTCAAAGCCATTGAAAAAGTCAGATTTGCCTTTTGTTTGGCCTGATTTGGAATTTTGAGGTTAGATCTCCGAGGCTTTGAAGCAGTTTTATTTTTCTAGAATCTGGAGGGTAGCTGCAATTTTAGAGTATTTTGAGCCGAAAAGAGCCTCACGGTTGCGTTCAGGAGGCTAATTCAACGAATTTTGATATAAAATTCACCCTATTTTGGTGTCAGGAGCTTTTGAGGCAATTTTTTTTGCCAAGGCAGTCATACGACCTCTCCAGCATGTAGGTTGAGTTTTTTTTTCCGACGAAATTTTAAAGAAATAAAAAAATAAAGAAAAAATCCTTCGAAAACCCGTTTTTTTTTTTTAAAAATTTATGTGAAATTTTCTTTTGGGTTATAGGGGGTACTCGTAGGGTACCTGCCCCCCTGTGGTCCCCTTGGGCCCCTCCCCATGGGGATGCCCCCTACCATCGGCAGGGCCGATCCCCTAGGACCCACCCAGGAGTTGCGCCCCTTTATTTTTAAAAATCAATAGTTTTTTTTATATATTTTGTTTTCAAAAAAATATAATAGTTTTTTTAATTTGTTTTTAACTTAAAACAAAAATAGGGAAATAATTTTTTATTTTAATAATATTTTTTCTTGCAATAAATCCCTGTACCTGGAGTGTTTTTTTTAGCAGTTTTAAAATTGGGGGACCTCTACATTTGGAGGTATTTTTGCTAAGTTTGGTGGAGATCATTTTTTGTCTTGCTCAACACCTCTCCGTTGGGCTTTTCAGTTTTGCACCCCATCTTCTAGAGGCCATATCTTGGTCATACAGTGGTATTTTTCAATGCAATTTTTTTTTTGAAATGGAGTAGAATTTTGTACTCTTCACAATGGTGTAGGTGTTTTCCAATTTTGACTTCTGATTTTTCCTAAAAATCAGTTTCTTAGTGATGTGTTATTCTCGTTTTGGAGGTTTTGACGGGCCATATCTTCTCCATTTATACTTCTTTTTGGGTGCTAGTGTTTTTGAAAGTGCATGTTTTTTCGTGTACTTTGTTATGGTGCTACTAGTTTCCTCTTTTTCTATTAGAGAATTGTATTTTCAGCATGTGGTCCTTTTTTGGACATTATGGGTTCCCATTGTAAGCATTTTTCATTATATAAGTGCGTTGAAATAAAGTGCCTTTGTATTGTACATGTATTATTGGAATCTTGCACATCATTTTGTGCCTTTTGTACTTGCACTATGATATAAAGTGCTATGGGGGTGTTGATGTTTGCCTTTGTTTTGCGATCACATCTTTGTCAAGTGAGTGTCCCTTCCATGACAATAGCGAATCACATTGATTCTTGCCTCATGCATGTGTGCCTTTTGTTTGCACACGCTTTATATTTGTTGGTACTTTAATGTTTTCATGTTAAATGTTCTTGATTCTTCTTCATGCACCACATTCTGGCATTCAGTTTCAGTGGATCTATCTTGGCTCCCCCTTTTCAGCATTATGGGGGGGTTTCTACTGTTGGTGCTGATTCTTCCCTGGTTTCGTGTTGGAGTGAGCTATGCATACAATATTTGTTCCTATGTAATAGGTGGATGCAATGTACATCAATGGCTAGCTAGCCTTGCATTTTGGTGAGATGGAGCATTTACCATATGGACACTCTTGCATTCCTATTTTTGGAGGCGATCGTGTATTTCATTTGATTAGTATTCTTCAAACTTTTGGTTCTTGTGCCATCTGTATCTTCAAGTTCCAAATGTTTTGCCTTTGTTTACCATTTGATTTGAGTAGTGTTGTTGGGGGCACTCATGCAAATATGTAACAACCATACCTAATTTTTTTTGAACTGCTTGCTGATTGTGATGTGTTTGCTGATGTGTTTTGGTTTGTCTTTTGTTTTCATATATTTGTATCATAATAAAGTGTGCATAGAAAATAGTGCATAAACATGAAATACAATGAAATAGTTTCGTTTTCAAATAGATTCATAAAAACTCAAGATAGCAATGAAGACTAATGTATTTCAGACTTTAAGAAATATATTTCAGACCTGGTACAAATGAGTTGCAGACCTGATATGAGCCAATATAGTCATATTTGTTCACTATAGATTGCAAGTTTTTGTCATAGAGTGAGCATATACACACATGAAATCAACCAAGACCTTGTCATTGTGAAAGACAGTGATAAAAAACTCCGATAGGCAGATTTCAGACCCCTGTAACAGCAGACCCGGGTTTTTACCAAACCCCAGATTGGCACGACTCACTAGGAGGGTAACTTGTCCCCTAAAATCACTGCTTCAACAGTAAATTCAAGTAAATACTTGAAATGTGGCACCCAAGCAAGTGGAATCCAATGAACCAATAACCAAAATGATTGGATAAGCGTGCACGGAGTTACAAATGGATTTCACCTTCAGCCATTGTCAAAAAGAGAGTTTCCAGAATTCTGGAAATGCAAATCAGACCTCAGAAAATGCTTCTAAACATCGCCAAACACCTCCAAAATGAAGCCAAAGATTAAACTCGCCAAAACTTTCAAACCCACATCAAAAACCAAGAAGATCTTCATCGTTCCACCTCCAAAATGACTGAAATCAGAACTCTGTTAACACCCAATGTGACCCCTAAAGTAGAATCACCCCTATCCGGCTAGGGTGGATCTTTCACCACATAAACCAGCTCCAAATGGTGAGGGTTTTCGTCCTCAACTTGCAACAATAGAACCCCGGAAACATTCCAACAACATCCTGTTATGTTACCAAATGATAGATGCACAAATGAGAGCCAAAATGTTGCTTTATAGAAGTGAGGGAAATTAGGGCAACTTAATTTGAAATATGTTCCCTCCGAAACTCCCACGCCCCCCTCATGAGCTATTTTATTTTATTTAAAATTCCTTATATCTCCCTAGGGTGGCACTCACCTTTTGAGGCTTAATATTTGGCCTTTTAAAACAACTTTAATCAACTAGGCGTGAAACAAGGTACTTTTTGATGACCCCAAGACCCTCACTTAAGTTATAAAGTGACTTTATAAGAATAACTTAAGTGACGAGAAAAATACAAATATTAATTCAATCAACCTTAGACTCACCAACGCCCAAATTGGAAATATACACTACTGGTGTAACATAGGCCTGGACCAGCTGCCAAAAATACACTTACTATAAATAGCAACTGCTAAAAATAGTAAGTACTCCCAAACACTAAACTGGCACAAAATAGAGATATGTTGAGTCTTACTATAAATAGTAAGTACTGAAATTGGTCACTACTAAAAATAGAAATTCTTTCCAGAAAGCACTAAAAACCACCACAAAGCCTACCACTGGTTCTGAGTCCCTTAACCAACTCCACTTAGCCTACATGAACCTTGGAATAGGCTAATGGACTCTCCAACTGATTAGGTGCAAGAAGGGGACATTACAAGATATTTGTCTTCTTGATCCTGATCATCATTTGTCTCAACAGATGTTCTTTCAACATTATAGCAGTCATTATTTGACAATGTTTGCAGCTTCTTCATGCTCTAGTGATGTTCCTAATGTTCATCCTTTGTTCCTACTCTTTTGGGACAATCTTGGTTGGAGGCTTCTTTGTTCTTCACATTGTTTTGGAGGCTTCTCAGTCCTTCACTCTGTTTTGGAGGCTTCTTCAGTCCTTCACTTGTATTTCTCTCTTTTGGAGAGGAGTTTTCTCCCATTGGCGTTTTCTCCTTTTCTCTGGTTTTAAGACCTCTTTTGTTTGTACATGGGTACCTAACCAAGCTTTGTTTTCCAAGACCCATCATGCATTCATCTTTAGAGTTTTGAGCTACTCCCTAAGTTTCACTTAAGGGGGGTGTTAGAGTAAAATGCATTTCCTAATTAATTATTTATTTAATTATTAGATCATTTTTCTCCTAATTACTTAAGTTTACTTAGGTCATGCTCTTTTTATGTCTCATATCTTAGGATGAGGACACATGTCATGATCTTGTTTTATCCTCGCCTAGGGTTTCTAGGTTAATTATTCTTTTTAAAAGGATTCTCTATTGTATAATCATTAAGATGCACATTCATAATGATTTATGCTTTTTTAGATCAATAGCTCTTGGCCTCCATAGCTTTGCTATTCTCTCTTTCTATGATAAGTGTTTGATTGTAGGTGATCCTTGGGAGTTGTGGAGTTGATTTTTCCCAACTTAATCACCAACAACTAATCTAAGAGATCTTTATGGGTATTTGAATGATTTTCCTTTTGTGTTATGATGGCCTTCCCTTGTCTTAGTTAGTTGCCCAAGTCCAAATCCAAAAAAATAACTAAGTGTAGAAATTATTGAGCTTTCCATGTTGTAAAGATGTCAAATGGGTGCCCATATCTCAAATTTGAAGAAGTTTTGAGATAAATTGGCCAAGTTATGCGTTTGTGTTTTTTTGACCCATTTAGATATTTGTGGGGATTTGTACCTGATCTGAATCTTTGCAGTAAAAGGTATTTCCTAATTAATTATTTATTTAATTATTAGGTTCCTTTTCCTCTAATTACTTAAACTTACTTAGGTCATGTTCTTTTTTGTGTCTGATGTCTTAGGATGAGGACACATGTCATGATCTTCTTTTATCCTCACCTAGGGTTTTTAGGTTAATTATTCTTTTAAAAGGTTTCTCTATTGTATAATCATTAAGATGCACATTCATAAAGATTCATGCTTTTTTGGATCAATAGCTCTTGGCCTCCATAGCTTTTCTATTCTCTCTTTTTGTGACAGGAGTTTGATTGTAGGTGATCCTTGAGAGCTGTGGAGTTGATTTTTTCCAACCTCAACATGGTATCAAAGCTCCAGATCTGTAATCACCTCTCCTCTTTTTGAGAGATTTCATGCCTTGAGCTATCATTTGGTGCATCCGAGACCAAAACAGAGTCTTCCATTAGATTCAAAGGCGTTGGAAAAGTCAAATTTGCCTTTTGTTTGGCTTGATTTGGACACTTGAGGTTATATCTGCAAGGGTTTGAAGCAATTTTTTTTTCTAGATCTGGAGGGGAGCTGAAATTTTGGAGTATTTTGGGCCAAAAAGAACCTCACGGTTGAGTTAAGGAGGTTGATTCGACAAATTTTGATATAAAATTCGCTCTATTTTGGTGTCAAGAGCTTCTGAGGCAAATTTTTTAACACCCAGGTGTGAACCCCAATCCTAGATTTGCACAAACACAAAGAACAAACACAATGTTAGTCACATATGCAAGTTAGAACTAAGATTCCCCATGCAATTCATCTACAATGCTCAAAATAGGAAATAGATGAAGAGCAAACAAAAAAAAGCTATTAAATCCTATTAAAGCATGCAAACTCTCAATCCCATGGGGGAATAGGTGCCATTTTGATCTGGACAATGGCCCTTTCTCAACTCCTTTGCAAGCTTGATGAAGATTGATCCACTTGATGATGATGAATAATGTGCTTCCTTGATGAAATCTGCAATAACCTAGCTATGGTGATGGAAAAATGTTATGGAAATGGATGAATTTTCTCTAAATATGAAGATAGTAACTTTGCTCTAAGTTGTGGATCCAAAATACAAAGGAAAGCATCTTATTTATACAAGAACAAGATGGAAGAATGAGCAAAATGGAGGAATGTGGGATCATTCAACACCCAATGGCCAAGTGCCACTTGTCAAGATGTGAATGGAGGAAGGATGAGCACATTTTGATGAATGTGCACAATGAATGATAGTAGGTGAAATTTCAAATTTATGAAATGACATGTTGGAGGAAGAAAGGAATGAATTAAATGCCACCTGGCTCAATGCACAAGGACATGTAATAGGAAATGAATGCCTTGTTGGAAGGACAAATCCATTTGGAGGAATATTCCCTTTTAATGCCATGTTGAGGGAAATTAGAAGAATTAATAAATCAAAAGAAATGATTTATTGAGCAAATGGTAAAATCTAGAGAATTTAGGTGATTAAGACTAATTTAATCAAGATTTGATTAAATTAAAAGGAGATTAGTTGATGTGACAATTTGATTTATATTTTTGGATTGATTTAAATCACAGTTGAGAGGAATATGATTTAGATTTAATCAAATAAAGATTTTGATTTTTTCAATTAAAAAGGGATGATGTTAGGTTAAATTAAATAAAGATTGATTTAACTTAATAGAATGACTTTAGAGATTTAATTAAATAGAGATTAGAGGATTAATTAAATAAGATTGATTTATTTAATTAACATGAGATGACAACTTAATTAGATAAATTTGATTTATTTAATCAAGGGACGAAAGGTGAGATGAATTTAATCAAATAAGGGGTATCTGATTAAATGATTAGCAAAGGGGATGATTCTGGATAAAGCGGTGTTAGTAATCAGGATCAAGTGTGATTGGTACATTTTCCGTGTTTACATTTTTCCCCTCTTTGAAGTAAAGTACTTGTTGCATTAGTTCACAGAATATCCTGTCTCGATCAAAATTCAAAATTTTCCGATTTTCAAAATTGCCCCATTGCTGCCCCAGCAAGAAGAAACATGCTGATATACCGCCCCCTCGAGAGATCGGACGAAAATTTCGATTTTTGGGTGATCTCATAAAAAAAGAGGACAAGGTGCCTAATGGGTCTAGAAAGGCTTTGGGATGCCAAAAAATGTGCAAAAATGCAACAAAACAATGCAAAACGAGCCCCGATTGGGCAAAAACGGGATTTGGGGTCCAAAACCCTAGCTGGAGAGCCAAACGAGGTCAAAAAACCCTAGCTTTCAGGCTTAAATAGGCCTTGGGGGACCACTTCTAATTCATTTTCACATTCAGCCTTTAGAGATTTTGCAAATTTGAGCTCTGACCCCTGCAAGAGATGGCGCAACGACCACTTCCATGACACGTTTCAGAGCGAGTACAAGTGTACCAGAGGCTTCCCGGCATAGAACCAGCGGTAAGTCATCTTGACCTGACCTCGTTTTTCGATTTTTGTGCGCATTTAATAGCTTAGAAAGTCAAATTAGGTCAAGCGGTCCTGTATAGCGCCGCTGCAAACTTCATTTCGGCGCCGCGCGGTGTCGCGGTTTGGAGTTAGGGTTCAAACTTCAAATTGAACCGCTTATGCGAATTGCTCCACGGCGGGCTAGTTAGCAAACTAGGGTTTAGGGGTTAAACAAAGGCGCACCCAAAATGTGCCGTAGTGGCGGAGTTTGGAGGTTTAGAGTTTCCACCAGCGCAGTTTGGAATGTCCAAATTGCACCGCAATTGCAAACATCGACACATTTGCTATTTCAATCACGAAGACTTCAAATAGGATCCCGATTTTTTACTAAACTTGATGCCGTGACTTTGCTGATGTAGGAGGAGGTCGGGATTCTTCATTCGCGCGAGCACAGATCCTCCATTTTGGGAAAATTAGTTGGCATGCACGAGTGGCTCCAGGAGCACTTGGGGGTGATTGGACTTTGCTACATTGCATATGCACCGCCGGTGAGGACACACTTAGGGATGATGACAACGCTAGCAGAGTGATGGCACAATGAGACGTCATCGTTTCACTTTCCTACAGGTGAGGCGATAGTGATCCTAGAGGATGTTTGGCACATACTGCGATTACTGATCCACGGAGAGGGGTCATCTATGATGTGGATGCTGGGAGAGATGCCTATTATGATGTGATGGGCCTTGATTAGATTATTTTCGCCGAGGGTTAGATTGAGTTGGAGTGCTACAAGCTCGTATTGCCATTCCGCCTAGTTGTAGCAGCTATCATTTCAGGACTTGTGGCACCAGATCGACGCGACCGATATTTTAATCCAGGATGGGGGCTCGCCTGGGAGCTGATGATCAAATGAAGAGTATTCTTTGCGTGGGGGCCAGTGTTGCTGGCCTTGCTATACCGAGATCTACATGAGTTTGCATACTGTGACGACAAAGCCATTGGGGCCAGGGTCACACTCCTTCACATCTGGGCCTAGGAGCACATTGCAGTGCGCCGCCCACAAGTTACACCAATCGATATGGAGCCAGATGACCCAGTCGTCTGGAGGTACAGGGGAGGACTCTCTTTTTCACACACTGGACAACACAGGATCCCTCATTGGAGGAGGGTTATTGATGACATGAAAGAGTTCACATGGCGGTCGTATCTTGGGTGGCCAGCGTGGTATGACGACGCCCAATAGCTATTTTTCGAGGTACTTTTTTAAAAAAAAAATTCTTACAAAATTTTTAAAGAAATAAAAAATAAAAATAAAAAATAAAAAAACTTTGAAAACCTGCAGGTTTTTTTTTTGTTTTATTAGATTTATATTTTTTTTTTGGGTCACATGGGATATCTGCAGGGTACTTGCCCCTTGCCACCTTGTGTGACCCAATTTTTTTTAATATAAATTTAAAAATACAAAAAAAACCTGTTCCCCTTGGGGCCCCTCCCCATGGGGGGTACCATAGGGTATTGTCCCCTGCCGATATCCTACTACTTCCCAAGGAAAAAGGAGAGAAAAATGGCATAAACTGAAATCTACAACCTAAAAGAGGTGATGTACCAGATATTTAGAGAAATCCCTCTTGCTTTTTCAGCACAAAGAAGCAACAAATGGCTTAAAGCAAACTCATACAAACTTTAGTTCTACAAGCCCTTATGAGCTTATGTGAAGGTTAAAGTTTGACAGAAGCTAGGGGGAAGAAACATTCAACTAACCCTACAAACATATATTAACACAACATACAAGCTCACAAAACAGAGAAACATGCACTCATAAATGAAAAAAAGGCATTTGCACAACATGGATTTATTGCAGGAAAAATATTATAAAAAAAAATATTTATTTCCTTGTTTTTATTTTAAGTTTAAAAAAATAGATAAAAAAACTATTATATATTTTTTTGAACAAAAATATATAAAAAAATAGTTGATTTTTATAAAAAATATATTAAAAAATTTAATAAGGGGGTGTAACACCTGGGTGGGTCCCAAGGGGCTGCTGCCCTACAGGGGGGGGTACCCCATGGTACCCCCCACGGGGAGGGGCCCAAGGGGAACAATTTTTTTATGTATTTTTAAATTTATATTAATATTTTTTTTGGGTCACAAGGGGTACCCATAATATAATAGAAGAGAATGTTGCCATTAGGCTATTGGCTGTCTCATTGAAGGGGAAGGATCTACAATGGTTCAAAGGTTTGTCAACTCAATTGCAACATGAGATTGACTAGGAGAACAAATGTGTGGACAGGTTGAAGACAAATCAGACCACATGTCCTTGATAGAACAACTGTCCACTATCAAAAGAGCTCCACACAAGCACATGGTGGACTTCAATTTCAGGTTCCAGAGAACTTGAGACAGAATTCCTCAAATGGTAAGACCATCTCTAGAATCTGCATTTCTATATTTTTTAAAGGCATTAAACAGTGATATCTCTGTCATGGGGTCCAATATATGGGTGGAGCTACACTCCCAAATGCATGACATAGCTATTAGAGCTGAAAACAACCTCATACAAGCTAGTAAGATTGCACCAAGGCCTCCTATGCCCTTTCTTGTAGAAATACAGCCCCCTATGCATCCTCAAACACCTGCATTTTCCTCTATAACAACTGCAAACAGCCAAATTCATACCCAAGAAATGGTTATTCCAAAACAATCTTTTGAGCTCCAAGAAATAAAAGGCCTTCAAAATTTTGGGAATGAGTTGATTATTCTTAAGAAGCAGCAAAACCAAAACAAGCAGCCTTTCCAAGCTCCATATCAGCACAATCAGCCCAATAAGCTTCCATATCAAGAAAATATTCGAGACTAAAGGCGAGCTTTTTATGTAAGACCTTTTTGAACTTACAATCCCAATGCTGCAAGCACTTCAAGAGAGCTCGTTCTTGTCTAGAACAACCTGGCACAAGAATTTGAGTGGTGTTTTCCTTGCAACTTGCCACATAATCAGTCTACATGCTCAAATGGTGTGATAAACTAGGCCTTAATGGTGCAAAACACATCAAATGTGCATCCAAGTACCATCCATGAAGCATCATTGCAGCAAGGAGACTTCCAAGAGCATGCACAAAATGAAGCAACACTGTTAAATTGGCAAGGAGAAGAATTTTGTGGAATAAATCAGAGCTATTCTTTGATTGTAGCCAACACAAGGGTGAAGAAGAGAGTAACAGATTTGGGACAAACAGCTGATAAAACACCTTTTCATGCTTCTCAAGCAAACCAAGGTGCTGTTGGCTCATCTACCACAACAAGTGTGCAAATGTTACAAAGGAATCAGGCTGTAGCAAACAAGGAGTAGCCAAGAATTCAATCCCAACCAACACAAGCTAAAGGTGATACTGTTGTCCCTAAGGGGCAACAAAAGGCTAATATAGTCCCATTTAATGTATTGGAAAATATTAAGAAAGTTAATGTCAGTATGTCTGTGTGGGACTCATTGTCTATTCCTGGACAAAAAGATCTCATGCAAGCTACATTGTTTGATTTAAGTATATCAAATGAACCTTCTAAAGACCAGTCCAAAGTTGTACTTACAAACACACCCCAACCTAGTAGTGAACAACAAGCTAAAGAGGTCAAACCACCACCATTTTATGTCTCTTTAATCATCGGTAACGATCCAGTCCATAATTGCATGATAAACTCAGGTGCAAGTAGTTCAGTTATGCCAAACAAATTGTTGATAAGTTGGGTCTTAAATATGAGCCACTTGCCAAATAAGTAGTACAACTAGATGGGACAACCATCAACACTGTAGGAGTCCTCAAAAGTTTGAGCCTTACATTGCATACCTGCCCAATTTTTTTCATTCCACAGGATGTCTTTGCAATAGACCTCCCATCATACTTCATTTTATGCTTGTCTATAGATTTCGTAGCAAAGATATGTGGTTACTTGTCATCTGATTGGTCACATATGCTGTTTAGGACAAGATATGGTACCAAGGTTACCATAAATCAGAGCCCATTGCCAATGATCATATTGAGCCTTATGTCCTTAACGGTATTAATACAGACTGCACTATATTTGACCAAGAAGAACATCCTATTGTCCAAGGATCAAATACACAAATAGAAGGCGTACTTGATATACTACTTGATGAGTGGATAGCAGAAAATAATGAGGCTGATCCCCATAAACATTTGGAGGAGGTAGGTTTTGGGGTTTTTTTGATGCATGAGGAGATTTTTGTTGTTCCTAACCTTGTGAAGGGTGATGAACAATAGGGTGAGCAACAACATAATGAAGTATGGCAAATGTATTTTCATGGAGCAAGGAATAAGAATGGAGCCGGCGGAGGTGCAATGCTGGTACCTACAAAAGATGAGCAATATTATTTAGCTTTCAGGCTCAGTTTTGTATGTACCAATAACACAGCTGTATATGAGGCCCTTAATCATGAATTGCAATCATGTTAGATAATATTGGAATATAATTCATATAATTGGACATATATAATAAATGTTTTATCTATTTAAATCACGTAAATATCTAACTGTTTCAAGCAATGTAAACCACACAATATCTATAATACTTGTTGGGATTTGGATCATAATGGGACGTGGATGAGGAGCATGATAGGTCTGCCCGAAGCTATCCACACCAAGCTCAAGAGCGGATATACCATCCCTCTTGGCCCTCAAGAGGCGCACGTAGTCATACCACATGAGGTGGTCTACTTGGCGGACAAATTGTATTTGCATTCGCTACCCTTGCTACCTTATCCATTCCTCTTATGATTGAAACTTCCTTAAATTCATCTCAATCACCAATTCATGTGGAGGTTGGGGAAAAGGCTTACCATAGGCGGCCAATAGACATCCTCTCCCTAAGCACAAGAGTGAATATCACCCCCTTGACTCCAAGTGGCACACACAGTAATCCATCAAGGAGTAGTGTACATAGGAAGACGTCTAGTATCTGCTCCTCCCATGGTTGTTTGATGAGAATAATAAATATAAATAACAAAATATATAATTGCATACAATAATCATGATAGAGCATACCACAATAGTTATTCACATGAGACGGCTATAGAGCAGCAGCAGTTGTAATAGTTACTGATTCTGCTTTGAGTGGCAGTTGGCTTACTCAGACCTGCCTTCTAATATCCTATTGCTGGCAGATCTCTTATGTTTCCTATGTTCCCAAATCCTAATGCTTCTTTCCCAAATCCCTGTCGGTTGCCAAGCTCACAGGAATATCAGAGTTTCTGATCTCTTTTCCTCTAATCCATCAATGATCATCTGTTTTGAATTGGTCTTCTTTTTATAGGCCGATCTGCCAAGAGTCATACCTACTCCTTGGCTAGGGACATGTCCCTTCATGTAATTGCTACCCTTTTTTGGAACCGATTCCTGACTAAGGATTATATCGTGTGCTTAACATAATGTAGTCACTGCATATTCTTTGAGATGATCACTGTATTTAGGAACCGCTTCATGTACTTAGGAATTGATGCTTCCATGGTTATTTTGGGACCGGTTCATGATATAGGTAGCTTGTATTTATTATTTGTTTATTTAGTTAGAGCACAGGTCAACAGATTTTATTATTATTTACTTTGTGATTTCTTTATTATTATTATAGTAATTACCAATAATAATATTTGTTATTTTATTTATGATATTTATATTATAATTATAATACTATTTATGATAATCATGATTATGATAATAATAGTTAAATGGTAATTATAATATTATCTTGATAATTATAATTATAATGAAATTGCTAATATTTACTTATTTATTTTTTCTATTTATTTGCATTTCAATGTTTGGTTATTTCTATATTTTAGTGTCGCAATTCGGGGGACATGACAGTTTTTACATGAAAATGTTTTCCTAGGATACACATGGTGTTATGCCATTGTTCTTGAATTCTTTCTTTTGTGTTGATCTCTCCATGTTATTTCACTGTCATATTTAATCTATATCAGATTTAGATCAGATTATGAAACCATTAAATTGCTCCTAAATCCTAACAACTAAGATTTATCACATGTTTTTCAATAGAGGTAGGGTCTCTTTCAAATGCAAAATGCATGCTAGTATCAACTATCTCAGCATCCTCACAAATCCTGTTACTGTTGAAGGTGAGGACTGGCAAGTTCCTTCGAGCCAGAAAAATCTACTCCTTTGCTCATGGCACCACCTCCAAAATCTCTCACTCCAAAGAAATCACATTGCTGGGGATCAACCTCAACTAAGCTGTTACTACAACCTTTCACTCTGAGGCTCCTTTTCGTTATACTTCTTTTAATTCTACTAGATCGGTCCATTGGGCATTTATTTCATACCTTGTGTTGGGCTGATCATCCTGCCCGTGTTTCTGTGATGTCCCGATGCGGGCCCCTATCGGAAGGTGACGTAGGTCTGTCCGAGCGGTTTGCCCAGCCACGTGTCCGGGGTCTTCGGCGGGAGTACCTTTCCTGGGGATGCCCCCTTAACGCTAAGAGGGGTGCCGTTCACTACTAGTCCAGGCTTTTGGTGCAACGGTAACTAACTTGGTATCATTGCGGAGGGTGAGACGGGCGTGGTGGGCTGTGATGTCGATGGGCCCCCATCTAAGGTGGCGGGTCTGTCTGAAGGGTTTGCCTACCAATGTCAGGGGTCTTCTGGGAGTACCTTTCCGGGGATGCCCCTTAACGCTAAGAGGGGTGCGCTCACTACTAGTCCCGCTTTTGGTGCAACCAGAACTAGACCGAGAAAGGTGGGTGTGAGATCACGTCTCGAGGGCGTCTCGTGCGGACCAGCCAACCAGGGTTCGGCGGGAGTACCTTTCCTGGGGATGCCCCCTTAACGGCACCCCTCTTAGCGTTAAGGGGGCATCCCTAGGAAAGGTACTCCCGCCGAAGACCCCAGACACGTGGCTGGGCAAACCGCTCGGACAGACCTACGTCACCTTCCGATAGGGGCTTGCATCGGGACATCACAGTTTCCTCTTATATTTATTTTCCTCACCCTTTGACCAAGAATAACTACTATTATCCTCCAAATACACCTATTCCACATTTCAGGTTGGTTGTCAAGGTTTTTTAATCATCAGTTGTTCATGTGTATAGTCTTAGCCTCTTAGGTATTGAAAGATTGTTTGTATCTTTCTTGTATAGTTTGGGAAACAGAAGATTTTCTCTCAGGGATGAATGTCAAATACTAATGTAATCTGAATATTGGCAGCCTATGCTTTTGATCTCTCATAGGATGGCTGAAAGTTTTTTTTATTGTTTTTATCATTTATCATTTTATACAATATAATTAATTTTCATAAAAACAAAATAAAATGATATCCATATGTTTTCTATCTAACTAGAGTAGAAAGAAAAGATTATAGTGGAACTATTAATCTCTTGTCACACTTCAATTTCTTTTGGTTTGTTCTGCAAAACAAGCCCAGCTTTCTTAATATTTAAAAAAATGGGTTGGTTTTCTATTTTATGAAAATTATCTGATTAGTACTCCTGTGATGCTCAGGCAGAGTTTGCAACTTCAGCTGTAGACTTTTTGCATAGGGTTGGCCGAACAGCACGTGCAGGACAATGTGGACTGGTTACTAGCTTGTACACAGAAGCCAATCAACCTCTTGTTGAAGCAGTGCGACAAGCAGAAGACTTGGGTAAACCAGTGGTAAGATTATCATGATTAAGTAAAGATGCTCCTATCTTATAAACTCGAGTTTGGGAGTCAACTTAGTTCTTCTTTGAAGTTATTATTTCAAATTGAGTTTTTCTTTGAAGTTATTATTTCAAATTGTAAAGCCAATATTAGTTTCAATATGTTCTATCTTAGTATCAAGTATCTTTCTGGACCAATTTAGGAAGTCCTGAGCCAAATGGTGCCCTTTGTGAAAAGTCAGAGAAATCGTTGCATAGTTTTCATTGTATTGGATTTTAATGGTGTGATATAAAAATCATTGATCCATTATGGCAATACCCGATTATGCTGTTTAGGCAGCTAGTTGATTCCACTTGAAGTGAAAGTGAAAGTTCCCTTGAATCCTTCTTATCTTAAAAACTTCCATTGCTTTTTCTTAACAAAAACCTGTAGTTCCTCTTTCTTATGAAAGCCCTGATGAATCTGTGCCACCCAATTCATGATTGTCTTGACATTGTGGAATGACACCATGCTATCAATGTATTCATTTTGGAGGTGCAACTGATCATTTATTGTCAATTCAAACTTGGTTACCCAACTCCTTATTGTCATAGATCACAACTTGTTTTTTCCAATTGAAGTCCTATACATTATCTTTTGAATCTGAGCTTCCACAACCGAGTGGGAAGTGAAAACAGAGATCAACACTTAAGGATTCTGAAATCTCTATCACGCTGTTTGCATTACATTGCCAGTAATTAGAAGATATCTGTTCCTTGTGTTAGCAATTAAAAACTGTTTGAACTCCATTCTTAACAATGATAATTATAAATATATGATTTGTATTTCAATTGTAGCATCATTAGACATTTTTTCTAAGCCACAAGGAGCACACTGTTAACGCCCTATTTCATGATTTGAAATATCTTGTGAATGCAGATATTTACAAGCATCTTTTTTACAATCCCAAGTTCAATTCATTTTGTTCAAATACCCATTTCACAAGAGTATAATTTCCATGTTCTTTAGACTATATCAATAATGTAATCTTTTCCCATGTAGTTGCATGGCTGAAAATCTGGAATTACTTATTTTCCATTGATAAAAATGTTGAATTTCATCTGCAGTTTGTGTATACATAAATAAAGAAACTAGTTAGTAAGGAGGATATCTTATATTTAAGGAGGAAAACATATCAGAGAATTTGAAGAACTCACTGCTTTTGAGCACTAAAATTCCATAGAAACCCTAGACCAGGATTTTGTTCTGTAGAAGAAAAGCCTACAAACAAACTATCATTAATTGAAACAATATCAAAGAGACACCCTCGTGGCTTGTCAAGGCAACCACTTACGTAGCCTAAACCCACAGAGGCTCAACAGGGTCTATGTGAGCACCCTGCAGCTATTCTAAACACCAAAACGTGGAGCTATACAAGTATGCCTAAGGGAGTGCCCTGCCAAAACCAAATACTATGAACTGATTGGACCATGCACACTTAGAATGATGTAAAGAGAGATTAGGATTTTGCCTCTAATGCACTCATTTGTCTATCACCATCCAAAATGATTTTGCAATATATGGAGGCTTTTGCTGTTGGCTACAATCTCCATTTATGCTGCAAAGTGCAAACCATTGAGAAATGACTGTGTTGTCCTGAATTAGCTTTCCACACTTGATGAATTATTCTTTGATGGTCAAATTTATGAACCTGGCCATTGTCACCTTACAGAATACCTCAACCAAGCATGTCAATTTACATTGACTTTACACAAATTCTCTAGCTATTGTAAGTGAATGCCCATTTTCTGAAGAACTGGAAAAACTTACATCATCATGTTGTGCTTGCATTGGTGACAATCCTCCAGTTTGGAGATGACTTACCTGTGTATCTTGGGATTAAGTTGGAGCCACCGCATTAGCATATTATATACTTGCCGCAAACCTCATCAAGCTGGGAGATAAATTTGTGGACTTAAACTTGCTGAAATCCAAAGGCACTTGTCTAGTAATCAAATTCCTTCCTTTGACAATCCACTGTTTGAGGCATGAATAACTTGTTATCTCTTAGTGGATATCTACACTCCTTTTTAACAAGGTCTTTCTCTTCAGCTGAAATAGTGAAAAGTAGCCATTTGTGGCATTTAGATTTGCTTCTCCAATCCTTATAAATGACAGAATTGTTCATCATATCTCCTGCCATGGTCAGTATAGCTGGTCAACTCAGCAATACCCACATTATTAGGCAACACCATAAAGAAAGTAAAATAACCATGACAAGAGCAATCAGTAGCGTCTCCTCATTGCAATTAAGGCCAACCATCATTGGGCATTTGAAGACATCAATCCTAGTAATAGGGGTTCAGCCTCCTTCAGAACCACTTTCTAATGTCATCCCATGCAAGTATAAACCATAACAGTTTCCAACGCTTGATCTATAAGGACCCAGCAACCAAATCACTTCATCAAACATACAATAACTCATTAGAAATAGAGCTGAAACAAAATGCTGCATATTGAAAGAACCGACAGAAACAACAGGGTGGTGGTTGCCTTATTGCCAGTGGCGTTTCACATGTGACTGTGGTACTTGTGAATGTGTCAACAGTCATGGTGTTTCTGTAAGTCTCATAATGATTTTGTTAGTGACATGGCAGTTTTGTCTTGATACTGTGGCGGCTTTGCCCATTTTGTACTTGAAATAGAGTAATGTCCAAGAAGGTGACTCTTCACATTTCTCAACTTGCTAGGCCTTTATTGCATGAAAGGGCACTTTCAGCATATCATATCTGTAAGAGGCATAAGCCCATGGAAGCAAGTGAAAGTTAGAATGAGAATTAGAAGGTTCAATCAGTTGGAGGAGTAAGATTTGTTGGTTGTGAGAGTAGCTAAATGAATGCTGTAGTAGGAAGACTCTTGTATATGCTTTAATCAGTCCCCTTCAAACTACTTTTAGTAAATGGAAGGAAAGGAGACACACCGGGCTTACAACGTTAAAATCTGTTGTAATGCAACTACAATGTTAGTTGATTTCTCACAGCTTAAGAAAACTAATTCCAGCATCAAGTGCAGTCAAATCTTTGTCAACTAGAAGTATGGTTCAAGTAGGACAATATACACATCCATAGACAACCGGGAAGTACTAAATCTTGAGAGGTTACAAATCAATGCTCGCAACCTTTTTCATTATTTTGAGTATAAATCCCTTCTCCTTATCAAAGAAAGGGTTAATCATTTGGTATAAGATAAGTAAGGATAAATCCCTTATGAAATTTGGGTGGTGAAGCATAGAAATTGACCAAGGAGCCCCCTATTAAGGCTTACACCATATGCACTACCTAATTTTCATGGATGATAGGATCAAATTAGAACACAAGGGATAGTCTAATTATCCTATCTCTCAACAATACCCTAGACTAGCCCTAAAGTATCTAGAGAGAGGGAAACTTATCAACCACCATTTATTTACCATGTAGTCCTTGTGTGAGTGAAGATCACTTTTTCTAACATTGAGAGGAATAGTCAAATGTTGAAAGAATTATTGGTTTTTGGTGTCATAATCTAAGTTTGCTTCCACTACCGAAAAGTTAATAGACATCTTTGAGGCATTCCACATGCCTTGCTTATTAGTGAGTGAGTCCTCGACATTATTAGAGGCTATTTCTATCTTTGTTCATTATTTTACGAGTAGCATCCTAAAATTTAAATGATGCAGCCATAGTTAGCTTAGGGTAGTTATCTGTGGGCGAGCTGTCAGTATTGAGCTTAATAAAGGTCTCTCAAGAGGTTTCCAACACTTGTCCTTTTTTGTTATGGTTGCTTGGCTTACTCCATTATCAAGAAAGTTTATTTTAATAAACATGTTGCCATTTAAAACTGTACTTTAGTCAACTAATATTTTGTGTTTGAAGAGTCATTTGAATAATCAATGCAAATTTAGAAAAGTAAAAAAAGCTTCTTCCCTAACTGAAATGTCCTTTGATTCATTCTTGCTAAGATACTTGTTGCTCTAAAAAATACACTACCAAAACAAGGAGTTGTAGTACAGGCAAAGGATTGGAATCACAATTCACATAGATAGCAACTACACATAATAAATAGAATGATACTTATATTCATAGATAGTGTTCAATACAGTGCTTTACAGTGCCCTTACCCCAACAATGGATGTGCTATTTGAAAGACAAATAGTTGTTGTTTAAGACACAAATGTAGGCCAACCATTTAACTTACTTTGCCTAAGCTGGCAATGATAACACAAAACTAAGTTGGCACAAAACATGTATTATGGTCCACAACACTCACAACTTTGGGAATCTACTTCTTATTCTCAACATATTATTAAAAATAATTTTTGTGAAATATTTAATGTAATGCTTTCATATATCAAAGGTAAAGTTGAAGGTTGTTATTTAGGTCATGAATAAGCCAAATGCTAAGTTGTTCTGCAAAAATGCTTGTAGGTTCCATAGGGGGATTTCTTTCCATTTACCTTGTTTATTTTTCAATTTTGTACACTTGGATTTCAACCTCATGACCAAACCTGAGAAGAATTGAACCATGCCTATCTACCTACACCCAATGTACAATTCAAGCAAATAGTATCCTAATATAGTGTGATTCAAGAAATTAATAGCTTTCCCAAGGAATATGATCAATTTGTCAATTTGATCATAAAAATTGTTTTATCTATTTAAAGACTTTATGAAAGTTTCTAGACACTGGGTATGTTATTTCTTGATTTTTTCTGTTTTGTCTTATACATGGACACTATATCATTGGGTTAATTTTGAGTTAGATGGTTGTATATTTCTCCACATTACTGCATTCTTCAGAACACCCCTCTCCCTCATGTACTTTAACTGATTCACTTCTAGTTTTGATATCGAGTCTTATTCCCCTTGGCATTTTTGGGGACAGGTATGCTGCAGACCCTGCTGAAAAAAAACAAAGGAACTTATCCATCCTATTTCTAATCCCATCCTTCCATCTCTCCTCCATCCATCTCACTCTTCCCAAGCCTAATCCAACCACCTCTAAATTCTAAATCAAACTAGACAATTGATTGCTTAACAATTAATGTGTAACTTGGATGACTAGCTATTTCACCATCAGTGTATTTTCAACAGATGAAGTCCTTAATTAGTCTATTGTATTTTATTTTGTTTAAGGTAACTAGGAACAACATTTGACCCAATCTTGTTCTAGAGATGAACATGCCCTAGTCTTGGGCGGGTTATTATATGTGCATGTTTGCCAAATTGTGGGTTGCCTTATTATGGATGCACTTCACCTTTGTATCATAGGCACAATTCCTCAGGCTAGTCAATGCTATTTTGATTTATGCAGTATTTCTTTTGGGTTTATTTTAATGCATAGTATGCATATTATACCAATGTTTCATGGAGTTTCCTGACGGGGGGACACGGGGACAAGTTTCGAGGATGAGGGGACCAAGGGCCTAACTTTGGGGACGACTGGGGGCGAGGGGTGGGGGGCGCGGGCACTGATATACATATAGTACTTGAAAAAATAGTTATAAAAAGATGTATAAGAATTACAATGTTGAATTTACAAATGAAACTTTGGCAAATTACTAATGAAAATTTAAAATACTACAATACTATTAATACTACTTAACAAAACCACCATAAAAATATAAAACTTTAGAATGTCAATTAGTCAAACTCAAATGTAATCATCAAGGAAGATTGTCCAATTGGATGATCATGACAACATTTTAGATGAAGACTTGTAGTCAAACTTGGAAACTTGGACTTGGAGAGTACATGGCAAATCGAATGAATTCAATGGGAATTTGGGGGAAATGCCTTGAATGGGGTTGAGGGGCAGTGCCCCTCGTAGGGGTTTGGGGGTAGCACCCCTTGTGGGGGCCTGGGGCCAACACCCCCAGCGGGGTCGAGGGGCAATACCCCTTGTGGGGGTTTGGGGGTAACACCCCCAATAGAGTTGAGGGGCAGCGCCCTTCGTGGGGGTCTAGGGGCAACACAAACCTTCATGGTGCACATCATTTTGCATTCACAGTTAGACCCAAATTAAGACCTTCAAAGCCACACAAACCTTCATGGCAGACATCATTTTAAGATCTCCAAAACCACACAAACCTTCATGGCACACATCATTTTGCATTCACAATTAGACCCAAATAAGACCAAAATCATACAAACTTAATGGCAGTCATCATTTTGCATTCACAATTAGACCCAAATTAAGACCTTAAAGCCACACAAACCTTCATGGCGGACATCATTTTAGAGTTTGGGGGCGAATTGGACTTTTTCAAGCTAAAAAAGTCAAAAAATTTAAAAATGAGGATTTGGGATTGTTTTGTAAAGCTTAGAGGGCATGGAGGGGGCCCACTTGTCATTAGGGCTCATCCCTAGGCACGAAAATCAATTAAAAAAAAGAAAATTAAAAAATGCACTTTTTGGAACGCCCCAGGCTAGGAAACCCCTAAACGTCCTTTGGACGCTCGAGAGATGCCTGGGCATCCCTGGCGAACCGGTGGTGGTGGAGGTGCGGTGGGGGGACATCCCCGACCCGTCCCCACATCCCAGGGACGTCCCTGCCCCAGAAACGTGGGGATTGGGTGTGGGGGGGGGGGAATGCGTCCCTGTGGAACATTGTATTATACTAATATTATGTTTAATTTTCTTTATATTAATTTTCAAACATTTCCATGATGAAGCACATCTAGGGTGCCAAAATAGTAGGTGTTTCCTGTATCTGTACCTGTTTCCTTTTAATTTGGTATTCCTTTCCTAAATATCATGTCTGCCTCTTTCTTGTCAACTGCTTTAATCTTTTGGCTGCTAATGCTTGCAAATCTATTTTCTATATTAATATAAAGTTATAAACACATCCAGAATGTAGGACACCTTGATTATAATTAAGGCTGGTTGTTACTGTGGTAAAATTGCTTTCGATATGCTTACTGCTTTTTTAGAATTTGTTGTTGAGGCATATTGAGCTTCACTATCCTACTTGTTAGTTAATACAAAGTGGAGGTAATATTTATGTAAATACACATTTATCTGATTTAGTCTTTAACTCTGAAACAATTAATTGATTTCTGTGGTCTTTTTTCCTGTAAATGTGCTTGTGTTACAGAAAACCAAGTTTCCCTGTAATGATGGTGCAATTTTTTAATTTTTCTGCAAGCTGTTTTCTTTCTGGCAGATAATTTTGATTATATGGAAATTTAATAAGAAAAAAAGACAAATTGATGATGTCAAAAACATAATTTATGAAGCAATTGTTCTCGTACTGGATGATGTAATGATCTACTTGTCAATCCTTCTCTTCTGTCTGAATGTTTAATAGGCAGATTTTTTTTCTTGCAGGAAGGAGCATTTAGCAGGAAAAGGAGTTTTAGGAAAAAGTTAAAAAAGAAGGGTACTAATCCTTGATTTTCTTTTTTGGAGCTTTCTACATGTGAAGACCTCATTCATGTTTTTCTGATCATTATTTGTGTTTTAGACTCACTCCGGGACAACTTGAAAGAATAGTTCTATACATGGCAGCAAAAATCATTTTAGGAAAAAAGTGGCAAATCGAAAGATAAAGTTTTTATTTTAAAAAAATCGAGATTTAATTAGGAAAAAATGGATTTTGATGCAGAAAAATGCAGAAAAAGTGAAGAACCTACTATTTTTAAATTTAAAGGCATTTTAATAGCATAGAGATATCATGTAAGATCTCCTCAAAGCTTAACACCATTAATGTGCATGTCTACAATATAGAAAGATTGCGAAAAGTTTATGGAGTCTGCTTGGTTTAAAAGTCTTCTTGCTTTGGAGTAAAATTATTTTAGAAGAGGCTCTGGTTGTCTAATTACATATGCTAACATTAACAATAGATGAAGATGCCAATAATGAGTACCACACCAAGGGTCAAACAAACTTGGAACTATAAACAATCTCCTTACGACTTACCCTAGTGAAACCAATGGAAAATTTGTAGATTTCTGGTTGATTGTCATGTTGGCCCTCTCCAGCTGTTTGTCATGCTTGTCTGTGACATTAAGGCTCATTCTTCATTCTACTATGTTGATGAATTTAGTAAAAATCAGCCGCCAAACAAATGAAAACAGTTGTGAAAATACAAACCTTGTGCAAACAAATAGCTGTGAAAACTAACCATTGTGCAAACAAATGTGAAAAAACAGTTGTGTGCGAACAAATGAAAAAATCAGAAACCCTTTTTATGACTAAAGAATTACTTGACAAAGTCAAAATCACATGAAAATCAGCCAAAATTAGCGAATTTGCAATAAGTTGTGATGCAAACAATTTGTTTGCGATTTTTTGGGAAAAATGGCCATTTTTTAAATTTTTAGAGAAAATCACAATTATTGCAGGTAAAAAGTCACCAACAATGGCAGTTTGTGATTACATGCAATTTCTTGTGATTTATGCTTCTATGGTTCTATATTTTGTAGACCTAGTCAATGTCTTTAAAACAAAAGTAAATTGCCATGAATCTGAATATAATGAATAGATGGAAAGGAATTTGTGTTAATATATTTGTTAGTGCTTCTACTATGGCTACCTAATTTCAAGGAAATTAGTTACTTCATCACTCAAGAAGATGTGTGAGGTGATCAATCTGTTTCTTCATACATTTGTGTTTGTCAGGACCAAGTTTCTTATAATAAGCACATTTTACCTTTTCCTTCTTATATTTGTGTTGATTTGAAGAAGGTTTAGTGTCTACATTAGAAGTAGACAAAGATACATTTGAAGCATTCTCTCCTTGATTCTTGTGTTTCTTTGTTTGCCATTATCTTTCTGATCTTTAGTGCCTTGACTTGCAACCAAAGCATGAGACTTAGAAGATTTGATAGTGCCCATTTGAACCAACTTTTCCAATTCTTTTGTGAGTTCATTAGCAAACACATCAAGAGTAGGCATTTTGTAGGATGCTCCTAAGAAACTTTTAGTGGCATAGAATGTAGAAACAAAAATTGAATAATTTGGACCAAGTTTAGAGAGAATATTTAAGATCAATTGTTTATCATCTTTCTCAATTCCACACTATTTCAATTGCAATCTTATGGACTTTCGTTTGGTGAAGAAGTCTTGTATTGTATCAAAACTTGAAGGACTTAAATCCATTAGCTCATTCTCCAATTGATGACCTCTTAATTCCTCTTGTGTACCAAATTTTTTTTCCAATGTTGTCCAAACTTCATTTGGTGTAGACAAAGATTCAACATGAAAGAGCAAATGTGGAGATACATATATAAGATTCCAAATGCTTCATCACACTTATTAAACCATTTTGTCTTTTTTGCATCAATTGTTGGTTCAGTTTCTAGTCCCATTATTTTTTATATTAGGGAAAAAACAAATTTTGAAGGGATCTGCAACCCTTTACAACCAGAAAAGCCAGACTGCTAAAAAGGACAGCTTGCAGCCACCAAAAAGCCGGCTCCCAAGCCAAGAACATCATGTTTTACCTTTAGAGTTAATCTTGTGGGAACGAAGCGTCATTTCTAGAGAAGCCCTGGATGCTTTTGATTTTTTACTCGTGACTGTAATCCAACCTTCTTCCACTTGTGCTGCCTTTTCCTGCCAAGCCAACACATCACTATCCTGGGTTTGATCATTTGCAGCCTTGGGCGAAACATCCTTGAACAAGTGTGTAGACTGGTTCTTATCCGAAGAGCAGGACGAAAGAGAAATCGAAGCCCCTCCACCTGATAAGGCAAACAGAGACTTAGACCGAGGCGCAACGTGAGAGGAAGAATCAACCCCTCCTGAAGGACAAGCCGAAGGAGCGGCTCCTAATTTCTGTGATTCAGAAGCAACCGCCTCTGAGAAACTCTTTTTTTCTTTAGATTTCTTCTCAACAGTATAATGATGTTGAGCAGCACCAATCCACCAGTTTGCCTTTTTTTTTTTTTTTTCAAAACCACAATGAGCAGTAGCATGTCCAGTCTTAAAGCATCTTCTACAACGGAAAGGTAATCCCTCATAGTCGAGAGATTGAACCCAATTCCCCTTGGAGGATTCTAGTCCCATTGTTACCCTATGCAATCCATTTTTTTTTAAAGTGGAGTAACATTTTACTTTTCCAATTAAAATAGTTGTAGGGTGTTAATATGGGAATTGTTGATTGATCCATTTTGAATAGAAAAGAAGATTGTTTGTGAGTGCACGATAAGAGAAAGCAAACTGCAAAAGAGACACTAAGAG
>VDFB02271358.1:1097285337-1097316066 GCA_007258455.2 Sequoia sempervirens
ACAACCGGGAAGTACTAAATCTTGAGAGGTTACAAATCAATGCTCGCAACCTTTTTCATTATTTTGAGTATAAATCCCTTCTCCTTATCAAAGAAAGGGTTAATCATTTGGTATAAGATAAGTAAGGATAAATCCCTTATGAAATTTGGGTGGTGAAGCATAGAAATTGACCAAGGAGCCCCCTATTAAGGCTTACACCATATGCACTACCTAATTTTCATGGATGATAGGATCAAATTAGAACACAAGGGATAGTCTAATTATCCTATCTCTCAACAATACCCTAGACTAGCCCTAAAGTATCTAGAGAGAGGGAAACTTATCAACCACCATTTATTTACCATGTAGTCCTTGTGTGAGTGAAGATCACTTTTTCTAACATTGAGAGGAATAGTCAAATGTTGAAAGAATTATTGGTTTTTGGTGTCATAATCTAAGTTTGCTTCCACTACCGAAAAGTTAATAGACATCTTTGAGGCATTCCACATGCCTTGCTTATTAGTGAGTGAGTCCTCGACATTATTAGAGGCTATTTCTATCTTTGTTCATTATTTTACGAGTAGCATCCTAAAATTTAAATGATGCAGCCATAGTTAGCTTAGGGTAGTTATCTGTGGGCGAGCTGTCAGTATTGAGCTTAATAAAGGTCTCTCAAGAGGTTTCCAACACTTGTCCTTTTTTGTTATGGTTGCTTGGCTTACTCCATTATCAAGAAAGTTTATTTTAATAAACATGTTGCCATTTAAAACTGTACTTTAGTCAACTAATATTTTGTGTTTGAAGAGTCATTTGAATAATCAATGCAAATTTAGAAAAGTAAAAAAAGCTTCTTCCCTAACTGAAATGTCCTTTGATTCATTCTTGCTAAGATACTTGTTGCTCTAAAAAATACACTACCAAAACAAGGAGTTGTAGTACAGGCAAAGGATTGGAATCACAATTCACATAGATAGCAACTACACATAATAAATAGAATGATACTTATATTCATAGATAGTGTTCAATACAGTGCTTTACAGTGCCCTTACCCCAACAATGGATGTGCTATTTGAAAGACAAATAGTTGTTGTTTAAGACACAAATGTAGGCCAACCATTTAACTTACTTTGCCTAAGCTGGCAATGATAACACAAAACTAAGTTGGCACAAAACATGTATTATGGTCCACAACACTCACAACTTTGGGAATCTACTTCTTATTCTCAACATATTATTAAAAATAATTTTTGTGAAATATTTAATGTAATGCTTTCATATATCAAAGGTAAAGTTGAAGGTTGTTATTTAGGTCATGAATAAGCCAAATGCTAAGTTGTTCTGCAAAAATGCTTGTAGGTTCCATAGGGGGATTTCTTTCCATTTACCTTGTTTATTTTTCAATTTTGTACACTTGGATTTCAACCTCATGACCAAACCTGAGAAGAATTGAACCATGCCTATCTACCTACACCCAATGTACAATTCAAGCAAATAGTATCCTAATATAGTGTGATTCAAGAAATTAATAGCTTTCCCAAGGAATATGATCAATTTGTCAATTTGATCATAAAAATTGTTTTATCTATTTAAAGACTTTATGAAAGTTTCTAGACACTGGGTATGTTATTTCTTGATTTTTTCTGTTTTGTCTTATACATGGACACTATATCATTGGGTTAATTTTGAGTTAGATGGTTGTATATTTCTCCACATTACTGCATTCTTCAGAACACCCCTCTCCCTCATGTACTTTAACTGATTCACTTCTAGTTTTGATATCGAGTCTTATTCCCCTTGGCATTTTTGGGGACAGGTATGCTGCAGACCCTGCTGAAAAAAAACAAAGGAACTTATCCATCCTATTTCTAATCCCATCCTTCCATCTCTCCTCCATCCATCTCACTCTTCCCAAGCCTAATCCAACCACCTCTAAATTCTAAATCAAACTAGACAATTGATTGCTTAACAATTAATGTGTAACTTGGATGACTAGCTATTTCACCATCAGTGTATTTTCAACAGATGAAGTCCTTAATTAGTCTATTGTATTTTATTTTGTTTAAGGTAACTAGGAACAACATTTGACCCAATCTTGTTCTAGAGATGAACATGCCCTAGTCTTGGGCGGGTTATTATATGTGCATGTTTGCCAAATTGTGGGTTGCCTTATTATGGATGCACTTCACCTTTGTATCATAGGCACAATTCCTCAGGCTAGTCAATGCTATTTTGATTTATGCAGTATTTCTTTTGGGTTTATTTTAATGCATAGTATGCATATTATACCAATGTTTCATGGAGTTTCCTGACGGGGGGACACGGGGACAAGTTTCGAGGATGAGGGGACCAAGGGCCTAACTTTGGGGACGACTGGGGGCGAGGGGTGGGGGGCGCGGGCACTGATATACATATAGTACTTGAAAAAATAGTTATAAAAAGATGTATAAGAATTACAATGTTGAATTTACAAATGAAACTTTGGCAAATTACTAATGAAAATTTAAAATACTACAATACTATTAATACTACTTAACAAAACCACCATAAAAATATAAAACTTTAGAATGTCAATTAGTCAAACTCAAATGTAATCATCAAGGAAGATTGTCCAATTGGATGATCATGACAACATTTTAGATGAAGACTTGTAGTCAAACTTGGAAACTTGGACTTGGAGAGTACATGGCAAATCGAATGAATTCAATGGGAATTTGGGGGAAATGCCTTGAATGGGGTTGAGGGGCAGTGCCCCTCGTAGGGGTTTGGGGGTAGCACCCCTTGTGGGGGCCTGGGGCCAACACCCCCAGCGGGGTCGAGGGGCAATACCCCTTGTGGGGGTTTGGGGGTAACACCCCCAATAGAGTTGAGGGGCAGCGCCCTTCGTGGGGGTCTAGGGGCAACACAAACCTTCATGGTGCACATCATTTTGCATTCACAGTTAGACCCAAATTAAGACCTTCAAAGCCACACAAACCTTCATGGCAGACATCATTTTAAGATCTCCAAAACCACACAAACCTTCATGGCACACATCATTTTGCATTCACAATTAGACCCAAATAAGACCAAAATCATACAAACTTAATGGCAGTCATCATTTTGCATTCACAATTAGACCCAAATTAAGACCTTAAAGCCACACAAACCTTCATGGCGGACATCATTTTAGAGTTTGGGGGCGAATTGGACTTTTTCAAGCTAAAAAAGTCAAAAAATTTAAAAATGAGGATTTGGGATTGTTTTGTAAAGCTTAGAGGGCATGGAGGGGGCCCACTTGTCATTAGGGCTCATCCCTAGGCACGAAAATCAATTAAAAAAAAGAAAATTAAAAAATGCACTTTTTGGAACGCCCCAGGCTAGGAAACCCCTAAACGTCCTTTGGACGCTCGAGAGATGCCTGGGCATCCCTGGCGAACCGGTGGTGGTGGAGGTGCGGTGGGGGGACATCCCCGACCCGTCCCCACATCCCAGGGACGTCCCTGCCCCAGAAACGTGGGGATTGGGTGTGGGGGGGGGGGAATGCGTCCCTGTGGAACATTGTATTATACTAATATTATGTTTAATTTTCTTTATATTAATTTTCAAACATTTCCATGATGAAGCACATCTAGGGTGCCAAAATAGTAGGTGTTTCCTGTATCTGTACCTGTTTCCTTTTAATTTGGTATTCCTTTCCTAAATATCATGTCTGCCTCTTTCTTGTCAACTGCTTTAATCTTTTGGCTGCTAATGCTTGCAAATCTATTTTCTATATTAATATAAAGTTATAAACACATCCAGAATGTAGGACACCTTGATTATAATTAAGGCTGGTTGTTACTGTGGTAAAATTGCTTTCGATATGCTTACTGCTTTTTTAGAATTTGTTGTTGAGGCATATTGAGCTTCACTATCCTACTTGTTAGTTAATACAAAGTGGAGGTAATATTTATGTAAATACACATTTATCTGATTTAGTCTTTAACTCTGAAACAATTAATTGATTTCTGTGGTCTTTTTTCCTGTAAATGTGCTTGTGTTACAGAAAACCAAGTTTCCCTGTAATGATGGTGCAATTTTTTAATTTTTCTGCAAGCTGTTTTCTTTCTGGCAGATAATTTTGATTATATGGAAATTTAATAAGAAAAAAAGACAAATTGATGATGTCAAAAACATAATTTATGAAGCAATTGTTCTCGTACTGGATGATGTAATGATCTACTTGTCAATCCTTCTCTTCTGTCTGAATGTTTAATAGGCAGATTTTTTTTCTTGCAGGAAGGAGCATTTAGCAGGAAAAGGAGTTTTAGGAAAAAGTTAAAAAAGAAGGGTACTAATCCTTGATTTTCTTTTTTGGAGCTTTCTACATGTGAAGACCTCATTCATGTTTTTCTGATCATTATTTGTGTTTTAGACTCACTCCGGGACAACTTGAAAGAATAGTTCTATACATGGCAGCAAAAATCATTTTAGGAAAAAAGTGGCAAATCGAAAGATAAAGTTTTTATTTTAAAAAAATCGAGATTTAATTAGGAAAAAATGGATTTTGATGCAGAAAAATGCAGAAAAAGTGAAGAACCTACTATTTTTAAATTTAAAGGCATTTTAATAGCATAGAGATATCATGTAAGATCTCCTCAAAGCTTAACACCATTAATGTGCATGTCTACAATATAGAAAGATTGCGAAAAGTTTATGGAGTCTGCTTGGTTTAAAAGTCTTCTTGCTTTGGAGTAAAATTATTTTAGAAGAGGCTCTGGTTGTCTAATTACATATGCTAACATTAACAATAGATGAAGATGCCAATAATGAGTACCACACCAAGGGTCAAACAAACTTGGAACTATAAACAATCTCCTTACGACTTACCCTAGTGAAACCAATGGAAAATTTGTAGATTTCTGGTTGATTGTCATGTTGGCCCTCTCCAGCTGTTTGTCATGCTTGTCTGTGACATTAAGGCTCATTCTTCATTCTACTATGTTGATGAATTTAGTAAAAATCAGCCGCCAAACAAATGAAAACAGTTGTGAAAATACAAACCTTGTGCAAACAAATAGCTGTGAAAACTAACCATTGTGCAAACAAATGTGAAAAAACAGTTGTGTGCGAACAAATGAAAAAATCAGAAACCCTTTTTATGACTAAAGAATTACTTGACAAAGTCAAAATCACATGAAAATCAGCCAAAATTAGCGAATTTGCAATAAGTTGTGATGCAAACAATTTGTTTGCGATTTTTTGGGAAAAATGGCCATTTTTTAAATTTTTAGAGAAAATCACAATTATTGCAGGTAAAAAGTCACCAACAATGGCAGTTTGTGATTACATGCAATTTCTTGTGATTTATGCTTCTATGGTTCTATATTTTGTAGACCTAGTCAATGTCTTTAAAACAAAAGTAAATTGCCATGAATCTGAATATAATGAATAGATGGAAAGGAATTTGTGTTAATATATTTGTTAGTGCTTCTACTATGGCTACCTAATTTCAAGGAAATTAGTTACTTCATCACTCAAGAAGATGTGTGAGGTGATCAATCTGTTTCTTCATACATTTGTGTTTGTCAGGACCAAGTTTCTTATAATAAGCACATTTTACCTTTTCCTTCTTATATTTGTGTTGATTTGAAGAAGGTTTAGTGTCTACATTAGAAGTAGACAAAGATACATTTGAAGCATTCTCTCCTTGATTCTTGTGTTTCTTTGTTTGCCATTATCTTTCTGATCTTTAGTGCCTTGACTTGCAACCAAAGCATGAGACTTAGAAGATTTGATAGTGCCCATTTGAACCAACTTTTCCAATTCTTTTGTGAGTTCATTAGCAAACACATCAAGAGTAGGCATTTTGTAGGATGCTCCTAAGAAACTTTTAGTGGCATAGAATGTAGAAACAAAAATTGAATAATTTGGACCAAGTTTAGAGAGAATATTTAAGATCAATTGTTTATCATCTTTCTCAATTCCACACTATTTCAATTGCAATCTTATGGACTTTCGTTTGGTGAAGAAGTCTTGTATTGTATCAAAACTTGAAGGACTTAAATCCATTAGCTCATTCTCCAATTGATGACCTCTTAATTCCTCTTGTGTACCAAATTTTTTTTCCAATGTTGTCCAAACTTCATTTGGTGTAGACAAAGATTCAACATGAAAGAGCAAATGTGGAGATACATATATAAGATTCCAAATGCTTCATCACACTTATTAAACCATTTTGTCTTTTTTGCATCAATTGTTGGTTCAGTTTCTAGTCCCATTATTTTTTATATTAGGGAAAAAACAAATTTTGAAGGGATCTGCAACCCTTTACAACCAGAAAAGCCAGACTGCTAAAAAGGACAGCTTGCAGCCACCAAAAAGCCGGCTCCCAAGCCAAGAACATCATGTTTTACCTTTAGAGTTAATCTTGTGGGAACGAAGCGTCATTTCTAGAGAAGCCCTGGATGCTTTTGATTTTTTACTCGTGACTGTAATCCAACCTTCTTCCACTTGTGCTGCCTTTTCCTGCCAAGCCAACACATCACTATCCTGGGTTTGATCATTTGCAGCCTTGGGCGAAACATCCTTGAACAAGTGTGTAGACTGGTTCTTATCCGAAGAGCAGGACGAAAGAGAAATCGAAGCCCCTCCACCTGATAAGGCAAACAGAGACTTAGACCGAGGCGCAACGTGAGAGGAAGAATCAACCCCTCCTGAAGGACAAGCCGAAGGAGCGGCTCCTAATTTCTGTGATTCAGAAGCAACCGCCTCTGAGAAACTCTTTTTTTCTTTAGATTTCTTCTCAACAGTATAATGATGTTGAGCAGCACCAATCCACCAGTTTGCCTTTTTTTTTTTTTTTTCAAAACCACAATGAGCAGTAGCATGTCCAGTCTTAAAGCATCTTCTACAACGGAAAGGTAATCCCTCATAGTCGAGAGATTGAACCCAATTCCCCTTGGAGGATTCTAGTCCCATTGTTACCCTATGCAATCCATTTTTTTTTAAAGTGGAGTAACATTTTACTTTTCCAATTAAAATAGTTGTAGGGTGTTAATATGGGAATTGTTGATTGATCCATTTTGAATAGAAAAGAAGATTGTTTGTGAGTGCACGATAAGAGAAAGCAAACTGCAAAAGAGACACTAAGAGACACCCCCCCTTTCCACTAGTCTTAGAAATCACCCTCCCCCCCCTGCTCCACCCCCCCAAAGATATTACAATGTTGACATTTTATGATTAGTGCATTTACAGAGCCTTTTCCAAGATGTTGGTGTTTCAATTTGCACTTCTGGAATGCGGATTAGAAATAGACAAATATGCACAGTTGAATTGTTCTTCAAATTAGGAGGGGAAGCTCCCTCTTCACTGATGATGCTTAAAAAAGAATACTACACTATTGCCAATCTTTTTTATTCTCAGCTAAGAGCACAAGGTTATAGAATTCTTTGCGTCGTAGCTGAGGTTTTCTCTTTTCCAAAACTTCAAACTAAAACTAGGCCTAAACTATAGACACTTCTAACAACTCAAGTAAATTCAAAGTTTGAGAGTTAGAAGTAAACAAAGAATGATTTGATTAATACAAAAGCTTAAATAAACTCTCTTCTAGATCACACCTGAAAACTCATTGTACTTATAAGATGTAAGCTGAAATAAAGATTATGCAAGCAAAAACACATAAGACAAAATATTGAAATAGATTGAGACAATAGATCAGAGCAAAGTAGGCATGAGATTTCTTTCCTAAATTTTCCAACAACAATTACATTTTGGGACAGCGGATTTGTAGCAAAGACGGGCTTACAAATTAGCGATCAAACACCAGTTTACACTTGACATAGATTGAACATTAACTGAACAATAACTTGTAGCAAAGGTAGGCTTGCAAACTTGCTCTTACACAAAGTGAACAAACATTGAATAACAAAGTTGCGGCAAAAGTAGGCTCAACAATTTGTTATCACCATAACAGTTGAAAAATAATGGGCAAGACTGCCCTCATTTATACACAAACAAGGAGTAGGTAACCCTAAAATCTCCTTGCTTTAAGCTGACTAGACTTGCCAACTCGCAAGATTTATTTCTAAAACTAACATAAGACAACTAACAAACCACCTGTTAAAATTAGTTAATTGATTTAAAAGCAAGGAAAATTCCAACTATACATTTGATTTATCTATTTCACAAAGAATAGATAAGCATGAAACACGAATAGCAAGTTAAACTTGAAAAAGGCACGAGTAACTGCTGTTTTTAGTTTTATTCTTGGAAATCTTCGCTGCCCCAAAAATGTGACTCACTCGTTGATAATTTGGGAAACTATATTTGCCAAAAAGCTGGTAACTGCTTCCTTGTCTTCTTCCATCTTCCAAAGCACGCAAATCAAGCAATAGAATCACATGTTGCAAGTCAGTTTTGAATGTTCTTAGGTAATCGTGGCACAACACTAATTTGGTCTTGATTTTTATTGGAGAATAGTACATGTTTAAAAACTTGAATTTTGACTGTGAACACGCCTATGTTCGAAAAAGTTTTGCGCAAACTCCTGAAAATAAGTTGTTGATTTTTCTCTAAAAAGTGGATTCCTTGAAAAAAGCCGAGGTCTAGGTTTTGTAGACAATCACGTTATGAAGAGACCTAGTTCGTCAGATTTTTGAAAAAGCTTAGGGCTTTTCGAAAAAGTGCCGAAAAAAGTAGATTTTTAGAAACACAAAATTTCCCAATCTTCAAGAGGAGCAAAAAATAGATGGACCCAGATTGATTAAAACTAAAAAAGTTGACCACTTGTTTCTAAAATGTGATGCCCTAGAAGATTGGACCATGAAAAAGCATGCCTCTATGCTTCCCAATCTCGAATCCACGAAGAACATTGAAAAAGCACTTCGTTTGAGCCTCCAAATCTTTATTAGAAGAAAACTCTATTTTTCCTCCTCTGGATGCCAACCTGCAAAATATGAAGAATGAATGCCAAAAGCCTTCTTGAATGGAGTTTGAAGATGAAAAAGCGATTTCTTTGCAAAGCCTTAAAATTTTGAACTCTATCCATGAAGATAGAAACTTTGTTGGAAATATTGTCATTGATGTCAAGATGAAAAGGTAGATGGTTCATATTATCATTAATGTCAAAGATATGATATAGAGGTTGTTGTCAAAGACATGAACGAATAAGACTTCATTGGATTGTGAGGAAAATCAAACTCTTGTGTAAAACTTACAAGTAAACATGTATAGGAACAATAACATCATATGGAAGTATGGTTGTTGTCTTGAATGCCATTAGTGTTCCTATCTTGCTAGTGCTTATCATAGTCACAATTTTCATCATAGTCTCTTGAATAGGAGATTGCTAGTATATGGTTCGAAGATGAAGAGGTCAAATGTTCTGCAAAGACATCTTCATGGGAAGAGATGCAGTATCCTTATTAATTGAAGCAACATCGATTATTTAAATTGCTTCAGATCAGATAAAAACACAGAAGTATTCGATCATTTAAATTGCTTCAGATAAGATAAAGACACAAAAGTATTCGATCTTGTTAAAGAGGCAATCAATCATCTCAAAGAGGAAAATATAAAGCAATTTTATTAAGAGATGTTAACAATTAAGTGGTATGATTTGTTCTACTAAAACAAATCGACTTAATGATTTATTTGGAGATGATGCACTTAACAAAAAGTCATGATTTTCTAATAGGTGCGATTTGTCTTAATGAAACAAAACGCTTATGCTGGCTTTTTTGTTGGCCGCAGGTTGTCCTTTCAGTAGCCTGGTTTTTCTTGTTGTAAAGGGTTACGGATCCCTTCAAAATCTGTTTTTCCCTAATATCAAAAACAAAACGATTATGCTGAAGGACACATCCATTTGAAGAGAAGCAATCTATATTTAGATTTGCTAAGTAAAAGATGTTAATGAAATGATATGATTTATCTTTGAAGAGATACATGGATTGATGCTATCATCTTAGTCAAGTTGTGCGATTATTTTTATCAAGACAAACAATAAAAAACATCTCAAAAAAGGAGTTTCAATAAACAAATGCGATTTGTTTATGAAAAAAAAATTAATAATCTGAAGGGGATCGATTAAGGTTGAAGCAAACAAAAAGGCACATCTGAAAAGGTATGATTAAAACATGAAGAGAAAGAGTTTTGAATGGTGTGTTCTTTCATCAATGAGTTGCAATTCTTGAGCAACTTATACATTTGGTATCCAAAATCAGATTTGGAGAGTGTGTGGATGGATGTGTAAGATCAGAACAACAGAGTGAAGGTGTGTGTGAAAATGAATATCATTTGAAGAGCGGATTGAGAAGATTGGGTTGTGTAGTGTGCAAGGAAAATGATTATATAATATCCAGAGCAGAAGTTTATCTATTGTGTGAGCATTAAAGAGACAATCTACATCACAAAGAAGAAGTGTGAGTTGAGAGGAAAAGCATTCAATGATATAATCTGATAAAGAGTAGATCAAGGGCAGGTTTAGATATAGAGTACTTCAGATTCATATTGAAGGATGTATGCAACCCACATATAAAGGATAAGTGCGAGTAGATATAAAGAACGCGTGGTAGTTAAGGTCATATTTGAAGGAAGTAATTGCCATGTATGTGATCAGTTTGAAGACGAAGAGAGTACATATATTTGGATCAGATTGATGGAAGAGTAGAGTACTTTATTTGGATCAGATTTGTGGAAAAAGAGACTACATGTATGTGATCAGTTTGTAAAGGAAAGAATACATAACGTGGATCAGATTTATGAAAAGATCATCTATTGCAGGGGTAAGACACAAGAAGATAGATTGTATGTGTTTTGAACATATTTGAATAAGAGAATATAAGAGGCAGATTTGTATGTGAAGGAAAAGTGAGTTTATCATGTGCTGATTTATGTGAATATCATTCAATGAAAGATATTTCAATCATGAAAAGGAAATCATGGAGTGAATAAATGAAGAACATTGTAATGGCCATCATTCGTTGAAGAAGCAACATTGAAGGTGGAGCATTGTTCTTGAAGTTATTATTTTTGCTAAGTTGGTGCTTGGCAAGTGAGGGTTGGTGCCTACGAACTTTAGGGGTTGGTGCTCCTTGTAGGTTGGTGCCTACTAAACTACAAAATTGATGATTCAAGTAGGTTGGTGCCTACAATCTTTGTAATCTCATATAAAACATAAAATACAATTGTTGGTGTCAACTTGATCATATTGTTTCATATTGCATAGTTGATATTGTGCTAGAAGTTAAAGTTGATAAAAGTTAAGAGGGTAAAAGTTTATTGATATACTGATTCACCCCCCCTCTCAGAGTATCTTTGTGCTCTTCAAACTTTGTATGCAAAAATCCAAGTCTATTTGTACATGCAACAATGAATTCCTCCTCTGTAGCTACAAAAAGCACATGCGTGAGGATGCATTTTTTATCAACAAACGACTGAAGCTGAAAAATGGCTAAGGCACCAAAAGCTAGGCGCCCTGACTGGACAGGGGCACCTAGACATCCTAGAGTTAGAATTTTTCTTCATTTTTCAACTTTTGCTTTCGGTGAGACTTGCCTCTAACTTCGACGAGTCGACAATCTGACGCTACCAATTGATAAAATCTGTTTGATCATGGAAATCTCATGTTTGATCACTGCTAAAGTGATCAACAACTTCCATACTGGCGTCTAACATCATCTGATCATGATTGCGAGCTCTTGAAACTGCCGACGGAGATTGAACTAGCAAGAAGGCGTGTCGAGGTCGAGAAATTTTCTAAGCGTTGAGAACCTAGGGGCCCCTAGCTGACAAGGGCACCTAACACCTCATGCCTTAGCCATTTTTTTTAATGATTTTCAAATTTTTACTTTGCGTGTTTCCGCCGGAAGCCATTGACCCTAGTTTGCGCATTGTTTCTTGCCAACCGATGAATAGCAGAGACTAAAAGGTAGTTAATCAGGCAAGCCTGATCATAACAGGGATGAATTATACCCTTTGCCAACCCTCAACATTGCATCTGACTAATTTTCTAAGAACCAGAACTAGGTTGATGGAGGAGTTTGATGAATTTTCGGATGGGCGAAATTAATTTCTAAATGTTGAGAAGCTAGGCACCTCTCCTTGACAGGGGCACCTAGGCTTTCATGCCTTATAATTTTTTTGATGATTTTCATTTTTTGTTTGATTTTCTTTATTTTTCTACAAAATGCTACTATTCGATCTACATTTTCTATTGCCTGATAGATCCTCAGCACTGGATGATGAATCAACTGAGGAACCTAAGCATAACTGAGATGATCTCCTGCTTTTCCCAACTTTAAAAATTTCTTTTAACAATTTCTTTACGAAATTGAATTGAGTTGATGAGAAAATTGCACGTTTTCTAAAAAAGGAAAAAAATTGACTAAGGCATGAGACCCTAGGCACCCTTCTTGGACAGGGGTGCCTAGCTTTGCCAGAGTTAGAAATTTTTTCACAAATTTCAACTTTTCTTTTCCTTCTCTATTCATAGTTCTACGTGCATCATTCGTCGTTCATCGTTGTTTGTGCAACATTTGAGACTTTAAATTTAACACTGGGCAGTTGACCTTCGTCCATTGATGACTTTAGAGCTCGTGCTTTTCCCTCTAAAAAAGAAAAATTGATCCACCAGAGAAATCCTGACCTTTTGACGATTTTGACCGGACCAACTTGATTGGAAAGTATTTTCGACCAATCAAAATTGGTTAGAGCCCTCCAAACAAAGATTCTATTTTTAGAAAGTTTTGTGAGCATCCATTTGACAACAAACCCAAAAATATCTGAATCAAGTCTAGTTTTAGAAACTTTCTAAAAATAGAAACATTCTATTTTTAGAAAATTTGACTTTTTATGACAATTTTTACAAGACTTTGACCACTCTTTACAAAATGCCTTAATGAAGCAAATTTTTTGATTGGGCACAACAATTGGCTTTGTCTGGGGGCCATGTCAAATACTTACGACATAAGAGAACCAAGAATCTTTGGACTTTTAAGCATAGACCAGTGTCTTATCAATTGGGCATCAGAGTCAAGACCATTTCCTATTCACCTATCACAAGACTTTTCCCTAAATCACCTAGTACAGGACTTTCCTAAAATCACCTATAAGTTGGAACTCCTAAAATCACCTATAAAACAAGACTGCCTAAAAACATCTAAAACACGACAAAAACTTCACAGAAAGGGGAAACACATCACGAAAAAAGAAAGGAAATCACTCCATCCTCAAAGGAATGAAGTGCTTCAGAGATTGCTAGTTGTATGGCAGCGAGAATGGATTACAACGATGTTGCTTCTGCTTGAAAGGCTTCACTTCTCTTTTGATGGGTATTGTAGGAGACAATTCTTCCTGGATGAAGATTCTTAGATCTTCATACGCCCAAACAAAGGCACCTTGACAAAAGTCAGAATATGGCGCAAAGAGGGAAGTAGATACCACTAAGGCATTAGTTTTGATGTTGTCCATCCTCAAGATGTCTCTGATGTATGCTTCAAACTAGTTGATTGCATTCCAAACTCGATTTCTATAATGTCATAGGTGATCCTTTCTGACCTAGAAATATCCTTTGATTGACTCATTGATTAGCTCTACATCCCCTTTAACACATAGGAGCTTGATTTCCATGTCTTTTTCGAGGCCTAACAAAGGCACCTCTTTTTCAGCTTCAATGAATTTTGATTGCAGGCAATATGCAAATGGGTACAACTTTCCTTTAGGGGGGGTGATCATGTCCCTTGCTCTTGAACCTATAGTTGAACAACCCCCATCGAACTACATTGTCCATAACTTTGTATCCTCTGTCAATCTCTTTTTAGGACAAGCAATGTTTTGATCTTCAGTTTCTATCTTTGACATAGTCACATAATTACTAGGACCCATTTCTTGATATAGAATTTGGGCTAGGGGTCTGGGGATTTCACCACTATGAATTGAGATTTGGGCGTAGGTTCTATCTTGATTTTTCCCTCCTTTACAATAATGGTCATGAATGACCAATCTAACAGTATCTGGCCACCAAGATTTATGCAAAAGCTCTAACTTAGCAACATCCCGTAGCTAGTTGGAATGTCAGCTATTAGGATGGTCATCATCATCTTTTTCTCCAGACAAGCTGCCAACCTTACTTGAGCATCCTTCAATTGTCCGACCAATGACACCGACTTAGACTCAAGTGAATAACACTTGTCCTGTGTCTTAGTGCACAAAAGTCCCAATGCATTCATCACTTGTAGAGGCATGACATTGTCTAAGGCCCCTGAATCTAGTATGCAATTGCTCAATTTGAATCCTCCTATATATAAAGATATATAGAAGGGTTTAGGTTTTTCTTCCGCTGGAACAAATGACTCAAGCAATGTAGGTTGAATTGAAGCCTCTTTCTTTAGATATTGTATTATTTTGTCTAATTGCTCAGGGTGATCACGAAGATACTCCAATTGTGAAATCTTAACCTTGGTCTTTATCATGGAATCCAATACATCAAAATTTTCCAAAGAGGAATCTTGAGAAACCATGACATTCTCATGTGAATTTTTAAAAGTGGAAGTTGCAACCACTTCCCTAACTTGTTCTTTAGCTTTCTACCTCTCTTTTTCTTCCTTCTACACTTTCAAGTATTGAGCATGTGAGAACATAGGCATCAAATATCTTCTGTAATTTACTACAAGACAGTAGTGGCGTAGGTCTTCTTCAATAACGGGTTCACTTTCAAAGTATCTCGTAGCAAAGTCGCCATCGAAGTTTTCCCTCTATGGTAAGACAACATTCAAACTTGGTGTAGGGACAATACTTGAACTGGGTGCAACATTAGTATATCCCATAATTTGGCCCATTCTTAAATTCTTGAGACATGTAGAACCGGTATGTGTGTTGGTCTCATGGAAAGAACAAAATATCACATTTTGTGCAACTTAAATCGTTGGTTTTGGTGGAAGTGTTGGCAATCATGGCTTGCAATTATTGGAAGGTTGAAAATTATTTCTTTTTGGCTGGTATGGTTGTTGAGGTTGATATTGCGGTGGTGGTGGTGCAGGTTGCCTCTAAGAAGGCAACTGCCTCTTGAGGATAGTCATCTCATTAGCTACCTTCTATAGCAGTGGATCTACAGAACGCTGAACTAGAGGCTTGATAGAATCTGTCGTCATCTTGCCGGAAGTAATCATGTTATCCTCCAACTCAATGGCGTGTTCTTGCGTATCCGTCAACTCTATTTCTTTTTTCATCTTCAGGAAGAAGGCTATCTCTGATGGAAGAGCATTTATGAAACGACTCATTAGAGTTTTCGTTGATGGATTAAGTGTAAAATAAATTCGTGTAACAAGATGATTAAATCTTGCTGCAAACTCCCTCATGAGTTCGTTATGCTCCATCTTTGAATTTGCAAGTTGCGAAAACAACATATGATTGTCTTGAACGGGCTTGAAATCTCACCAACAATTTCTCGCTCATAGTTGCCTAGCTTGTAATAATGCTCGACTCTAGGTGATTGAACCAGTCGACAACATTCCCAACAAGAGTCTCCACAAAGAGATGCACTGCGATGTCTTCATGTGACGTGCAACACGATGCAAACCATTGTGAATGCATAAATATGTTCATCCGGGTGACTCCCGTTGCCGTGAAACCGGGGAAAGTGCTTCCTTGATCCCATAGGTAACTCATGATTTTCCCGCAAAGCCAAAGGTCCAATGTTGTTACCCCAAGGTAATGAGGGTGGACATCTCTGATTCCTATCAACACGGTTATTGCCAGCATTTGCATTATTGTTGTTATCACCCATTGTTTCTAGTTGGATCACAGGTTCTTTTTGCTTGACTTCTTGTTTGACCTCAAGAACTACGTTGGATGACTCCAACTTTTGTAAGGCAAGGTTGTTGAAAGAATGGATCTGCAACACTGCCTTTCCTCCTAGTATAAACCCTGTAAGCCAGGATTATCTATTCCCATGCAGGAGGTGGTAATACTGGTCTTTCGGTTGCAAGATCATCTTTTTGTTCTTTATCAAGAATAGTAGTCGTGTTTCTCCACTGAGCAAGGGCTTCCTTTTTCTCAAACACAAAGCTCCTCAGGCTACAAATAATGTCTGTTTGCTCACCTTCAACTCATGTAAGATTTCGCTGAATAATAGGAGCAATAAGACTCCAGGTCATTCCTGTGACATAAAGCGTAAGCTTTCTGGAAGTTTTATGCCTCGTGCCCCACAATGGGTGTCAAAAAATTGTTGGCGTTTCAATTCACACCTCTGAAATGCAGATTAGAAACAGACAACTATGCATAGTTGAATTGCTCTTCAAATTAGGAGGGGAAGCTCCCTCTTCGTTGATGATGCTTAACAAAGAATACTACACTATTGCCAATCTTTTTTATTCTTAGCTAAGAGCACAAGGTTATAAAACTCTTTGCATCGTAGCTAAGGTTTTCTCTTTTCCAAAACTTCAAACTACAACTAGGCCTAAACTATAGACGCTTCAAAGAACTTAAGTAAACTTAGAGCTTGAGAGTTAGAAGTAAACAAGGAATGATTTGATTAATACATAAGCTTAAATAAACTCTCTTCCAAATCACACCTAAATACTCATTGTACTTATAAGATGTAAGTTGAAATAAAGATTATGCAAGCAAAAACACATAAGACAAAATATTGAAAGAGATTGAGATAGTAGATCAAAGCAAAGTAGGCATGATGTTTCCTTCCTCAAATTTCCAACAATTACACTTCTGGGACAACACATTTGTAGAAAAGACAGACTTACAAATTAGAGATCAAACACCAGATTACACTTGACACAGATTGAACATTAACTGAACAATAATTTGCGGCAAAGGTAGGCTTGCAAACTTGCTCTTACACAAAGTGAACAAACACTGAATAACAAAGTTGAAGCAAAAGTAGGCTCAATAATTTGTTATCCCCACAACAATTGAAAAATAATGGGCAAGACTGTCCTTATTTATACACAAACAAGGAGTAGGTGACCATAAAATCTCCTTTCTTTAAGCTGACTAGACTTTCCAACTCACAAGATTTATTTCTAAAACTAACACAAGACAACTAACAAACCACTTGCTAAAATCAATTAATTGATTTAAAAGCAAGGAAAATTTCAACTATACATTTGATTTATCTATTTCACAAAGAATAGATAAGCATGAAACAAGAATAACAAGTTAAACTTGGAAAAGGCATCAAGTTAATTGTTGCATTGCCCCAAAAAGGTGACTCACTCATTGTAATTTGGGAAACTATATCCGCCAAAATGTTGGTAACTACCTTCCTGTCTTCTTCCATCTTCCAAAGCACACAAATCAAGTGATGGAATCACATGATGCAAGTTAGTTTTGAATGTTCTTAGGTAATTGTGGAGCAACACTGATTTGGTCCTGATTTCTATTGGAGAATACTACATGTTTAAAACTTGAATTTTGATTGTGAACACGCCTATGTTTGGAATTTTTTTACGTAAATTGCTGAAAATAAGATGTTGGTTTTTCTCCAAAAAGCGAATTCCTTGAAAAATGCCGAGGTTTGGGTTTTGTAGACAATCACGTTTTGAAGAGACCTAGTTCGTCAGATTTTGAAAAAGTTGATGGCTTCCCGAAAAGAGCATTTTTTTTGGAAATATAAAATTTCCCAATCTTCAAGAGGAGCAAAAAATAGATGGATCTAGAATGATGAAAATTGAAAAAGTTGACCACCTGTTTCAAAAATGCGATACCTTAGAAGATTGGACCATGAAAAAGCATTCCTCTATGCTTCCCAATCTCGAATCCACGAAGAACATTGAAAAGCACTCCATTTGATCCTCCAAATCTTTATGAGAAGAAAACTCTATCTTTCCTCCTCTAGTGCCAACCTACAAAATATGAAGAATGAATGCCAAAAGCCTTCTTGAATGGAGTTTGAAGATGAAAAAGTGCTTTCTTCGCAAAGCCCTAAAATATTGAAGTCTATCCATGAAGATAGAAACTTTGTATGCAAAAATATAAGTCCGTTTGTATGTGCAGCGGTGAATTCCTCCTTTGTAGCTGCAAAAGGCACGTGTGTGAGGACACGTTTTTGATCAACAAATGACCGAACCTGAAAAATGGCTAAGACACCAAAAGCTAGGCGCCCTAATTGGACAGGGGTGCCTAGACATCCTAGAGTTAGAATTTTTCTTCATTCTTCAACTTTTGCTTTCAGTGAGGCTTGCCTCTGACTTCAACAAGCCGACAATCTAATGCTTCCAACTGATAAAATCTGTTTGATCATGGAAATTTCATGTTTGATCACTACTGAAGTGATCTACAACTTCCATATCGACGTCTAACATCATCTGATCATGATTGCAAGCTCTCAAAACTGTTGACGAAGACTGAACTGGAAAGAAGGCATGCTGAGGTTGAGAAATTTTTTGAGAACCTAGGCACCCCTGGCTGACAGGGGCACCTAACACCTCATGCATTAGTGTTTTTTTAATGATTTTCAAATTTTTACTGTGTGTTTCCGTCGGAAGCCAGTGACCCCAGTTTGTGTGTTGTTTCTTGCTAGTCGGTGAATAACAAAGACTGAAAGGCAGTTAATCAGGAAAGCCTGATCATAACTGAGATGAATTATACCCTTTGCCAACCCTCGACACTACATTTGACTGATTTTCTAAGAATCGAAACTGGGCTGACAGAGGAGTTTGATGAATTTTCGGACGAGCGAAATTTTCTAAGTGTTGAGAAGCTAGGCACCTCTCCTTTACAGGGGCACCTAGGCTTTCATGCCTTAGAAATTTTTGAGGATTTTCTTTTTTTCTTTGATTTTCTTCATTTTTCCGCAAAATGCCACCGTTTGATCTACATTTTCTGCTATCTAATAGATCCTCGGTACTGGATGATGAATCAACCGAGGAACCTGAACATAACTGAGATGATCTCCTTGCTTTTCCTAGCCCTAAAAACTACTTTTGGCTTTTTGTCTATGTAATTGAATTGAGTTGATGAGAAAATTGCACGTTTTCTGAAAAAGGGAAAAATTTGACTAAGGCACGAGACCCCAGGCGCCCTTCTTGGATAGGGGTGTTTGGCTTTGCTAGAGTTAGAAATTTTCACAAATTTCAACTTTTCTTTGCCTTCTCCGTTCATCGTTCTACGTGCATCATTTGTCGTTTATCGTTGTCTGTGCAACATTTGAGACTTTAAATCTGACACTTAGCAGCTAACTTTCCTCCATTGATGACTTCAGAGCTCATGCTTTTCTCTCTGAAAAAGGAAAACTGACCCACCAGAGAAATCTTGACCTTGTGATGATTCTGATCAGACCAGCTTGATTGGGAAGTATTTTTGACCAATCAAAATCAATTAGAGCCCTCCAAACAAAGATTCTATTTTTAGAAAGTTTTGTCAGCATCCATTTGACAACAAACCCAAAAAACCTTGAATCAAGTCTATTTTTAGAAACTTTCTAAGAATAGAATCTTTCGATTTTTAAATTTTTTGACTTTTGACGACAATTTTTATAATACTTTGACCACTCTTTACAAAATGCCTTAATGAAGCAATTTTTTTGATTGGGCACAACACAAGATTCAATGCTCAATAGGCCCATAATGGCCAAAATTACAAATTCTGATAGAAAGCGAAGTAGAGACAAAATATAGAAAAATTAGCCATGTAGTTTTGTAGTTCTCTTCAGGGCCTTTCCAAAACCTATTTGTTTCCAAAAAATGAAGTCTTGGGCAAAAGTTGTGGCCTGGTGAAGACAAATGCAACAAAAAACTTCAACCTACAATATCTAGCAAAAATGGTGAAAATTCTTTTCAAAACCTCTGTGGAAGTAAAGTACTTGTCTCCAACTTTTTGATGATATCTTGTTTTCGAAAATATGACACTGTGGCAAAAACTTGTGCAAGTTTGAAAAAAAAGCCCAATTTGGCCTATTTGAGGGGCATGGCGGCCCTCTAGTGGTGTCATTAGAGGTGGTGGTCGTTGAACAGTGGATGGGTGGCTTTTGGGTGGACTATGACAGTTGTAAATTTAATGTTAAAAAATGTTGAGCGGTTTATATTAGCTGCTATGGTCTAAGGCTGCGACTTACACCGTTGCTTGCGATTTGCAAGGCCATTGGTGGTTGGTGGCTTGACTATTGCCACCCAACGGTCTACAGTCTCGCAGGGATTTGGCCCAAGTGCAAGGATTTAAGCCTTAGCGTAGTGCTTTTAAAGTGCTTAAATTTTTTATTTTTTATTTTTGAAATATTTAAAAAGACTTGCTCGAATAAACTCATTTTTTTTGCAATTTTTTTAAATTCTACAGCTCGTACTTGCAATGACCTAGGGGTTGTACAACTCCCTATTTTTTTTCCTCGATAGCTCCTAGCTTGGAATATAGGTGAATTCTATGTCAAAATTTGTCTCATTGGCCTCCTAAATGCAATGGCTAGGCTCTTTTTAATTGAAAATGCTTCTACAAAAAGCTATTCACTAGATCTAAGCTTCAAACCCTCGTTTTCTAGTATGTCATATGGTGGCCAAATTGAGTGAAATGAAAGTAAAATTTGACTTTCTTGAGCCTCCCAAATGCAATGGGGTAATAAAAAATATTGCCACCATAGCCAAAATAGTTGCAATCGGGTATGTGCAGGATCATGATGGGCCAAAAAGTGGCAATGGGGAAAAAATTACGTTTTTCATCGACCCAAAAACGTGAAAATGCCGAGTTGACTTTTTTGTGGCTTGGGTGTCAATACACACTTCCAAAGCAATAACCAAACCAAGATCTCCAAATCGGATATCCGATCCAAATTGGATATCCAATTTGAAGCAAACATATATATATATATATATATATATATATATATATAATTCAAGCCTGCTATAATCATTTGACATTCACAAACAGGCCGCAACGCACAGTGAGGAGGTTCTCTGCATATAAGATATCCGATTTATCTGATATCCGTTTTGAAAAGGTTAGATTTTAGATTTTTCTTTTCTTTGATCGAATTTTGAATTAGATTTGTATAATTTCAGTTAGTTTTTTATGGATTTTTATTTATTTTTATTCAAGGGGCAAACACTTTTAAACTGGAGCTATGAACCGGAATACAACCACTCAACAATACTACCCCAATGGGGTTTGAACCTTGGTGGCAAGAACAACAATGCCACCTTTAAACCATCACACCATGCCACTATTGGCTTTATGGATTTTTCAAAATAGGGTTTTTGATTGAATTTTTATGAAAAAATTGAGTTTAAAATGAATTTTGATTAAAAATAAATTTTTTTTATAGATTTTGATTTAAAAATAGTGTTGTTTATGTATTTGTATTAAAAAATAGAGAATTTTATAGATTTTTGTTAAAAAGTAGGGTTTTTTTTGTTTTTTTTTTTAAACTAGGGTATTTTTACAATATTTTCATTTATACTATCTAATTTCAATTAGATTAATTAGTTTTTAACTTTAATCAGGCATTATGGCTGCTGAAAATGAAAATGCACAATTTCCAAATGATCCACTAGTTGAGAATGAAAATGCACAAATACCAAACGCTCCACCACCTCCGCAGCCATCAAATGAAGAATTAATTGGTGAAAAAATGTAGCAATTAAAGGGAATTTCTGAAGTTTATAAGATAATCCCTCGATTATTCGAGATGTCAAACACATTGAAGGATATAATTAAAAATATAAAAACCCTCTCCACCCAACATAATGCCTTTCATTTGTGGCGAGAAGACATGAAGGAATATTATGCATGTGGATCGTCTTATGATGATGTGAAAGATCTCGGAATAACCAAAGCCCAAATAGCCTCTTTATTTGTTAACCCCCGCACTGGTTTGCTAGTTAATGTTAATAAACCAAAACTTTCTATAAAATAGTGCACACATAGGGACATTGTAGATAATTTTTGGGATTGTTGGTGTATGGTTTTTGATAAACCATCAAACAACAATTGTGATATACCATTTTACTTTATTAAAAAATTATATGCTGAGTTTGTGTTAGGGCATCATGTCAATTACTTTGACATTAAACCCTTTCAGGGCGTCGGTGGAGGTATGCCCCAAGATAGACCAGGGGTAGTTAGAGTAGTCTCGCGCCCAAATGTTCCCCCTCCTCCCCTTCCTCCACCACCTCTTTTATATCATCTAGATATTATGCAGGATGCGACCACACAAACTATCTAGGCTATTCACTCTTTGAGTGGCCTTTTGGTTTTACATGCTTCTATAGTAGCTCAACCACATTCTAGTGATGTTTGCGATGGTTCAAGTGTTGTGTCATCCTCGTCAGGTCCACATATTTGTGTGCCACATACTTGCTCCATGTGCCACTAGATATGCTTGGGTCCTCTTGTACAGCCCGCCGAGCATCCCTTGGACACTTCTGATTATGACCTCCATAATGTGGACATTATAGATCAGACTCAGGAGAGTGGAGCGCACCCTACAGAGTCCTCTCCTGCTAGAGAGGGGGACATTGGAATAGTGACAGGTAAGACTTAAGTTGTAAATTCATAACTTGCATTTGTTTTTAAATGAATATTAATAAGAGAGTATAATGTAATAATATTTATTTACATGGCCTATTTAACAGTTGATGTCTGAGGAGGAGCTCGCACAAGTGACTGATAGCACCCTTAGGGCCATTTCATTTGGCCTTGACACGCAAACAGTATATATTTTTGCACTCACTTGTTTACATTTTTTTATTATTTACTTGCTTGTCATTTGAATTGTCATAAATGAAATTATATAATAACTTATATGTTTATCTTATTTTCCTCTTGTAGGAAATACCTAGTGCGAGCGAGGTGCAGCCTTGTCCAGATTATGGAAGTGCAATGTTAGATAAGGGGAAGGTAATTGAACTCAAATTCGATTGAATTAAGAATTTTAAGATCTTATATTGATTATACATACATCAACATAGATTGGTAGTTTCATATGTACTTGTTATTTTTATGTATAGGCAGTTATGAGTTATATGTCGTTGTTGACAAGTGGGAGCAAGCTGCAGCCTTGTCCAGATTATGGAAGTGCAATGTTAGATAAGGGGAAGGTAATTGAACTCAAATTCAATTGAATTAAGATTTTTAAGATCTTATATTGATTATACATACATCAATATAGATTGGTAGGTTCATATGTACTTTCATTTTTATGTACAGGCAGTTATGAGCTATACATCGTTGTTGACAAGTGCCACAACTCCTGAAGGAGTACATATTGGAACACTTGAAGGAGTAGGTGTTGAAATACCTCAAGGAGGAGGTGTCGAAACACCTAAAGGAGATAAAGAAAAAAATCAGCCTAAAGAGGTATGTGTTTATTTTATTTTGTGTTTGGTATTTATATGTTCCTATTACCAACAATTGTATGCTAACTTAGATCAATTTTATGTTTTTGTTCACATATATAGATTGATATTACAAAAGTTGGTTTGGTCGGTTCTTTGAGAGGGGCATATTCTAGGACTCCTGACCCTTTGAAGAGACGAATATTTCAAGTAATCAAGACTACAATTTTAGAGTTCAATTATAATTCAATGTATATTAATTTTGATGTTAATTATTCAATTTTAAATCATATAGTATAACTAATCTCAATTGTGGTTTGAATTTTTCTTGTGCAACTACCTTCAGAGCCAACGAGTGCTGCAAAGAGGCTCCATTTTGATGATCCACCAGTAGTTTAGGATGAGATAGACATTTTGGCATGTAAATTTTGAATAGACATCAAGATGGCATATGCCACATTTTGTTAAACTTTGTTTGAGTTGGTGTTGATGCCATTTTTGTATATGGAGATACACTCAATATTATTGGATAATTTGATATATAAAAGTTGGCAATCGAAATTTAATTTCTTCCTCATGTGCATGATTAAATTCTTTGAAAATTTAATCAAGTGAGCAATGGTTAAATATCAAGGTACAAGAGGATAAAAAAGAATGGTGGTATTATGTAGTTTATATTCATATCGTTGATTACATTGCATTGCACATCTTTCAAACTCAAAGCATTATTTCACATTGCATAACTAACAACTAGATGCTGATAGATGAAAAAATTTCAATTACAATATAGTTTTTACAAAGTCAACCTAAGCAGTTATGCAATTACTTCACATTACATAACTAATAACTAGGAGCAACTATCAATTGCATTTGCTTGTCATGGAGTTTTATGAGACCGCATTTCTTTGAGGGATTTTTTCAAACAATTCACTGCCTTGTCTATGCCACCACATTTTTCATACATGTGTACCAAATCTTTTTATCAAACAGTTCGCTGGCTTGTTGTTATGGCTAAAAGCCTAAAACAAGTGCTTTCGAACAAGCTATGGATTGATGCAGAGTGGGGGTGAAAACATATGTGAAAACTACCCTTGACTCATTTAAACCAAATTTGAGAACCAATAACATACCCCTGTCCTAGGCTAGTGAATTAGCCCTCTTTCACAAAGTGAGTTCCCTTTAAACACTTGGTCTTCACAAGAACACCCCAAACAATCTTGAGTTGTGTCATAAAACAACAAATTCTAAGATTATTCTACACGTATAGGTCCTTTAGCAGGATATCCCATGAAACCGTCTGTTTGCCATGCAAATGCATAGGGTTTATTGAAATTCCCACTTGCACAACTCCCCTGACCATGCCACTGACTCAGACACCTCTATTATGACCCCAATATGCTTAAACGCTAAAGAGATTCCCCCACTCATTGATTTTAACAAACCCTAGGCTAAAAGCTTCATTTTCATGCAATTTAAGTAATCATTTGCTTAGGACAACTCCAAGACTCACAAATCATTTCCCCTTTCTTAAATGGACCCGCACACATTCAAATCACATTGTACACATCCTCTCCATCGAGCCACATGACAGGTACAGTAGGTGGATGGCTTCAATAATTCATAATTTACTCAAAAATGCAAAATTTGGGTTCACTACTGGCTTTGAAAAAACTTGGCACAAAACTCACAAAAAATGAAAAGAAAGCACTCAAACCAACTTTAAAGGGGTCTTAGGCATGCTGCCCCCAAAATGATCTTATTGATTCTTCACAAAATTACATTCATCAATCCCCAAAATGACTTCCTCAACCTTTTTTAAGACTCTCCCCCACACAAAACAACCGACCAACTCCCAATAATTGACTTACAAACTAAGTCACCTGTTCGGGTTCAGGGGTTCGGTTCGCCAGTTCGGCTAAATTTTTTTTGGGGGTGGTTCAATTCGTTTTGGGTTTGTTAGTAAAAAAAACATGTAAAAATAAAAATATATATATGCAATATAGAAGCATGAAATAGGATTAGAATATCATATAACATCATATAAACCATAGCAGCATTAATCGTTTGGGGAAAAAATCAGAAAACCAAAAGTTTAGGATTTTTTGAAAAAATCGGGAAAAAATCGGATTTACAAAAAAATCAAAAAATTGAAGAAAACGGTTAGAAACTTTAAAAAAAAATAAAATTAATGGCATTTCCATAGCATACAGACATTGAGAGCCAAATAAAATACAAAGTTCAATCCATGAATTATAGAAAATAGATTTTCGTTGGTTATATTCATATCGCTGATTACATTGCACAAAACATACTACAACTACATAAATATCAGATGGTGACAGTTGTCAAAATGTCTATTACAATAGAGTTTGTGACTTTGTACAAATTCAACCTATAAACTAAGTACAAAGTTCCAAAAAAATCAATTGTAGCAAATGACGTTCTAGAGGGCAGAACCTCTCGATGATGAAGCTCCTTGTCTATGCTACCACATTTTTCATACATGTCTACCAAAGCATTTTATCAAATAGTTCACTGTCTTGCTGCTATTGCTGAAAGCCTAAAACAAGTGCTTTGGAACAAGCTGTGGATGCTTGGAAAAATTCTATCAAAGAATAATAGTAAGCAACAAGTTATGGTCTCATGATTTTTTTTTCGCATGAAAATCAGCGTGATGTTATTTGAGTTTTTTTGTAGGTTTTAAACATGTTTTTTTGGCGATTTTGCAGTTTTAAATGGGAAGAAATCATTGACCAAAAGGTCAACGATTTTTTCAAAAAATCGAGGAAAAAATCGTTCAGCCTGCAGATTTTTTTAAAAATGTGATTAATTGGGGTTTTTTGCAGATTTATGCTTCTATGATATAAACAACAAAACAACCATAAACTTGAATGCCATTTAAAACATGCATGATAAATATTCATCGTTGAAACTTGAATTGTGGTTGCTTGATATACAAAGTCTATTGATGCCAAGGTTCAATTTGTATGATTTTGAAAAAAGAAGCCAATTCAGTAGAGTTATCATCATTCTTTAGAAATCATAAGAATTTATTTAGTACATTAGACATTTTGATGTTTTTCTTGCAATCTCAAACGCTAAATCTATGAAGAAGTTAACTCTGCTGCCCACTAGTTTCCATTAAAAAGAAAGCAACAAGCTATGGTCTCATGGCTTTTTTTCACACGAAAATCAGCGTTGGAGTTCAGTTGGAGGGTGAAAAACTACTTGTAACTACATAAATAAATCTTGTTCTACAACTTGTATGACCTAACCGACTATTCCATCACGTCTGGATGGTTACGTTTAGGTTAGGTATGGTCCCCTTTCACACCCAAATCAGTCAAAGTAGTTCGAGTTACGTTCAATCAGCGAAATCCCTTAAGAGTCCAAAGTGCAAAAGAGCAGCAATCTTTGATGGTATGTTTCTCAGAAACTATGATTCCTACAAAATTTTTGTTTGAGGCTATGGGATCGTGTTGGGCCCCTCTACAATAACCTCTCTTGGTTTTTGCTATCTCAGAGGTGTTTTCCTGTGGTGGAAAGTTTTCAGTTGAGGGAAAAGTTGTTAGATGCAAGCAGTGTAAAGTTGCAAAGTGGTGCAACTTTCATTCAGCAACTCGTACAACCAAACAAACTGTTCCAACACGTCTAGATAGGTACGTTTACACTAGGGATGGTCCTCTTTTGCAACCAAATATGCCGAATCACTCTGAGCTACATTGGACCAATGATTTCCCTTAAGAGTCCAAAGTGCTAAAAGACAACAATCTTTGAAGGGCTATTTCTTGAAAACCGTGATGTTTATAGACTCTTCGTTTGAGGCTATGGGATCGTGTTTGGCCCATCTACAATAACCTCTCTCGGTTTTTGCTATCTCAAAGGTGTTTTCCCATGGTGGCAATTTTTCAGTTGAGGGAAAAGTTGTCAAATGCAAGCAGTGTAAAGTTGCAAAGTGGTGCAACTTTCATTCAGCAACTTGTACAACCAAATGGACTGTTCCAACACATCTAGATGGGTATGTTTACGCTTGGGATGGTCCTCTTTTACACCCAAATACGCTGAATCACTTCGAGCTACATTGGACCAGAGATTTCCCTTAAGAGTCCAAAGTGCTAAAAGACAACAACCTTTGAAGGGTTATTTCTTGAAAATCGACATTTACAGACTCTCTGTTTGAGGCTATGGGACCGTGTTTGGCCCATCTACAATAACCTTTCTCGGTTTTTTCTATCTCGGAGGCATTTTCCCGTGGTGACAAGTTTTCAGCTGAGGGAAAAGTTGTCAGATGCAAGCAGTGTAAAGTTGCAAAGTGGTACAACTTTTATTAAGCAACTCATACGACCAAACAAACTGTTCCAACACATCCGGATGGGTATGTTTACACTAGGGATGGTCCTCTTTTGCAACCAAATACGCCGAATCATTTCGAGCTACATTGGACCGACGATTTCCCTTAAGAGTCCAAAGTGTTAAAAGGAAAAAATCTTTGAAGGGCTATTTCTCAGAAACTATGATGTTTACAGACTCTCCGTTTGAGGCTATGAGATCATATTTGGCCCATCTACAATAACCTTTCTTGGGTTTTTCTATCTCGAAGGCGTTTTCCTACGGTGGCAAGTTTTCAATTGAGGGAAAAGTTGTCAGATGCAAGCAATGTAAAGTTGCAAAGTGGTGCAACTTTCATTCAACAACTCGTACGACCAAACAAACTATTCCAATAGATCCAGATGGGTACGTTTACGCTGGGGATGGTCCTCCTTTGCAACCAAATACGCCGAATCACTCCAAGCTACATTGGATCGATGATTTCCCTTAAGAGTCCAAAGTGCTAAAAGACAACAATCTTTGAAGGCTATTTCTTGGAATCCGTGATGTTTACAGACTCTCCGTTTGAGGCTATAGGATTGTGTTTGGCCCATCTACAATAACCTCTCTCGATTTTTGCTATCTCAAAAGTGTTTTCACATGGTGACAAGTTTTCAGTTGAGGGAAAAGTTGTTAGATGCAAGCAGTGTAAAGTTGCAAAGTGGTGCAACTTTCATTCAACAACTCGTACGACCAAATAGATTGTGCCAACACGTTTGTACGGGTATGTTTACGGTAGGGATGGTCCTCTTTTGCACCCAAATATGCCGAATCACTTCGAGCTACATTGGACAGAGTGAAATTAGGGGAAAAATTGGATGCAGACACAAGGGCACAATCACAAACTCTTTGTAATCTGCTTATTTGAGGTATCTAACAAGATTATTTTGACCTCTTTGGACAGTCTAAAACTCCCTTAAAACTTGCAAAGCAACTAAATACACATTTCCCTCTTTAACCCCCTTAAACCCTTGTAATAGTGAGAAACTAGTTTTTGTCCAATTACTCCACAATTTTCCAAAACACCAGACCAGCACATGACTGATTCAAACAACCATATCCAAGTTACACAACATATATGATAAACAACATAAACTCCTTTGGACCAACGTTGACTTCCTATACATTCACCCTTGAAAAGGCTGCTCAATTAGCCCAAAAATGCAAAGCAACATACCTTCAAACACCACATAGACCCCTGAAACCTTGGGGAAGCAAATAAATTGCCAAGAAAACAAATATTCTGCGATTGGATTCCATTTGTACGGATCTGTAACCATCAAATAAAAAAACCCTTGTTTTTAGTGTAATTCTTGAGGGTTTATTGGATGTAGCACTTCCGCAACCTTTCAGACTCTACCACCACCTTAGACACCTTTATTTAAGCCTCAATATTCTTATAAAACAAATAATTTTTTTGTATCTCAGATATTTTTGCAAACCCTAGGGTAAAAACTTTATTTTTAAGTGTAAAAGAACCACCATTTTTAGACCTTTAACTCTTCATTTTATTTCAAAACCCAGTTCTCCATGCCTTCCACTCTTGAAATATCATTTTCTAAGCCCTTTCAACTCATCCTGGACTGAGTCAGATTGTCACACAGTAGGTGGGATGAGATTCAAGCCATTAAAATTACAAAACTCTTATTCCCCTGTTCAAGAACCCGTCTAAAAAAAGTCTGAGTTTTGAGGCACAAAATGAAGAAATAAACACTCTATTAAGAAGTCAGAATAAATTAAAGACATGTAATAACATTTCTACATATATTTTTGATACAAAAATGCTTGAATGGCTTGTGCACAGGCAAACAACACAAGAAAAATAGTAAAATATGAACTGAGCAATTGAAACTTTATTGATTCAAAGAAAAAAAAATCCTTCAACCAAACCTGTCTCGAGCCCTTGAAGGCCTTAAGTACATTGCTATGCTTTGGAATCCAACTCCCAATTCCTTTAACCACCAATCTTAACTGACTTTTGAAACCTTAATGACCGTTGAAGGCCAAAATACAAACATTTTTCACATTAATATGACTCATAATGAAATGTTGCACTTTTCCACTTCTAACTTTACTAAGACCTCACTTAATGGCTTGAAATAGCATCATTACATGTTCAAAACATTGTTCTTTCTTGTCCCTAAACAATTTTACTATTTTTTCCTTCAAAGGCTACAAAGCAACAACTAGGACAAGTTGGGATCTCCATTTTTTTTACCCTAAAACCTAAAAACTCCTCCTAATACATGACCATTGATCATATTAGATCTCATTAAAGACAAAAACTCAAAATATTAACACTTTACTCATTGAAATGATCCACAATGATATTGTGGTGTAGGTGCTCTTGCACCAAAAATGGTGGTTACAACTTGCTAATGTCAATGAAATGTGGGGGCAACAAGATTTAAGGTTGGGTCAAGCTTGTGCAGGTCCTAATAGACATGTTTGATGAATTTATAGGGTGTGGAAAGGTTGGAAACATTGATTTCCTTAAAAACCTCATGAAAGTTACTAAAAATGAAGTTGCACCCAAGTTGGATTTGAGGAGCAAAAGTGGCAAGCCACTATAATTTATTATATATAAATAGGAGATATTACAAAACCTAGTTCAAACGAGCATACCACAGGAAAGAACCAGGAAGAAAACCTTCGGTTGTTGCTTGATTAAGTACAAAAATTTATTACATAATTGTCCCAATAACAGTAACAAAGCATACACCTGTATGACTAATTCAACTTATGAGTTTCCAAACTACAGACCACTTTACATTTAAACATACCCTTTATACATGCCAGACATTTGACCCATATTTCAAAAAACATCACTGGGTATAGATTATGCCCATACACAATTATAACCTTTTTACATTGTTTCCAATTTGAGAATTCAAATTTTACAAAAATTTTCTATTGAAGGCATTCAGGGCACAGTCTTCCACAATAGTAGCATGTTCATGTTCTGGACTGGCAAGTACCTGTACAAACCATCAAGGTAGCTTAGAATAACCAATCTATATTATTCTAAATGACACAAAATATGATGAGATGGTAATGCAAACTATAAAAGATGCTTAGAATAACCAATCTCTATTGTTGTAATCTGTCGCATACCTCTTTGAAAGGATCAAAGCTGGCTATTGTTGTA
>VDFB02271358.1:1097319735-1097354968 GCA_007258455.2 Sequoia sempervirens
ATTTAAATATTTTATATATTAGTAATATATATATTTAAATATTTATACATTAACTAAAATATTGAAATATTATACATAATAATATAATATATTATATATTAAATACATAATTCGGTAAGAGATTATCATAAATTGTATATTATATATTACATTATAAACTATATTGTATATTATATATTAAATTATAAACTTTATTGTATTTTTTAAATCATATACTATAAATTGTATAACATTTTTGCAACTCTATATAGAGCATATCAGATATCAGATTCAAATCAGATATCCAATCCAAATTGGATATCCGATATTTCTAACACAAAATTAATGCCTAGGGATTAGCCTCGGGCTTGCTTTGGATTTTGGTTTGGACCTGCCAATCCTAAGAAGTCAACACAAAAAATGTGTTTAACAACTTACCTTGCTTTTCCAGACTTCGCGCATATGGCTGATGACTTTTGTTTTACCCAAAATTGATGAAATGAAAAGGGTTTGTAAAGGAGCTTCTTAGCTTTCCACCAATATAAATTATACTTTAGTTTGAATCTAATAAATAATTATTATTCATTTTCTATTAGAATTACGACTAAAGTCCTGATTGATACCCTGATTGAAAAACATTTATAACTTTCAAACAGTATCACATTTTTTGAATCCAAAACACGCATCACATTCTATGCTTTGCATACTATAGGATTAAAAAAAAATGAATTTCATGAAGTTTTGAACAAGATAAGGTGGCCAGACATACGAGTTTCTATATTTTTTAAAAGTTGTAATTAAAAATTCATAATTAACTATTTACTTGGAAAAAAATACAAAAAAATATGCATCACATCCGGACATGAATCCTCTACTTATATCTAAAATATTATAAAAAAATATTATGATTTTATTATGGTTAGGGTGGTCAGACAGACACCTACTTCTTATTTTTTCCCTGAAATTTAAGTACTACTGCATTGAAATTTCAATTTTCACCAAATAGATTTTTTTTTAGAAAAAGAAACCTAGTAGTTTAGAAACTATATTCAATTTTCTAGAAATTCTATTCTTACATATTTTTGAAATAATATAGATAACTTATTCAAATTTTTACGTCAAGTTGCCTAACTCTGATTTTTCTAAATTTTCATTGCCATTTAAGGGCTTGTTTTTTCCATGATGATCATGTACATACCCAATCACCAGATCTCACCAAAAACACACATGCAAATATATGATTAATAGATCTTCATAATTCCTTTCTAATTCTACAGATCGTATAGAAATGCAAGAGAAGAGCATACAAGAATTTACAAGATCATACAAAAAACTCCAATCTCTTAATTAGGGATCCAAGTACTCAAATCTCCCAATCTAAGCTTTGATACCATGTTAGAAATCTAAAATAGATTGAATAACCAAGATATTCTATGAGTGATAAGATATAAAACTGTAATGAAATAACACAATTACAGACCCAAATTTCAAGAGATGTGCAAATCTCAAGATTACAAGATTGCATTAGGAGCTTAAAGAAAATCTATAGAATAATGACTACATGTAGCAAAGTACATGTATGCCAAAGTATGCAAGAATGTAAGAAAATGCAAGAGTATGAATGAAAATACAAGTTAGGTAGTGAGTTTATATAGAACTAAGGAGATGATGGTGGTGGAAAATCCAACCAATAGGAATTAACCACCAAAAGTGGATATGGATCACCAAAAGTGAAAAGTGTTCTACGCTTTAAGGAAGGGGGCACCACATCAGTTATCTCCTAGTTATTAAATGATAAAATCACTTTATTATCCTAAGAAAGCTTAATTGAGTGTATAAAAAACCTAAGACTAAGGGAAAATAAATTAACTTAATAGGAAAATAAAAACCTACACCAACAGGATATAGCCACCCAAGATCTAGGAGCTTCAATGAAAGCACAAGAGAGACCAAATGTGAAAGAATAGTGTTATTCTATCAAAGGTTACAAATATACAATATAAGTAAATGAAAATGATTGATTATCATCTGTGAAGGAGGATATTCACTACTCCCAAGTCCCAAGACAAACAAGGTCTAAAGGGAGTGAATTGCCTTCAATCACCTCAATGACAAAAGCTTAAACAAAGGGATGGTGAATGAAGGAAAAATAGACTATGTTCTTGGGTTTTCAGGATGGAGGACTTCAGGAATCAGGTGAACAAACCACAAAGATCTCAGGAAACAGACTTGCTAACTCTCAACCAGAGGATGGCAACGTGACATGTTGGTGTCTCTGTGGTGTGTTGGAATCTATGTGATGTGCTGTCGTCTTTGTGGTGTGTTGGTGTCTCGTACAAATAGAGAGAAAAATCTATAACTAGAAACACTCGGGACCTGTTAGCAACTTGAAGTACAACAAGAAGAATACTTTAAATGAAAGGTAAATTAACTATAAGAAAAATGACAAGTAGAAGGAAGAAATGCAACTCATGGTAGGTCTAGCCTTCCTCAAGCTCCACATGAACGAAAACCTACACACATAAATGAGAAAATGTTAGAGCTGCTTTTCGCAGTTTTCCTTAGTCAAATCTCTTATTTGGTGTTTCCACCTCCATAAATAGCCAAATAGACTACAATGTAGAAATAATGATAAAGAGAGTAATAGACAAGACACATAGAAAGCAAATACAACAATATACTAGCTATAAGATTGATAATGCAATGAAATAAAGCTTACCCTCCCTACTACAAGCTTGGAGAAGCCGAGAGGAAGGATGAGACCTTCAAGGACACAAGACGATCATGCAAGAGTGTAGTGCCAAGAGCTTGAAACTTGAAAGAAAAATGGTGTAGAGAGAATGGAGTGCTAAGAAGAGAAGAGTGAGTAAGAATGAAGTGGAAGAATTAGAGAGTGAAGTGAGTAAAATGTGATTCTTATTGAATGGAATGAGAATGTAGGTTCAAAATGGAGGTTTGGAGGCAAAAGAGCCATTTTCGGGCTAGTCTGTAGTCATAGGGTTACACTTCATGGATGATAAGAAGTGTAATATCCCAATGTCTACTAACCTGAGAATTTGTCAGGGTTGTTTGCACGACGTAGAAGCTATCTAGTCTTCCCCCATCTCCTTATATTGTTTCTTTGAAGGTTTTTCTGCGTGCACATCAACATGCTTCATCTTCTACCCCTCCAAAAGAGAAGGACAAGCTTTCTCTTTCCCTTTTTCCTTCCTATTCTAGTTCTCCACCCTCAGCTTCCTCTTCATAGCCCTTAGCAACATCTTCTATTCCTGCTATTGTGCATAACACAAGAAAAGGAAAAGTGCCCTTTTTGTGAAAGTTAAAGAACCAAGTTTTTTAGCTTCTAGTCTTACCCATGGCATGCCACAACCCACCCTCTATGGCACAGGGAAGCATTACCATGGGGTAGTTCCTACATCTTAGCCTCCACGACCCCCACTTATTTCTCCACCTACCTCCATGGTAGAGAAAGGAAAGAGGCTCGTCGTTGAGACACCCATCTTTGTTTCTGCTTCTGCATCTCTTGCTCCTGCTCCTGCTCCTAAAGAGTCTTCCCTTCCACCGATGATGGTTGTGGAGGATTCTCCTGTGGTAGAGCAAGAACCCTTGACATTTTCTTAGGTCGCACCTTCTAGTTCCTATAGCCAACGTAACTGGCTTGCGCACAAGCAAAAGGCTCTAGCTAAGGAGCACGCTTCTTTGCAAAAGAGTAGAGAGGAGTATATTGTTTTTATTTTTGCTCTTGTTGCTTCTGTTATTGCTTATATTCTTATCTTATCTTCTACCTTATTTCCCATCGCCTTAGTTCTTCTTCTGGCTTCATCGAAAAATCCCGCCAAACCTCATCTCAAAAGGGTGCAGGTCTTCATCACCCCTTTGGTGGAGCCTCCCATTTTTACCTTTCTTCCAAATATTCCTCCTTTCTTGTAGCTTGTGGACATGCCTCACACAAAGGTGGTGTCATCTATGGCTTTGTCTTCTTCTTCTACTTCTGCTTCATTTGTGGGGATCCTACATCTCCCGATGAAGCACAATCTAGAGGTTGACCTTTCTTCAAGCGATGGTCATAAGAAATTTTTGTCTTCTCTTGAGTCTTGTTCTACTTTGGCTTACGTCCTCCTTGTGACGAAGGCAACCCTCACATTCTCAGATTTAGTCACTTCCCCTCTTCCTGAGGTTGGTCATGACTCTCAGGGGTCTTATCCTACTCCCACTCGGCACATGACACTCCTACCAAGTGCATGTTCAACTCATGTGAGGGTATATCAACTCTATCCTCGATCTTTGAGAGATCGATGAATTGTCTCACAAGAACTTAGTGAAGAGGACCTTGAGGGGCCTTCTTCCTTGGCCCTTGTCGTAGGAAATTCGATTGGTGCAACCCTTGCTATCCCTTCCCTTTGGGTCCGTCCTCCATCCCCTTACAATGATCTAGATTGGGAGTAGGATGACCTACTGGTGGATTCAAATTAGGGTAGCACCTTCTTCATATTTAGATTGTGATCCCCCATGCTTTTCTGTACATGTTTGTGCTCTCGCTTGGAGGACCCTTTCTTCCCTTGTAGGTGCTTGGATATAGGAGAAAAAATCTATCTTATATTTGTTTCATCATTCTTCTCTATGTCGTAATCTTGAATTTTCACGTCAGGATGATGCAAAGTGTTGAGGCATTTTGGCCTCTTCCATGTTGGCTCGATTTTTATTTTACATTGTCTTGATGTGCTCTTCTTCCTATTCTAATACATTTGGGGGGTGATGATAGTTCATTTGTATATTATATTATATCGATTTATCTATATTTATGAGCAGTTCTAATCTCAAATGTTCAGATCCCCTAGTGCCCTTTATTTTTTCGTCTTTTTTTTCCGCTTTGTGATGTTGTGGTTTCTATGTGTTGTCCCTTGCGTGTGTGACAACATTCCAGGAATACATCTCACCATGTATCTCATGTGACGACATCTCTTGTCTTCCTCTTCTAATTATAATTTCATGTGCTCCTTTGTGTAACACACATTATTCTAACGGGATGGCTATCATATCTGTTTAATTTTCAAAAATGTAAGGAAACTAAGGTAGCTCTGAACGACTTCCTACACTAATCTTGAGAGGAGAATAATGCAAAAATTTTACAGATCTTTAACAGTTACAAAAACTTAAACAAAAATAAACATAAATATCATGCATACCACGACACTGTGATTTATGTGGGGAAAACCCTTTCAGGAGAAAAACCCCACACTCCAAAATCCGCTCAATATGTTATTCAGTAAATCACAAAGATTACAATATACTTGTAGAGCAAGCTTCTTATAGGAGTATCACCACTTAGAGATCAAGAGACACCACGACCGCTATCAGACTCTCAAAAATTATCACAATCTCTCTATATCATAGTCGTAATACAATGCCCTCATAAAATAGAGTTACATTCTAGGGAAAGAGAAGCCAACAAAATATCTACCATTAGATCTAAAACCTAATAACAAACGGGTCTAGATTTACAATATATCATTTATTTAATGTATGTCGGCCATTCTAGAAGTTTCCTGAAAAAGTTAACACGTTCACATTTCACCCCGTATTGCCATTGTATACACCTATCGGTGTAACTAGGAAACATATATATATAAAAATATATATGAAGAGCACAAAGATATACTGAGAGGGGGTGGGTGAATCAATATATCAACCAACTTTTACCCTTTACAAACTTTAATCAACTTCAAATTCTAACACACAATCAATTATGCAAGAATATCATAATATGAACAAGTTGACACCAAGATTTTACGTGGAAACCCTTTTGGGATAAAACCACGGTACAAATAATGTACTTTATGAATTATATATGCTTTTACAATTAATGTAGGCACCAACCTACTTGAATCACCAAATGTGTAGTTTAGTAGGCTCCAACCTACAAAGAGTACCAACCCTTAATTCTGATTTAGTAGGCACCAACCTACAAGGAGCATCAACCCCTAATGCTGATTTAGTAGGCACCAACCTACAAGGAGCACCAACTCCTAATGTTCGTAAGCACCAACCTACCGGAGGCAACAACCCCCACTTACCAAGCACCAACTTAGCAAAGATAGAAATATCAAGAACAAAACTCCACCTTCACTGTTGCTTTGTCAACGGATGATGGACTTTACAACCAATCTTCTTCTTATTTTTACCTTGAAAGATATTCACATAAATCCTCTACAACATCCGCATTTATATATTTCTTTTAGATCTTCCTTTGATGATCCCCTCTTTATGTACTTCCTCAATTACATATACAAATGTATCTCTTTTATATCTGCATAAAACTGTTCACACATACATTCTTCACATATCTTGATCTAACACTGTCTCATGACTGCACAAAATCTGATTCAAAACCTTCTGCAAATCTCCACTAAATCCTTCGAATTTGATCTTCAAATAATCCACACTTTGTTGTAGCTTTCTTCTTCAAACTGTGGTAAACCTCTTCTCAAAACTGTATTAGATTGACCAAAGATCTGCCAAGAGTATGATCACAAACTTAGAGTATAACACTGCTATAATACTCCTTATCTCCTTTTCATCAAACTACTCTCTTTATCGAATATACTTAATTTTCTTTGCTGCACAACACACTTCCAGCTTACTGCAAATTAAATGATATTCATGGATAATATATTTGCTTCCAATGCATCTGATTGTGTTCTTAAGATCTAGCATTTATTCTACACCACACCTCACTTTCAAATCTAAAATGAACTCCTTACATATATGCTGGCCATTACATTTGCAACCCTTTGTGAGAGATTGCGTTGTTAGAAATCTGCCTTCTCAAAAGAATCGCATCATTTCAAGTCACAAATAGCATCATTTCATTCGCTGTTTTTCTTTATGTTTAACTTTTGATAAATCTGATTTAAAAGACCAATCGTTCTCTTCCATAAAGTCGCATCACTTTAATTACTTTTACCACTGGATAAAAAAGTCGCACTTCTCCATAAATATCTGATTTAGCATTAAACAAATATTCACCCAGTGCTTCACTTAAACACATGTTTGTCACTTAACAAATTTGGAAATTGCTTTTACGAGACTGTGTCTTTTCAACAGGAATCGTGTCCTTTCAAAGATTAATCGCAGCACTTCATATCTTGATGAAATCGTATTATTCAGATCTTAATTTGCCTCTTACATAAATCGTTTCTTTTCATCTTAAACGTCTTTCTTAAGAGAATGGTGTCTTTTCATTTAACAAGACTTCATGATTTAATTCGTGCCTTTTCAACTTCACATCGTTCTTCCATGAAGAGGCGTGACATACAGATGTGATTCGCTTACTTTCATTTTGTTTATTATCTTCTTAATGGTGTCTTTTTGTTTATTATCTTCATAAATTAATCTGGAGATTATTATCTTAATGCAGATTGAACCTTTAATGATTAGAATAATCAGTCCTCTACAGTGTGGATCGGACCTTCGGAGAATAGTCAACTTGGGTGTGTTACCGATATGTTATATGATCTGTTCATAACTCAACATTATACCTATTCTCGTATTTGATCGATGTGAACATCTTTTCTGGTTTAATATCCTAGTCCTTATGAATGGTGATCAGCCCAACAATCTGTTTTTAACTGTAAATGCTTGATCTTCTTAGGGGTGACAAGAATTTGCTTGGACTGCTTTGCACATGCAATATACTTCTATTATATTGATCTTCAACAATAATGGATCTTTCTCAAAAGCTTCTCATCAACCTTCAATGGATCAAGAATTTCTTCAATGATTTCTCAAAAACTTCTCATCAACCTTCAATGAATCATGCTCCAAGGCACTTGACATCAATGACGGCATAAATCCTCTACCTTCTCAACTTGACATCAATGACAATATTTGCAATAATCTCAAATAACAAAATCCTTCTTGACATCACTTTGACATCAATGACAACATTTCCAACAATAAACCGCATATAATTGCAAGGTTGAGACACATTTTCCCAACAAATCTCCCACTTGTTGAACACCTTGCAAGAGCAATGTGAGGGTGTACATCGTCTCTTTAATTGCTAGGGGCCGAAAGACCCATAGTCTCTGAACACCATCTGAACTTCTCAGTGTTCACATGTTTAGTTAAAGAATCAACAACATTCATCAAAGTCTCTACTTTAACCAGCTTCACCCTATGGACAAAGAGCATAATCTGTAACCAGAAACACTCAGGACTTGCTAGCAACTTGAATGCTAGAATCTGAAAATTTTAATAGGAAATAACAGAATGCTAGAAATGTGTAAAAAGATAAACAAGTACAACAAGGATGATACTTTAAATGAAAGGTAAATTAACTATAAGTGAAATGACAAGTAGAAGGAAGAAATGCAACTCACAGTAGGTCCAGCCTCCTCCAAGCTCCACACAAACAAAAAGCTACACACATGAAAACGAGAAAATGTTGGGGCTACTTTTCGGAACTTGCCTTAGTCAAATTCCTGCTTTTGTGTTTCCACCTCCATGGGCAACCGGATAGACCACAATGTAGAAATAATGATAAAGATAGTAATAGACAAGACGTATAGAAAGCAAAGACAACAATATACTAACTATAAGATTGATAATGCAATGAAATAAAGATTACCATCCCTTCTACAAGCTTGGAGAAGCCAAGAGGAAGGATGAGAGCTTCAAGGATGCAAGATGATCATGCAAGAGTGTAGTGCCAAGAGCTTGAAACAGGCAAGAACAATGGTGTAGAGATAATGGAGTGCTAAGAAGAGAAGAGTGAGAAAGAATGAAGTGGAAGAATTAGAAAGTGAAGTGAGTAGAATGTGATTCTTGTTGAATGGAAAGAGAATGTAGGTTCAAAATGGAGGTTTGGAGGCAAAAGAGTCATTTTTGGGTGAGTTTGCAATCGCAGGGAGCGTTGTGCTTTGCAGGCGATAGGAAGTGTAACATCCCAACATCCACTAACCTGGGAATCTGTCAGGGACATTCGCATGATGTGCATGCATTTGCACGGCGTGGAAGGATCCTAGTCAAAATTTCCCCAAAAGGCTTAGGATGACGGGATTTAGCATTATCATTTATAAGGCTAAAGTAAGGGTATGCTATGGGAAATTGCACTAGGGTGCAATTTTACGCCATAACGTCATGGAATGATAACCTATTGGTTATTATATAGGCCAAGTTGAGACATAGTACATAAGATAATGATATGTGTCTTAATAATATAACTTGAGACACTAGTGATAATGTCCTAAGAATGCCTTGAATGAACTTTGGTAAACTAGTGTGAATATTACCTAGGTGATGAGCTAATTAGGTAAAACACCTCATTCACACCAATAAAAACCATTTGTACCACAGTGAAGTTCACAAAAATATCCCATATAAAAAATTACTCAAAAAAGGAGAAAAATGAGCAAGAACAAAGCCTTTGAAATTTAAATCCAAAAATTAAAATCATATTACAAAGGGGTTAGGCTTGGAGGGATGGATATGTTGATGTCAACATTAAATATACTAAGATTCCTTAAAATATTATTGTACACCATAATATTCCCCATATTTCTATTGGTTTGCTATAAACTACTGCCATTATTGCAAACTACTTCTCATTGCACACAAAAGTGTTAAAAGGTGGTAGAAAATAACTTACTAATTTTGCATTCAAATATTTCAAGAATATTTTTGAAAGTGACATGGAGGTGGCATGGTTTCTACTAGTGGTAATTGGTTAAAGCCATTAGTAGCTCTGCCTAGCAAGTTGTGTTGGCTATTAGTAGTTTGCAGAGTGTCACTAGGGGTGCCACTTAAGATTTTTTTAGATGAATCCATATATGGTATGGCCCATCATATGGTTGACAAGAAAAGAACTACCTCAAAATTACCAATATTGAACCTAGGAAAATTTTATATGAAAATAGAGGTACTTTATCCTTTTGGATGCAGTGGTAAAGTCCACTTGGTTTGAAAATGTTCTAACTTTTTTATGTGAGATTCAATTATCAAACCCTTATTTACATATTGATCTCCAATTTAGGTGCAATAAAAGTCAATCTTTACTTTCTTAAGCCTTTTGAATGTTGTAGTACTCCTATATTTGATCCATCAAGCTCAAAAATTCACGTGCTATACAAATTAGATAGATAAACCCCTAACAATATGATTAATTATTCACCTCTAAAGCTTCAATTGAAACCACTATTTATCAAAGGAAATAAATTAACTAAAGGAACTAGCATAATTGTGATACCATGTAGGATTTAATAAAAATCTAAACATGCCTAGATTTGGGTGATTACAAAAGCTAAGCACAAATATAATATAAAAAATATGAAGATATTGATATGAAATTTCTTATTCAATGAAAGGAAGTAATTATAATATATAGCCTCAAGTTTAAAAATTTCATGAGGATGAGGGAGAGATGAAAAAACTAAAAAACAAGGGATTTCTTTAATCAAATTACTTATTCAATGGAAGGAAAGAGTTACAATATATAGCCTCAAGTTTCCAAATTTGATAAGGATGAGGATGAAAAACCAAAATATAAGGGACTGCTTTAACCAAGTTTCCAAACCTTAGAGCATAAGGAAAAAACTACAATCCTATAAAAGAAGGAAATGACATGTACTCATTTATCATAACTTATAGATAAGTAATTAAAATATACTACCTAAGTAAACTTAAATCCTAAATTGCAATTAAATATTTAAGCCAACATGAACATCCTTAAGTTTTTGACCACCTAAGGTTGAGCATGTTCCATAATCACAAGAACTATCTTGCAAAATCTTTAATGACTACTTTTTAAATGCTTGATTTCGTCGCAATCAAACTAGATCTCAAAATTTTGTTGATAGCTAGACAATAGATGAGGTCTAAAAACACTATTTTTTACTTTATAGGATAGCATTTTCTCTTAATTACATGTCCATTTTCTTGTATGTGATATTGGTAAGGTGATACATAGTACTTTGCATACTTTCTCTAATGGTATGTCCTCTCATCCATGTTTTTTTGGTAAAAAAATGAGTTGACCCCTTGTTCAAGATGCACTTGAGTCATGTTTTCTTATTTGTTTATAGGTATCAAATAATTGACAAGAAATCGTTAGCTTGAAGTGTTATCTCTCAAATCTCACTTCAATAGTAAGTAACCTTGCTTATATTTTCATTATAAATTATATTTCAAAGATAGCTATATATTATACAAGATTATTTGAGTTCTTTTTGTAGGTCCCAATACAAGAAATCAAGAAAGCTAATTACACATAATTTCCAATGTCCCACACATCTATTTTAGGAAGTAACACCTACACAATTGTGTAGATTACCTTTATTGAGGATACAAGTATGCAAGTACCTAAAAATGGTTATACATATATATGGAAAGTCTAATTAGTATTCCATGGCCTAACACATGATCCATGTAACATGTATTAAATAAGCTGTCAAATAATCGTAACATGATAAAAGTGTTAATCCCAACACTAGGACTTCTCTTGCCCTTAGTATTGTGTTTATTAGACTTTTAAAATACATTTGCACTTCATCATTTATCAAAAAAATGTATTTTGGTTGTTAATTAACACATTCACCCTTATCTCTATTAGTTCACCCAAAAAATCATGTAGTTTCCTTGAAAATTACATGTTCACCACGGTAATTAAAGTACCAATGAAATCAATATACTTGAATGTTAGTTTGTACACATAATTCCTTGCAATGTTTATTCTTGCACCACTTGTTACTCTTAAACTCTTGTTCTAATTGTAGATGAGAACACCCAACATAGTTAAACTCCAATTCTTCTTAGTAATTATAAATATGTTGATATTAATAGAGAGGAAAAATATTTTGTAGAAGTCATTTGGTAATATCTACTTGAGAATTTCTCACATCTATTTCTCTTGATTGTTATGAATAGAAACATGTCTAGATGTTTTGTTGAGTGGTTGTACCAAAATTCCCTCACTTTTAAAAGTGCACATAGCCTCTAGGCTCTTCAAGATCACTAGTTTAATTATCTTTATTCCTTTATATAGCTTATGAGATTCAACACTAGTCATAAACAACAATACTCTTTTGTTTTTCTCTATTTAGTCCACTTGTTTGGGTTTCCCACCTTTCTTCTATTAGGCGAGTTCATAGTCAAGAGGAGAAAGGATAATCAAAAGCTAGGTACTTCGAAGATTAATTTTTCATCAACAATCTTTTTTACACCTTGAATTACTCTTTGTTTGTGGGATTTCATTTACTTTATATATATATTTAAGATCAGGTACAAAACACAATTTCTTTATGATATAAGGAGTTGGAGATCTATATTTCAACCTTTTACGTCACCAAATAAAAGCCAAAATAGAGTACCAAACATCCAATATATGATTGCATATGTCATACTAAAAAAGACTACTCCCAATAGCACCTAACATTGGTACTATTTTCACATTTTTCACATTCAAAGGTACCAACAGGTGGTTTAGCCTCATCTTTAGAATCAATGTCCTTCAGTACTATCTAATATATTTAGTTCTTTTTAGTGGGGACAAACTTAGCCTTCTGGATAGGTTTCTTAACTTTGTGTTCGTTCATGTAGTCCTTTAGTATTTCTAGCTCTTCCGTATTGAGGCTATTCCTTCCTTGTTGAAAGAAACTTGCATTTTTTATCTTTTTTTGTACACGATTATCACTCCTTTTAGTTTTATCATGAACCTGTCTCTTGGTATCTCCATAAGAGAAGACACCTATAAAAGAATGAAGAAAAATGTGAGTTCACTACGAAACTAAGGCACATTCTTTTTCCTCGGAAGACCTCTTCATTTCTCTTTTTCCATGTATAAACCACAAAATATCATTAGTAAAAACCAACTAAAAATTAGTACAAGAAGCTTAATAGAAAACAAAGTCACATAACCAGAAAGGATTTCAAACCAAGAAAATCCATCCTTGTAATCCCAACCAATCCAATTTACCAAAAACATAGACCAAAGAGAAGTAGCAAATTGGTATTCAAAATTTGAATTTACTTTATTTGAATACATTATCAAATTAATTGTTATTAGTTTAATTTGGTTAATTCACTATAAATTTATTGCACTTTGCACCAAGTTTTAGACCTAGGATAAAGCAGTTTTAATTTGTTAGATTAAATATTTTACTCTTTTAAAGTGTTCTTTTTAGCATCATTATTATTCCTTCCAAACTATATCAAATAATTAAATAATGTTAAAAAACCAATTGTTTTCTTTTCAATGAAGAAAGTAGAATCAATAGATTAAAAAAATCAATTAAAGTCAATCAACAATTGACAAATAAAATAAAAATATCCTTTTATCAACATTGTAATATCAAAATCTGCTTTTTCCTAATATCAAAAACATTGTAATATAAAAATTAAACATTATTATTTGGTTCCAATTTGCATAATTGTCAATTTGATTAGAAGTAATGAAAATAGAATTTGAATTTATCATTAGGTGATTTCATTTATTTCTTGTGTGCTTCTTGTTCACATTGTATTTAATATAAAAAGGAAAAGGAGTTTTTTAGTATTTATATTCATCTTTTTAGCATATAATAATATCTTATTTTGCATGCACCTAAACACATAAACACATGAAATACCCAAAAAGATGATTTATTTTAGAATTATTTCATTATTACATCCAATTTATTTTAGCATGCAAATACATTGATACAAATAAAATTACTTCATAAAAGTAAAATGGAAAATGTATGCAACAAAATTGAAAGAGAAGAAATCAAAATACTCGAAAACATTAAACATAAATCAAATCAAATCTTCGTCTAACAATCCCACTGGAAACCTCAAGAAAAGTGTAGCTTTTCCTATTTCGATGGAGATGTGACTCAATAATGTAATATTATATTTTATTAATGATTGATTTCAACTAAATGGATTTGCATAAAATGTGAGATATGTAAATGATGAAGGAATGATTGAATCTATAGAAATTTTGAGGAAAAATCAATTGGGAGACATGAGGATAAGATCAAAGACTTGAGTTAACTGAAGAGGTTGTGATTCAAAGTTCAACTATTGAATGAAAATTGTCATTTTGAACTAATGAGATGATAATAACGAATTATCTAATTTGATTGATAGATAATTGTGAAGAACAAGTTTCCATTTGAAGATGGATTTAACTAATGGATGAAGAAATTTCTAAGTGAAGACCAAGTTAACTAAGGAGTGAATATTGAGATTCTAAAATGAGATAGAGTTTATTGATCAAAGGAGTTGAATAATGAGATGAAAATGGAATTTATTTGAAAATAAATAATTAGTTCTCATTTAATTAAATAATAAAATATTATTTAATTAAATGGATAAATAATTAATGAAATATTAATAAGTGTTGAGTGTGACGATAAATTAAGGATTAATAAATAGGGTGATATAATGATAGTTGAAGGTGATCAATTAGGTGAATTAATTCTAGCGTTTACATAAAATATTGAAGAAAATATTAGTATCCTTTTATTTAAGCAAAGTAAAAGCTCTATAACTAGTTAAAAAAATCACATTGTAACAATCAAACATTCAAAGTTAACATTCAAGCAAAGGAACAAATGATTGGAAAAGTAAACCAAGGAAATTAAGTACTATCATCCCATATCTTTTCTCTTTAGTCAAATCTTTCATATCAAGCCCATGTGTATAGGTGCCAAAAAGGATTGGGTGGAAGCTATTTTGAAAGAGCTAAGGGATATTCACCAACTCTTGTAATCACCAAATTAGAAGAACAAACCTGAATTTTATAATGATTACATCATGGAAATGACTTACTACAAGAAATTTAGATATCCCATTTAAATAAAGTATTTGAATGATAGACTGACTATCTAGATGCACTCTCTTTATATCTATTCAACAAAACCTTAATGAACTTTTCCATTAGTATATTTTGACCCACTATCATCCATAAATTACTACTACATGAATAGGGTAGTTAATCCCACATATTATTGCCTCAAGAATAATAATGGTCTACCATATATCTTATCAACATGAATTATGCAATGTTCTTATCTTTGATGATTCATGCATAGTAGTGGTGAGTCAAATTTAGTGAGTTCATACTTATCTTCCTTGATTCATATTTGGAATATTGTGCTTAATTTTATTCTTCACATGTTAGGGCTTCAATTACATATAACTTGGTGAATGGGTTAATGATAGAATTATAAAACCACTTTTCACTATTACACTATTGAGATTATTAGGGTTCTCAACCCTTTTTATCTAGCTCTTTGTAACCTCAATAGATGATGGGGACTAAATTCCTCCCCCAAATGAGGATCTATTAATAAACATATTTGGTAGACTATATTGCAGACTAAAAATTGCTTATTTTCTTTAGTTTATAATCTACTAAGGGATTCATTTTGGAGAAATACATTTACATATTAGGATTACTTATTCTAGATTTCTTATTTGTCATAAACTTGATATTTTCAAGTATGTACTCAATGTGCTCTTAATTGACCAAGATGATTGGAAATAGATTTAGAACCTTTTGCCACCTTTCATATCAAAGTTATTTTCCTTGAGAATTTCTTTGTTTGGAGACTTTTTCTCCTTAGCCATGTTATGTTGGCACAACTTAGAATTTTGTATAGCTTTTATTTTGTTTTAGTTCTATAAGGCTAGTAACATTTGTATCTATAATGATGATACTATTGAGTGTTCATTTTATCTTAATGGTAAAATTTATATGCTTACTACTATATGCTTTAATATCTATGTGCATGTGGAAAGGTGACACTAAATTTCTAACATCTATAAGATCTTCTCAACCACCAGAGGAGTGATCCCTATACTATGACCAAAATTTCACTTGCTGGTCCTTCAAAGGGTATACCATCTACTACTCTTAGGCATTGAAGACTCTCACATAGTTAGATTCATTTCTCACCATTCCCTTTGCAATAGAGGGTTGGAATCCTTCTTTATGGGGGAAATTAGTTGGTCTTTCATAGGGTGGTGTAAAACCATTATTTCACCTCTACCTCCTAGGATGTGTTGGATCCATTTTCCATCTAATATTTTTAAGATAATTGGGAAGTCTCTAATCCTCTCTTGGTGATTCCATTATAAATCATTATTCACTAGAATGATATGCCTCCACCACCTCTTGATGTAGTCATATATACTTGATAGGAAAGTTTGTTGACTTTAATTAATTGAGCTCATTAATTAATTACATATATATGGCCATCTAAGACACAATACACTTGCTCTATAATCTTGTATTTGTATCTGTGTATCTATTAAGAGATTAGAGTTACACATGCTTGTATTTTCTTTCATTTTAGTATTATTAATTTATAATTTCTTTGATTTATTTATTGTATTATGATTCTAGAAGCACTTAAACACACTAGAAGAATATATGTATTTAAAAAAATAAGCATTTGAAGTAATGAGGGTTTGTAAGAAAACTCAATTTATATTTTTTCTCACCTTTTTGTTTGTATTGATTGTAGAGCATAAATAAATAAAAATTCTCATTCATAATTACTAAAGATAAATCTTAGGACACACTACCATGAAATATTTCCAAATCTAATGTAATATGAGGGGTTACCTTTCCCTTGTCATTCTTAGAACAAAATTTAGGTACAATCTGACAAGGGGGGCATTGAAGGAATTCTCATATTAGTTATTATGATGGTTAATGAGGGTCAAGGCAAAAAGGCATAAGATATAGAAAAAAATACATGTTAGATTGAGTTCCAATATAAACTATCCCCTTCTACAATCCGAAATCAAATTCTAATATCAAATGTTAGGAATTTCAAACTATGAATACTAATTCAACGTATCCTTTATGAGAGAAACTACACTAAAAGAATATATAAATCCATAAGAATATCAAAGCATACACACAAAATGCCACTAAACGTAGAAAATATTTCTAATAAAAAACCAAAAAACCATCCTCTTTAAAGCATCTCAAGAATAGGATTACAATGCATTCACAAAGTTCTCAATGCAAAACTTTATAGCAACAATAAAAAAAAGTCAACTGCTTTCGTCCATGTGATTGAGCAACCCTAATAGATCCAAAATCTCATTCATTACAATGAATAACTAATATATTATCATTGCAAATGTTGTTCAACAAAACTAGATTGCTTATGAGCATAATCAAAACACTTCTTTGATTGATACGATTTTTCATGATACATAAATGGTTAGAAACTAGTTCTAATGTCATGGAAGCTTGCTCATTTGTTTAGAATCACATAATGTCATAGGGGGTAAAATGGTAAACCAATTGTATGCATTTGATAAATCAAGTAAAAAGGGAGTTTGAAAATGATGATTCTCGTGGACTTTTTTGGATAATTCTGAAAAAATATTGCATGATAATGACATTAAAAACACACACATTCTAAATGATGATTGAAATGAAGGGATACATGAAATCATTGTATGAAATAGATGCAAGTAATGATAATACTGATCTATTACTGATCTTGTTATTTAGATTTTAGAATTTGATGGATGCAAACAAAAGAACTTAGATACACATTTCTTAGATTCAAGAATGGTTGTCTAGGATGATTTTTTTATTTTAGTAATGTAGATGATGATCATAAGGATACTATTAATAAATAATATTTGACAAATTTAAATACTTAAAACAAACATAAACAAATTTAATCATATGATCTACATCTCCTTTGATAGGTTTAAATAATTCAAAATAATACACCTAAATACAGTGAATCATGTTTTCTTTGCATTCATTTGTCAGGTCCATTGATTTGATTGTGGTCTTTTAATGGTAACAATTCAATGGTAAGGTGACAAAATGGTGGCAGTTCTGCTCAGAATAGGAGAGGCTTTGACCAGCCTCCACAAGTCAAATCAAAATACATGGAGAAATAACATATGTAAACCATATACGATGGTGTAACCATTGCTTGAGTGTATTCAATTTATTAACGATGATTATTTACTCTTGTGAGAAACAGAGAAGGAATGAGTATCCTCCTATCTTGCGTTGGTTACAAAACAACATAAATCTAGATTGAAATAAAATATTTTATAGCAGATCTACTAGTGCTCGGTTAAATAGATTAACTGATTTAAGAGTTACTTGAAATGTCTAGACAGTACTTGATAAACAAAGAGAAAAGGCTGGTTTACCATACATGGGAAGGTGGTTTGATTTTCTAACCAAATAATGCATCTTCAATCTGCAAGTCTGCATACTAATAGCTAAGAGTTTACATTCATATTTTATACCACTTAGATTAGGAGGAGCAAACGTTAAAATGACTAGGACAATACCTGGACACTGTACAGGTACTTTCAATCACCATTGCACCGTTAATGCCTTACATCTATCTCCATAGAGAGACTCAGAGGAGGAGACATTACAAAGATTATAACATAATCACAGAACCATATTACAAAATGGTTATCTGCCTCTTAGTAGCAGTACAGAGAAGAAAAGGAATACAACTAATATATCTATTCCCATTTACTGTGCTATTTTAAATTGCTCGAGACTAAGAAAAACTGGAAAACAAAATCTCCACCGAAATTTTTCTGCAGGGGAAGACGATGGATGTTATTATCGAAGAAGTATCTTTACAAAGAAAAATAAAAGAAGAAAAAATAAATATAACACGGCTCACTTTAAAGTTCCAAATGATAATAATTCTATTTCAGATGCATAGCTAATACAGATTCTTCTCAACCTGGGACTCATGCTCTCAATTCACAATCAGTGAGCTCTAGTCGCATTTAAGATCCATGTTGAGAGGAATCTATCTTAGCATTCATCTATCAGACTTTTGCATGTATTGTTTTTGCTTGAGATCAAAACTCTGCTACTTGAGAAGATCTCATGCAATGTTATCAAGATGGCTTTCCTTCCCAAGTGTGCTCATGCAATGCTATCGAGAGGCCCTTCTTATAGAGTAGTTCTCTCTGTAAGAAGAAAATTACTCACATTTGAAAATCTTTGTAATTACTGAGGTTAACTCTAAAAATGTGAACCTGGAAAACTTGTATAGATCATTTTGTTGTTTGGATAATTTTGTTGTTTGGATAAGTCTGGGGATACACACCAGCGTACTAAGAAATTCATAATAGGATAGTGCTACAGTTCAGCACAGACAAGCAACTTCATTTTATAACATTCTTCAAGTGGGAGAGAAGTCTTTTTAAGTTGCCCACTGAAACCCCGTGCACAGACTGAGCAGCTATTTTGGTGTCAAATATAAAGTTTGTCCCCACAATTGCAGTGTAGAGACACATCGTATGCCCATTCACATGTCCTCAAAAGAGTGAAATGTGAAAATACCCATCACAAATAAGTAATAACTGATATGCATTACATCGAATACAACAATTGTACAATCGCTGTGGGATAGCATTTCATTTTTCTTTGTTGTTTTGTGGTCACAGTAGATAGGTATCACATGGTAAGCTGACAGGGAGTCCAACAAATAAACGACTCTTTATTGTCCTTGCTGACATATTTATTAGTTATTTTTGAAGATTTTACTTGTGAGTGTGATAAAACTATCTAAATAGTGGGATGGTCAAATACTTTAGATTCCAAATAAAGTGGGTGGGTGGAAGAGAATTATTGGGATTTTTGCTAGTCTTATGTATACTATTGCCAGTTAGGTTTAACTCTAATTTTTATGACTGTTTAGTTCTGTTTCAAAGTCTGGGTCTGGTTTTTTATGCGAAGAGTTATAAAATAATGTTATATATATTTATAAAAAAATGGGTGGAAATAGTCACACTCTTAAAGTGTGGGGTTACAGTCTAATTGAAAAACATCGTAAAAATAAAAACAATCAGCTAAATGACAAGAATAAGAATAGAGGGAGGAAGAGGATTCCAGTTATCCAAATTGTCTCGTATTAACAAAGTCTGAAATGTCCACATGAAAATCTCATCCATTATTACCATTTTTAATATTATTATCTTGATTATCTTTGTTAGTCCTACTTTTAACCTAATTCAATATAAAATAGAGAATATCCTAACACTTGAATACATCTAATTTCTTTTTAATCTTTTATGATTGAATATAATATGTAAATATTATTTTTCATTAAAAAAATATATTTAATTTACTTTTTAACTTGAAATATTTATGTTTAGCATATTTACTTTCAATTTATATAAAGATGATTTTAAAAAAATTATATATGTATATGTATATGTGTATATGTAATATATGTTTTAGATTTAAAAAAAAATAAGACTATAAACATAACTTAAAAATTTTGACTTCTAAAATATTATATAATTTTAAAATTAAATTTTAATTGTAATAAACTAAATCATTTAAATCTAAATCATTATAAATATTTTTATTTTAAAAAATATTAATATTTACAAAAATTAAGCTAAAAAGAATAGAAATATAATAATTAGACATTGAAATGTATCCATGAACATACAAAAGTCCTCACCAAAAAAGGCTATGTATGGAATACTAGAGTCCCATGAATTCATATTACTTCACATTGTGTACAAAATTGTTTTGATATGAATTTACAAGCTATGATATTTTTTATATAATTATTATTTGAGATTTATATATTTACTCTCACAAATTTTATTGTGAATTTAATATAGTATCTTTATTATTTATTATATATTCTTTTAAAAAAAATATTTTTTAATTATTATGAAGAAGTTTTAGATTTTTTAGATTAATTAGAAAGGGTTCTATTAGAATCTTTGTCAATTATAAATAGATAAACATATTGAAATGACAAAAATAACTAGATAAATTCATGAGAGCATTGAGAGTCAACTATAAAGCAAACTAAAACTAAAACATATAGCCATTGTAAATAGTATAACCACTAAACTAAATGTAAATAAAATAATAGACATGGCTTAAAGAAGAATAAACTCTTTAAGCATTGGAAGCAACTATCTTCTTATTCCTATGAGAGAAAAGGTCATCTAATGTTCATTTAGAATCTTCATCCAACAAACTAAAAGCCTCTTGTTAAATATTTTCTGCCTTCATCTTGTATCCTCCCTACTTCTTAGTTGTGTAGTTGGATACAACTACCTTTAGATGAGATGTGACAAAAACACTCCAAAACTTCCCAATCAAATGAAAAATCTTGAAGTACACCTCCTCTCATTGAGCCACAATCTCCTCCATATTTTATTCTTAAGCTAAAACTCCTCGATTTTAGGCTCCTCCCCTCTTTCTATATTTTATTCTTTCATTTCTAGTTCCAAACTAGAACCTCCATTTGTTTATTTGTTAGGAACTAACCGTGGTTCTACCATACAAGATCTTCATCAAGAGACCCTTATATGGGTACCAAGTTTTGAAACTCCACTATATTCCTCTTTTAAATCCTCTAAGAAGTAGAAGAATCCAAAATTTGTTTCCAATCATACCAAGCACCTAAAGCAACTAATAATCATTTCTTCATAATCCACATCATTGAGAAATTGATGAACAATTACAATGAGAATATATACATAAAGTGCTTAAATCTAAGTATCCAAAAAGGAAAACATATAAATTATAATCATTATATTTAAAATTTAACATGATAAATACTCATAACAACAAACATAAATTAACAAGCACATAATAAATAGATAACACTAGATAAGAATACAATTTAAATGAAGAAACACTTTTAGGAAAAAAAATTACCACCAAAAACATACCATTTTTATATTAATCAAGAATAAATCTCTCCAACAATACTATTTACTCTACCTTATTCAATCTAGCAATATTTCAACAATATAACATTATTCTCACCTACAAAAGACATAATACCTCTATCCCACACTTCTATTATTATAAGAACCCACCAAGATATTATTAAAAATTATTAAATAAATAACCAAGCATCTTAATTCTTTGTCCTTTTAACTCATTTTTTATAATATAATTGATAAGGTGGAAAAGTGAAACCTTAGGATTTCACAAGGGTCACTTTTCCACAATGTGGTTGGGGTTTCTTATCATTTGAATTCAAGATCGGCTAGGATATGAGATTGACTTGCAACTAGAAAGGTGAGCCAGTCAATTCTAGGATTTGAATTTAGGGACTAGGAAATGAGTTTTGAATGAACTGCACTAATGCAACTAACTAACAATGAAAATGCACTACTCTGATACAAAAACAACAAATCTAGAAAGTCACAGGAAAATTTGATGTTTAGAAATAGACTGAGCAGACTTGTGTGCACATGTCATATAAATATTAAGCTAAATTTGGAGGATTAAGTCACCCAAGATGCCTATGTCCTAGTAATCCAATTTGAAATGTGTCTTCCCAGTCCTTGGGAATCAATTCAGTGGCTTCTTCCTTTCATATTTCACTATTGAATCTTCATCAAATGTTGAGATAATTGAGTCTTCGCATCTTGTCAAGTTGTAGGGTTTGAATGCAACAATGAATAAGTTCTCTTCAATCTTCCTTAGATTTGAAACATGCACATTCAAAGAGAGAGGAAGGGTTGTACCATATAGGCACTTGCCTTAATCAAATCCCGTGTTGGTGTTTCCACCTCCACAATGGAAAAATTGATAATAGAGAGAGATTATCCTTTTGAGGGATAGAGGCTAAATGATAAATAAATGATGAATTAACAATATAATATAACTCACCACTCGGGCCTGATTTCCTTGAAGGATTTAAGTCATACAAATCTCCTCAAGGCTTGATTGTAATTTGGCTTGATTTCTTGGAATACCTACAAGGGTTAGTCCTCACAAACAAAATGATAGTTACATAAATATGAACAAACTCACATAAAACTTGACATGATGCTTCAATGTTGAAATGTTGCAATAAATATGCTCTTGACTACTCTTGAATTGATAATAATTGCTTGATAGTGCTCTCGATTTCTAATGATTGTTGGATGTTGCTTGTTAGATTTGAAATGATGCACATGACTAGGTATTTATGCGAATTTAATCTAATTTCCCAAAAAATAAATCTTGATAGCCAACATTTGACATTTGAGATTCAAATAATAAATTGTTATCCTCAAAATATAAAAATTTGGAGGAAAAACCTACCTAAATTTCCCGCTGTTTCAACGAAATTTAAGTTTGAAAAGTTTATTTTTCATTCTTCCTCAGCATCTCTACTGGAATACTCATTTGAGCAAAAAGTTAGCCACCAAATCGTTTGCACGGAGTAAGATGGTGACAAAGACTATTAAGGGGCAGCAACGAAGCGGTGGGGATCATGAGAAATGTAAAGCCAAAGCTACGTTTAATTCTCTTGATGATCACACGCTCCAGTCGAGGTCTAAAAATCAGGCCACAATGAACACCGTTGTCACTGGATGGATTCCCTCTATGCCTTCCTTGCTCCTCATTTCCTCGAATATCCTCATCTCTGGCCCTCAACACCCACAGAATATAGGTTATAGAAAAGCTTAGATTCATTTTTAATGTTCCTTTGAAATATTTCTTCAATTTTCTTATGTAGTTTGATAACTTATGTAATATTTTTGGATCTGCGCTTTTGCTTTTTAATTGCAGAGATATAATAGATGAGTTTTCAAAGGACTGTAGTAAACTTGTGAAGCACTTGCTGAAGATAATATCTGAGGATTTGGGCATGCCCATTGTAATTTCTTGACACCATTGTGGTAGTTTTAGGGTGTCACATAAGTGGTTTATGTTAGTATTTTTTTCAATGTAAGTTTGAAGACAAGGGTTTTATATTCTAGTTTTAGTTTATATGTTGGAATTGGATATTTAATTCTATATATTTTAGTATGTGGTTATTTAACTAACTTATATATAACAAAAAAAAATCTCATTAATTAATGTGTGGATCTTCTCAATGCCATTAATTTCATTTCAAAAATGAATTTTATTATAATTATGAATGTAACTAGGTTAGTTGTGATTCAAGTATACATATTCAATGTTTATAAATGTCTTATCACACTTTTAGATTCCATTTGATAGATAATTAATTTATTTTTTGATATATAATAAACTAATGGATTAAATATCTTAGATTAGATGAAATCACTAACCTTTATTGAGGCATTAAGAATTGGTAATTGGTTTTAAAATATTGAGATGTCCATTTAAGTGAATTACTAATAGTAGGTGTGTTTTGAGTTTAGTAATGAATAGTGAATCCTATAATGTGTTTTGAACATCATGGAGCTAATGAAATGGTGGGTAGACTTTGATTATGAGATTAAATCAAAAGTTAATTTGGATGTTAACTAAGGGGTTGATCATGACATTGGATATATGATATTATTTTATAAGAACCTCAAAATAAATAGTGTTGTTATAAGTAATCTTAAGATAGATTAAATTAGTGAATTAAGTACACAAGAACAAAGATAAGAAGTGTTCCTAGGAGCAAAGATAATAAGTGGTGGTTTTTATTTTATTTGTTATGGATTTGATTATTGTGAACTAATTGTTAGGTGCTTACTTAGATTTTTTTTAGATTTTAATGAATTTCAATAGAATTATAATGTTTCATGCATTTAATTTTTAACTTTCTATGATATGAGGTTGTATTAATAAGCTTTGTGATATTCAATTTTTTTGTTTGTTTTTATAATAATAATTTTTAAATGATGTTTTATTATTTCCTGAGGTTTAAGGTATACATTTGGATAGAAAAGTGATTCATATTATTTTATATATAATATTTGGCTAGATGTTCCATTTTTCATATCAATGTCTAGAATCTTAGAATCAATCTTAATATTTTACTCAAATCAATCAAATTAAGTATTATTCTTGTATTAGTCAGTTTTAGATATTGAATATAATTTTTTTAATTCTTGATTTAATTCTTTTGTTCATTATTTTAATTATTTTAGTACTATTTAGTTTTATAAGAAATGTTTACAATGATAATAAATGTCTAGATCTAGTTGGATGTTGCTAAGGAAGATGGAATAAGAGGCCATTATTGGTGTCGATAGGTATTCTACCTATTTACATGTTAAGTCCACTTAGGTCGTAGGAGGGAATCTTTCTAATTAGTGTGTGTTGTCACTAGATCTTATTTTATCTTTAGAGTTAAGGAAAATACAGGTTTGTTTGAAGATGGTATTTTTGATGTCATTACAAGCTTATTTAACAAGTTTTGGAAACACTTGGAAAGGAATGCAAATTTTACCATGATACACTAGATTGATTGTCAATAACATTTGGGGAATGATAGATAAGAAATAAAATGTCCTATAAGTTATTTAGAAAACACAAAATGTTGCATGAAAGAATATAACATAGAAAGATGAATAATCTATAACAATCTAAAATAAATAAAATCATGAGAATATGTACATATACAGTGCAAAGGAGAGAATCACTCCTTGAAAAGTGGCATGCAACTCAATAAAAGAGTAAGGCTAAAAAGTACACCTAAGCAATCTTATCTTCAAAAAGAAAAAAACCATGAGAGAATATGTCATAGAATATTCTGCACTAACAAGGAACACACCACTACTAACATAGGACTAGAAAAGAAAGCTAATAGAACTAATTGAAGGAATTTCATACATCATCCATAGTATCACAAGAGGTAGTTACAACTACAATGAAAATGAGGAAGGAGATTAAAAGTTAGTAGCTTTGAATATTTGAGATCATGAATATTATCAGGCCTTAAAAAATAAATTCACTTGGAAGTTTTGACTCCAATACTCAAACGCTCGTGTAAGGTATTTTTTATTTAATTTTTTATATTTACTAAAAGGGAGTTGCCTCATGACAACAACCTAGCTATAAAAAAAGGTTTTTCATTTTACCTATTTATATATATTTTCATGTATTTAGCAAATGAAATAGTTCATAAATAAGTAAATTTATTTTTGAAAAGGGGTCTAAAAGATTCTTTTAGGAAAGGCTTTTAGAAATGTATAATAAAAATATAGCTTCGCATTAAAATATTATAAAACAATCTGTTAATAAAATATTAGACAATTATTGAGAAGGGGTATAAAGAGATTATTTTAGGAAAGAGTTTTAGAGATATATTATGAAAATATGGTTTTACACTAAAAAATGTAAGTTATTGGTCACTAAAATATTGAAGCATCAAAAATAGATTTTAGGATTAAAAAATATTTTAAATGACACATGAAACATAAATGAGGTATAATGGGTGGAAAGAGGATTACTTTTTGAGCATCAAGTCAAATTTTACATGTTGTAATCTATATTGTAATCTATATATAATAGAATGGATCCCGTCAAATAATTTTATTCTCAGCTGTTTTAATTAATTAAATTCCCACCACTAGATTGATCTTTTTCATTTTGATAAATGAAAATGAAAACATAAATTAATTTATTTAGTTTATATATATCCAAGAACAAATTATTTACCATTAAAATTCAAGAACACATTATTTACTATACATAAAAAATTTATGTAAAAATAAAGTTAAAAACTATAAATCACATAGTAAAAGCTTTATATGTATTGCCTCCAAATATAGATCCATGTTATTATGTAATGGAATTGATGATAATGATCATATCACATTGCTTTGGTGCATAATTTATGTGTATGTTTGGTTTCTTTGGTGTGTATATATAAATATTAAAGAAGAAAAAATGGAGGGTGAGAGTACTCAACTTATTCAATCTACCATTTATAATGTGACCCTAATATTATTTTTTACACAATTAAATAAATTTTAGGAATTTATTTAGGATTTACAAGTGACAATTATTATTAAATTTTAATGGAAAATTTTGATTTCACAATGAATATGACCCCTAAATCCACCATCAAAGAGATGAATAGTCCATATTAATCTAATAGAGATATTACACCAATAAATTCATCTTTCTCCCTTAAATATAGCAACCTTTCTATAGAATACTAATACTCAATAAATAAAAAACCCATTAAACACCTATCCAAGGTATCAAATTTATAGAGAACTAGAAAGGGAAACCGTGAATGGCTTCCTAAAACAAAACTACCATAATACATGGTATGAAAAAAAACTAATGCTCCATGAATCTCAATCATCATTAACAACATATTTGATGCATATGAAGAGTGGGAAAACATTTCCAACTATGGTGATTAAAAATTTAGTGATGAACTATTGCTAACCCCATATATCATAACAAGTTGCCCCACTCTATCCCCTAATGCCTAAGATTGTGAAAGTGGTATTAATGGAGGTAAATCACTTTATAATTTTTACCATCATTAATAACATTCCCTCTTAATATAATTATAACTAATAATATAAGTGAAAATAATACATAATAATATTCGTAAACCATCTACATGGGCATCCAACTGTCCTTTCCCAAGAAGGTAGAGATTCAACCTTGGAATATAGGTTTGCAACGTTAACATCATATTTTCTTAAGATTATACCACTTAATATTACACATTATAATAAAATATATGAAAAAAATGAATCAAATACACATGATGCAAGTCCCATGGCCTCTCTGTCCCAAGAGAACTTATCCATATTCTTTGGTTTAATAAGTAATTTATATCATTATCTCACATGTCAACCTTTTGAATCATGAACTTATCACTCTCCAAAAAATAATGAACAAAGTGATAATGAACATATGTGTGCTTAGTAAAAGAATGTTACATGGTATTCCCATTCAAATAAATAGTACTTTGATTTTCACATTCAGTTTGATCTATCCTGTAATTAAAAACAATACTTTAACATCTAGTATTTGTAACAAAGATAGATCTTTAGAAGAATATATAGAATCCATATTTTTTCTAGGAAAATAAACCATGCGATACCACTTACTCATCCAAATAATAATACTATCAAATAGGGAAAATATATAGCCACTAATAGACCTTTGACTATCCAAGTCACTTTAGAAAGCTAGATCAACGACACCTTCTATGTCTAGTTATGGAATCTTCTTGTTTAAACTGTGAATGTTTTTTTCTTTCAATGATCCATCATCAAGAAGAGGAGAAAATGTGAAATAGGATTATATATATTAGGTCTAATAAAGGTTGTGGGAGGTGAGTTGAGAGAGAGGAATAAAAAATTAGAGAATTGAATAAAATAAACATATAATATCAATACATATTGTAGAATCGTAAATTGTCACCAATGATAATTTTACACTAGATTTTTCTCCCTCCTATGTGCATGGTGATGAATCATAGAATTTCCTAATTTCTTGTTTCTATTTCATACTCTATCTTTATCTTTTGCTAAACTTTGAGACATTATCAGATCTATCATATATAACTTTAAGTAGTTTAAAGCATTTGGAATTAAGCATGTTATATTAATATGTGTATGTATGATTTATGAATTTCCATGAAGTTTAGTAGGATTTTATGTTTACATTATGGTTGTTAACATTGAGAATGCATTTGAAAATAAAGACTAACATTTGTAGCAAGATACTTGTCAACCTGTAGCAACGAGCTTCTTGATGCAAGAGCATCACTCTCAATGGGTTTTTTATGCTTATTTAGGAGTTTTGGTTGTGTTTGTAGGGGTCTTGAGAGATCCATTAGAATCATCTTGGGTGGTTTAGATATCTTTGTTAGACCTAGAATTCAAATTATCTGGTTTCCCACCAAAATTGTAAATTTGAATTTGTAGGTGGATTTTGTCTTGTTACAAGGTTGGGGATTGTCCTTAACTCCTTTTTTTTGGATTTCATGGGTCTAATAAGGTCTTAAAAGGACCATGGGAATTCATGTAAGGGTCTTTTGGGTGGATTTGTTTCTTAGTTCATGGGAAAGGTTGCACAAAGGGGTACAATTGTCAAATTTTATGACATAGTCATTAGTTTTTGTAGGGAAAAGGACTAAATGCTCGTGTGTAACTAGTTTTGAAAGTCTTTTGATGTTGAATCAATAGAAGGATGCACTCCAAGAAGTATTGGGAGAAGGATTTGATAAAATACCCTATTATTTTGCACCTTTGTGATAGTTTTTACTGTGAAACAACAAGAAACTAGCTTGGTATGGATTTGTACGACCTGTTACATGGTCTAAAGGTGGATGGAAGTGTAAAGCTCTATTTTGAGATTCTAATGTAATTTATTAGTGATAGACTTAGGGTTTCTGATGCCCAAGAAAAATCTATATCTTCTTTTTCAACCATTGAAAAAATATAAGATTTGACACAATTTTTTTGTAGATTCTTTTGCACGCTTTTCAAAAATGAGGAGTGTTAATTTGTTGTTTTGAGTGACTTATGAAAGACAGCGTGTTCTTACTGTCACTTGGCTATTTGAAACCTTGCTTCTTTGGGGTTTTATGGAATTTCTTTGTTTTGAAGTTAATCATTGCCAAGAATAGTGAGAAGAAGCCTTTGGAGTGTGTTTAATGATTTTAAAACCTAGGAGGGAAAAAGAAAGGTGAATTTGGATTCTTTCAGGATTTGTGTCTAGTGGAATAAGTTTTTTTTGTAGTAAAAATGGTATTGTTAGAAGCCACCATTGAAAGGTCAGATAACCTTGGATAGACAGCTATGGAATTCACATTTCTTTGTCATTGAAAGTCCATAGTGTTTGCAAGAGCTTTCCATTTTCATCACTTCTCAACCCATAGCATAAGGATTATAGTTCGGTGCAAAGGAGTCAATCAACTATAGTGTGACCACTTTTAGAAGAAGATGAAGGTGATCATTTAATGATCAAATCATGAATTACTAAAACAAAGTTAAAGATACTTATTACTATTATGCATTATGCTCGTCACCTGAAAGAATCCCCATTCTTGGCAGGTAGCAGAAATTTCATGTTTCATTTGTTGGTCAGTGTGACTCATGTTAGTTAAGGGCAACTCCTCAAAAATACCATCTTCAGACAAACCCTATATTTTCCTTAACTCTAAAGATAAGATAAGATCTAGTGACAACATACACTAATTAGAAAGATTCCCTCCTACGACCTAAGTGGACTTAACATGTAAATAGGTAGAATACCTATCGACACCAACAATGACCTCTTATTCCATCTTCCTTAGCAACATCCAACTAGATCTAGACATTTATTATCATTGTAAACATTTCTTATAAAACTAAATGGTACTAAAATAATTAAAATAATGAACAAAAGAATTAAATCAAGAAATACAAAATTTATATTCAATATCTAAAACTAACTAATACAAGAATAATACTTAATTTGATTGATTTGAGTAAAATATTAAGATTGATTCTAAGATTCTAGACATTGATATGAAAAATGGAACATCTAGCCAAATATTATATATAAAATAATATGAATCACTTTTCTATCCAAATGTATACCTTAAACCTCAAGAAATAATAAAACATCATTTAAAAATTATTATTATAAAAACAAAAAAAAAAATTGAATATCACAAAGTTTATTAATACAACCTCATATCATAGAAAGTTAAAAATTAAATGCATGAAACATTATAATTCTATTGAAATTCATTAAAATATAAAAAAAATTCTAAGTAAGCACCTAACAATTAGTTCACAATAATCAAATCCATAACAAATAAAATAAAAACCACCACTTATTATCTTTGCTCCTAGGAACACTTCTTATCTTTGTTCTTGTGTACTTAATTCACTAATTTAATCTATCTTAAGATTACCTATAACAACACTATTTATTTTGAGGTTCTTATAAAATAATATCATATATCCAATGTCATGATCAACACCTTAGTTAACATCCAAATTAACTTTTGATTTAATCTCATAATCAAAGTCTACCCACCATTTCATTAGCTCCATGATGTTCAAAACACATTATAGGATTCACTATTCATTACTAAACTCAAAACACACCTACTATTAGTAATTCACTTAAATGGACATCTCAATATTTTAAAACCAATTACCAATTCTTAATGCCTCAATAAAGGTTAGTGATTTCATCTAATCTAAGATATTTAATCCATTAGTTTATTATATATCAAAAAATAAATTAATTATCTATCAAATGGAATCTAAAAGTGTGATAAGACATTTATAAACATTGAATATGTATACTTGAATCACAACTAATCTAGTTACATTCATAATTATAATAAAATTCATTTTTGAAATGAAATTAATGGCATTGAGAAGATCCACACATTAATTAATGAGAATTTTTTTTTGTTATATATAAGTTAGTTAAATAACCACATACTAAAATACATAGAATTAAATATCCAATTCCAACATATAAACTAAAATTAGAATATAAAACCCTTGTCTTCAAACTTACATTGAAAAAAATACTAACATAAACCACTTATGTGACACCCTAAAACTACCACAATGGTGTCAAGAAATTACCATATAAACACACAAGCTAATCAATAAATTGAATCCTCAAATCAACCAATAAATGAAAACATATAAGAAGTCATACTTACCAACACACATCACTTAATAATTAATAATTACATAAATTATAAACATAATCATAACCAAACAAAAATAGATTATCACATATAAATTAAACATAAAAATTAACCTAATGTAAAAGTAATCAACTATCAAGTGGGTGGTTGGTGGGCTCCCCCCAGCCCCTCTGGCCACTCGAAATCCTGGGTGGGCATGAGGTGGCTTTGGGACGGTTTTGGTGCTTGCGGAGGTGGCATTGCCATGTCATTCTTTGGCCTCTCTAAATTGTCGTGGGGAGGAGTTGGTTTATTTAAAGTGTTTTGCTCTTGAAAATCGTGGAGCCTTTGGTGTTTGACAGGGGGAATGTATGGCTCAGCATTCAAGGCGTCGTCTGTGCGACATGTTGGGTACGACAATCATAGAAATGACAGTTGAAGGGCCGGGTGGCGTCTCACTTCATTCAAAGTGATTATGGTTTGTAGGCGGATGGACTGAGCCCGTAGCAAATCTTCATGGCAAGGACGAGATGATCGGCCCGCCATTATTCAGTTTTGTGTGCGGAGGCCTGACTGATCCTCTCACGGATCTATTAAAGGATCTGATGAAATCATTTTTAATGCTTTGTCTTCGAAATTTGGCATTGTTTTTTGTTTCTTTGCAGGGAACGACTGTCAATGCTTTGCAAATGGCGAGGACGACAAAGTCAAAATTCATCATCCACATTTCGGTGGAAGGATTGGAAAGCTTTGGGGTCGACACACCAGTCTCTCTGGTGGCTACGAAGAGGCAGATTTCCTTTCGGGAAATTACAGACCAGAGATTAAAGAGAATTTTGATTGAGGATGATCCGGTGTCGTTGGTTGCGGCCAAAATGATCCTTGGTAAAGAACACCTGGAAAGAAAGGAGTTTGCCAAAGATAATGCCCATATCTCCTCTCGGTTTCTCGCAGTGCTTTTGGACTTGGAGACCCCGAAGGCGGTGGCTAAGGAGATGATGGTGCGCTTGTTCTATGATGACTTGCTCGGTGGACTTGAGGAAACACTGAAGGCAACCTTCATAGGCAAAGGCATTCCGCGTCTGGCTGACTTGGCTCTCCTATGGGACACGGAGGACGCTATTAAAGTTTATCCTTTTCTCTTAGACCTTAAAGGGCCTGCATTGTCGAGGCACAGAAAGATTACGGATGTGGCTGTGGATTTTTTGAAGCAAAAGTTGAAGATGGTGCCAGAGGAGGGGCTGGAGTGGATGGAAGGTTTTGTAAGGTTTGCCGAAATCAATGGTTTTATGTGAGGGTTGGCCTCTGTGTCTGAAGTTTTAAGTTTTATTGTTAGTTGCTGTCATTTCTAGTGGACTTCTGCACAAATTTTTCTGTAAATTTCATCTTAAGTTGGTCAAGGCTCGGCCTTCGACCCTATTGTTGTATCAATGGTCATCGCGGCTGGTTTTTTTATGCTCGTAATGGGACTGTTGAAATTATGAAATCGTGTCCCGGTTGGGTTGGTATTTTGTTCAGCTGTGTGTCCAGGATGGACTTTTTCCTACTTTGCGATGATTGTATATTTCTTCAATATCAATATAAAAACTACCTTGCGTATCAAAAAAAAGTAATCAACTATCAACACAAAAATCTACTAATCATAAAAATTACCTACCAAATAATTTATTAATAATGAACATTACAACTAAAATAAGAACATAATTTTTCTACAATATATAAAGCTAACTAATAAAAAGCATTAAACAAGAATAATAACTAATTTAATTGATTTGAATAAAATATTAATATTGATTCTAAAAATTGATAAGAATGAATCAATTTTCTATCAAAGAGGTGCCTATAAACCTAAAGAAACAATAAAATATTTATTTAAAAAATAATTATTATAAAAATAAATAAAAATTAAATATCACCAAATTTATAATACCATTTCATATTATAAAAATTTAAAATTTAAATGCATATTTTAATTGATTTGGAAAAAAAAATAACATTGATATCAAAAATTCTAAAAACTAATATGAATGAATAAATTTTATCAAAACATATCCTATAAATCTTAAGAAATAATAAAATAGCATCATTTAAAAATAATGATTCATAATACAATTAAAAAAAAACAAATATTACAAAATTTAATAATTCCACTGCAATCTCAAAATTTAAAATTTATTGAATGAAATATTATAATTCCATTTGAATATATTAAAATATTAAAAATATTTCTAAATGAGCATCTAACAATTACTTCACAATAATCAAATCCATAACATTAAAAAAAAATTGCAAGAAATAAAATAAAAACAACCATCGTGCCAAATCTTGGCTTTATTGATATTGGTCAAAGTTATTTATCTTTCTGAACTTGCAAGCCATCACGGATATTATCTTGAGCAAGAATAGTAATTGCACCATCATCTGTGTGTGCATGAGTTCCCAAAAATTTATCTGGTTCTGGGCATGGAGGATAGTAATTTACTCTTTATAAAATATTGTACCCTACAAATTCTTTTTCCAGACCATCAATGGGCATGCCCAAATCCTCAATATTATCTTCAGCAAGTGCTTCACAAGTTTACTACAGTCCTTTGAAAACTCATCTATTATATCTCTGCAATTAAAAAGCAAAAGCGCAGATGCAAAAATATTACATAAGTTATCAAACTACATAAGAAAATTGAAGAAATATTTCAAAGGAACATTAAAAATGAATCTAAGCTTTTCTATAACCTATATTATGTGGGTGTTGAGGGCCAGAGATGAGGATATTCGAGGAAATCAGGAGCAAGGAAGGCATAGAGGGAATCCATCCAATGACAATGGTGTTCATTGTGGCCTGATTTTTAGACCTCGACTGGAGCATGTGATCATCAAGAGAATTAAACGTAGCTTTGGCTTTACATTTCTCATGATCCCCACCGCTTCGTTGTTGCCCCTTAACAGTCTTTGTCACCATCTTACTCCGTGCAAACGATTTGGTGGCTAACTTTTTGCTCAAATGAGTATTCCAGTAGAGATCGCTGAGGAAGAATGAAAAATAAACTTTTCAAACTTAAATTTTGTTGAAATAGTGGGAAATTTAGGCAAGTTTGAAATTCAATTTAGGTGCCATGGAAATTAATTACAGCAGGTGGCCTTTGGAGTTTGCTGCAGAGTAAGTTACGAATAGTACGGGAATTGGCTGGCGAGTTAGGTACTTCCCTGACAAAATCCGTAAGACTATGCATCAGCCATCGGATGCCCATAGGATGGCCAGTGTCAGGAAAACACATCGGAACTCCAACAGAAAACAGAAAAGGGGAACGAACATTGACCGGTCAGAGCTTAGTGTGTGACACTTAAGCCCAGCCATTAAAATTAGTAGCAAGGTGTGGAGTCGATGGTCTGTGAACTGTCCAATGATTTTCTATCATTGGGAATGGAGAATTTTGTATCCTGCCTATTCAATAAGAAATGAACTTGCAGCATCCTGGATTCCGATTAATTTCATGGCGGCTTGTTTTTCTCGATGGAGTTCCACTTCTATGTATGTTACGTTGAATGGAAATGGAATGTGCAGTTTTTTATTGTCTTTCTTGTCGCCTTGCAATGAGTCTCTGTTCAGAAAGGATGAGCTATTGTAGTTTGTTTAATGCCTGATCATTGAAGGATTGTTGTATTGGTCAAATGTTTGCTCCAGGGCTCTGTGGAAAGAATTGAGTAACTGTAACGTAATTCTATCTGAGCATTGCTGAATGTTTGTGCTTAAATTAAGTTGAGTCATCAATGTCATAAAAGTGCACTATCCCAACCTTAATCTCTAAATATCTTAAGAGCATGCAATGAACCAAAACTACGCGATACACGAATAAGAGCATGCCAATTAGGACTAAAGTGGCCCACAAGTAGCATACAACATGAATTTTTTACTGGCC
>VDFB02271358.1:1097355068-1097374170 GCA_007258455.2 Sequoia sempervirens
CAATAATGTAATATTATATTTTATTAATGATTGATTTCAACTAAATGGATTTGCATAAAATGTGAGATATGTAAATGATGAAGGAATGATTGAATCTATAGAAATTTTGAGGAAAAATCAATTGGGAGACATGAGGATAAGATCAAAGACTTGAGTTAACTGAAGAGGTTGTGATTCAAAGTTCAACTATTGAATGAAAATTGTCATTTTGAACTAATGAGATGATAATAACGAATTATCTAATTTGATTGATAGATAATTGTGAAGAACAAGTTTCCATTTGAAGATGGATTTAACTAATGGATGAAGAAATTTCTAAGTGAAGACCAAGTTAACTAAGGAGTGAATATTGAGATTCTAAAATGAGATAGAGTTTATTGATCAAAGGAGTTGAATAATGAGATGAAAATGGAATTTATTTGAAAATAAATAATTAGTTCTCATTTAATTAAATAATAAAATATTATTTAATTAAATGGATAAATAATTAATGAAATATTAATAAGTGTTGAGTGTGACGATAAATTAAGGATTAATAAATAGGGTGATATAATGATAGTTGAAGGTGATCAATTAGGTGAATTAATTCTAGCGTTTACATAAAATATTGAAGAAAATATTAGTATCCTTTTATTTAAGCAAAGTTAGGGCTTCAATTACATATAACTTGGTGAATGGGTTAATGATAGAATTATAAAACCACTTTTCACTATTACACTATTGAGATTATTAGGGTTCTCAACCCTTTTTATCTAGCTCTTTGTAACCTCAATAGATGATGGGGACTAAATTCCTCCCCCAAATGAGGATCTATTAATAAACATATTTGGTAGACTATATTGCAGACTAAAAATTGCTTATTTTCTTTAGTTTATAATCTACTAAGGGATTCATTTTGGAGAAATACATTTACATATTAGGATTACTTATTCTAGATTTCTTATTTGTCATAAACTTGATATTTTCAAGTATGTACTCAATGTGCTCTTAATTGACCAAGATGATTGGAAATAGATTTAGAACCTTTTGCCACCTTTCATATCAAAGTTATTTTCCTTGAGAATTTCTTTGTTTGGAGACTTTTTCTCCTTAGCCATGTTATGTTGGCACAACTTAGAATTTTGTATAGCTTTTATTTTGTTTTAGTTCTATAAGGCTAGTAACATTTGTATCTATAATGATGATACTATTGAGTGTTCATTTTATCTTAATGGTAAAATTTATATGCTTACTACTATATGCTTTAATATCTATGTGCATGTGGAAAGGTGACACTAAATTTCTAACATCTATAAGATCTTCTCAACCACCAGAGGAGTGATCCCTATACTATGACCAAAATTTCACTTGCTGGTCCTTCAAAGGGTATACCATCTACTACTCTTAGGCATTGAAGACTCTCACATAGTTAGATTCATTTCTCACCATTCCCTTTGCAATAGAGGGTTGGAATCCTTCTTTATGGGGGAAATTAGTTGGTCTTTCATAGGGTGGTGTAAAACCATTATTTCACCTCTACCTCCTAGGATGTGTTGGATCCATTTTCCATCTAATATTTTTAAGATAATTGGGAAGTCTCTAATCCTCTCTTGGTGATTCCATTATAAATCATTATTCACTAGAATGATATGCCTCCACCACCTCTTGATGTAGTCATATATACTTGATAGGAAAGTTTGTTGACTTTAATTAATTGAGCTCATTAATTAATTACATATATATGGCCATCTAAGACACAATACACTTGCTCTATAATCTTGTATTTGTATCTGTGTATCTATTAAGAGATTAGAGTTACACATGCTTGTATTTTCTTTCATTTTAGTATTATTAATTTATAATTTCTTTGATTTATTTATTGTATTATGATTCTAGAAGCACTTAAACACACTAGAAGAATATATGTATTTAAAAAAATAAGCATTTGAAGTAATGAGGGTTTGTAAGAAAACTCAATTTATATTTTTTCTCACCTTTTTGTTTGTATTGATTGTAGAGCATAAATAAATAAAAATTCTCATTCATAATTACTAAAGATAAATCTTAGGACACACTACCATGAAATATTTCCAAATCTAATGTAATATGAGGGGTTACCTTTCCCTTGTCATTCTTAGAACAAAATTTAGGTACAATCTGACAAGGGGGGCATTGAAGGAATTCTCATATTAGTTATTATGATGGTTAATGAGGGTCAAGGCAAAAAGGCATAAGATATAGAAAAAAATACATGTTAGATTGAGTTCCAATATAAACTATCCCCTTCTACAATCCGAAATCAAATTCTAATATCAAATGTTAGGAATTTCAAACTATGAATACTAATTCAACGTATCCTTTATGAGAGAAACTACACTAAAAGAATATATAAATCCATAAGAATATCAAAGCATACACACAAAATGCCACTAAACGTAGAAAATATTTCTAATAAAAAACCAAAAAACCATCCTCTTTAAAGCATCTCAAGAATAGGATTACAATGCATTCACAAAGTTCTCAATGCAAAACTTTATAGCAACAATAAAAAAAAGTCAACTGCTTTCGTCCATGTGATTGAGCAACCCTAATAGATCCAAAATCTCATTCATTACAATGAATAACTAATATATTATCATTGCAAATGTTGTTCAACAAAACTAGATTGCTTATGAGCATAATCAAAACACTTCTTTGATTGATACGATTTTTCATGATACATAAATGGTTAGAAACTAGTTCTAATGTCATGGAAGCTTGCTCATTTGTTTAGAATCACATAATGTCATAGGGGGTAAAATGGTAAACCAATTGTATGCATTTGATAAATCAAGTAAAAAGGGAGTTTGAAAATGATGATTCTCGTGGACTTTTTTGGATAATTCTGAAAAAATATTGCATGATAATGACATTAAAAACACACACATTCTAAATGATGATTGAAATGAAGGGATACATGAAATCATTGTATGAAATAGATGCAAGTAATGATAATACTGATCTATTACTGATCTTGTTATTTAGATTTTAGAATTTGATGGATGCAAACAAAAGAACTTAGATACACATTTCTTAGATTCAAGAATGGTTGTCTAGGATGATTTTTTTATTTTAGTAATGTAGATGATGATCATAAGGATAATTTATTTATTTTTGCTTGGTGAAAGTGGATGTGAAGGGGCGCACTCTTTGGACGCCACAAACAAGGGACCTCTTCCTCGACATGAACACAAAGTAACAATCCACTCTCATGAGCATGGTAGCCCAATAGGGGCACATAGCCTGTGAGCACACCGGTCCAGCGAGGAAATGGGCCTTAGGCATGAACGCCTGGCATATGGCATGTATGCCATCAACAGCCTTAACGCTATGGGTCAAGCCTACAAACACATTGGATCAACGAACGCATAGTGTCTATAATCACAATAACCTAGTAGAGAGTTGAACCCTCGTGGCCACAACAACAATACCACCACTTAACCATCGCACTATGGAATGAACCCAATCATAAGAATAATATTAATAAAGAATATTTAACTAATTTAAATATGTAAAAAACATGGTAACTAAATTTCTATGAAGAAAAAGAGCTTCAAATAATTCAATTGTAAGGTGCCAAAATGGTGGCAGTTCTGTTCAGAATAGGAAAGGCTTTGAGTAACCTCCACAAGTCAAATCAAAATACATCGAGGAATAACATATGTAAACCATATACGACGGTGTAGCCATTGCTTGAGAGTGTATTGAATTTATTAATGATGAATATTTACTCTTATGAGAAACAGAGAAGGAATGAGTTCCCTCCTATCTTGTGTTGGTTACAAAACAACATAAATCTAGATTGATATAAAATATTTTATAGCAGATCTACTAGTGTTCGGTTAAATAGATTAACTGATTTAAGAGTTACTTGAATATGTCTAGATAGTACGTGATAAACAAAGAGAAAAGGCTGGTTTATTATACATCTTTTAATGATTTGATGGGAAGCTTGTTGGGAAGCTTGTTGGGTTGATTTTCTAACCAAATAATACATCTTCAAACTACAAGTCTGCCATACTAGTAGCTAAGTGTTTGCATTCATATTTTATACCACTTAGATTAGGAGGAGTTAAAATGACTAGGACAACACCTGGACACTGTACAGCACCATTGCACCATTAATGCCTTACAACTATCTCCATAAGAGAGACTCAGAGGAGACATTACAAAGATTATAACATAATCACAATAAGAACTATATTTCAAAATGGTACCTGTCTCTTAGTAGCAGTACAGAGAAGAAAAAGAAAACAACTGATATATCTGCTCTCTTTTACTATGCCATTTTAAATTGCTGGAGACCATGAAAAACTGGAAAACAAAATCTCCACCAATTTTTTCCTGCAAGAGAAGACGTTGGATGTTGTTATCAAAGAAGATCTTTACAAACATCAATAAATGAAGAAAGAAAAGAAATAACATACAGCTCACTTTAGAGTTCCAAATGATAATAACTCTATTTCAGATGCATAGCTAATACAGATTCCTCTCAACCTGGGACTTAGCTCTCAATTCACAATAAGTGACCTCTAGTCGCATTTAAGATCCATGTTGAGAGGAATCTATCTTAGCATTCATCTATCAGACTTTTGCATGGATTGTTTTTGCTTGAGATCAAAACTCTGCTACTTGAGAAGATCTCATCCAATGCTATCATGAGAGGTTTTTCCTCCCCAAGTGTGCTCATGCAATGCTAGCAAGAGGCCCTTCTTATATAGTAGTTCTCACTGTAAGAAGAAAATCGCCCACATTTAAAAATTGGTAAACTCTAAAAGGAACTGTAGTCCTCGACATCTTGTATAAACCATTTTGTTGTTTGGATAACACTGGAGATGACACATAACATTCTTCACGTGGGAGAGAAGTCTTTTAAGTTGCTCACTGAAACCCCGTGCACAGACTGAGCAGCTATTTTGGTGTCAAATATAAAGTTTGTCCCCACAATTGCAGTGTAGAGACACATCGTATGCCCATTCACATGTCCTCAAAAGAGTGAAATGTGAAAATACCCATCACAAATAAGTAATAACTGATATGCATTACATCGAATACAACAATTGTACAATCGCTGTGGGATAGCATTTCATTTTTCTTTGTTGTTTTGTGGTCACAGTAGATAGGTATCACATGGTAAGCTGACAGGGAGTCCAACAAATAAACGACTCTTTATTGTCCTTGCTGACATATTTATTAGTTATTTTTGAAGATTTTACTTGTGAGTGTGATAAAACTATCTAAATAGTGGGATGGTCAAATACTTTAGATTCCAAATAAAGTGGGTGGGTGGAAGAGAATTATTGGGATTTTTGCTAGTCTTATGTATACTATTGCCAGTTAGGTTTAACTCTAATTTTTATGACTGTTTAGTTCTGTTTCAAAGTCTGGGTCTGGTTTTTTATGCGAAGAGTTATAAAATAATGTTATATATATTTATAAAAAAATGGGTGGAAATAGTCACACTCTTAAAGTGTGGGGTTACAGTCTAATTGAAAAACATCGTAAAAATAAAAACAATCAGCTAAATGACAAGAATAAGAATAGAGGGAGGAAGAGGATTCCAGTTATCCAAATTGTCTCGTATTAACAAAGTCTGAAATGTCCACATGAAAATCTCATCCATTATTACCATTTTTAATATTATTATCTTGATTATCTTTGTTAGTCCTACTTTTAACCTAATTCAATATAAAATAGAGAATATCCTAACACTTGAATACATCTAATTTCTTTTTAATCTTTTATGATTGAATATAATATGTAAATATTATTTTTCATTAAAAAAATATATTTAATTTACTTTTTAACTTGAAATATTTATGTTTAGCATATTTACTTTCAATTTATATAAAGATGATTTTAAAAAAATTATATATGTATATGTATATGTGTATATGTAATATATGTTTTAGATTTAAAAAAAAATAAGACTATAAACATAACTTAAAAATTTTGACTTCTAAAATATTATATAATTTTAAAATTAAATTTTAATTGTAATAAACTAAATCATTTAAATCTAAATCATTATAAATATTTTTATTTTAAAAAATATTAATATTTACAAAAATTAAGCTAAAAAGAATAGAAATATAATAATTAGACATTGAAATGTATCCATGAACATACAAAAGTCCTCACCAAAAAAGGCTATGTATGGAATACTAGAGTCCCATGAATTCATATTACTTCACATTGTGTACAAAATTGTTTTGATATGAATTTACAAGCTATGATATTTTTTATATAATTATTATTTGAGATTTATATATTTACTCTCACAAATTTTATTGTGAATTTAATATAGTATCTTTATTATTTATTATATATTCTTTTAAAAAAAATATTTTTTAATTATTATGAAGAAGTTTTAGATTTTTTAGATTAATTAGAAAGGGTTCTATTAGAATCTTTGTCAATTATAAATAGATAAACATATTGAAATGACAAAAATAACTAGATAAATTCATGAGAGCATTGAGAGTCAACTATAAAGCAAACTAAAACTAAAACATATAGCCATTGTAAATAGTATAACCACTAAACTAAATGTAAATAAAATAATAGACATGGCTTAAAGAAGAATAAACTCTTTAAGCATTGGAAGCAACTATCTTCTTATTCCTATGAGAGAAAAGGTCATCTAATGTTCATTTAGAATCTTCATCCAACAAACTAAAAGCCTCTTGTTAAATATTTTCTGCCTTCATCTTGTATCCTCCCTACTTCTTAGTTGTGTAGTTGGATACAACTACCTTTAGATGAGATGTGACAAAAACACTCCAAAACTTCCCAATCAAATGAAAAATCTTGAAGTACACCTCCTCTCATTGAGCCACAATCTCCTCCATATTTTATTCTTAAGCTAAAACTCCTCGATTTTAGGCTCCTCCCCTCTTTCTATATTTTATTCTTTCATTTCTAGTTCCAAACTAGAACCTCCATTTGTTTATTTGTTAGGAACTAACCGTGGTTCTACCATACAAGATCTTCATCAAGAGACCCTTATATGGGTACCAAGTTTTGAAACTCCACTATATTCCTCTTTTAAATCCTCTAAGAAGTAGAAGAATCCAAAATTTGTTTCCAATCATACCAAGCACCTAAAGCAACTAATAATCATTTCTTCATAATCCACATCATTGAGAAATTGATGAACAATTACAATGAGAATATATACATAAAGTGCTTAAATCTAAGTATCCAAAAAGGAAAACATATAAATTATAATCATTATATTTAAAATTTAACATGATAAATACTCATAACAACAAACATAAATTAACAAGCACATAATAAATAGATAACACTAGATAAGAATACAATTTAAATGAAGAAACACTTTTAGGAAAAAAAATTACCACCAAAAACATACCATTTTTATATTAATCAAGAATAAATCTCTCCAACAATACTATTTACTCTACCTTATTCAATCTAGCAATATTTCAACAATATAACATTATTCTCACCTACAAAAGACATAATACCTCTATCCCACACTTCTATTATTATAAGAACCCACCAAGATATTATTAAAAATTATTAAATAAATAACCAAGCATCTTAATTCTTTGTCCTTTTAACTCATTTTTTATAATATAATTGATAAGGTGGAAAAGTGAAACCTTAGGATTTCACAAGGGTCACTTTTCCACAATGTGGTTGGGGTTTCTTATCATTTGAATTCAAGATCGGCTAGGATATGAGATTGACTTGCAACTAGAAAGGTGAGCCAGTCAATTCTAGGATTTGAATTTAGGGACTAGGAAATGAGTTTTGAATGAACTGCACTAATGCAACTAACTAACAATGAAAATGCACTACTCTGATACAAAAACAACAAATCTAGAAAGTCACAGGAAAATTTGATGTTTAGAAATAGACTGAGCAGACTTGTGTGCACATGTCATATAAATATTAAGCTAAATTTGGAGGATTAAGTCACCCAAGATGCCTATGTCCTAGTAATCCAATTTGAAATGTGTCTTCCCAGTCCTTGGGAATCAATTCAGTGGCTTCTTCCTTTCATATTTCACTATTGAATCTTCATCAAATGTTGAGATAATTGAGTCTTCGCATCTTGTCAAGTTGTAGGGTTTGAATGCAACAATGAATAAGTTCTCTTCAATCTTCCTTAGATTTGAAACATGCACATTCAAAGAGAGAGGAAGGGTTGTACCATATAGGCACTTGCCTTAATCAAATCCCGTGTTGGTGTTTCCACCTCCACAATGGAAAAATTGATAATAGAGAGAGATTATCCTTTTGAGGGATAGAGGCTAAATGATAAATAAATGATGAATTAACAATATAATATAACTCACCACTCGGGCCTGATTTCCTTGAAGGATTTAAGTCATACAAATCTCCTCAAGGCTTGATTGTAATTTGGCTTGATTTCTTGGAATACCTACAAGGGTTAGTCCTCACAAACAAAATGATAGTTACATAAATATGAACAAACTCACATAAAACTTGACATGATGCTTCAATGTTGAAATGTTGCAATAAATATGCTCTTGACTACTCTTGAATTGATAATAATTGCTTGATAGTGCTCTCGATTTCTAATGATTGTTGGATGTTGCTTGTTAGATTTGAAATGATGCACATGACTAGGTATTTATGCGAATTTAATCTAATTTCCCAAAAAATAAATCTTGATAGCCAACATTTGACATTTGAGATTCAAATAATAAATTGTTATCCTCAAAATATAAAAATTTGGAGGAAAAATAGGGGGACAAAGTCACATAGGGTGATTTTGTCCTAGCCCTATTTTGCATGGTGTAAAGTGTCAAGAGCAAAATATTAAATATTTGCTTTGGTTTTGTACATAGGTTTTCTTTGTAAATGTCCAAATGGGCTATGTAATGCATAATTTAGGACATTAGATGTACAATTAGGTCTAGTTATTTGGGAGAGAAAAATATAGTGTAAAATTGTCATAGGTGACAATTTATGATGCTACATTTAGCCCCCACTTTAGTGAGAGTGTGAAATTGCGCTCAGACTCACACTAAATTAGAAAATATGTCAAGAGGGGTCTAATTGTCCAAATGTTGAAGAGAGGATGAAAATGAATCTAAGGAGTACACAAGCCCCCAAGATTCAAGATCCCATGGAAAGACAACATAAAGACAAGGGAACACACACATATGTAATGTACCAAGAAAACACAAAACATACATGACAAAGACACAACATAAAAAGAGGGTATGGAAATCATAGACTAGCAAGTTGTGTTAGGCTAGGATCCATACCCAAGGCATTCATGATTCATAGGCTTAAAAAGTCTGATATTTGCTAGGTGAATCATGAACCAAAGGAATCACAGTCTCATGAAGTCTAATATTCACTAGGTGAGCCTTTTAAAATTGTGGAAAAATGAGAAACATACAAGGACTGGTGAGGACCAATTTTCACTAAGTGTGCACCCATGTCAACCATACCAAGAGTTATAGTCCCAATAAATATGATAAGGTGCTACACAAATGATTGAAATGTTATGCCAATGCATCATTATGTCCAACAAATGTGAAAAAATTGAAGCACATAATGGAATGTGTGCCACCACCTTAAAGTAATTGCTAAATGCCATGTTTTGAGAAATTGCTTTAAGGTAGAAAAATGATGAATGCCATGCGATAAGGTCATGAGAGCTTATTTATAAAACCCTATGCCAATGATATGTTACCAAATGAAGCTAACTTGTGATAAGAGGTTTCCCCCAAATACAATGCAACAAAAAACACAAAGACAATCACATAAGGGATTCATAGATCCAGGGTTAATATACATCTTTGCTACAATATAAGTGAGCTCATAATTGAAATCATTCCCCAAAATACTCATGGAACTACGAACACAAAGAAAGAATGACACAGAGAAATAAAAAAGATTTTGGGTCAACACTAAAGAAACCTAAATATCTCAGCACCTTGCATCATCCCCAAAAGGAAAATACAAGACAACCAAACAAAGTTTACAACATAAATAAGAATGGAGATGCAAATAGATGAATGTCACGACAAATTTGTTTCCTTTGTATCCTTGTGTCAATGGAGCAAAAAGGGTCCTCCAAAGAAAATTCACAAACATAAAGACACATCAAGCAACACAACACGAGAGATCACATCACGTGTGCAAGAAAACATAAATAACACATAAAGAAAACATAGGGTAGTGCACATGCAAGCCAATCTAAAGAAAATCGTTTGCATCCCAATATGGTTCATCATATATGAAAGGCCAAAAACTAGCCAAAGGGACTACAACAAGTATTGTACTAGGAGCATCACTAGGTTCAACACGTGGTGAATCACTCACATTAGGAGGATCATCACAGTTGCCCCCATCTAAATCCATAGACTTTGAGAGCAACAAAGATAGTTCGTTATACACTTGTTCATCAATCTTAGCATCTTCATTCTCATCATCCAAGTTTGTCACAACTGGTGGTTTAATGGCAATGTTAGTTGTATGTTCTTATGTTATTCTTTGTTTTGGTTGGGACATGCAAGGCTCAATGTCATGTTTTGGTGAAAGTGGCAATTCATCTTGATTTGTTTGCATAGTTGTTTGGTCATCGAGTACTGTTTTATTGTTTTCACTCATCTGACAAGAAATAGCATGATGTCTATGTCAACACTCTTTAACAATCAAACCTCGGGCCTGCTATGAAATTTTATCCACGTGTCTGATGCAAAGGCATCTTCAATTTTGTTTGAAATTTTGATTTTAATTTTGGTCTTTGTTTGTGCGTAGTTGGTGATGTTCTCTTGGGCAACTTCTTGCCTTTAATGTTAGGTTGCAGAAATGTGGTACCTCATAGATGGCAGCGTGCCTCCTTTGTTTTAGTCTCATATCAAGCCTTCATTGGGTGGCGGAGATATGCAAGATAGAGCATCATTCAAGAAATTAAAAAAAAAAGGGCAACTCATAACCATTTTGAAGGTGGAGGTTATCGGCCTAAGGAAAAGAAAATAGCATCGCCCATCTTGGGGTAGAGTGCGTGGCTGCCAGAGAGAACAAAAAAAACAATCGTTCAAACATTAGTGAGAGGGCAGACGGTTCTTAGAATAAAGAAGACAAAAAGAAACGATGGAAAGAGGGACGGTGCGAAGGGCAGATGAGAATAACGATGGGAAGAAGTAGTTGAAGTTGCGGCTGTAAACAAGGAAGAGCATCGGTTAAAAAACAAGAAGGCATCAGAGAAGCCGATCCTGCCTTTGTATTGTGAGTGCAAAGTTTGAAGCGAAGGTTTTAGTTGTTCTTCCATCGTGCACTTGGCTATGCAAATTAACTGCTAGTAGCAAGGTGTGGAGTCAATGGTTTGTGAATTGTCCAATGATTTTCTATCGTTGGGAATGAAGAATTTTGTATACTGCCTATTCAATAAGAAATGAACTTGCAGCATCCTGGATTCCGATTAATTTCATGGCGGCTTGTTTTTCTCGATGGAGTTCCACTTCTATGTATGTTACGTTGAATGGAAATGGAATGTGCAGTTTAATTGTCTTTCTTGTCCACCTTGCAATGGGTTTCTCTTTAGAAAGGATGGAAAATCTGTAGTTTGTTTAATGCCTATTCATTGAAGGATTGTTGTATTGGTCAAATGTTTGCTCCAGGGCTCTGTGTAAAGAATTGATTGAATTGAGTAACTATTGCGTAATTCTATCTAAGTATTGTTGAATATTTGTGTTTAAATTAAGTTGAGTCATCATTTTGGTATCAGAGCCAGAAGATCGCTGGGATGGTGAGAAGTATGTTTGAAGAATGAGGTATGAGAGAGTTGAAAGAGAGAGAGTTGTGAAAGAGTTTGTTTGTTAGAGGTATGAGAGAATTTGTTGTTGCAGGCATGAAAAAGGGTTTGTAACTTCTATCCTCCAACAAAGATAAATTAGGTAGAAGGTGTATAACTTCCTCCATGAAGAGAGAGTGGGTTTTGAGAGGTACATCTTCCAGAGTCCTTGTTGGTAGAGGGTAGTTGTTGAAGGTGAGAGATTATGTTGTAGTAGTGAGCAAGATGTATTTGACAAAGAGAAGGAAGATTGTCTTGAAGAAGCCAGTTGTGTGGGAAACTATGGAACAATATTGGGAAGAAGAAAAAAATAGAAGGCTCTATGAAGAGTTGAAGAAAATAGAAGCAAGAATGGATGCCCTTGAAGATGGGTTTACAAAGAAAGATGCATATAAGAAAGAAAAACAAAAAATGGGTGAAGTGAAGTCCCATTGTTCTTTTTGTGATGACAGGTTTGCAAGTGATGTTTTGTGTGCAGGAAATGAAGATGAAAAAGTTTAGAAAATGGACTTTGAAAATCCAAAATTTGACAAGGAGATAGATGAAGGATGAGAACGATCTCCTAGTGAAAGAGGAGAGGAAAGTTTCCATAAAAGAGGCACTTAATGAGACATCTTGGTCTCTTAATGATTCATTTTCTAATGTCATGTTTGAGAATGTGAATACAGGTAAGAAGGTTGAGAACTAAGTCTTGAAGATGATGAGAGAAGGGGCAAGAAAGGCACCCGTAATTGGAGATGAAGATGAGAAAGAGTGGAGGCAAATTGCAATAGTATGCCAAATACATGTAGTGTTCCACCACTCTGCTGATTTGTTTTCACTGAGGTCGTAGATCTGATTTTTTTTGTTTGGTTTTGTATTCCGTTTTTTGTGTTTTAAGTTTGCTTGCTAATAATGCTAAATAAGTACTAAAGAGCATGTACATGAAGTAGAAACTTCTAATAAACTAATCTACTGAGATATATTGAGTTAAATGATCATTTTGGAAGCCAAATATGATTTCTTCATTACATAATAAGATGCATACAACATATAGTTTACATCAGATTTAAAGCTAAATATATCATGTACTAAACTTTAACTTACAGCCATATAACTCTGTGAATAGTAACTTGCTATAGTACCAAACCCCAATAAAATGCTCACACCAGCTAAAATACAAACTTCTCCCACCAAAAATCCAAAATGGGAAGCTTCCTATGGTTGGGGCGCCCCCTTTAGGTAAGATGGCAGCCTCTTAGAAGAGGCGTTCCTTTTACTTTTGATGAGGAAACCCTCATGAATGGGACGGCTGGCTATAGCTGCACAAATCAGTCCAAAGACTTTTCAAAATGCGAACAGATCCTGTAAAATGAAGGATGGAGTCTATGGCAGCAATCTCTACTCAGAAAATCAGCTCTTAACTTAGCCAACAACTCCTAATGTCACCAAAATCTGCATACAAATTCAGACCAACAGTCTTAGCAGTGGCTGCCACCTCCCAAAGTCGCTCATATAAACTTAAAACCGCTTCTCCCAAAGCTCACCTGAACGTAGAAATCAGGTGTCCCTGTTACACCTCGGGACAGGGAATAGCTACTACTCTATAGGAAACAAGTACGTCTAGAATCTTTAGATGAATAAAACATATTGTTCTTGTTATCAAATGAATGTGTCCTATTTAAAATGATTGTCTCATTTGTTTGATACTTCTATTGATGTAATTCTTGAATGAAGGTGGCATATAAGTTATGGAATAATGTTATTCTAACTTTTTGTGATGTTTTATGTATACTGCCTTGTTTTGAACATATGACTCCCGTTGTCATGTCATGATGTGCAGAAACAGGTTCATTCCTCCAAGCAGAGGAGAGATATCACTCGGGGAGGAGCTTGGTCGGGTAAACAGTAACGAGTACCAATTGAGCATACACACACATACTATAGACTGAGTAAGCTAAGTCAGTTTGTTGAGTTAAGGGTAAGTCATCAATAGGCTTGTTTGTTAACATTAGGAGTCGTATCTACTTTTGAATTCATGAATAAGTGATGCTTGCCAGTGTAATTGTATGTGGAATAATGTTACTGGTTAGGAGGTGGGCATGTATATATATATACGGTATGTACAAGTGTCCATAAGTATATTCATGTCAATACAAACGTATGAGAGCAGATGGATATGCCATATGTGTGCATCGACATAAATACACTTATGAATACGTGGCGCTATAGAGAAAGCATACAAAACAAATATACATGTATACATTACCCACAAACCAACCCATTATATATAATGCGAACAGCAGAAATAAATATTATAAAGGCTGATCTTACCTGACTCACATAATAATATTATATAGCAAGACATACATAGTACTTATATAATGAAAGTATACTGACCGGCTCTCAAGATACTGTATCAATATGTATGTGTATATAAATGTATATATGTAAAGGTAAATATAATTATATATTTAATATTATATCAAATATATATATAATATAGTTTTTACAAAATATATATATATGTATATGAGATTATTTAAATTATTAAATTTAAATAAATATACATAGATATATATTATGTAAATTAAAGCTATACTATATATATATTTTAATATAATAAAATAAATATATAAATATATGTTATTTTGTGATAATGGAATGGAAATCAAATAAAGTTTTAAATGGCACTTTATTTAAATATCATTAAGTGTAGAAAAGAAATCGAAGATTGGAAATATGAGACTTTATTTTCTCAAAAATAAATATTTCTTTAAACCAAAGTGAAATCGAAATATTTGTTGGAAACATTTGAAAAGAGCAAAATACATTTTAGAGAGTTCATTCCCGTGAAGAAATAAAATGGCGTGAGGAATGAAAACACGCCTGTAGAAGCGCGCGACCATGGCTAGCAAACAGAACGCGGCTAGAAAGAGGGCGCCTGCAGCCTGTGAAGTAGGAAATGTGGAGTGCAAAGAATGAGGGACTTTTTCTTTGAAGTTATCTGCATTCATCTTCACCTATTGAATCGCACCATTTCCTGTAGGTGTCACGTTTCTGGATTTGTAGCATGTGCAAAATGAACTGTTCTTCATTGCTGTCACAAAAATGAGGTTGAATCATCTCTAGGGCTGCCACATTTCATGTTTGAACCATTCAAAAACCCAGCTGGCAGCTTGGATGCCTTTAAAAGAGGGAATTGGTTGAAGCTGGAAGCCTATATAAGAGCCGCTCAACTCATTCTATTGCACACGGTTTTGGAATTCAAATTTTCTCTTTTTCTAAAGATTTCTAAGCATTTTCTGAGTATTCTTCATTAGCTGTGAGTGAGTTTTATTTCTGCTGTGAAAGTATTCATCAAATTTTGAGAGTTTAATTCACATTGACAAAGATTCATTCCTGTCATTCACCATTCCTGAGTTTAATAGTGAGGGACTGAGATTATCTTGGAGCTGAGTTAAAGAGTTCATTTTCAGTAAAAGAAGTGGCTGGATGTCTTTTGGCTGGAGGCTAAAAGTGTAGCATACTCACTGTAGATCAGCATCTGTGAAAAGCATTTACCAGGCATGCTAATCTTCTTCATACTCTTGAACCAAATTCTAAATACAATTCTGAAATTAAATATGCGTGCTATTCTTCTTTTATACTTTAGAAGAGTTTCTAAATAAAAGTCTGATTTCATATCATCTGAATGTACAAGGATAGGAAGTGGTGGTAGTTCTATTCATTATACTTTAGAACGAATTTCTGAAAGAATAACTTCAAATGATGCATAGTTTAAGAATTGTTGTTGGTTCTTTGTACAAGGAGTAATTTGTGATATAGGAAGGGTATTGCATGTTTACTACTATTAGCTCTTGCTTGCATTAGTGAACAATTTACACTAGGTTCATAGATGCATTAAGGAGTAAGTTGCTTTATTTGCTATGAACTCCATATAAGGAGTGTATGTTTTCAAGTAGCTATTAAATACTAGGGAAGAAATGAGGGTGTTTAATAAGGTACCGATCACAAACAAGATAGTAGATTAACTTAGTCAAGTTAATGAAACTCCTAGGATAAAGATGTCGAGTTTAGGAGAGATAATTGTGAGTACTTATTAAACTATCATCCTTTCTAGTAATTAGCTTGATGTAGGACGTCTAGGGTACAGACTACCCCAAATAGACCAACCTACGCATAGAGTAAGGAAGCCTCAAGTCAAATTGACCCTGGCTAGTGCATGTGATAGATGACCTACGTTCTTTATTGAATGTAAACACTTTGGCCAAAGTAGTGTTAGGAACAACTTACACTTAGTTGTGGTTCTACACTATTAGTTCACCGTGATCCCGAAATACATACTAGTTCAAAAGTTGTCGTATGCACAGAACCTAGATATGTAGGAACACAACACTATGCTCAGTTGTTAATCATTAAAGGATACCCCACCAATCTCTTCTTCGAAGGGAGGGTCGTTCATTGTAAAATGATCGTGCGGGGGACCGCATTATAAGTCCGTGGTTGGCGGAAAAACGCCCGAGTGATGTTTCTCCTCCTCAACAATCGGTCGATGATCCAAGATTTGACAGGACGGACTCCTGGACCTTCTTACTTCTATTTGTGCCAAAAGCTTACGAGCTATGTATGTATCTTATTCTTCTTTACTTTGTAGTTTCTTTTGGAAAGAAATAGTTAAAGTTGCAAAATGATATGTCATGTTTATGAAATTGAAAAGAATTTTTTTATGGAAATGGCATTGTTTTTACTTATTGAGGTTAAATTCAAAAAAATTAATTTGACGTACGGGTTTGGTCGTCACAAAACCCTAGTCTCCCTCTTCCCCAAACTCCCAACTCACAAGCCAAAGCAAGAAAGTAACTCAATGCATGAGAGGGTCGAACTTCTCCTCTTGCTTTTTATAATTTTTCATTGAAAACACTATTCATAAAAACTGAGCACTATTCACTTAAGTTATAACTTTTCACTTTATGGATGAATAATAACTGAAAAATATAAAGTGACCCCTTCATTTTAAAGACACATGTTCCCTAGGCCAAAGATGATGAAATAAAAGGTGAGTATCATAAATTTAAGGACAAGTATCATGCCAAACGCAACAATTCACCCTGCCACCATACTCCGGTGATCAATACTGCAAGTTAACGACCAAGTGCCTGTCCAAGTGACCCTCTATCCAAAACCATTAGCCTATGAGGGTCGGCATGATAGGCTAATCCCTTGATTCTCGAAAGACTAATTAGAAGGGGACATTACAAAGGAATCATACAACATGGTGAAGCCCAAGTACATTGCAAAGTACCTACAAATGAAGCTAAGAGAAGTATTGAAATATTCCAGTATGATAAAGAAGAAGTTGAAGCTGCCTTAGAGTTGCATGATGCATTGGAGGACGTCACAAGTAAAGGAAAAGGAGCCTACAAAACAGAAGAGTTGACAAGTCATGAAGCCAAGAATGAAAGTAAATCAAGACAAGTTATTGCACAAATGAATGGAGGTAAGAATGTTGTTTTTAGTCATGTATGTGGAAGTAATAATGTGGTTATGCAAATTGATAGAGGAAAGAGGGATGAATATGGATATATAGTACCCAGTTGGCAGAAGAAATCCATTAAGGAAGGACAACAGTTAGAATGTAAATAGTGGGTAACTAATGGTGGAGTTTGTGACAGCAAGCAGAAACAAAGGATGGAAGAAATACCAAAATTTCAAAATAGACAAGGAGGTAGGCCAAGTATAGCAATAGAAAGACATTAGTCCAAGAAGATGGAAAACAAAATGTGTGTAGTAAAGCATGGGACAGCAATAGAGAAACATGGTAATGTAAGACAAGGTGAAGAAGAGGACAAGTTCAACGAACAAAGAATCATGAGGGAGACAGCCAAGGATGACAAGAAGCCATTGCAGCAAGGTATACAACAAGCAGGTACTTATGTAGAATTCAAAAAGAAAGAAGAAGAATTAGCACTCCATGAAGATGACATGACAATGGAGTTTGAAGAAAGGAGAAAGAATGAAGTAGCAACTTGGAAAGAGTTGGTAGAGAGTACACCCAAAATGGAAGTTAAGCAAGTTAATTTTGATGTTGGTACTTTTGAATTTTTTGACTGAAATTGTTGAATGATAAGAATGTAGAATTAAATAGTGATAATGAAATGATGGAATGTGAGATGAAACTATGAAGGCTTGTGGATGAAAAAAACATGAGAGGAAGATATAAGAGGAGAAAGGAAAGCAAGAACAGGTCGATTGGAAAGCATAGAATGAATAAACATAAGTGTGGAATGGGTTCGAAGAATGAGTTGGAAGAGGACTGCGAAGGAAAAGTGGACAGCAGACAAATGGTATAAAGAAGGAATGACAAAGTCAGAAGATATTATTGTAGTAGATGAAGGGCACCAAAATTATGATGGAAACATGATAGAGGTGGAATTAGACAAAGGAGCAGCAAACAATCATAGTGTAGTGTTGTGACTTATCACAGATCACCCCATTGCAAATGGGGACCCTAGTAGTTTGCTTTTTAGGGCTTTGTTGCTGCGCTTCAGTTTCATCTGGTTTTGTTTGAGGGTTTCGAGTTTGATTTTTTGAATGGTCATCCGAGTCAAGTGAAGAATTTGACCCTGAATCATTGTGTAAACATCATCACGGTGCTTAGGAGGCCCGAGGGACGAAGATCGACTATCGTTTCAGCCAATTCTGACATCTACTACTTTTTGGGATTGTCCCTCCGAACCCCCTATCTTTTAGGGACTTCATTTTTGGCATTTTTGGCCCATGTTGGACTTCCTATTTTTTAGGGGCTATTTTTGGAAAAGTTTCTATTTTTGGCAAGGTTTCCATCTTTAGAAAGTGCCTGGATTTCAAAAAATCAGTTAGAAGTCCTAAAAAACCAATGGAAAATCACGAAAAATCAATAAAAAAGAATGAGAAAAGGGCACATGGCGAAATAACTAGCATGGAATTCATGGCGAAATTTGCCTAAGTGTGGAAAATGGCGCCCAAGGTAATGGCTTGAGACTAAGACAAGTCCGCCATGGAGAGCAAGATTAATGGCATGGACAACAAGCAAGTCCGCCATAGGAATAAGGCAATGGCATGGGCATGTGGAAAGTCCGCCCAAGGGATGATGGCACAACACCTTGCTAAGTCCGCCCCAAGCAAAAGGTTAAAGGCATGAGACTATGGAAAGTCCGCCCAAGATAAGATGGCTTGACTTTAGGCAAAGTCCACCCACCATAAAGATGCATGGCTCAACTCAAGGTGAAGTCCACCCAGCTCACAAAGCAATGGCTT
>VDFB02271358.1:1097374270-1097506094 GCA_007258455.2 Sequoia sempervirens
GAGTCTTTAATTAAATGGAAAGGACTCCCTAAAGAAGATGCTACATGGGAAAAGGAAGAAACTATTAAGACATTCAAAGATAAAAAAATTCAAGAAGGGCAAGACATAATAGCCCTTGACTAGAACAAAAATAGTCTATTGTATGTAATATCTTTAAAGATAAGTTAATAAGACATTGTTCTTGCTCATAAGCATCCCATAAGGATGGATATACTCAAATAGGGTATCCATAAGACCTAGGCAAATTCAAGGTTCTTTTGAAGATCTTAAGGATGGATACACCAAAATAGGGTGTCCATAAGGCCCGAGAAGTGAAAGGCTTGCTTTCGGGATTTAGGCTGGGTACTCGTAAGAAAAGAAAAAAAAAGGGGGTGGGGTACCCAAAAGGCCTGGGAAGAGATTAAGAGTAACAAGGTTACAATCTTTCCCCAGGATTATAAGGTTGGATAGACTTAGCAAAAGGTATCCAGAAGGCCTGGAAGGAGATTAAGGGTAACAAGGTTATGATCTTCCAGGATTAGGCTGGATATGCTCAAAGTTGAGGTATCCAGAAGGCTTGGAAGGAGATTAAGTGTAACAAAGAGTTACGATCTTCTTCTAAGACAGGACAAGTACACCAAGAAGGAATTGCTTGAGGACAAGAATATCTAAGATAAGTATACATTTAATATATTCATATATTTGCATTCAAATAGAGTAATCATTATATAACATTAAATTATATATATAAACGTGACTAACTTGGGTACCATTGGTGACAGATTAGAAGAAGAGATCCTAGAAGAAACTAAGATGTTTTTTTTTCTTGAGAACAAGCAAATTTGGGAGGGGAGGACTGTCATGTCCCCGAAATGACATACCCCTGAAATGACAGAATGAGACTAAAATACAAATTTAAAATATTAAACCACTTAATATTATTATAATTATAATTATTAGAGACAATATTATAATTATAATATTAAAATATCAAGACCAATAACTTGATATTGTAATCATTGCAATATAATAAATATTAATATATAGGATTAATATAAAACAATAAAAGCTATTTACAAAATAAGGAACAGATAATATATATTAATCATAAACTAATATGATGAGTATGAAATATTAATAATGACAAATGAGATAATGGATAATCAGAAACATTTAAAATAACAAATAAGATAGGAACAATATAGGGGTATGTAGCCGACGGAGGAACCATGGGGAATAATGTGGCCACCTTTAGCCCGCGATTTCTGGATATGATCGGGTCTGTATACTATCACAGACATTGGAAGTCATTCATAGCATGTCGCCCCTCTTTCCTGGAGTCCGGCGTAGCACACATAGAGTCGGGATTCATCCTCGGGTCCCACACATATTGTGAAATACAATATATTAGGATTAAGGTTGTCTTCCAACCGCCTTAGTATAAGGAACGTGAAGGATATCGCTACAGGTATCACCACCTCATTTTAAGCCATTTATTCCCCACAATTTAATGGGAAAACGGGGGAGTCTATTTGCACGCGAACAAAAGACATATAATATCCCGTCATCTTTCAAAGTTGCGAGACTAATCTATTGATCCAAGAGAAGCATCTATGGTTGAACAGAGTGGTATTATACTTGATTCCTTCAGACGACAAATCGTGGAATCTCCAGGAGCCACGTCATATACAAGTAACATGGATTCTGGTTGGAGCACGGGAGTATAAACATCGCCATCCTAATCAATTCAATAACATAAGGGGAGTATAGTAAAACGAATAGTAAAATTAGAAGACAATAATTATATCAAAATACAGAATTATACTAAGGAAGGCATCGATTAGTCTCAAGAGCAATGATTATGCTTATCAAAGGCGGTGCAATTAGTTTAGAAACAAAAATAACAACTAATAAGAAACGTCACGATTGATCGGAAAGTCACCACTTTTCAAAAGGGGTGTCCTTAATCAAGGAGAAGGGAAGATATAAAATGGTAATAATAATGGAGGAGAAAGGCATTGAGGACTGCAGAACGGGTTTGGGGCTCTTAAGCACCATTGATCCTTCAATTCAGGTTGCATATTAACTTCAGAAGTTCAGACACAGAGCCCAGAAATTGCATGATCTAAAGAGGCCCAAATCTGAGACAACAAATCAAAGGAGACACCACCTTATTCCATTTTCTCATGCATGCACTCAGATAGGAAGATCAAAAATTGCATCCATTTGGTGGCAAATATTATATATATTTAATATCATTATAATTCAGACTTTATATCAGCTTTCATAGCTAATAATCTCTTAATTCTATCAGCATACTCAACAATTATTCTACAAGCATATAGAAGATAAGCAATCAGGTCGATTATAGTTTGAGGGTTATTCTTAATCAAATCAAGGTTCAACAGTTGATTCTTTAATCTAAATCTTACTCATCTCTTAATCTATAGATTAAAGTGCAAATTAAAGTTGAATCTATAAGGGGACATTACAAAGAGACAATTTGTCAAATAGTTGGCAGGCATTAAAACATTCAATTTCTTGAGTTTTGTGTTTAGGAACAGCTGCAACTATCTTTCATAATCATAGTAAAATTTACAAACAATTGGCACCCATTGAACAATATAGGTATTTTAACAGATAATTTGCAAGCATACTCCATTGCTGATATATCATACATTAGTCTTGATTTACATTCATATATATATTCTGTGACCAACTTACAAGCAAAATACAACAATTACTACTATTTTTAACCTGTGGCCAACAATTGATAAAAAAACATTTCATCAAATAGTTGTCATGTAAACTGAATACTAGATAAAATGATACCCAGAATGCTTTCTATAGCAAAAGGATGATGTCAACACTACTCTATGTTGTAAAGTGGCTGATGTATCAACCCAAAACCAATGCACTACTACTGTAGATGAAACTTGAAGTCATTCTCACTTTGCAACCACAAAATTTAGACTGGTATGACCTTGTTAATGGCTTCCATTCTCACTGGAAGTCTGGTGCCTATGCCAAAATAAAATTGTATGGTCTACCTTTTTCAGTGATGTAATCAGCAATATAAATATGTTCCCTCCCACATTTCACAAATAATTTTCTATGCAAATATTTCAATCGGTTGCAACTTGTAAATGAAACATATAGATATTTATCTATCAAGCTTCAGTTCTTCAAAAAATTCCTAATATTCAGCACACCTGTGAATCTTGGATGAATCAACTCACAAATTGATTGGGAGGGTATCCATTGTTGAAGCCAATCTGTCATAGGGTTTTCGTCCTAGGGAAAGAAAGATAAATAGTTGCTCAATCTCCAAAGTTGGGGATTTGAAAATAAAATGGGAAGAATGAACTTTCTCTTCTCAAACCTCCATTTCGTACACTTTTCAAAAATAAAATATTATTTTCCACAACTTTTCATTTTCCACCAAAAGTAACTTTTGAAATCTTTTAATATAATATTACTTTTGGACCCCACAATAAGTCACTTTTACAGTCCTAAATAAATTTCACTTTATAATGCTAACCATCCCTATATAAAAAGAACTAATTAAACATAAGTTGTCATTTAATATAAAATGTCACTTGATAGCTTAATTAATTCTTGCATATTAACCAAAGTTTACGGAAAATATTAAAATAGACCAAATATAATCTCTAACCTCACTAGCAACACCATAAGTGCATAGGACAATTGTAGATTTGAAATTTGGTGCTCTCCAAGTATGATGGACTACTCCAAGAAGTTTGGAGTGAATCCAAAATGTCGGATTCACAAACAAAAAGTATTGTTGTGCTTGTCTTAGCTACAAGTATATATCTAAAATATTTTTTTATATTTAAAGAAGTTTTTTTATTTTATTTATTTTTTACTCTTAATGATACATTTAGATGAATTTTAAACATTCTGAGTGATGGCTTTTGTTGAAGGAAATTGAGTTGAGCGATAAAATTATTAATGTGGTTCTGGTATATATTTGTGTACCATTATTCTAAATGATGAAGGTATTAATCTAAGAGCTATGTGAGTGATGTTGGTACCTTTGTATTTTGATTTTATTAGATAATATGTTCTATTGTATCACTTTTGTTTCCAGAACTTATGGTTGTTCACCTTGTAAAGGAAATTTTCTAAAACATATTTTGTACTTTTTGGTTTTGACTTTTTCTCTGACCTAGTAAATCGTGTTGTCTTCAAAAATATTATGTGTGTTACCATGTTGAAATTCTATTACCAACCCTTAGCGACATCTAGGAGAAAGTCCATTCCTAGAGGGGGAGGATGTGAGACCCAAGCTTCAATGAATTAGACTTTTATTGATGAAACACCCACTTATATTGAGAGGGGGGTTGAATAAGTATAGATCAAAACTTTACTTCTTCTCAAATTAAGAAAACATAGCAATATTACTTCAAACCTTAATTATCTATAGCAATACCAAATATGCAAGATCTAGCAATTAAGAACACATAAGAAACGCACAATTTTATGTTGAAACCCTTACGGGAGAAAATGTAGAAACCCCTTGTTTCCCCTATTTCTGTTTTTGACTGTTTTTTGTTTGATTTTGAAGTTTTTGGTTTTTTTGGTGTTTTTGCATAAATATTGAAAATGGCGATTTTGCAAATAAATGATATAAAATCTAGATAAAATCATATAGCTCCGGAAATAACAGAATCTATAGCAAATACTGATGCCAGACTATTATTTAATCTTCTGAAATGATTACAATGAAGATCCAGTTACATGCAAATGAAAAGGCAATGTTATTGAAAACCTGGAAATTGCAGCAAGCTGTAAAGAGGCCAGATCTGGTACGGCTGCAATCAAAACACCTTCCTCCCTCCATCTGGTGATCCACAATGATGCCAGGAACATAGGCGCCCAAGCTAGCAGTGGCAGACTGGTCCAGAAGTAGGCGATTTGCTTCGAGGAAATACGCCCCTTTTAATGATGGTACGGCCTGGTACAGGTGGTACGGCTGACAGCAACAATAAATGAAGATGTACGGCTTTTTAAAGACTCTCCAGATCTCCCTGAAATGTGCGCCTAAATGCAATAACTCCTCTGTAATGAATTATTAACTGAAACTCTGAATGCAAATAACCTCTGAATGCTCTGTAATTCCTTCTGGAAGAAGAAATCCCTCTGCCTAGCAATAAATCGGATGATATTTCACACCCTCTGAATCGCTCTCACTGGAGATGGCTCGTTCCCCAATGTTTCGAGACTGAAACCCTTGGCTTCTGTGCTCTGCTCAAGACTTGATCAATTTTCAATTCACAAATGACATAATTCACAAATGACATAATGGCTCGATTCCCAATGAAAAATGCCTTATACTCTGAAAAGTGCGAATTCCTTAATAATAGGGAATCATTAAAAATTCGACTTCTCTTCTTTTTAATTTTTCAATAGTTTCAACTCAAATTTTTAATTATAAAATATAATTAAAAATTGGCCCCTTTCATGATGGGCGACCCCTTCAGCCAAATCACTTAAGTTATAATAAAATATTATAACTTTATATTATAATGCTCCAACAATTAATATTTAATTAAATCAATTAAATATTAATATCTCTCTCGATATATACCCGATGCACGAACCGTCTGAAGCTGATGAACAATGAAGTGATTCTGCACGTAATCCATCCATACTGCTAAAAATAGCAGGGGTCCCACGCTGAGTGCCAGAAACTGCTAAAAATAGCAACTCGGGCTAGAAGTGTCCGAACGAGCCGAATGAGAAATGGCCCGATCAAATCTTACGATGGTAGTGAACCAAAGCTCCATCAAGACCCTCTATCCATCCTATCAGCCTACGAGGGTCGCATAATAGGCTAATCATCAACTCTGAGAGATGTCAACTAGAAGGGGACATGGACTGATCAACCCTCTGAGAACTAGCTTGTCCTCAAGCAATCTCAGCTCAGGATCTTTATGAGGGAATATCCTCGGCTCTCCCATGTAGCATCCTCAGGGCAAAATCTCTCCATTTCACTAAGATGCTACGATAGTCCTCCTACGCAACTGTCTCTCTCTGTACTCCAGGATAGACTCAGGTACTAGAATCAACTTTCCCTCATCATCTAAGGGAGGTAGAACTGCAGACGGTACCACACGGTGTCCCAATGCCTTCTTGAGGCGTGATACATGAAAGAAATTGTGTACCCTGCTCTCTGCCGGAAGCTCAAGCTCATAAGCCACCTCTCCAACTCGCCTAAGGATCCTGAAAGGACCGTAATACCGTGGCTTAAGCTTCTCTGACCCACTCTTCCTAAGAGTGGACTGACGGTAGGGCTGCAACATAAGGTAAACCATGTCACCCACCTCAAAATGCCTCTCGGTTCTCTTCTGATCCGCATACTGCTTTTGCTGATTTTGTGCCTTGGCAATATTTTCCTTGAGAGCCTTCATAGTATCCTGACTCTCCTGCAACAAGTCTCCAGCACTCGGCACTCTACTGTCGCTCAGTAGCAAATCCAGAAAACTCGGTGCCTCATAACCGTACAACGCCATAAAAGGAGACATCTGAATAGTCATGTGGAATGTCGTGTTGTAGCAATACTTGCACAAATGAATCCACTTGACCCATGCCTTCTGCTGCCCTGCAATATAATTTCGGAGGTAACCTTCCACCCATTTATTCACTATCTCCGTCTGCCCATCAGTCTGCGGGTGGTAACTGGTGCTCGGAGTGAGCTCAGTCCCACAAAGTCTGAACACCTCCTGCCAGAAGTGACTCAAGAACTAACTATCCACCAATGGCTCACAATCGCCGAGGCAATCCATGTAGTCTGAATACCTCCGCGAAGAAGACCTGCTGCTACAGGTAGGCGTGGCAGAGCCAATTAATTGTCGGAAAGAAGTGGGCATGCCGTTAGCAGATCCCACAACTACATATAATACAATCTAAACCCACGGGCTTTAGGCAAGCGGTGATAAAGTCCATCGGCGGGCATTCCCACTTCTGTGGGGTGCGAGTATGGCTGCAATAATCCTGCTTAGAGATGCGTGTTCTCTGGCATTCTGGCGATAGCGGGGGCACTCCAGCATGCAATGATGAAGAACATCTGCCTTGAGTCCTTTCCATGTAAATCTCTCCCGAATCTGTCTGTAGGTTTTGAAATACCCGAGATGTCCTGCAGTCGGTACATCATGAAAGGCTCGCATGATTATGTTCTTCACCTCTGAACCTGGGATCAAATATATCCTGTTCTTGTAAATGATCAAGTCATTTACAAGCGTGTACCTGGTATCAATCGTTGATCCCTCAACAATGCTGGAAGCCCAAGTATCTTTGGCATACTCTGCCACAATCATATGCCTCCAATCCTCCGTAATATGAACCATAGAGCTCAAGTATGGCCTGCGTGAAAGAGCATCAGCTACTACGTTCTGTGTACCTTTGATATACGAGATATCAAAGTCATATGCCTGCAATTTACTGACCCACTTCTGCTGACGGTCATTGAGATCTCGCTGCCCCAAGAAGTGTCTCAAACTGTTATGGTCAGTTTTGATGCAAAATTTGCTGCCAACAAGATACTGCCTGAATTTCGCTAAGGCATGCATGATAGCGAGCATCTCCTTATCATATATTCTATAAAGTCTTTTTGGCCCTCTGAGCTTGCGGCTCTCATACACAATCGGGTGCTTGTCCTGCATAAGCACCGCACCAATGCCCTCACTTGATGCATCGCACTGAAGCTCAAAAGGCTTCGTAAAGTCTGGTAGTGCTAAAACAGGGCATGTAGTCATCAACCCCTTAAATCTCATAAAGCATTCCTGTGCCTCAGGAGTCCAAATAAATGCCCCCTTCTTCAGTAAATCTGTCATAGGGGCTGCATGTCATGAATAACCATTCACGAATCTACGGTAGAATCCACACAAACCTAGAAACCCTCTCAACAGTGTCAGGTTTGCCGGTGTAGGCCAGTCAATAATAGCGCGGATCTTTTCAGGATCCATCCGCACTCCTCCTGCACTGATGATATGACCTAAATATAACAATTCGGTCATTCCCAAATCACATTTGGATTCCTTGGCGTACAAGGACTCCCTCTCCAGAATACTCAACACGGTCTCTAAGTGAGCCAAATGCTCCTGCCAAGTCCTGCTGTATATAAGGATATCATCGAAGAAGACCAATACAAATCTCCTCAGCAGTGAATGAAAAACTCTGTTCATTGTGGACTGAAAAGTAGCTGGCGCATTAGTGAGCCCAAATGGCATCTTTACGAACTCGAAGTGCCCACAATGACAACGGAAGGCAGTCTTCTCTATGTCCTGCTCACGAACCCTGATCTGATGATACCCCGACCGTAAGTCTATTTTAGTGAAGTAACATGCACCATGGAGCTCATCAATAAGCTCGTCTATCCGAGGTATCGGATACCTGTTTTTGATCGTCCTCTTATTCAAGACTCTGTAGTCAATGCACATGCGTAATGTTCCATCCTTCTTCTTTACCAAAACAACTGAAGAAGCGAATGGTGACTTGCTAGGCCGAATGTGACCCATAGCAAGTAACTCCTTGATCGTTTTCTCGATCTCATCCTTCAGCCGTTTAGGATGTCTATAAGGCGTAATCATAACGGGCTTAGCGCCCTCCTCAAGCTCAATAATATGCTCAATGCCCATGTCTGGAGGTCTCCCGGAATATCCGAATGCTTATCATGCTTGACTCTCAAGCTGGCGAATGTCAGGATGATACTCAATCTTACGCTGTCCCTCACGTATAGGTGCCAATGTGCACCGGCCCACTCTACCATTGATGCATGAGCCTCTCTATCCACGAAAAGAAATTGTTTTGATGTTGCTGTCCCGAATTGCTTTTAGTATGTGTGTCTTCCCGTCAACATCAAAACGGATCTCCATGTCCTTGAGACGAAGAGTGACTTCCTCCAATGAATGAAGCCACTTCATTCCCAAGACCAAATCAATATCTCCCATGTTAACTACATAGTAATCAGCCTTGAACTCATAATTGTTCAAGCGTAAAGGGAGATCCTTAATCATGCGTTCACACCTCAAAGTGTATCCGTCGGCCACCTTAACTCTAATGCCCTCGAACTCCTCAGTGATGAGTCCGCGTTTCTCAACAAACCTAGCATCAATGAAATTGTGTGTAGCTCCTGTATCAAGAAGGGTAATGACCCTGTCCTGCTAACACTCCACGAATCCTGAATGAGCCCTCCTGCTGAATGCTAGATAAGCGTGCCTCCTGTATCTGAAGCTCTAACTCCGTCTACGCCTTGGGCCTCGGCTCCGACTCCCTCAGAACTCTCACGCTGTTGAATTCTCGATTCGAATCCTCATAATATCTTACATCACTTTCGGTTGCCTTGCCCTTAGGTCTCAAAGGACAATCGTGATTGGTGTCATAGGGACTAGCATAGAAGCAAAGCTTCTTTCTGCGTAGATCATTAAGGGCCTCTCGATCCAAAGGTGGTGCTGCTGATTTACCTTTTGAATCATTCTTGAAATCTGATTTCTCTTTGTTAAAATCAGACTTCTCTCTGTTTCTGTTAAAACCCTTATTGTCCCTGAAAGATGAAGAACCTCTGGAGTTGAATCTACTAGAAGGTGCTGCCAACTCCATACTCCGTGCCTTCTTCATCGCTTCCTGTAACGAAGGAGGATCAAAGGCTTTGATCCAACCTCTCAATGGCTCTGTCAAACCCTCCATGAAGAGTACCACAAGTCGTCTCTCTGAAATGTTCGGAACCATAACTGATAACTTCTGAAAGTCACCAATATAAGTCTCCAAACTGCCACTCTGTCTCAACTGAGCCAAGTCTCTGAAGTAGGATTCTGGATCCTTCCTGTCAAACCGCTCCACCAACCTGTCAACGAACTCCTGGTATGATGTGATCCTGTCATGCTGTAGCGTCACCATACCATGGTGCCACCAGTCGTAAGCTACTCCCTCAAGATGAAGTGTCACGTATCTAATAGCATCCCTTTCAGCCATCGGACGCAATGTGAGAAATGTGTCCAGCTTACTAATCCATGCCTGTGCTGTCACTTTACCACTACCATCGAACATCGCTAAATTGAGCCTATTCGTAGCATGCTTCAGGTCATGATTCTGGTATCTAGGTCTCCAATCCTGTCGACCTCTGTGGTGCTCTCGCCTCTATGTAACAAATCGGTCAAAAGAAATCCTCTCTCTGACCTTAGGTGGTACCAACTCCCACTCCTCATTCGCTGCCATAAGTGTATCAGCGAACAACTCCTCCTGCTCCTCACCTGCGATAGCCTCATCGGGCTCCTGTCTCACAAAAGTAGGCCTAGTGGGCCTATCTGCTGTCCGGGAAGCTGTCCTAGGTGCCCTGCGAGATCCTGCTTCACTCCTCTCGTCGTCACGATGTGGTGACTGTCTCCTCAGAGTACCCAATCTCTGAAGTGCTACTGTCAACTGCTGTAATACATCATTAGACTGTCGTTGACCTGCTCGCAAGTCTCTGAGTGCATGTAAAACCTCTGCATCGTCCTGATCTCTAGGGTTTTGAGGAATATCATTTCTAGGAACATCTGTTCTGTCAGCCATGTTTTCCGGCTGTCGGATCAAACCCTGTTGCCTGTCAATCAGGAGCTCGTCTACGTGTGTAATACCTGTGAGACCCAACCTGTTCTGGCTGCATAAGACTGCTAAACCCTCAGGATGGCAGGATTTAGCTCTGATACCACTGTAGAAACCCCTTGTTTCCCCTATTTTTGTTTCTGACTGTTTTTTGTTTGATTTTGAAGTTTTTGGTTTTTCTTTGGTGTTTTTGCATAAATATTGAAAATGGTGATTTTGCAAATAAATGATATAAAATCATATAGCTCCGGAAATAACAGAATCTATAGCAAATACTGATGCCAAACTATTATTTAATCTTCTGGAATGATTACAATGAAGATCCAGTTACATGCAAATGAAAAGGCAATGATATTTATTGAAAACCTGGAAATTGCAGCAAGCTGTAAAGAGGCCAGATCTGGTACGGCTGCAATCAAAACACCTTTCTCCCTCCGTCTGGTGATCCACAATGATGCCAGGAACATAGGTGCCCAAGCTAGCAATGGCAGATTGGTCTAGAAGTAGGCAATTTGCTTCAAGGAGGAAATACGCCCCTTTTAATGATGGTACGGCCTGGTACAGGTGGTACGGCTGACAACAGCAATAAATGAAGATGTACGGCTTTTTAAAGACTCTCCAGATCTCCCTGAAATGTGCGCCTAAATGCAATAACTCCTCTGTAATGAATTATTAACTGAAACTCTGAATGCAAATAACCTCTGAATGCTCTGTAATTCCTTCTGGATGAAGAAATCCCTCTGCCTGGCAATAAATCGGATGATATTTCACACCCTCTGAATCGCTCTCACTGGAGATGGCTCGTTCCCCAATGTTTCGAGACTGAAACCCTTGGCTTCTGTGCTTTGCTCAAGACTTGATCAATTTTCAATTCACAAATGACATAATGGCTCGATTCCCAATGAAAAATGCCTTATACTCTGAAAAGTGTGAATTCCTTAATAATAGGGAATCATTAAAAATTTGACTTCTCTTCTTTTTAATTTTTCAATAGTTTCAACTCAAATTTTTAAATATAAAATATAATTAAAAATTGGCCCCTTTCATGATGGGCGACCCCTTCAGCCAAATCACTTAAGTTATAATAAAATATTATAACTTTATATTATAATGCTCCAACAATTAATATTTAATTAAATCAATTAAATATTAATATCTCTCTCGATATATACCCGATGCACGAACCGTCTGAAGCTGATGAACAATGAAGTGATTCTGCACGTAATCAATCCATACTGCTAAAAATAGCAGGGGTCCCACGTTGAGTGCTGAATACTGCTAAAAATAGCAACTCAGGCTAGAAGTGTCCGAATGAGCCCGAACGAAAGCCAACTGATCAAATACTGACAACTAAAGTTGAACCAAGCTCCATCAAGACCCTCTATCCAAACTATCAGCCTACGAGGGTCGCATAATAGGCTAATCCTGTGCTCTGAGAGATGTCAACTAGAAGGGGACATGACAATTAACTTTTGCTTGAGAGAGAAATCTATGCTGCGCCTACCTTGCCCTCAATATTGCTCTTTTGGTATTTGTTCATGCGTCTTTGCTATTACAGTCAATTGTTATGCCACATAGGGTTTCATGCGATTGTGATAGTAGATTCTTTCCATAGTTTAGATAAATCTGTTTTGTACATCTTTATCATTACGATCAATTGTTATGCCACATAGGGTTTCATGCGATTGTGATGATAAATCTGTTTTGTGAACTATTACCGTTATGATCAAGTGTTATGCCACATAGGGTTTCATAAGATTATGATGATAAATCTGTTTGTGGAGTCTTTACTATTATAATCAAGTGTTATGCCACATAGGGTTTCATAAGATTGTCATAGTAAATTCTTAAATCTGTTTAGTGCCTAATAGACTTGTTCAGATTGTGATAATAGTTGCGCCACCTTGCCTTCATGTAGAGAATCTGAATTCGTTTATCGTCAGATAGTCAAAGCCTTGCTCCGTTCTCTCATGCTCTGTTTTCTTGAGGGAACTGGATAGAATTTAAGTTATTAAATTTAGTTGTAGTTAGTGAATCTGCGAAACCAAAGAAAATTCTCAGCTGCAACGTATATAGTTTTCAAGAAAGCCTTGTACCTCTACAGCTGAAACAAAAAGACAGGAATTAGTTTAGTTTATTTCCCTTTGCAGATATTTTTGTAAAGCACAACGAGGGAGCTTCCCCTCCTAATTTGAAGAGCACTCATTGCGTAGTGTACATAGGCTGTTCGTAGCAACTCTTACTCCAGAGGTGTTAGTTGTTACGCCAACACACTCATTTGTCTATCACCATCCAATATGATTTTGCAATATATGGAGGCTTTTGCTGTTGGCTACAATCTCCATTTATTCTACAAAGTGCAAACCATTGAGAAATGACTGTGTTGTCCTGAATTAGCTTTCCACACTTGATGAATTATTCTTTGATGGTCAAATTTATGAACCTGGCCATTGTCACCTTACAGAATACCTCAACCAAGCATGTCAATTTACATTGACTTTACACAAATTCTCTAGCTATTGTAAGTGAATGCCCATTTTCTGAAGAACTGGCAAATCTTACATCATCATGCTGTGCTTGCATTGGTGACAATCCTCCAGTTTGGAGATGTCTTACCTGTGTATCTTGGGATTAAGTTGGAGGCACCACATTAGCATATTATATACTTGCCGCAAACCTCATCAAGCTGGGAGATAAATTTGTGGACTTACACTTGCTGAAATCCACAGGCACTCGTCTATTAATCAAATTCCTTCCTTTGACAATCCACTGTTTGAGGCATGAATAACTTGTTATCTCTTAGTGGATATCTACACTCCTTTTTAACAAGGTCTTTCTCTTCAGCTGAAATAGTGAAAAGTAGCCATTTGTGGCATTTAGATTTGCTTCTTCAATCCTTATAAATGACAGAATAGTTCATCATATCTCCTGCCATGGTCAGTATAGCTGGTCAACTCAGCAATACCCACATTATTAGACAACACCATAAAGAAAGTAAAATAACCATGACAAGAGCAATCAGTAGCGTCTCCTCATTGCAATTAAGGCCAACCATCATTGGGCATTTGAAGACATCAATCCTAGTAATAGGGGTTCAGCCTCCTTCAGAACACTTTCTAATGTCATCCCATGCAAGTATAACTGTATAAACCATAACAGTTGCCAACGCTTGATCTATAAGGATCCAGCAACCAAATCACTTCATCAAACATACAATAACTCATTAGAAATAGAGCTGAAACAAAATGTTGCATATTGAAAGAACTGACAGAAACAACAGGGTGGTGGTTGCCTTATTGCCAGTGGCGTTTCACATGTGACTGTGGTACTTGTGAATGTGTCAACAGTCATGGTGTTTCTGGAAGTCTCATAATGATTTTGTTAGTGACATGGCAGTTTTGTCTTGATCTGTACTGGCTTTGCCCATTTTGTACTTGAAATAGAGTAATGTCCAAGAAGGTGACTCTTCACATTTCTCAACTTGCTAGGCCTTTATTACATGAAAGGGCACTTTCAGCATATCATATATGTAAGAGGCATAAGCCCATGGAAGCAAGTGAAAGTTAGAATGAGAATTAGAAGGTTCAATCAGTTGGAGGAGTAAGATTTGTTGGTTGTGAGAGTAGCTAAATGAATGCTGTAGTAGGAAGACTCTTGTATAGGCTTTAATCAGCCCCCTTCAAACTACTTTTAGTAAATGGAAGGAAAGGAGACACACTGGGTTTACAACGCTAAAATCTGTTGTAATGCAACTACAATGTTAGTTGATTTCTCACAGCTTAAGAAAACTAATTCCAGCATCAAGTGCAGTCAAATCTTTGTCAACTAGAAGTATGGTTCGAGTAGGACAATATACACATCTATATACAACCGGGAAGTACTAAATCTTGAGAGGTTACAAATCAATGCCCACAACCTTTTTCATTATTTTGAGTATAAATCCCTTCTCCTTATCAAAGAAAGGGTTAATCATTTGGTATAACATAAGTAAGGATAGATCCCTTATGAAATTTGGATGGTGAAGCATATAAATTGACCAAGGAGCTCCCTATTAAGGCTTACACCATATGCACTACCTAATTTTCATGGATGATAGGATCAAATTAGAACACACGGGATAGTCTAATTATCCTATCTCTCAACTATACCCTAGACTAGCCCTAAAGTATCTAGAGAGAGGGAAACTTATCAACCACCATTCATTTACCATGTAGTCCTTGTGTGAGTGAAGATCACTTTTTCTAACATTGAGAGGAATAGTCAAATGTTGAAAGAATTATTGTTTTTTGGTGTCATTATCTGAGTTTGCTTCCAGTACCAAAAAGTTAATAGACATCTTTGAGGCATTCCACATCCCTTGCTTATTAGTGAGTGAGTCCTCGACATTATTAGAGGCTATTTCTATCTTTGTTCATTATTTTACGAGTAGCATCCTAAAATTTAAATGATGCAGCCATAGTTAGCTTAGGGTAGTTATCTGTGGGCGAGCTGTCAGTATTAAGGTTAATAAAGGTCTCTCAAGAGGTTTCCAACACATGTCCTCTTTTGTTATGGTTGCTTGGCTTACTCCATTATCAAGAAAGTTTATTTTAATAAACATGTTGACATTTAAAACTGTACTTTAGTCAACTAATATTTTGTGTTTGAAGAATCATTTGAATAATCAATGCAAATTTAGAAAAGTGAAAAAAGCTTTTTCCCTAACTGAAATGTCCTTTGATTCATTCCTGCTAAGATACTTGTTGCTCTAAAAAATACACTACCAAACAAGGAGTTGTATTACAGGCAAAGATTGGAATCACAATTCACATAGATAGCAACTACACATAATAAATAGAATGATGCTTATATTCATAGATAGTATTCAATACAGTGCTTTACAGTGCCCTTACCCCAACAATGGATGTGCTATTTGAAAGACCAATAGTTGTTGTTTAAGACACAAATGTAGGCCAACCATTTAACTTACTTTGCCTAAGCTGGCAATGATAACACAAAACTAAGTTGGCACAAAACATGTATTATGGTCCACAACACTCCCAACTTTGGGAATCTACTTCTTATTCTCAACATATTATTTAAAGGATTTTTGTGAAATATTCAACGTAATGCTTTCACATATCAAAGGTAAAGTTGAAGGTTGTTATTTAGGTCATGAATAAGGCAAATGCTAAGTTGGTCTACAAAAATGCTTGTAGGTTCCATAGGGGGATTTCTTTCCATTTACCTTGTTTATTTTTCAATTTTGTACACTTGGATTTCAACCTCATGACCAAACCTGAGAAGAATTGAACCATGCCTATCTACCTACACCCAATGTACAATTCAAGCAAATAGTATCCTAATATAGTATGATTCAAGAAAATAATAGCTTACCCAAGGAATATGATCAATTTTGTCAATTTGATCATAAAAATTGTTTTATCTATTTAAAGACCTTATGAAAGTTTCTAGACACTGGGTATGTTATTTCTTGATTTTTTCTATTTTGTCTTATACATGGACACTATATCATTGGGTTAATTTTGAGTTAGATGGTTGTATATTTCTCCACATTACTGGATTCTCAGAACACCCCTCTCCCTCATATACTTTAACTGATTCACTTCTAGTTTTGATATCGAGTCTTATTCCCCTTGGCATTTTTGGGGACAGATATGCTGCAGACCCTGCTGAAAAAAAACAAAGGAACTTATCCATCCTATTTCTAATCCCATCCTGCCATCTCTTCTCCAACCATCTCACTCTTCCCAAGCCTAATCCAACCACCTCTAAACTCTAAATCAAACTAGACAATTGATTGCTCAACAATTAATGTGTAACTTGGATGACTAGCTATTTCACCATCAGTGTATTTTGAACAGATGAAGTCCTTAATTAGTCTATTGTATTTTATTTTGTTTAAGGTAACTAGGAACAACATTGGGCCCAATCTTGTTCTAGAGATGAACATGCCCTAGTCTTGGGCAGGTTATTACAAGTGCACGTTTGCCAAATTGTGGGTTGCCTTATTATGGATGCACTTCACCTTTGTATCATAGGCACAATTCCTCAGGCTAGTCAATGCTATTTTGATTTATGCAGTATTTCTTTTGGGTTTATTTTAATGCATGGTATGCATATTATACCAATGTTCCATGGAGTTTCTTAATAGGGGGACACAGGGACAAGTTTCGAGGATGGGAGGACCAAGGGCCTAACTTTGGGGACGACCGGGGGGGAGGGTAGCGGGGGCACTGATATACATCTGGTACTTGAAAAAATAGTTATAAAAAGATGTATACGAATTACAATGTTGAATTTACAAATGAAACTTTGGCAAATTACTAATGAAAATTTAAAATACTACAATACTATTAATACTACTTAACAAAACCACCATAAAAATATAAAACTTTAGAATGTCAATTAGTCAAACTCGAATGTAAGCATCAAGGAAGATTGTCCAATTGGATGATCATGACAACATTTTAGATGAAGACTTGTAGGCAAACTTGGAAACTTGGACTTGGAGAGTAATGGAAAATCAAATGAATTCAATGGGAATTTGGGGGCAATGCCTTGAATGGGGTTGAGGGGCAGTGCCCCTTGTAGGGGTTTGGGGGTAGCGCTCCTTGTGGGGGCCTGGGGGCAACACCCCCAGCGGGGTTGAGGGGCAGCACCCCTTGTGGGGGTTTCGGGGCAACACCCACAACAGGGTTGAGGGGCAGCGCCTTTTGTGGGGGTCTAGGGGCAACACAAACCTTCATGGTGCACATGATTTTGCATTCACAGTTAGACCCAAATTAAGACCTTCAAAGCCACACAAACCTTCATGGCGCACATCATTTTGCATTCACAATTAGACCCAAATAAGACCTCCAAAATCACACAAACCTTAATGGCAGTCATCATTTTGCATTCACAATTAGACCCAAATTAAGACCTTAAAGCCACACAAACCTTCATGACAGACATCATTTTAGAGTTTGGGGGCGAATTGGGCTTTTTCAAGCTAAAAAAAGTCAAAATATTTAAAAATGAGGATTTGGGAGTGTTTTGTAAAGCTTAGAGGGCATGGAGGGGGCCGACTTTCCATTAGGGCTCATCCCTAGGCACGAAAATCAATTAAAAAAAGAAAATTAAAAAATGCACTTTTTGGGATGCCCTAGGCTAGGAAACCCCTAAATGTCCTCCGGACGCTTGAGAGATGCCTGGGCATCCCCGGGACATCTCGGAGACATCCTTGAAATCTCCTTGGCGTCCCCGGCGAACCGGCGGTGGTGGAGGTGCGGAGGGGGAGGGGCAGAGGGACATCCCCGATCCGTCCCCACATCCCAGGGATGTCCCTACCCCAGAAACGTGGGGATTTTGGGGGGCGGAGGGGGGGGAGGTGGAGTGCATCCCTGTGGAACATTGTATTATACTAATATTATGTTTAATTTTCTTTATATTAATTTTCAAACATTTCCATGATGAAGCAAATCTAGGCTGCCAAAATAGTAGGTGTTTCCTGTATCTGTACCTGTTTCCTTTTAATTTGGTATTCCTCTCCTAAACATCATGTCTGCCTCTTTCTTGTCGACTGCTTTAATCTTTTGGCTGCTAATGCTTGCAAATCTATTTGCTATATTAATATAAAGTTATAAACACATCCAGAACGTAGGTCACCTTGATTATAATTAAGGCTGGTTGTTACTGTGGTAAAATTGCTTTCGATATGCTTACTGCTTTTTTAGAACTTTTTGTTGAGGCATATTGAGCTTCACTATCCTACTTGTTAGTTAATACAAAGTGGAGGTAATATTTATGTAAATAAACATTTATCTGATTTAGTCTTTAACTCTGAAACAATTAATTAATTTCTCTGGTCTTTTTTCCTGTAAATGTGCTTGTGTTACAGAAAACCAAGCTTCCCTGAAATGATGGTGCAATTTTTTAATTTTTCTGCAAGCTGTTTTCTTTCTGGCAGATAATTTTGATTATATGGAAATTTAATCAGAAAAAAAGACAAATTGATGATGTCAAAAACATAATTTATGAAGCAATTGTTCTCGTACTGGATGATGTAATGATCTACTTGTCAATCCTTCTTTTCTGTCTGAATGTTTAATAGGCAGAATTTTTTTCTTGCAGGAAGGAGCATTTAGCAGGAAAAGGAGTTTTAGGAAAAAGTTAAAAAAGAAGGGTACTAATCCTTGATTTTCTTTTTTGGAGCTTTCTACATGTGAAGACCTCATTCATGTTTTTCTGATCATTATTTGTGTTTTAGACTCACTCCGGGACAACTTGAAAGAATAGTTCTATACATAGCAGCAAAAATCATTTCAGGAAAAAAAGTGGCAAATCGAAAGATAAAGTTTTTGTTTTCAAAAAATTGAGATTTAATTAGGAAAAAATGGATTTTGATGCAGAAAAATGCAGAAAAAGTGAAGAACCTACTATTTTTAAAATTTAAAGGCATTTTAATAGCATAGAGATATCATGTAAGATCTCCTCAAAGCTTAACACCATTAATGTGCATGTCGACAATATAGAAAGATTGCCAAAAATTTATGGAGTCTGCTTGGTATAAAAGTCTCCTTGCTTTGGAGTAAAATTATTTTAGAAGAGGCTCTGGTTGTCTAATTACATATGCTAACATTAACAATAGATGAAGATGCCAATAATGAGTACCACACCAAGGGTCAAACAAATTTGGAACTATAAACAATCTCCTTACGACTTCCCCTAGCGAAACCAATGGAAATTTTCTAGATTTCTGCTTGATTGTCATGTTGGCCCTCTCCAGCTGTTTGTCATGCTGGTCTGTGACATGAAGGCTCATTCTTCATTCTACCATGTTGATGAATTTAGTAAAAATCAGCCGCCAAACAAATGAAAACAGCTGTGAAAAAAAAAATCTTGTGCAAACAAATAGCTGTGAAAACTAACCATTGTGCAAACAAATGTGAAAAAACAGCTGTGTGCAAACAAATGAAAAAATCAGAAACCCTTTTTATGACTAAAGAATTACTTGACAAAGTCAAAATCACATGAAAATCAGCCAAAATTAGCGAACTTGCAATAAGTTGTGATGCAAACAGTTTGTTTGCAATTTTTGGGGAAAAGTGGCCATTTTTTAAATTTTTAGAGAAAATCACAATTATTGCAGGTAAAAAGTCACCAGCAATGGCAGTTTGTGATTACATTCAATTTCTTGTGATTTATGCTTCTATGGTTCTATATTTTGTAGACCTAGTCAATGTCTTTAAAACAAAAGTAAATTGCCATGAATCTGAATATAATGAATAGATGGAAAGGAATTTGTGTTAATATATTTGTTAGTGCTTCTACTATGGCTACATAATTTCAAGGAAATTAGTTACTTCATCACTCAAGAAGATGTGTGAGGTGATCAATCTGTTTCTTCATACATTTGTGTTCATTAGGACCAAGTTTCTTATAATAAGCAAATTTTACCTTCTCCTCCTTATATTTGTATTGATTTGAAGTAGACAAAGATACATTTGAAGCATTCTCTCCTTGATTCTTGTGTTTCTTACTTTGTTTGCCATTATCTTTCTGATCTTTAGTGCCTTGACTTGCAACCAAAGCATGAGACTCAAAAGATTTGATAGTGCGCACCCATTTGAACCAACTTTTCCAATTTTTTTGTGAGTTCATTAGCAAACACATAAAGAGAAGGCATTTTTTAGGATGCTCCTAAGAAACTTTTAGTGGCATAGAATGTAGAAACAAAGATTGAATAATCTGGACCAAGTTTAGAAAGAATATTTAAGATCAATTGTTTATCATCTTTCTCAATTCCACACTATTTCAATTGCAATCTTATGACCTTTAGTTTGGTGAAGAAGTCTTGTATTCTATCAAAACTTGAAGGACTTAAATCCATTAGCTCATTCTCCAATTGATGACTTCTTAATTCATCTTGTGTACCAAAAAGTTTTTCCAATGTTGTCCAAACTTCATTTGGTGTAGACAAAGATTCAACATGAAAGAGAAAATCTGGAGATACACACATATATAAGGTTCCAAATGCTTCATCACACTTATTAAACCATTTTGTCTTTTTTGTAGCAATTGTTGGTTCAGTTTCTAGTCCCATTGTTACCCTATGCAATCCATTTTTTTTTCAAGTGGACTAACATTTTACTTTTCCAATTAAAATAGTTGTAGGGTGTTAATATAGGAATTGTTGATTGATCCATTTTAGATAGAAAAGAATGAGTGCATGATAAGAGAAAGAAAACTGCAAAAGAGACACTAAGAGACACCCCCCCTTTCCGCTAGTCTTAGAAATCACCCCCCCAAGATATTACAATGTTGACATTTTATGATTAGTGCGTTTATAGAGCCTTTCCCAAGATGTTGGTGTTTCAATTCACACTTCTGGAATGCAGATTAGAAACAAACAACTATGCATAGTTGAATTGTTCTTTAAATTAGGAGGGGAAGCTCCCTCTTCACTGATGATGCTTAAAAAAGAATACTACACTATTGCCAATCTTTTTTATTCTCAGCTAAGAGCACAAGGTTATAGAACTTTGTGTCGTAGCTGAGGTTTTCTCTTTTCCAAAACTTCAAACTACAACTAGGCCTAAACTATAGACGCTTCTAACAACTCAAGTAAATTCAAAGTTTGAGAGTTAGAAGTAAACGAAGAATGATTTGATTAATACAAAAGCTTAAATAAACTCTTTTCCAAATCACACCTGAAGACTCATTGTACTTATAAGATGTAAGCTGAAATAAAGATTATGCAAGCAAAAACACATAAGACAAAACACTAAAATAGATTGAAACAATAGATCAGAGCAAAGTAGGCATGAGATTTCTTTCCTAAAATTTCCAATAGCAATTACATTTTTGGGATAGCAGATTTGTAGCAAAGACAGGGTTACAAATTAGCGATCAAACACTAGATTACACTTGACATAGATTGAACATTAACTGAACAATAACTTGCAGCAAAGGGAGGCTTGCAAACTTGCTCTTACACAAAGTGAACAAACATTGAATAACAAAGTTGCGGCAAAAGTAGGTTCAACAATTTGTTATCACCATAACAGTTGAAAAATAAGGGGCAAGGTTGCCCTTATTTATACACAAACAAGGAGTAGGTAACCTTAAAATCTCCTTGCTTTAAGCTGACTAGACTTGCCAACTCGCAAGATTTATTTCTAAAACTAACATAAGACAACTAACAAACCACCTGCTAAAATCAGTTAATTGATTTAAAAGCAAGGAAAATTCCAACTATACATTTGATTTATCTATTTCACAAAGAATAGATAAGCATGAAACACGAATAGCAAGCTAAACTTGGAAAAGGCATCGAGTTAACTGTTGTTTTTAGTTCTATTCTTGGAAATTTTTGCTGCCCCAAAAAGGTGACTCATTGATAATTTGGGAAACTATATTTGTCAAAAAGTTGGCAACTACCTCCTTGTCTTCTTCCGTCTTCCAAAGCACACAAATTAAGCAATAGAATCACATGATGCAAGTCAGTTTTGAATGTTCTTAGGTAATCGTGGAGCAACATTGATTTGGTCCTGATTTTTATTGGAGAATACTGCATGTTTAAAAACTTGAATTTTGACTATGAACATGCCCATGTTCGAAAAAGGTTTGTGCAAACTCTTGAAAATAAGTTGTTTTTTCTCCAAAAAGTGGATTCCTTGAAAAAAGTTGAGGTCTAGGTTTTGTAGACAATCACGTTCTAAAGAGACCTAGTTTGTCAATTTTTTGAAAAAGATGAGGGCTTCTCGAAAAGGTGCCTAAAAAAGTAGATTTTTGGAAATACGAAATTTCCCAATCTTTAATTGGAGCAAAAAGCAAATGGACCCAGATCGATGAAAACTAAAAAAACTGACCACTTGTTTTTGAAATGCGATGCCCTAGAAGATTGGACCATGAAAAGCATGACTCTGTGCTTCCCAATCTCGAATCCACGAAGAACACTGAAAAAGCACTCTGTTTGAGCCTCCAAATCTTTATGAGAAGAAAACTCTATCTTTCCTCCTTTGGATGCCAACTTGCAAAATATGAAGAATGAATGCCAAAAGCCTTCTTGAATGGAGTTTGAAGATGAAAAAGCGCTTTCTTTGCAAAACCTTAAAATTTTGAAGTCTATCCATGAAGATAGAAACTTTGTTGGAAATATTGTCATTGATGTCAAGATGAGAAGGTAGATGGTTCATATTATCATTAATGTCAAAGATATGATATAGAGATTGTTGTCAAAGGCATGAAGTGATAAGACTTCACTGGATTGTGAGGAAAATCAAACTCGTGTCAAACCTACAAGTAAACAGGTGCATGAACAATAACATCAGATGGAAGTATGGTTGTTGTCTTGAATGTTATTAGTGTTCCTATCTTGCTAGTGCTTATCACAGTCACAATTTTCATCATAGTCTCTTGAATAGGAGATTGCCAGTATATGGTTCGAAGATGAAGAGGTCGAATGTTCTGCAAAGACATTTTCATGGGAAGAGATGTGGTATCCTTATTAACTGAAGCAACATCGATTATTTAAATTGTTTCAGATCAAATAAAGACAGAAATATTCGATCATTTAAATTGCTTCAGATCAGATAAAGACACCAAAGTATTTGATCTTGTTAAAGAGGCAATCGATCATCTTAAAGAGGAAAACATAAAGCAATTTTATTAAGAGATGTTAACAATTAAGTGGTATGGTTTGTTCTACTAAAACAAATTGACTTAATGATTTATTTGGAGATGATGCACTCAACAAAAAGTCACGATTTTCTAATAGGTGCGATTTGTCTTAATGAAACAAAACGATTTTGTTGAAGGACACATCCATTTGAAGAGAAGCAATCCATATTCATATTTGCTAAGGAAAAGATGTTAATGAAATGATACGATTTATCTCTGAAGAGATACATGGATTGATACTATCATCTTAGTCAAGTGGTGCAATTATTTTTATTAAGACAAACAATAAAAGATAGATCTCAAAAAAGGAGTTTCAATAAACAAGTGCAATTTGTTTATGAAAAGAAAATTAATAATCTGAAGGGGATCAATTAAGGTTGAAGCAAACAAAAAGGCACATCTGAAAAGGTATGATTAAGACATGAAGAGAAAGAGTTTTGAATGATGTGTTCTTTCATCGATGAGTTGCAATTCTTGAGCAACTTATACATTTGGTATCCAAAATCAGATTTGAAGAGTGTGTGGATGGATGTGTAAGATCAGAACAACAAAGTGATGGTGTGTGTGAAAATGAATATCATTTGAAGAGTGGATTGAGAAGATTGGGTTGTGTAGTGTGTAAGGAAAATGATTATATAATATCCAGAGAAAAAGTTTATCTATTGTGTGAGCATTAAAGAGACAATCTACATCACAAAGAAGAAGTGTGAGTTGAGAGGAATAGCACTCAATGATATAATCTGATAAAGAGTAGATTAAGGGCATGGTTAGATATAGAGTACTCCAGATTCATATTGAAGGATGTATGCAACCCACATATAAAGAATAAGTGCGGTTAGATATAAAGAACATGTGTGGTATTTAAGGTCATATTTGAAGGAAGTAATTGCCATGTATGTGATCAGTTTGAAGATGAAGAGAGTACATATATTTGGATAAGATTGATGGAAGGATAAAGTACTTGATTTGGATCAGATTTGTGGAAAAAGAGAGTGGATGTATGTGATCAGTTTGTAAATGAAATAATACATAACTTGGATCAGATTTATGACAAGATAATCTATTGCAGGGGTAAGACACAAGAAGATAGATTGTATGTGTTGAACAGATTTGAATAAGAGAATATAAGAGGCAGATTTTAATGTGAAGGAAAAGTGAGTTTATCATGTGCTAATTTATGTAAATATCATTCAATGAAAGATATTTCAATCATGAAAAGGCAATCATGGAGTGAATAAATGAAGAAGATTGTAATGTCCATCATCCGTTGAAGAAGCAACATTGATGGTGGAGCATTGTTCTTGAAGTTACTATTTTTGCTAAATTGGTGCTTGGCAAGTGGGGGTTGGTTCCTCTAGTAGGTTGGTGCCTACGAACTTTAGGGGTTGGTGCTCCTTGTAGGTTGGTGCCTACTAAACTACAAAATTGATGATTCAAGCCTACAATCTTTGTAATCTCATATAAAACATAAAATACAATTGTTGGTGTCAACTTGATCATATTGTTTCATATTGCATAGTTGATATTGTGCTAGAAGTTAAAGTTGATAAAAGTTAAGACGGTAAAAGTCTGTTGATATATTGATTCACCCCCCCCTCAGTATATCTTTGTGCTCTTCAAACTTTGTATGCAAAAATCTAAGTTTGTTTGTACATACAACGGTGAATTCCTCCTTTGTAGCTGCAAAAAGCACATGCGTGAGGATGCGTTTTTTATCAACAAACGACCAAAGCTGAAAAATGGCTAAGGCACCAAAAGCTAGGCGCCTTGACTGGATAGGGGCACCTAGACATCCCAGAGTTAGAATTTTTCTTCGTTTTTCAACTTTTGCTTGCTTTTGCTTTCGGCGAGGCTTGCCTCTAACTTCGACGAGCCGACCATCTGACGCTACCAGCTGATAAAATTTGTTTGATCATGGAAATCTCATGTTTGATCACTGCTGAAGTGATCAACACTTCCATATCGGCGTCTAACATCATCTGATCATGATTGTGGGCTCTTGAAACTACCGACGGAGACTGAACTGGAAAGGTGTGCTGAGGTCGAGAAATTTTCAAAGTGTTGAAAACCTAGGTGCCCCTAGCTGACAGGGGCACCTAACACCTCATCCCTTAGCTATTTTTTTAATGATTTTCAAATTTTTAGTTTGCGTGTTTCCGCCGGAAGCCAGTGACCCCAATTTGCGCGTTGTTTCCTACCAACCAATGAATAGCAGAGATTGAAAAGCAGTTAATCAAGAAAGCCTGATCATAACAGAGATGAATTATACCCTTTGACAATCCTCAACATTGCATCTGATTGATTTTCTAAGAACCAGAACTGGGCTGATAAAGGAGTTTGATGAATTTTCAGATGGGAAAAAATTTCTTAGTGTTGAGAAGCTAGGCACCTCTCCTTGACAAGGGCGCCTAGGCTTTCATGCCTTAGAATTTTTTTGATGATTTTCATTTTTTCTTTGATTTTCTTTTTTTTTGCAAAATGCCACCATTCAATCTACATTTTCTCTTGCCTGACAGATCCTCGACACTGGATGATGAATCAACTAAGGAACCTGAACATAACTGAGATGATCTCTTGCTTTTCCCAACCCTAAAAATTGCTTTTGACTGTTTCTCTGCATAATTGAATTGAATTGATGAGAAAATTGCACGTTTTATGAAAAAGGGCAAATTTTGACTAAGGCATGAGACCCTAGGCACCCTTCTTGGACAAGGGTGCCTAGCTTTGCCAAAGTTAGAAATTTTTTCACAAATTTCAACTTTTCTTTGCCTTCTCCATTCATAGTTCTACTTGCATCATTCGTCGTTATTTGTGCAACATTCGAGACTTTAAATTTGACACTGGGCAGTTGACCTTCGTCCATTGATGACTTCAGAGCTTGTGCTTTTCCCTCTTAAAAAACAAAATTGATCCACCAGACAAATCTTGACCTTTTGACGATTTTGACCGGACCAACTTGATTGGAAAGTATTTTCAACCAATTAGAATTAGTTAGAACCCTCCAAACAAAGATTCTATTTTTAGAAAGTTTTGCAAGCATCCATTTGACAACAAACCCAAAAACTTTGAATCAAATCTATTTTTAGAAACTTTCTAAAAATAGAAACATTCTATTTTTAGAAAATTTGACTTTTGATGACAATTTTTACAAGACTTTGACCACTCTTTACAAAATGCCTTAATGAAGCAAATTTTTGATTGGGCACAACAATTGGCTTTGTCTGGGGACCATGTCAGATACTTATGGCATAGGAGAACCAAGAATCTTTGGAATTTTAAGCATAGACCAATGTCTTATCAGTTGGGCATCAAAGTCAAGACCATTTCCTATTCACCTATCACAAGACTTTTCCCTAAATCACCTGGGACAGGACTTTCCTAAAATCACCTTTAAGTTGGAACTCCTAAAATCACCTAAAACAAGACTGCCTAAAAACATCTAAAACACAACAAAAACTTCACAGAAAGGGGAAACACATCATGACATAATGCACACATTACGGAAAGGGGAAAAAAATCACGAAAAAAGAAAGGAAATTACTCCATCCCCAAAGGAATGAAGTGCTTCAGATATTGCTCGTTGTATGGCAACGGGAATGGATTACAACGATGTTGCTTCTGCTTGAAAGGCTTCACTTCTCTTTTGATGAGTATTGCAGGAGAAAATTCTTTTGGGATGAAGATTCTCAGGTCTTCATACGCCCAAACAAAGGCACCCTGACAAAAGTCAAAATATGGTGCAAAGAGGGAAGTAGATACTACTAAGGCATCAGTTTTGTTGTCATCCATCCTCATGATGTCTCTAATGTCGAACGCTTCAAACTAGTCTATTGCATTCCAAATTCAATTTCTATAATGTTGTAGGTGATCCTTTTTGACTTGGAAATATCCTTTGATTGGCTCATCGATCAGCTCTACATCCCCTTTACCACATAGGAGCACGATTCCCATGTCTTTGACATTTTCAAGGCCTAACAAAAATGCCTCTTTTTTAGCTTCAATAAATTTTGATTGCAGGCAATATGCAAATGGGTACAACTATCCTTAGGGGAGATGATCATGTCCCCTTCTCTTGAACCTACAGTTGAACAACCTCCATCAAACTACATTGTCCATAACTTTGTATCCTCTGTCATTCTCTTTTTAGGACAAGCAATGTTTTGATCTTTAGTTTCTATCTCTGACAGAGTCACATAATTACCAGGACCTATTTCTTGATATAGAATTTGGGCTAGGGGGTTTGGGGATTTCACCACTATGAATCGAGATTTGGGCTCAGGTTCTATCTTGATTTTGCCCTCCTTTACAATAATGGCCATGAATGACCAATCTAACTATATCTGACCACCAAGATCTCTGCAAAAGCTCCGACTTAGCAACATCCCGTAGCTAGCTAGAATGTCAACTATTAGGATGGTCATCATTATCTTTTTCTCCAGACAATTCGTCAACCTTACTTGAGCGTCCTTCAATTGTCCGACCAACGACATCGACTTAGACTCAAGTGAATAACACTTGTCCTGTGTCTTAGTGCACAAAATTCCCAATGCATTCATCACTTGTAGAGGCATGACGTTGTCTGAGACCCCTGAATCTATTATGCAATTGCTCAATTTGAATCCTCTTATATACAAAGACATATAGAAGGGTTTAGGTTTTTCTTCCGTTGGAACAAATGACTCGAGCAATGTAGGCTGAATTGAAGCTTCTTTTTTTACATATTGTATTATTTTGTCCAGCTGCTAAGGGTGATCACGAAGATACTCCAACTGTGAAATCTTAACCTTGGTCTTTATCATGGAATCCAATACATCAAAATTTTCCAAAGATGAATCTTGAGAAACCGTGACATTCTCATGTGAATTTTTAAAAGTGGAAGTTGCAACCACTTCCCTAACTTGTTCTTTAGCTTTTTGCCTCTCTTTTTCTTCCTTCTACACTTTGAGGTACTGATCACGTGAGAACATAGGCATCAAATATCTTCTATAATTTATTGCAAGAGAGTAGTGGCAGAGTCCTTCAATAATGGGTTCACTTTCAAAGTATCTTGTAGTAGAGTCGCCAGAAGTTGTCTATATGTGGTAAGACAACATTCGAACTTGGTGTAGGGACAATACTTGAACTGGGTGCAACATCAGTATATCCCATAATCTGGCTCATTCTTAAATTCTCGTTCTTAAATTCTCGAGACATGTAGAACATGTATGTGTGTTGGTCTCATGGAAATAACAAAATATCGTATTTTGCACAACTGAAACTGTTGGTTTTGGTGGAGGTGTTGGCAATCGCGACTTGTAATTATTGGAAGGTTGAAAATTATTTCTTTTTGGCTTGTATGGTTGTTGAGGTTGATATTGTTGTTGAGGTTGATATTATTGGTATATGGAGCCTAATCAGACTTGGAGGTTAAATTTTCCCCACTTTTATCGCCGCGGTTTCCCCCCAAATTATTTAACGAGGTCAAGGGGTAGTGCCCCTTGTGGGGTTTGGGGGCAGCGCCCCTTGTGGGGTCCAGGGGTAGCACCCCTAGCACGTTCCCTATCGCGATACAGGGTAGGGTTGAGGGTCAATGCCCCCGAAACCTCTCATGATTTTTTATTATTTTATAAAGGCGTTGGGTGTTATTTTTCTATTGGCTGGCATAAAAAAACCCTATTTTGTAACTGACATAAGTCTTGATAAAAAGTAAAGGGTTTGGGTTTCTGTTGAAATTGTACTGTAGCAATTGTAGCAATATTGAGTTGCAAGGATTACTGGTTGTAATCGGTTTGATTTACTGGATAATAATATTGGACTCTCTGTTGGTGGACGTAGCCCGAGTCTGGGTGAACCACATTAAATATTGTCTCTCGCTGTTATTATTTATATTTTTTTCATTCCTCTGTTTAATCTTTATTTGCATTTAATTGATATTTTATGCATACAATTCCTAACATATATTGTGGTGGTGGTGGTGCAGGCTGCCTCTGAGTAGGCAACTGCCTCTTGAGGATAGTCATCTCATTAGCTACTTTCTATAGCAATGGATCTGCAGAACTCTGAACTAGAGGCCTGATAGAATTTGTCTTCCTCATGCCGGAAGTAATCATGTTATCCTCCAACTCGATGGCGTGTTCTTGTGTATCCGTCAACTCTATTTCTTTTGTCATCGTCAGTAAGAGGGCTATCTCTGATGGAAGAGCATTTATGAAACAACTCATTAGAATCTTCGTTGATGGATTAAGTGTAGAAGAAAGTCGTGTAACAAGACAATTAAATCTTACTGCAAACTCCCTCATGGGTTCATTGTGCTCCATCTTTGAATTTGCAAGTTGGGAAAACAACAGATGATTGTCTTCAATGGGATTGAAATCTCACCAAAAAAAATTCGCTCATAGTTGCCTAGCTTGTAATAATGCTCGACTCTAGGTGATTGAACCAGTCGGCAACAGTCCCAACAAGAGTCTCCACAAAGAGACGCACTGCGGTGTCTTCATGTGACACGTGTAACATGACACAAGCTGTTGTGAATGCAAAGATATGTTCATTTGGGTGACTCCCATTGTCGTGAAACCGGGGAAAGTGCTTCCTTGATCCCTTAGGTAACTCATGATTTTCCCACAAAGCCAAAGGTCCAATGTTGTTACACCAAGGTAATGGGGGTGGACGTCTCTGATTCTTATCAGCACGGTTATTGCCAGCATTTGCATTATTGTTGTTATCACCCATTGCTTCTGGTTGGATCACATGTTCTTCTTGCTTGACTTCTTGTTTGACCTTAGGAACTGCATTGGATGACTCTAACTTTTGTAAGGCTAGGTTGTTGAAAGAATGGATCTGCAACACCACCTTTCCTCCTAGTATAAACCTTGTAAGCCAGGATTATCTATTCCCATGCAGGGGGTGGTAATATTGGTCTTCCGACTGCAAGATCATCTTTTTGTTCTTCTTTGTCAAGAATAGTAGCCGTGTTTCTCCACTGAGCAGGGGCTTCCTTTTTCTCAAACACAAAACTCCTCAAGCTACAAATAATGTCTATTTACTCACCCTCAACCCGTGTAAGATTTGGCTGAATAATAGGAGCAATAAGATGCCAAGTCATTCCTGTGACATAAAGTGTAAGCTTTCTTGAAGTTTTATGCCTCGTGCCCCACGATGGGTGTTAGACAACTGTTGGTGTTTCAATTCGCACATCTGGAATGTAGATTAGAAACAAACAACTATGCATAGTTGAATTGCTCTTCAAATTAGGAGGGGAAGCTCCCTCTTTGTTGATGATGCTTAAAAAAGAATACTACACTATTGCCAATCTTTTTTATTCTTAGCTAAGAGCACAAGGTTATAAAACTCTTTGCATCGTAGCTGAGGTTTTCTCTTTTCCAAAACTTCAAACTACAACTAGGCCTAAACTATAGACGCTTCTAAGAACTTAAGTAAACTTAGAGCTTGAGAGTTAGAAGTAAACGAGGAATGATTTGATTAATACATAAGCTTAAATAAACTCTCTTCCATATCACACTTGAAGACTCATTGTACTTATAAGATGTAAGTTGAAATAAAGATTATGCAAGCAAAAACAAATAAGACAAAATACTGAAAGAGATTGAGATAGTAGATCAAAGCAAAGTAGGCATGATATTTCCTTCCTCAAATTTCCAACAACAATTACATTTCTGGGACAACACATTTGTAGAGAAGACAGGCTTACAAATTAGCGATCAAACACCAGATTACACTTGACATAGATTGAACATTAACTGAACAATAATTTGCAGCAAATATAGGCTTGCAAATTTACTCTTACACAAAGTGAACAAACACTGAATAACAAAGTTGCAGCAAAAGTAGGCTCAACAATTTGTTATCCCCATAAAAATTGAAAAATAATGGGCAAGACTGCCCTTATTTATACACAAACAAGGAGTAGATAACCATAAAATCTCCTTGCTTTAAGCTAACTAGACTTGCCAACTCACAAGATTTATTTCTAAAATTAACACAAGACAACTAACAAACCACTTGCTAAAATTAGTTAATTGATTTAAAAGCAGGGAAAATTCCAACTATACATTTGATTTATCTATTTTACAAAGAATAGATGAGCATGAAAAAAGAATAGCAAGTTAAACTCGGAAAAGGCATCAAGTTAACTGCTTCTTTTAGTTCTATTCTTGGAAATCTTCACTGCCCCAAAACGGTGACTCACTCATTGTAATTTGGGAAACTATATCCGCCAAAATGATGGTAATTGCTTCCTTGTCTTCTTCCGTCTTCCAAAGCACACAAATCAAGCATTGGAATCACATGATGCAAGTCAATTTTGAATGTTCTTAGGTAATCATGGAGCAACATTGATTTGGTCCTGATTTCTATTAGAGAATACTACATGTTTAAAACTTGAATTTTGATTGTGAACATGCCTATGTTCAGAAAAGTTTTGCGTAAATTGCTGAAAATAAGATGCTGATTTTTCTCCAAAAAGCGAATTCCTTGAAAAAAGCTGAGGTCTGGGTTTTGTAGACAATCGCATTCTGAAGAGACCTAGTTCGTCAGATTTTGAAAAAGTTGAGGGCTTCTCGAAAAGAGCAATTTTTTGGAAATATAAAATTTCCCAATCTTCAAGAGGAGCAAAAAGTAGATGGACCCAGAATGATGAAAATTGAAAAAGTTGACCACCTATTTCAAAAATGCGATACCTTAGAAGATTGGACCATGAAAAAGCGTGCCTCTGTGCTTCCCAATCTCGAATCCACGAAGAACACTAAAAAACACTCCATTTGAGCCTTCAAATCTTTATGAGAAGAAAACTCTACCTTTCCTCCTCTGAATGCCAACTTGCAAAATATGAAGAATGAATGACAAAAGCCTTCTTGAATGGAGTTTGAAGATGAAAAAGTGCTTTCTTTGCAAAGCCCTAAAATTTTGAAGTCTATCCATGAAGATAGAAATTTTGTATGCAAAAATCTAAGTCTGTTTGTATGTGCAATGGTGAATTCCTCCTTTGTAGCTGCAAAAAGCACATGTGTGAGGACATGTTTTTGATCAACAAACGACTGAACCTAAAAAATGGCTAAGGCACCAAAAGCTAGGCGCCCTGACTGGACAGGGGTGCCTAGACATCCTAAAGTTTAGAATTTTTCTTTGTTCTTCAAATTTTGCTTGCTTTTGCTTTCGGCGAGGCCCGCCTCTGACTTCGACGAGTCGACAATCTAATGCTTCCAACTGATAAAATTTGTTTGATCATGGCAATCTCATGTTTGATCACTATTGAAGTGATCTACAACTTCCATATCGACGTCTGACATCATTTGATCATGATTGCGAGCTCTCAAAACTATCGACGAAGACTGAACTGGAAAGAAGGCATGTCAAGGTCGAGGAAATTTTTAAGTGTTGAGAACCCAGGCGCCCCTGGTTGACAGAGGCACCTAACACCTCATGCCTTAGCCTTTTTTAATGATTTTCAAAATTTTACTTTGCATGTTTCCGCTGGAAGCCAGTGACCCCAGTTTGCACGTTGTTTCCTGCCAATCAGTGAATAACAAAGATTGAAAGGCAGTTAATCAAGCAATCCTGATCATAACTAAGATGAATTATACCCTTTGCCAACCCTCGACACTACATTTGACTAATTTTCTGAGAATCGAAACTAGGCTGACTGAGGAGTTTGATGAATTTTCGGATGGGCAAAATTTTCTAAGTGTTGAGAAGCTAGGAGCCTCTCCTTTATAGGGGCGCCTAGGCTTTCATGCCTTAGAAATTTTTGATGATTTTCATTTTTCTGCAAAATGCCATCATTCGATCTGCATTTTCTGCTATTTGATAGATCCTTGGCACTGGATAATGAATCAACTGAGGAACTTGAACATAACTGAGATGATCTCCTTGCTTTTCCTAGCCCTAAAAATTGCTTTTGGCTTTTTGTTTGCATAATTGAATTGAGTTGATGAGAAAGTTGCACATTTTTTGAAAAAGGGAAAAATTTGACTAAGGCATGAGATCCCAGGCGCCCTTCTTGGATAGGGGTGCTTGGTTGTGCCAGAGTTAAATTTTTTTTCACAAATTTCAACTTTTCTTTTCCTTCTCCATTCACTATTCTACGTGCATTGTTCATCATTCATCGTTGTCTGTACAACATGCAAGACTTTAAATTTGACACTTGGTAGCTAACCTTCCTCCATTGATGACTTCAAAGCTCATGCTTTTCTCTTTGAAAAAGGAAAACTGACCCACTAGAGAAATCTTGACCTTGTGATGATTTTGATCGGACCAGCTTGATTGGGAAGTATTTTCGACAAATCAAAATCAGTTAGAGCCCTCCAAACAAAGATTCTATTTTTAGAAATTTTTGCCAGCATCCCTTTGACAACAAACCCAAAAAACCTTGAATCAAGTCTATTTTTAGAAACTTTCTAAAAATAGAATCTTTCGATTTTTAAATTTTGACTTTTGTCGACAATTTTTACAATACTTTGACCGCTCTTTACAAAATGCCTTAATGAAGCAACATTTTTGATTGGGCACAACACAAGATTCAATGCTCAATAGGCCCATAATGGCCAAAGTTACAAATTCTGATAGAAAGTGAAGTAGAGACAAAATATAGAAAAATTAGCCATGTAGTTGTGTAGTTCTCTTCAGTACCTTTCCAAAACCTATTCGTTTCTAAAAAATGAAGCTCTGGGGTGAAAGTTGTGGCCTATTGAAGACAAATGCAACAAACAATTTCAACCTACAATATCTAGCAAAAATGGCAAAAATTCTTTTCAAAACCTCTGTGGATGTAAAGTGCTTGTCTCCAACTTTTCGACGATATCTTGTTTTCAAAAATATGACACTGTGGTGAAAAGTTTTGCAAGCTTGAAAAAAAGCCCAATTTGGCCTATTTGAGGGGCCTGGTGGCCCTCTGGTGGTGCCGTTAGAGGCGGTCGTCATTGAGCAGTGGACGAGCGACTTTTGGGTGGACTATGACAGTTGTAAATTTAATGTTAAAAAATGTTGAGCGGTTTATATTAGCCGCTATGGTCTAAGGTTGCAACTTACACCATTGCTTGCGACTTGCAGGGCCGTTGGCGGTTGGTGGCTTGACCGCTGCCACCCAACAGTCTATAGTCTCGCAGGGGTTTGGCCCAAGCACAAGGCTTTAAGCCTTAGCGTAGTGCTTTAAAAGCACTTTAATTTTATTTTATTTTTTGAAATATTTAAAAAGACTCGTTTGAATAAACTATTTTTTTTTGTGATTTTTTTAATTTTGCAACTCGTACCTACAATGACTTGGGGGTCGTACAACTCCCTAGGCATTTTTTTTGCCTCAGTAGCTCCTAGCTTGGAATATAGGTGAATTCTATGTCAAAATTTGTCTCATTGGCGTCCTAAATGCAATGGCAAGGCCCTTTTTTATTGAAAATGCTTCTGCAAAAAGCTATTCACCAAATCTGAGCTTCAAACCCTCGTTTTCTACTATGTCATATGGTGGCCAAATTGAGTGAAATGAAAGTCAAATTCAACTTTCTTGAGCCTCCCAAATGCAATTGGGTAGTAAAAAATATTGCCACCATAGCTAAAATAGCTGCAATCACCAGATCTCACCAAAAACACACATGCAAATATATGATTAATAGATCTTCATAATTCCTTTCTAATTCTCCAAATCATATAGAAATGCAAGAGAAGAGCATACAAGAATTTACAAGATCGTACAAAAAACTCCAATCTCTTAATTAGGGATCCAATTACTCAAACCTCTCAATCTAAGCTCTGATACCATGTTAGAAATCTAAAATAGATTGAATAACCAAGATCTTCTATGAGAGTGATAAGCTATAAAATTGTAATGAAATAACACAATTACAGACCCAAAATTCCAAGAGATGTGCAAATGTCAAGATTACAAGATTGCATTAGGAGCTTAAAGCAAATCTACAGAATAATGACTACATGTAGCAAAGTACATGTATGCCAAAATATGCAAGAATGTAAGAAAATGCAAGAGTATGAATGAAAATAAAGTTAGGTAGTGAGTTTATATATAACTAAGGAGATGATGGTGGTGGCAAATCCAATCAATAGGAATTAACCACCAAAAGTGAAAAGTGTTCCACCCTTTAAGGAAGGGGGCACCACATCACTTATCTCCTAGTTATTAAATGATAAACTCACTTTATTATCCTAAGAAAGCTTAATTAAGTGTAGGAAAAACTTAAGACAAAGGGAAAATAAATTAACTTAATAGGAAAATAAAAACCTACACCAACAGGATATAGCCACCCAAGATCTAGGAGCTTCAATGAAAGCACAAGAGAGACCAAACGTGAAAGAATAGTGTTATTCAATCAAAGGTTACAAATATACAATATGAGTAAATGAAAATGATTGATTATCATCTGTGAAGGAGGAGATTCGCTAATCCCAAGTCCCAAGATAAACAAGGTCTAAAGGGAGTGAATGCCTTTGGTCACCTCAATGACAAGCTTAAGCAAAGGGATGACGAATGAAGGAAAAATAGACTATGTTCTTGGGTTTTCAGGATGGAGGACTTCAAGAATCAGGTGAACAAACCACAAAGATCTCAGGAAATGGACTTGCTAACTCTCAACCAGAGGATGACAATGTGGTTCAAGGATGGCAACGTGACATGTTGGTGTCTCTGTGGTGTATTGGCGTCTCTGTGGTCTGTTGGCGTCTCTGTGATGCACTGTCGTCTTTGTGGTGTGTCGGTGTCTCGTACGAATAGAGACCAAAATCTGTAACTAGAAACACTTGGGACTTGCTGGAAACCCAAAGTACAACAAGAAGAATACTTTAAATGAAAGGTAAATTAACTATAAGTGAAATGACAAGTAGAAGGAAGAAATGCAATTCATGGTAGGTCTAGCCTTCCTCAAGCTCCACATGAACGAAAACCTACACACACAGAAATGAGAAAATGTTAAGGCTACTTTTCGAGGTTTTCCTTAGTTGAATCTCTGCTTTGGTGTTTCCACCTCTACAGATAGCCAAATAGACTACAATGTAGAAATAATGATAAAGGAGTAATAGACAAGACGTATAGAAAGCAAATACAACAATATACTAGCTATAAGATTGATAATGCAATGAAATAAAGCTTACCCTCCCTTCTACAAGCTTGGAGAAGTCGAGAGGAAGGATGAGAGCTTCAAGAACACAAGATGATCATGCAAGAGTGTAGTGCCAAGAGCTTGACACTTGCAAGAAAAAATGGTGTAGAGAGAATGGAGTGCTAAGAAGAGAAGAGTGAGCAAGAATTAAGTGGAAGAATTAGAGAGTGAAGTGAGTAGAATGTGATTCTTGTTGAATGAAATGAGAATGTAGGTTCAAAATGGAGGTTTGGAGGCAAAAGATCCATTTTCGGGCGAGTCTGTAGTCATAGGGTTACACTTCATGGATGACAAGAAGTGTAATATCCCAACGTCTACTGACCCGAGAATTTTTCAGGGTTGTTTGCACGACGTGCAAATGTTTGCACGACGTAGAAGCTATCTAGTTTTCCCCCATCTCCTTATATTGTTTCTTTGAAGGTTTGTTTGCGTGCACATCAACATGCTTCATCTTTTGCCCCTCCAAAAGGGAAGAACAAGTTCGCTCTTTCCCTTTTGCCTTCCTATTCTAGTTCTTCTCCACCCTCAGCTTCCTCTTCACATCCCTTAGCAACATCTTCTATTCCTGCTATTGTGCATAGCACAAGAAAAGGAAAAGCGCCCTTTCTGTGAAAGTTGAAGCCCCAAGTTTTTTAGCTTCTAGTCTTACCCATGGTGCCCCAACCCACCCTCTATGGCATGGGGAAGCATTACCGTGGGGTAGTTCCTACATCGCAGCCTCCATGACCCCCACTTATTTCTTCACCTACCTCCATGGTAGAGAAAGGAAAGAGGCTCATCGTTGAGACACCCATCTTTGTTTCTGCCTCTGCATCTCTTGCTCCTGCTCCTCCTAAAGAGTCTTCCCTTCCACCGATGATGGTTTTGGAGGATGCTCTTGTGGTAGAGCAAGAGCCCTCAACCTTTTCTTAGGTTGCGCCTTCTAGTGCCCACAACCAACGTAACTAGCTTGCGCACAAGCAAAAGCGCTGGCGAAAGGCTCTGGCTAAGGAGCACGCTCCTTTGCAGAAGAGCAGAGAAGAGTCTATTGTTTTTTTTCTACTCTTGTTGCTTCTATTGTTGCTTATATTCCTATCTTATCTTCTACCTTAGTTCCCATTGCCTCAGTTCTTCTTCTGGCTTCATCGACAGATCCCGATAAACCTTATCTCAAAAGGGTGCAGGTTTTCATTGCCCCTTTGGTGGAGCCTCCCCTTTTTACCTTTCTTCCCAATATTCCTCCTTTCTCGCAGCTTGTGGACATGCCTCACACAAAGGTGGTGTCCTCTATGGCTTTGTCTTCTTCTTCTACTTCTACTTCATTTGTGGGGGTCTTGCATCCCCCAATGAAGCGCAATCTAGAGGTTGACCTTGCTTCAAGTGATGGTCGTAAGAAATTTGTCTTCTCTTGATTCTTGTTCTACTTTGGCTTACATTGTCCTTGTGACGAAGGCAACCCTCACATTCTCGGATTTAGTCACTTCCCCTCTTCTTGAGGTTGGTCATGACTCTTAGGTGTCTTAACCTCCTCCCACTCAGTCGACACATGACACTCCTACCAAGTGCATGCTCAACTCGTGTGAGGATATACCAACTTTATCCTCGATCTTTGAGAGATCGATGACTTGTCTCACAAGAGCTTAGTGAAGATGACCTTGAGGGGCCTTCTTCCTTTGCCCTTTTTGTAGGAAATTCGACTGGTGCAACCCTTGCTATCCCTTCCCTTCGGGTCTGTCCTCCATCCCCTTACAATGATCTAGTTTGGGAGCAAGATGACCTACTGGTGGATTCAAATTAGGGTAGCACCTTCTTCATATTTAGATTGTGATCCCCCATACTTTTCTGTACATGTTTTTGCTCTCGCTTGGAGGACCCTTTCTTCCCTTGTAGGTGCTTGGATATAGGAGAGAAATTTTTTCATAAAATTCTATTTGTTTCATCATTCTTTTGTATGTCGTAATCTTGAATTTTCACGTCAGGATGATGCAAAGTGTCAAGGAATTTTGGCCTCTTCCATGTTGACCCAATTTTTATTTTACATTATCTTGATGTGCTCTTCTTCCTGTTCTAATACATTTGGGGAGTGATGATAGTTCATCTGTATATTATTATATTGATTTATCTATATTTATGAGCAGTTTTAACCTCGAATGTTCAGAGCCCCTAGTGCCCTTGATTTCTTCATCTTTTCCTTTTTGCTTCTTGATGTTGTGGTTTCTATGTGTTGTCCCTCGCATGTGAGACAACATTCCAGGAATACATCTTACCATGTATCTCGTGCTACGACGTCTCTTGTCTTCCTCTTCTCCTTAGAATGTCATGTGCTCCTTTGTGTAGCACACATCATTCTAGGGGGGGGGCTATCATATTTTTTTAATTTTCAAAAATGTAAGGAAGCTAAGGTAGCGAAACCACTTCCTACAATAATCTTGAGAGGAGAATAATGCAAAAAATTTATAAATCTTTAACAGTTACATAAACTTAAACAAAAATAAACATAAATATCATGTATGCCATGATACCGTGATTTATGTGGGGAAAACCCTTTCAGGAGAAAAACCCCACACTCCAAAAGCCGCCCAATATGTTATTCATTAAATCACAAAGATTACAATATACTTGTAGAGCAAGCTTCTCACAGGAGTATCACCACTCAGAGATCAAGAGACAACACGATCACTATTAGACTCTCATAAATCATCACAATCTCTCTATATCACAATCGTAATACAACACCCTCATAAAATAGAGTTGCATTCTAGGGCAAGACAAGCCAACAAAATATATGCCATTAGATCTAAAACCTAATAACGAATGGGTCTAGATTTACAATATATCCCTTTTTTTAATGTATGGCGGCCATTCTAGAAGTTTCCTGAAAAAGTTAACATGCTCACATTTCGCTCTGTGCTACCATTGTATACACCTATCGGTGTAACTAGGAAACATATATATAAATATATATACATTCTATCAGTAATAAACCGAATATAATTGCAAGGTTGAGACACATTTTCCCAACAAATCTCCCACTTATCAAACACCTTGCAAGAGCAATGTGAGGGTGTAAACATCGTCTCTTTAATTGCTAGGGGCCGAAAGACCCATAGTCTCTGAACAGCATCTGAACTTCTTTGTGCTCACAGGCTTAGTTAAGAAATCAACAACATTCATCAAAGTCTCTACCTTAACCAGCTTCACCCTATGGACAAAGAGCATAATCTGTAACAGAAACACTCAAGACCTGCTAGCAACTTGAATGCTGGAATCTAAAATTTTCAATAGGAAATAACAAAATGCTAGAAATGCGTAAAAAGATAAACAAGTACAACAAGAAGAATACTTTAAATGAAAAGTAAATTAACTATTAGCGAAATGACAAGTAGAAGGAAGAAATGCAACTCACAGTAGGTCTAGCCTCCTCCAAGCTCCACACAAACAAAAAGCTACACACACGAAAACGAGAAAATGTTGGGGCTTCTTTTCAGAGCTTGCCTTAGTCAAACTCCCGCTTTTGTGTTTCCACCTCCATGGACAACCGGATAGACCACAATGTAGAAATAATGATAAAGAGAGTAATAGACAAGACGCATAGAAAGCAAAAACAACAATATACTAACTATAAGATTGATAATGCAAAAACAACAATATACTAACTGTAAGATTGATAATGCAATGAAATAAAGATTACCATCCCTTCTACAAGCTTGGAGAAGCCGAGAGGAAGGATGAGAGCTTCAAGGACGCAAGATGATCATGCAAGAGTGTAGTGCCAACAACTTGAAACAGGCAAGAACAATGGTGTAGAGATAATGGAGTGCTAAGAAGAGAAGAGTGAGCAAGAATGAAGTGGAAGAATTAGAGAGTGAAGTGAGTAGAATGTGATTCTTGTTGAATGGAAAGAGAATGTAGGTTCAAAATGGAGGTTTGGAGGCAAAAGAGTCATTTTTGGGTGAGTTTGCAGTCACAGGGAGTGTTACGCTTTGCGGGCGACAAGAAGTGTAACATCCCAACGTCCACTAACTTGGGAATATGTCAGGGATGTTCGTGTGGTGTGCATGCATTTGCGCGACGTGGAAGCGTCCTAGTCAAAATTTCCCCACTGACGAAAAATAACAAGGTATGGATGGGACAAAAGGCTTAGGACGACGAGATTTAGCATTATCATTTATAAGGCTAAAGTAAGGGTATGCTATGGGAAATTGCACTAGGGTGCAATTTTATGCCATAACATCATGGAATGATAACCTATTGGTTATATAGGCCAAGTTGAGACAGTACATAAGATAATGATACGTGTCTCAAGAATATAACTTGAGACACTAGTGATAATGTCCTAAGAATGCCTTGAATAAACTTTGGTAAACTAGTGTGAATATTACCAAGGTGATGAGTCAATCAAGTAAAACACCTCATTCACACCAATAAAAACCATTTGTACCACAATGAAGTTCACAAAAAACATCCCATATAAAAAATTACTCAAAAAAGGAGAAAAAATGAGCAAGAACAAAGCCTTTGAAATTTAAATCCAAAAATTAAAATTATATTACAGAGGGGTTAGGCTTGGAGGGATGGATATGTTGATGTCAACATTAAATATTGAAAGGAAATAGAAAAGAGTAATGGAAAGAATAATAAATGAGCAATTGTTTGAAGGAAAGATATTACCAAATAGATTGAAGAAGCAAAACCAAGCACCACCAAAGCATGAGAGACACAATAATTTGTTAAGGGGAAAAAACAAGAAAAAACCCCAATATTATGAATGGAGGCAAAATGCCTAAAGAATAATACAAAGAGAGAGAGAGAGCTTCAGCCTTAGCTTGCTTGCTTGAATCTTGAAGAATGAGAGGAGAAGCACCTCAATAAGTAGAGGTGAGAAAGAGGAGTTAGAATGTAACTCCCAACTCAATGAATGCCACCATTCATCTATGTGTGTGCAAAGTGTCACCTCTTAAGGAGGTGGATACAAATATTCCTTAATAAAGGAATTAAAAAATAAGCCATCCTCACACATGTGTGAGATGACAAAAAGACAAAAGACTTGTAGGGATTCCTTTGGAATATTCCTACAAGTTAATAAAAAATTACAATTAAAGAATAACCTTTACCAAGTAAAGATTAATCTTCTAACATCCCCCCTTAAGCTTTACTTGGGGAAGTTACATCAAACCCTTCAATGGGTTGTAATCCAAGATTTTTACAATGGAAGAGAAATTTATCTTTACAAAGAGCTTTGGTGAGAATATCTGCAACTTGATCTTCACCTTTACAATACAAAAGAGAAATTTGCTTGTCTTCAATTTGCTCTCTAATGAAATGATGTTGAAGAGCAATGTGCTTGGTCCTTGCATGAAAAATTGGATTCTTTGCCAAAGCAATAGCACTTTGATTATCACAATATAAAGGAGTAGGATCCTTTGGAGGTAGACCCAAGTCTTCAAGTAATCTTCTTAACCATAATGCCTCTTTAGATGCATTTGTACAACCTTTATATTCAGCTTCTGTAGAACAAAGATAAGTAGATTGTTGTTTCTTACTATTCCATGAGATTGCACCTGATCCAACAAAGAAACAATAACCACAAGTGGATCTCCCATCATTGGGATCACCTCCTAAATCTGAATCAGTATAACCCTTTAAAGAAAAATCACAATTTGCATCATAAAAAAGACCAAGATTAAGAGTACCTTTAACATATCTTAAAATTCTTTTTGCAACTTTAAAATGAGTTTGTTGTGGTTTAGACATAAATCTAGAAACCAATCCAACACTATAAGAAATATCAGGTCTAGTAAGAGTTAGATAATTTAAACTTCCTACTAATTGCCTATATAAAGTAGGATCAACAAAAGGAGTTTCCATATCAACCATTAATTTAGTTCCGAATTCACAAGGAGTAGAAACACACTTTGCATCATTCATTTTAAATCTATCTAAGAGATCTTGAGCATATTTATGTTGAGAAATAAAAATACCTTTAGGTGTTTGCCAAATTTGCATACCCAAAAAATAATGTAATAGGCCTAAATCAGTCATTTGAAATTGTTGATTGAGTTGAGACTTGACATCACTAATCAAATTGTTAGAACTAGAAGTGATAATTAAATCATCAACATATAAAATAATAATCACAATATCATCTTCACTATGCTTAATATATAAATTGGGATCATTTTTACTTCTAATGAAACCTTGAGCTAAGAAGAAAGCATTGATCTTTGAATACCATTCTCTAGGAGATTGCTTTAAACCATATATTGATTTCTTCAATTTGCAAACAAGATTTTCATTACCTTCCTTAATGAAACCTAAGGGTTGAGACATATAAATTTCTTCATGTAAATCACCATTTAAAAATGCACTTTTAACATCCATTTGATGAATAGGCCAATGCATATGAGAAGCTAAAGCAAGAACTAATTTAATGGTTGGCATCTTAGCTACTGGAGCAAATGTTTCATTATAATCTAATCCTTCAACTTGAGAGAAGCCCCTAGCAACTAATCTAGCTTTAAACTTGCTAACTTCATTATTTGCATTAACCTTAGTTTTATACAACCATTTGCATGAAACAAGATTCTTACCTTGAGGTAATGGAACTAAATCCCAAGTATTATTAGCAATTAAAGTATCATATTCTTCTTGCATAGCCTTTTGCCAATGAGGTTGATCTTTAGCTTGTTCATAAGTTTGAGGATCATTTGAATTCATAATGTTAGACATCAAAGCATGATTACAATAATTTGCCTTTCTTCTTTTAGGTGGATTTTTAGCTAAATAATCCTCACTTTCTTGCAACAAATTTTTAAACCATTTTGGCATTCTTTTAGATGTAGGAGTATCATCACTAGAAGAAGAATCATGAGTAGAGATTTCAACATTTTCATCATCACTATCACTATGAGTAAGAGATGCATTAGGAGGGTTAAGAGGAGTTTCAACTTGAGGATTATCCTCCACAACAATAACTTTATTTTGAGAAGAATCAATATTATGCACTTTAGAACAATCATGAACACCATTTTCAGCAATGCATACATCTCTAGCAACTTTAACTTTGTTAGTAAGAGGATTATAAACTCTATAAGCTTTAGAATGTTCATCATAACCAACAAAAATATGATAAGAAGATTTAGCATCTAATTTTTGCCTCTTTTGTTTAGGTTTGTGAACATAAGCAATTGAACCAAAAATCCTTAAATGCTTAAGATTGGGCTTCCTACCAGACCAAGCTTCTTCAGGAGTTATATCCTTTAAAGCTTTAGTAGGAGTCCTATTAATAATGTAAGTAGCACAAAACATAGCTTCTGCCCAAAATTTATAAGACATATTTTTAGCATGTAACATACATCTAGCCATTTCAACAATAGTTCTATGCTTCCTTTCCGCTACACCATTTTGTTGAGGTGTATAGGGAATAGTTAGCTCATGCTTAATACCAAATGATTTCAAATAACTATTAAAAGCATTATTCACATATTCTTTACCATTATCAGTTCTAAGAATTTTAAGTTTAAAACCAGATTGCCTTTCAACAAATTTATGAAATTCAGAAAATATATCAAGAACTTGATCCTTACTATGAAGAAAATAGATCCAAGTTCTTCTAGAAAAATCATCAACAAAAGTAAGTGCATACCTTGATCCTTGGATGGAGTTATTCTCCATGGGTCCCAAAAGGTCACTATGAACTAGGTGCAACTTATGAGTTGCCCTCCATGATTGACCATGTGGAAAGGGCTCCCTATGCATCTTACCACTCATGCATCCTGTGCATACAATTTTAGATGGAACAATACTAGGCAATCCATCTACCATATTAAGCTTTTGCATTAAAGCAATATTGTTAGCATTTATATGACCAAGTCTTTCATGCCAAACATTGAAATCAATGGTAGATATTAAAGAGCATCTAGATTGAGCAAACTCATAAAATTTGAACAAATTATCATTGTCTAATTTAGCATTAGCAATGACCTTGTTTTGTTTTGGATCAATAACATAGCACATATCTTTGTAAAATTCTATTTTATAATCTTGACAAAGCTTAGCAACTGAAAGTAAGTTAGTCTTTAATTCAGGAACATATAAAACATCATGCAATTTACCATTAGGAACATTCACATCTCCAATTGCTTCTACTTTACAAGTATGATTATTAGCAAGTTGAAGAGGAACATTAGATATATCAGGTTGCATAGACTCAAAAACTTCTTTATGTGAAGTAACATGTTGAGATGCACCTGAATCAATAACCCATTCAAGAGGTTGAGAAACATTAGAACTACAAGTAAAAGCACGTCTAGATTGATTTGCATTATTTTGAAACTTATTATTATTAGGTCTATTTTGTTGTTGATTATTTTGCTTCATAGGCTTTTTCTCATTTTGCTTTTTAAAACAAGTGTTTTGCCAATGACCATCCTTATTACAATAAGTGCAATGTGGTTTCTTAGAAGAGTTAAACTTTCTAGGATCATTGCCATTATTATAATGAGGTTTGGAATTATAATGTTGTTGTTTAGAATGAGGTTTAAAATTTTGCTTATGATTAGACAAGAAAGCATGTTCATTAGACTTAAGAGTACCAAACTGAATTAACTTAGCCTCTTCTTGTCTTAATAAATCACGAAAAATATCATAAGTTAATTGAGTAGCTAAAGAAGGAATAGCTAATTGAGCATGAATATTAGTAATGAATTGTTGAAATTGTCTAGGAAGACACTTTTTAAGAATAAGATGAATTAATCTAAGATTATCTAATTTAACTCCTAAACCATCCAATTGACTATTTAAAGCATCAAATTTCAATAAAAATTCATCCATAGATTTAAAATCAGAATACCTCAAATCTTCAAGTTGATCTTGAATTTGAATTTTTCTTGATTCATTTGTACTATCATAAATTGTTTTGAGTTTGTCCCATGCTTCATAGGCAGTTGTGCATGTCCCAATATGAACATAAAGGTCGGGTGACATGGAGATACCTATGAGGCCAAGGGCTTCCTCATTTTTGAGATTCCATTTTTCGATTTCATCTTTGGATGCAGACGAACCTGGTTTAGATTTAGGATCTGTTGCAACATCCAAAAGGTGTTTAAATCGAAAAATGAAAGAAATATGAGTTTTCCAAGAATGATAGTTAGAACTAGTTAATTTAATCTCAGGAATTAAAGTTGACATGATTGCTAAATACTTTAAAAAATCACAACTTTAGCTATGTAAATATTTGTTTAAAAAAAAAAAATATTCCTCTTAATGGAATTAAATTCTAAAAAAAATCTCTTTTAAAAATAAATTGCCTAAAAAAAATATTACACTGAATTAATCACTTAAACTGATTATAAAAATCAATTAAATTAAATGAATAAAATTAATGAAATTTTAACTTTATATAATATTAAATATGAAAAAAAAAAATTAAGAGTGGAGTATTAAATCTTAAAAACTTTATATAAAAATCATTAATTTTTTTGTTTTAAAAAACTATGAAAAAAGATTTTAAAGATTAAAGATTTTATTTTAAAAAGCTAATAAAATAACCATTACTTTAAAACTTACCACGAATAAGAGCGAAAGCTCTTATTCCCTAATTATTTTAACCTTTTCTTTATAGCTTTAGGGCTATTTGATTTAATAGAAATATATGAATTCTTAAAGCACATTAAAAAAAGAGTGGGCGAGAGTTTTTTTCCAAAAAAAGACTTAGTGTTAAAAAGATAAAGAAATCAAACGCATGCAGAACGGATAAACAAGCGGCTAAATGGAGCACAACTACAGGGGAGGCGTGGAGCAGAGAAAAGTGAAATGGGTGTAAAAGGTTTAAAATGAAGATTTATTAAGCGGTGAAGTAGGGTAGGCGAGAATGAACAAAGACTGAGGGAAATGAAGAGCCGAGGAATGACAAAGATCATGACTGGTAACAGTGGCGGAGGGGGGCTTTGGGCTTGGCGTGAGCACAGAGGCCCAGAGGAGAGCCTTATGTAGACCTGCAAGTTTAAGGGTTTTATTTATTATCGTTTATTTTGAAAAAAAATATGAAACCCTTAAAAAAATTTGATTTATTTTTATTTTTAAATATTACATATATACAAAAGAGGGTTTGAAAAAAAGATTTTATTAAAAATTTGATTTTAGATTTATTAAAGAATAAATCTGAGTTAAAAAAAAAAATTGAATTTTTTTACAAAATGCAAAATATATTGCTTTTTTACAGATTTAGCTTAATATTGGAAAAAAAAAAGAAAATTATAGAACTAATAAATTGTTCTGTTTTTTTTGCAAATTAGTATATTAGATCTGTAAAAAAAATAGATTAGCTTTTTTCCTAAACTGAATTTTTGAACTAGAGTTAGAGCCCTTAAAAAATTTTGATTTTTTACAAAAAATTGAACATGCAAAAAATGGGTATTTAAAAACTTGAACTATAACCCTTTATTTGAGGGTTTCTAAAATTTGGCAAAAACTAAACATGCATGCTATCTAAAATACTTTGAAATTTGAAAACCAAAGAACTTAGAAATCTTTAGATAAAAAAAAATTCCTGCACAAGGGTTAGAAGACAAAAAAAAAACAAGATTAGGCACTAGCTCTTCTTCTCCTCTTGAGAGTGTCTCCAATGGTGTGCTAAAAAATCTGGTAAACCTTCAACAATATAGCTCACAAGATATTAGTAATACCAAGCTCTGATACCATGAAAGGAAATAGAAAAGAGTAATGGAAAGAACTAATAAATGAGCAATTGTTTGAAGGAAAGATATTACCAAATAGATTGAAGAAGCAAAACCAAGCACCACCAAAGCATGAGAGACACAAGAATTTGTTAAGGGGAAAAAACAAGAAAAAACCCCAATATTATGAATGGAGGCAAAATGCCTAAAGAATAATACAAGAGAGAGAGAGAGCTTCAGCCTTAGCTTGCTTGCTTGAATCTTGAAGAATGAGAGGAGAAGCACCTCAATAAGTAGAGGTGAGAAAGAGGAGTTAGAATGTAACTCCCAACTCAATGAATGCCACCATTCATCTATGTGTGTGCAAAGTGTCACCTCTTAAGGAGGTGGATACAAATATTCCTTAATAAAGGAATTAAAAAATAAGCCATCCTCACACATGTGTGAGATGACAAAAAGACAAAAGACTTGTAGGGATTCCTTTGGAATATTCCTACAAGTTAATAAAAAATTACAATTAAAGAATAACCTTTACCAAGTAAAGATTAATCTTCTAACAAATATACTAAGATTCCTTAAAATATTATTGTACACCATAATATTCCCCATATTTCTCTTGGTTTGCTATAAAACTACCGCCATTATTGCAAACTACTTCTCATTGCACACAAAAGTGTTAAAATGTGGTAGAAAATAACTTACTAATTTTGCATTCTAATATTTCAAGAATATTTTTGAAAGTGACATGGAGGTGGCATGGTTTCTACTAGTGGTAATTGGTTAAAGCCATTAGTAGCTCTACCTAGCAAGTTGTGTTGGCTATTAGTAGTTTGCATAGTGTCACTAGGGGTGTCACTTAAGATTTTTTTTTCATGAATCCATATATGGTATGGCCCATCATATGGTTGACAAGAAAAGAACTACCTCAAAATTACCAAGATTGAACCTAGGAAAATTTTATATGAAAATAGAGGTACTTTATCCTTTTGGATGCAATGGTAAAGTCCACTTGGTTTGAAAATATCCCAACTTTTTAATGTGAGATTCAATTATCAAACCCTTATTTACGTATTGATCTCCAATTTAGGTGCAATAAAAAGTCAATCTTTACTTTCTTAAGCCTTTTGAATGTTGTAGCACTCCTATATTTGATCCATCAAGCTCAAAAATTCACGTGCTATAAAAATTAGAAAGATAAACCCCTAACAATATGATATAATTACTCACCTCTAAAGCTTCAATTGAAACCACTATTTATCAAAGGAAATAAATTAACTAAAGGACCTAGCATAATTGTGATACCATGTAGGATTTAATAAAAACCTAAACATGCCTAGATTTGGGTGATTACAAAAGCCAAACACAAATATAATACTAGCATATATATCTTAAATTTAAGATATATAAATTACGTCGATATATCGAGGCGTTTAATTTTTCAATTTAATAAATCTATATTAAAGTTGAACGATGAATTAAACGCCTCGATATATATCGACGTAATTTATATATCTTAAATTTAAGATATATATGATAGTAGCAGTCACATCACAACACATAACACAAATTAATTATAATATACTATTAGATAAATAATAATATAATATAATAATATTATTATATTATATGAATTAATAATATAATAATATAATTATAATATTATATAATAATAATCCCTATTCGTGATGATAAACCTATTTGTGATGATAACCCCAACCGTAATCCCAATTTTAAGTCTAACCCTAACCAAATTACTATATTTATCATTTATAAACATATCCCTAACCATAACCATAACCATAAATAATAATAATAATAATATAATAGAGGTTAATCAATAATAATAATAATATAATAGAGGTTAATCAATAATAATAATAATATAATTATAATATAATATAAATTAATATATTATATTATAAATGATAAAATTTGGTTAGGGTTAGAGTTAAAATTGGGATTAGGGATGAGGTTATCATCATGAAGAGGGATAAACATGTCTAGATTTGGGTGATTACAAAAGCTAAACACAAATATAATATGAAAAATATGAAGATATTGATATGAAATTTCTTATTCAATGAAAGGAAGTAATTATAATATATAGCCCCAAGTTTAAAAATTTGATGAGGATGAGGGAGAGATGGAAAAACTAAAAAATAAGGGATTTCTTTAATGAAATTACTTATTCAATGGAAGGAAAGAGCTACAATATATAGCCTCAAGTTTCAAATTTTGATGAGGATGAGGATGAAAAACCAAAATATAAGGGATTGCTTTAACTAAGTTTCCAAACCTTAGAGCATAAGGAAAAAACTACAATCCTATAAAAGAAGGAAATGGCATATACTCATTTATCATAACTTATAGATAAGTAATTAAAATATACTACCAAAGTAAACTTAAATCCTAAATTGCAATTAAATATTTAAACCAACATGAACATCCTTAAGTTTTTGACCACCTAAGGTTGAGCATGTTCCATAATCAGAAGAACTATCTTGTAATATATTTAATGACTACTTTTTAAATGCTTGATTTCATCACAATCAAACTAGATCTCAAAATTTTGTTGATAGCTAGACAATAAATGAGGTTTAAAACCACTCTTTTTTTACTTTATAGGATAACATTTTCTCTTTATTACATGTCCATTTTCTTGTATGTGATATTGGTAAGGTGATACATAGTACTTTGCATACTTTCTCTAATGGTATGTCCTCTCATCCATGTTTTTTATTGGTAAAAAAATGAGTTGACCCCTTGTTCAAGATGCACTTGAGTCATGTTTTCTTTCTTTTTTATAGGTATCAAATAATTGATAAAAAATTGTTAGCTTGAAGTGTTATGTCTCAAATCCCACTTCAATAGTAAGTAACCTTGCTTATATTTTCATTATAAATTATATTTCAAAGATAGCTATATATTGTACAGGATTATTTGAGTTCTTTTTGTAGGTCCAAATACAAGAAATCAAGAAAGCTAATTACACATAATTTCAAATGTCCCACACATCTATTTTAGGAAGTAACACCTACTCAATTGTGTAGATTGCCTTTCTTGAGGATACAAGTATGCAAGTGCCTAAAAATGGTTATACATATATATGGCAAGTCTAATTAGTATTTCATGGTCGAACACATTACCCATGTAACATGTATTAAATAAGCTCTCAATTAATTGTAACATGATAGAAGTGTTAATCCCCACACTAGGACTTCTCTTGCCCTTGGTATTGTGTTTATTAGTCTTTTAAAATGAATTTTCACTTCATCATTTATCAAAAAAATGTATTTTGGTTGTTAATTAACACATTCACCATTATCTCTATTAGTTCACCCAAAAACCATGTGATTTCCTTGAAAATCACATGTTCACCATGGTAATTAAAGTACCAATAAAATCAATAAACTTGCATGTTAGTTTGTACACATAATTCCTTGCAATGTCTATTCTTGCACCACTTTTTACTCTTAAACTCTTGTTCTAATTGTAGATGAGAACACCCAACATAGTTAAACTCTAATTCTTATCACTAATTATAAATATGTTGATATTAATAGGGAGGAAAAATATTTTTAAGGAGTCATTTTGGTAATCTCTACTTAAATTTTTTTCACTTTTATTTCTCTTGATTATTATGAATAGAAACATATCTAAGTTTTGTTGAGTGGTTGTACCAAAATTCCCTCACTTTTAAAAAGTGCACATAGCCTCTAGGCTCTTCAAGATCACCAGTTTAATTATTTTCATTCCTTTATATAGCTTATGAGATTCAAAACTAGTCATAAACAACAATACACTTATGTTTTTCTCTATTTAAAGTCCACTTGTTTAGGTTTCCCACCTTTCTTCTATTAGGAGAGTTCATAGTCAAGAGGAGAAAGGATAATCATAAGCTAGCTACTAGAAGATTAATTTTTTATTAACAATTTCTTTTACACCTTCATTTACTTTATATATATTTAAGATAAAGTATAAAACAAAGTTTCTTTATGATATAAGGAGTTGGAGATCTATATTTCAATCTTTTATGTCACCAAATAAAAGCCAAAAAAGAGTATTAAACATCCAATATATAATTACATATGTCATACTAAAAAAGGCTACTCCCAATAGCACCTAACATTGCTCCTATTCTCACATTTTTCACATTCAAAAGTACCAACGGGTGGTTTAGCCTTATCTTCAGGATCAATGTTCTTCACTATTGGCTAATATATGTAGTTCTTTGTAGTGGGGACAAACTTAGCCTTTTGGATAGGTTTCTTAACTTTGTGTTTGTTCATGTAGTCCTTTAGTATTTCGAGCTCTTCCTTAGGCTATTCCTTCCCTATCATGGAAAGAAACTTGCATTTTTTATCTTCTTTTTGTACAGAATTATCACTCCTTTTAGTATTATTATGAACTAATCTCTTGGTATCTCCATAAGGAAAGACACCTATAAAACAATGTAGAAAATGTGAGTTCACTATGAAACTAAGGCACCTTCTTTTTCCTTGGAAGACCTCTTCATTTCTCTTTTTCCTTATAAACCACAAAATATCATTAGTAAGAAACAACTAAAAATCAATAAGCTCAATAGAAAACAATATCACATACCTAGAAAGGATTTCAGACCAAGAAAAGCCATCCTTGTACTCCCAACCAATCCTATTTACCAAAAACATAGACCAAAGAGAAGTATCAAATTGGCTTTCAAAAATTGAATTTACTTTATTTTAATACATTATCAAATTAATTGCTATTAGTTTAATTTGGTTACTTCACTATAAGCTTGTTGCACTTTGCACCAAGTTTTAGATTTTAATTTGTTAGATTAAATATTTTACTCTTTTAAAGTGATTTTTAGCATCATTATTATTCCTTCCAAATTATATCAAATAATTAAATAATGTTAAAAAACCAATTGATTTATTTCCAATGAAGCAATATAATCAATAGATAAAAAAAACAATTAAAGTCAATCAACAATTGACAAATAGAATAAAACATCCTTTTATCAACATTGTAATATAAAAATTAAACATTATTACTTTGTTCCAATTTGCATAAGTGTCAATTTGATTAGAAAGTAATGAAAAGAGAATTTGAATTTATCATTGGGTGATTTCATTTATTTCTTGTGTGCTTCTTGTTCACATTATATTTAATATAAAAAGGAAAAGGAAATTTTCAAGTATTTATATCCATCTTCTTAGCATATAATAATATCTTATTTTACATGCACCTAAACACAAACACATGAAATAACCATAAAGATAGTTTATTTTAGAATTATTTCATTATTACATCCAATTTATTCTAGCATGCAAACACATTGGAAAAACATAAAATTACTTCATAAAAGTAAAATGGTAAATGTATGCAACAAAATTGAAAGAGAAGAAATCAAAATATTCGAAAACATTAAACATAAATCAAATCAAATCCTAGTCTAACAATCCCATTGCAAACCTCAAGAAAAGTGTAGCTTTTCCTATTTCAATGTAGATGTGACTCGATAGTGTAACACTATACTTTGTTGATGATTAATTTCAACTAAATGGATTTGCACGAAATGTGAGATATGTAAATGATGAAGGAATTATTGATTCTATAGAATTTTTGAGGAAAAATCAATTGGGAGACATGAGGATGAGATCAAAGACTTTAGTTAATTGAAGAGGTTGTGATTCAAAGTTCAACTGTTGAATGAAATTGTCATTTTGAACTAATGAGATGATAATAACGAATTGTCTAATTCGATTGATAGATAATTGTGAAGAACAAATTTCCATTTGAAGATAGATTTAACTAATGGATGAAGAAGTTTCTAAGTGAAGACCAAGTTAACTAAGGAGTGAATATTGAGATTTTAAAATGAGATAGAGTTTATTGATCAAAGGAGGAGTTGAATAATGAGATGAAAATGGAATTTATTTGAAAATAGATAATTAGTTCTCATTTAATTAAATAATAAAATAATATTTAATTAGATAGATAAATAATTAATGAAATATTAATAAGTGACGAGTGGGACAATAAATCAAGGATTAATAAATAGGATGATATAATGATAGTTGAAGGTGATCAATTAGGTGAATTGATTCTAGTGTCTACATAAAATATTGAAGAAAATATTAGTATCCTTTTATTTGAACAAAGTAAAAGCTCTATAACTAGTTAAAAAATTCACATTGCAACAATCAAACATTCAAAGTTAACATTCAAGCAAAGGAACAAATGATTGGAAAAGTAAACCAAGGAAATTAAGAACTATCATCCCATATATTTTCTATTTAGTCATATCTTTCATATCAAGCCCATGTGTATAGGTGTCAAAAAGGTTCGGGTGGAAGCTCTTTTGAGAGACCTAAGGGATATTCACCAACTCTTGTAATCACCAAAATAGAAGAATGAACCTAAATTTTATAATGATTACATCAAGAAAGTGACTTACTACAAGAAACTAAGATATCCCATTTTCTTTAGTTTATAATCTACTAAGGGCTTCATTTTGGAGAAATACTTTTACATATTAGGATTACTTATTCTAGATTTCTTGTTTGTCACAAACTTGAGATTTCCAAGTATGTACTCAATGTGCTCTTAATTGACCAAGATGGTCGGAAATGGATTTAGAACCTTTTGTCACCTTTCATACCAAGGTAGAATTTTCCTTGAGAATTTGTTTGTTTGGAGACTTTTCTCCTTGGCCATGTTATATTCCCAAAATTTAGAATTTTGTATAGATTTTATTTTGTTTTAGCTCTATAAGGCTAGTTACATTTGTATCTATAATGATGATACTATTAAGTGTTAATTTTATCTTAATGGTAAAATTTATATGCTTAGTACTACATGCTTTAATATCTATGTGCATGTGGAAAAGGTGGCACTAAATTTATACCATTTATATGATCTTCTCAACCACCAGGGGAATGATCCCTATTCTATGACCAAAATTTCACTTGATGATCCTTTAAAGGGTATAACAACTACTACTCTTAGGCATTGAATATTCTCACATAGTTAGTGCTTAAGGTTATTTCTATTTCGATTGCCTTTTTCTTGCCTTTCTTACCCTTCATGGCATGCCTTGAATATACTTACTCCCAAAATTAGATTCATCATTGGTCTCTAATCTCACATATTCAACAATTGGATCGTCACTAAGGAGATCTAATGAATAATCAACAACTTTACAAGCTAAGAGGCACTCTAATATTCCAATTCCTTTTGGAACCTCTAAAAAACAGTTAACTTTCATTGACAAGTTGGTGAGTTCAATTTACACTTCAACCAAACTATGTCTACCCGAACCTTTGTCGGGATAATCCGATTTACCTTTTTCAGGTTTCTTTCTCACAATCACCTTTCCAAGTGACTTTGTCCCAATTCTTGGTAAATTTATTTTCTCATACCCTTAAGTACTTCTAAAATTTCTTGGTTTCTTTTCCTAATCTTAATCAATACTCCAAATTGATCTTGTTCAAAATCATATTTTTTCAAGGGTTATCCAACCTCTTGGATACCTCCTTTGTTGATTTAGATTCACAAATCGTTGAATTTCTTCTTCGATTGAAGTTTCCAATTTATGCCAATAATGCATACGCATAGGTTCATAGCATTCTTACTAAATCCAAAGATCCTTGACTCTTTGCAACTATAGGTTGCTACCAATAAGGGGGTTATTTCAATTCTTCCTATCCCCTTAGAGTCATATACCTATTTCATAGGGTGAAGGTAAATATTAGTCATCCTTCATAACCTTCCTACTAAACCTAGTTGCATAATCTTCTGCAATCCAAGGTTGCCTCTTATTGAGTTGTTGACTTAGGAGTTTCCAATTCAAAGGATGACTCTTAACTAGTCCCAAACTTAAACAAATTTCCTAGAATCTTATCTTTCTTCTCATTTCCCTTAGTTCTTTCCTCTTGCCATCTTGACATAAGAATTTTTCAACCTTTAACTTCAATAATGTAAGTTACATGCACATTTGAAATAAATACTATTCCAAACTTCTTGCATTAGCCCACATTTCACATTATGCATGTAGTGTAGACTATCTATGCATAGAAACATCATCTGAGTTCCCATTAAGGGTATATATGAGTATTAAATCACTCCCTTAAGCTATTCATGCTTTCATTGAATCTAGTATATAATATTATTGATGACATCCTCTCCTTAATATGGAGTATGTAAAGACACCCACAAGGAAAACATAACTACAAGGTTCTTTTCCTTTCCAAATAACAAATAGATCATTACTCTATTTCAAGCAATCTAATGCATTTTCAAATTAAACATACAAGACATTCAACCTTTCACAAAACAGACAAACATAAAGAGGAGAGAATCCCATGCTTGTTACTTGCTTTAATCCCATTGACTCACTGGTTCTTAAGCTTGGCCCCCTCTTGATATCAGCTTGATAAACAAAAGGTGGTGAATTCCTATCTCAATACTCACCCAAATAGGACAAGTTGACTCTTTGCTTGCAAACAACATGTTGAACAATTCATATAAGCACACATTTACTAACAACAAGTTGACTTGCAGGCAAAAGACTTCTATTTGGTTTATTCTTTGCATACAATGGTGCCGCCATTTCGCCTCATTTCATGTCTTTATGTTTGCTATTTACTCAGAAGAATAAGTCAACTCTTTTATTCATGCGTTCATATGTTTTGACTTCATGGTCTTGGTTATATGTCCAACACTTATCAAAATGCATTGACTTCATTCCATGCATTGAAGGCGTTATTTATCCACTTAACAATGCACGTGGAAGTCATATTTGGCGTTCTTACCTTTACATGCATCTTTCATTGGCTGTGATATATATACACATCATATACTATGTTTGGCCTTCCATTTCCTTTGCAATAGAGGGTTGGAATCCTTCTTTATGGGGGAAATCAATTGGTCTTACATAGGGTGGTGTTGACACCATTATTTTACCTCTACCTCCTAAGTGGGATGTGTTGGATCCATTTTCCATCTAATACTTTTAAGGTAATTGGGAAGTCTCTAATCCTTCTCTTGGCGATTCCATTATAAATTATTACTCACTAGAATGATATGTCTCCACCACCTCTTGATGTAGTCATATATACTTTATAGGAAAGCTTGTTGACTTTAATTAATTTAACTCATTAATATTTTGATAAGATATATTTACCAACCAACTATTTTTTATTGTAAACCTTCTAATGTACTTTTATACTTTTATATGATTAATATATAAACTCTTAAAAACATTTGTACTAAAAAAAACCCCAACACACATTTATATATATTCAATAAATTTAATAGTGAATTTAAGCTCACTAAGCTCATGTTTCCACAAATATAGTTAAGTATATATATGGCTATCTAAGACACAATACACTTGCTCTATAATCTTGTATTTGTATCTATGTATCTATTAAGAGATTAGAGTTATACATGCTTGTATTTTCTTTTATTTGTTTATTGTATTATAATTCTAGAAGCACTTAAACACACTAGAAGAATATATATTAAAAAAAATAAGCATTTGAAATAATAGAAAGAGGGTTTGTAAGGAAAGTCAAATTATATTTTTTCTCACCTTTGTGTTTGTATTGATGGTAGAGCATAAATAAAAATATATTCTCATTCATAATTACTAAAAATAAATCTTAGGACACACTATCATGAAATATTTCCAAATCTAATGTAATATGAGGGGTTACCTTACCCTTGTCATTCTTAGAACAAAATTTAGGTATAATCTGAGAAGGGGAGCATTGAAGGAATTCTCATAATAGTTATTATGATGGTTAATGAGGGTCAAGGCAAAGAGGCATAAGATATAGAAAATATTACACATTAGATTGGGTCCGGGAATTTCAAACCATGAATGCTAATGAAAAGAAACTACACTAAAATAATACATAAATCTATAAGAACATCGGAAAACCCATCCTCTAAAACACCACACAAATTAGTGTATATGTTAAGAATAGGATTACAACACATTCACAAAGTTCTCATGCAAAACTTTAGCAACAATAAAAAAGGTTAACCTAATTCATTACAATGAATAACTAATATATTTTTATTGCAAATGTTGTTCAACAAAACTAATCAAAACACTTCTTTGATTGATACGATTTTTCACCGTGCTAGTTTTAATGTCATGGAGCATAATGACATAGGGGGTAAAATGGTAAACCACTTGTATGCATTCTATAAATAAAGTATAGAAGAGTCTGAAAATGATGATTCTCAAGAACTTTTTTGGATAATTCTGAAAAAATATTGCATGATCATGACATTAGAATAACACACATATTCTAAATGATGATTGAAATGAAGGGATACATGAAATCATTGTATGAAATAGATGCAAGTAATGATAATACTGATCATGTTATTTATAGTCGTAAATTTTAGATTTTAGAATTTGATGGATGCAAACAAAAGAACTTAGATACACATTTCTTAGATTCAAAAATGGTTGTCTATGATGATTTTTTTATTTTAGTAGTGTAGATGATGATCATAATTCAAAATAATACATTTATATACAGTGAGCCATATTTTCTTTGCATTCATTTGTCAGGTTCATTGATTTGATTGTGGTCTTTTAATGGTAACTAAATTTCTATGAAGAAAAAGAGCTTCAAGAAAATGGTGGCAGTTCTGCTCAGAATAGGAGAGGCTTTGACCAGCCTCCACAAGTCAAATCAAAATACATGGAGAAATAACATATGTAAACCATATACGATGGTGTAACCATTGCTTGAGTGTATTCAATTTATTAACGATGATTATTTACTCTTGTGAGAAACAGAGAAGGAATGAGTATCCTCCTATCTTGCGTTGGTTACAAAACAACATAAATCTAGATTGAAATAAAATATTTTATAGCAGATCTACTAGTGCTCGGTTAAATAGATTAACTGATTTAAGAGTTACTTGAAATGTCTAGACAGTACTTGATAAACAAAGAGAAAAGGCTGGTTTACCATACATGGGAAGGTGGTTTGATTTTCTAACCAAATAATGCATCTTCAAACTGCAAGTCTGCATACTAATAGCTAAGAGTTTGCATTCATATTTTATACCACTTCGATTAGGAGGAGCAAAAATGACTAGGACAACACCTGAACAATGTACAGGCACTTTCAATCACCATTTCACCATTAATGCCTTACAACTATCTCCATAAGGGAGACTCAGAGGAGACATTACAAAGATTATAACATAATCACAATAAGAACTATATTTCAAAATGGTTACCTGCCTCTTAGTAGCAGTACAGAGATTAAGAAAACGAAAAACAACTAATATATCTGCCCTCTTTTACTTTGCTATTTTAAATTGCTGGAGACCATGAAAAGCTGGAAAACAAAATCTCCACCGAATTTTCTCTGCAAGAGAAGACGTTGGATGTTGTTATCAAAGAAGATCTTTACAAACATCAATAAATGAAGAAAGAAAAGAAATAACGTACAGCTCACTTTAGAGTTCCAAATGATAATAATTCTATTTCAGATGCATAGCTAATACAGATTCCTCTCAACCTGGGACTTATGCTCTCAATTCACAATCAGTGAGCTCTAGTCGCATTTAAGATCCATGTTGAGAGGAATCTATCTTAACATTCATCTATCAGACTTTTCCATGTATTGTTTTTGGTTGAGATCAAAACTCTGCTACTAGAGAAGATCTCATCCAATGCTATCATGAGGGTTTTCCTCCCCAAGTGTGCTCATGCAATGCTAGCAAGAGGCCCTTCTTATATAGTAGTTCTTGTTAGTTTTATGATCGGATTTAATGCACAGAAATTTAATTCAAAATCAGACAAAATAACACAGCAGATACCCTGGGAAAACCCTCCACTTGAGGGAGAAAAACCCAGCCAATAATATCACTTATATTATTGAATCATAATAACAATGAAGGCCGATAATGAGGCCTAATAATATGCACCACAGACTGATGCCAACACAGCAATACAATGATGTAATTCTCAAATGATAATCCTCAGCCTTCTCACAATAACTCGATCTGCACTTGAAGAGTTTCTCACTAACTCGCACTTGATATGAAATGGAATGTATGAAATGTATATCTGAAAACAATGAAATGTATCTAATATATATACAAGCTGAGAGAGATGCGACTCTTCACAATATAGGTCGGCCTCCAAAAACAATGTGCCTCCTCCAAGATTGCGCCTCCAAGATAGAAGTCGGCCTTCATAAAATAATAAATATTATTTGACATAAATCGTGCCTCAAGCATGTCGGCCTCTTCATAAATGCACCTCTTCATTAACTCATATCTCTCAATGAATTTGCATTAATCACAAATCGATATATATATAAAAATTAAATAGCTTTGGCTATATTTAATTTATTCTTATGTAGAGGAGATCGCTGGAAGGATATGACTGACGTTGCAATAATCATCAACACTCCCTCTCAGCTAGGGATGATACTTCTAGCTGCACAAGGCAAATCACCTCATCGTGATGCCTAGTACTATGGCTACAACCATAAGTGAAAAGAAGAATATCACCTCATCGTGATATTAGATATCGCCTCAACACGATATCAACCATAATGGCTACAACCATACTATGGTGTGTACAAGTGTTCATCACTTGCATGATGTTGTCACCTCAACATGACTTTTCACCATGGCTCTCCCAGAGGTGAAACACAAGTAAAAAATATGTCATGGAGTCACACATGACATCCACCATAACTCTCAGAGGGTGGAAACAAGGGCTTTCACCTCAAATCTCAAAGAGAAATGCATTAACAAGGGCTTGCACCTCAAATTCCTCCATCTCAGAGGAAAATGCATTAACAAGGGATTTCACCTCGAACTTCTCTCACAAAGAAGAACTCATTACCAAGGGATTTCACCTCAAACTTCTCTCAAAGAAGAACTCATTATCAAGGGATTTCACCTCGAACTTCTCTCAAAGAAGAAATTACTATCAAGGATCACTGATACTGATTATCACAATGAATGAAAGTAGGCTCCATTGATTGTCCAGACAATCCTGCAAGGAGCTTACAAAGCCACACTACTTCTCGAGCTGCCACACAAGCTGCAATAAACTCAGCCTCTGCTATACTCAGTGCCACTGAAGACTGCTTCCTGCTACACCAGGAAGTCATCGCAGACCTCAACTGAAACAACATCCAGAGGTGCTCTTCCAATCAGCAACACAACCGTCTCCTTTAGGTTTAGAAGGCTCCCTCTGAATCTTTAAGTACTTGCATCAACCTTTTGACCTCATCATCCAAGATTGCCTGCAATGCTTGCCTTAGATAAATGTTTTCCAGTGCACACCTCTGGTACTGTAGAGAGTTCAAGGTAGACCTCCTCGACCTCATAGCAGATCACTCTATTCTGAATAGGTTTGCGGAGCTACAAATATCAAATCTAGATGACAGTCTTTGAGCAATTCTGATCTCAGCAGCTGAAGAGGTCTTCTAAGGATTTAGCACCTAGCTTTGCAATATAGTAATCTTCACTTCTTCTCAATGAGTTACAAAACCCCCTCTTGACCCTTGCTTTATAGATTGCAAAGAAGACTTCTGGAAGTGAACTCCCTCTAACCACCAACTCAGTTCCATGGCTGCAAGTTGTGACTTCACGCTTGATCATTTCTTTGGTTGACATGACTTCCTCATAAGATGCCTCAAGCTTTTCATCGCTAAGCAATCTCTCATCACCTTCCTGCTTCTAGCTGTTCACAAAGCATTTTAGAGAGAGATTACTAACATATTATAACTATCCAAAGAAATATCAAGACTAGAATCATACAAGGTTTACTATCTCAGGTTATAGCATGAACACATAAGAATTTATGAATAATATTAAAACATGAATAAATAAATCAGCCTAAAGAGAAATATATCAAAAGATCAAAAGGAAGGGCTAAAGAAACTTATCTTTATATAATTTTGATATAACTCTTTCTTCCATCTTTTACTCAACTCGAGAGTGCCAAACTCAGGACAACAAAAAATACTTATCTCTTGATGGATGCAAATAATGGACACAATAAGACACGCTGCTCATGCGCATATATCAGCACACAACTTTCACAGCTTGAACATAGGCCCATGACTTAGAATAGAAATTCCTTAGAATCCTTCTGAGGAGAGAACTTATTCATATCTGCAAATGAAGCATGCTGATTAGGCCTGGTTGGGCAATCCTTTGCATAGTGACCAAACTTGTCACAACGAAAGCATTGGACTTGGGAGAGGTCCCACTTCTTCTTGAATGCAGGAGCACCATCTGACCCTTTATCTCTATTCCTCTTGAAGTATCCTTTATTTCCTCTTTTTCCTTTCTTCTCTGATGATTGAGTGGAAAGAACATGAATGTCTTCATTTGTAGAGCTTCGACCAATACCTCTTGTAGCCAACCTAGACTCTTCTTGAATACAGTCTGCCCTCAAACGATCAAACTTGGGAAGTTTTGATCTCGCGCTAATTCCTTGAATGTAAGACTCCCAAGATGAAGGAAGAACATTAAGAGCCAACATGGTCAAATCCTTGTCATCAACAATATGACCAATGGTAGAGAGCTGATCTCTCAATTCGGAAATTTTCATGAAGTAGGTGATGAAAAATTCTCCTTCTGCCATCTTAACATGATGAAGTTGTTGCTTCAAGGCAAGTGCCTAGTTGGTGTTGTTGGTTTCGTACATTTCCTCCAATGTCTTGAACATCTCCCTTGCAGTCTTCAACTTGTAGACAATTGGAACAATGTGATCCTTGACGGAATCAACCAACAACGTCTTCGCCTTGATGTCTTTCTTCTTCCATTGCAACTTCTCTTCTTCCTCTTTAGGTTTGCGAACTTTGGTCTCCACAAACTCTTCCAAATCATTCTCCTCCAATGTGAGCATGATTCTAAATCTCCATGAAGTGTAGTTTGACGCTCCCTCAAGTCTATCTTCGATCTTCAATCCGATCACCATCTTGATTGATGTAGAGATAGACAAAGAATTAAGACGAAGAGAAAAGAGTATCATTGTAAATCTTATCACGATCTTCTCAAACCCGCTCTGATACCATGTTAGTTTTATGATCAGATTTAATGCACATAAATTTAATTCAAAATCAGACACAATAACACAACAGATACCCTGGGAAAACCCTCCACTTGAGGGAGAAAAACCCAGCCAATAATATCACTTATATTATTGAATCACAATAGAAACTCCTTTACAATGAAGGTCGATAATGAGGCCTAATAATATGCACCACAGACTGATTCCAACACAACAATACAATGATGTAATTCTCAAATGATAATCCTCAACCTTCTCACAATAACTTGATCTGCACTTGAAGAGTTTCTCACTAACTCGCACTTGATATGAAATGGAATGTATGAAATGTATATCTGAAAAAACAATGAAATGTATCTAATATATATACAAGCTGAGAGAGATGCGACTCTTCACAATATAGGTCGGCTTCCAAAAATAATGTGCCTCCTCGAAGATTGCGCATCCAAGATAGAAGTCGACCTTCATAAAATAATAAATATTATTTGACATAAATCATGCCTCAAGCATGTCAGCCTCTTCATAAATGCACCTCTTCATTAACTCGTATCTCTTGATGAATTAGCATTAATCACAAATCGATATATATATATATAAATTAAATAGCTTTGGCTATATTTAATTTATTCTTATGTAGAGGAGATTGTTGGAAGGATATGACTGACACTGCGATAATCATCAATAGTTCTCACTGTAAGAAGAAAATCGCCCACATTTAAAAATTGGTAAACTCTAAAAGGAACTGTAGTCCTCGACATCTTGTATAAACCATTTTGGTTTTTGGGGACTAAGAAATGAACTCTCTATAGTATGAATTTAGGGACTAAGAAATGAATTTTGAATGAACTGCATTGATGCAACTAACAAACAAAGAAAATGCACTACTCTTATCCAAAAACAACAAATCTAGAAAGTCACAGGAAAATTTGATGTTCAGAAACAAACTGAGCAGACTTGTGTGCACCTGTTATATAAATACAGAGCTAAATTTGGAGGACTAAGTCACCTAAGGGACCTATTTCCTAGTAATCCAATTTGAAATTTCTCTTCGCAGTCCTTGAGAATCTGGTTAGTGGCTTCCTCCTTTCAAATTTCACTATTGAATCTTCGTCAGATGCTAAGATAATTGAGTTTTTGCATATTTTCAAGTTGTAGGGTTTGAATGCAACAATGAATAAATGCTCTTCAATCTTCCAATAATCTTCATTAGATCTAAAACCTACATATTCAAAGAGAGAGGAAGGGTTGCACGCCATATAGGGTCTTGCCTCAATCAAACCCCATTTTGGTGTTTCCACCTCCATAATGGAAAAATTGATAATAAAGAGCTTTTTCTTTTTAGGGATAGATGTTAAATGATAAATGAATGACTAATCAACAATTTAATATAACTCACCACTCAGATCTGATTTCCTTGAAGTATTTAAGTCATACAAATCTCCTCAAGGCTTGATTGCAATTTGGCTTGATTTCTTGGAAGAACTACAAGGGTTAGTCCTCACAAATAAAATGATAACATAAATATGAACGAACTCACATAAACTTGACATGATGCTTCATTGTTGAAATGTTGCAATAAATCTGCTCCTGACTACTCTTGAATTGATAATAATTGCTTGATAGTGCTCTTGATTTCCAATTATTGCTAGATGTTGCTTGTTAGATTTCAAATGATGCAACATGACTAGGTATTTATTGGCATTTAATCTAATTTCCCAAAAATTAAATTTTGATAGCCAATATTTGATATTTGAAATTCAAATAATAAATTATTGTCCTTGAAATTTTAAAATTTGGAGGTAAAATAGGGGGACCAAGTTGCCTAGGGTGACTTTATCCTAGCCCTATTTTATAGGGTGTAAAGTGTCAGGAGCAAAATATTAAATGTTTACTTTGATTTTATACATGGGTTTTCTTGGTAAATGTCTAAATGGGCCATAGAATGCATAATTTAGGACATTATATGTACAATTAGGTCTAGTTACTTAGGAGGGAGAAAAATCTAGTGTGAAATTGTCATAGGTGACAATTTATGATGCTACATTTAGCCCCCACTTTAGTGAGAGTATGAAATTATGCTCAAACTCACACTAAAGTAGAAAATATGTCAAGAGAGGTCTGATTGTCCGAATGTTGAAGAGATAGGATGAAAATGAATCTAGGGGGAGTACACAAGCCCCCAATATTCAAGATCCCATGGAAAGACAACATAAAGACAAGGGAACACACACGTATGTAATGTACCTAGACAAGGGAACACACACGTATGTAATGCACCTAGAAAACACAAAACATACATGACAAAGACACAACACAAAAAGAAGATATGACAATCATAGAGTAGCAAGTTGTGTTATGTTAGGTGATAGCAATTGATGCTAATTCAAACCCAGAAAAAAAATACTAAGAGTTCCTTGGCCAAACCATACTCAGGCCATAGGAACCTTCATTAATTATTTTCCAATTCACAAGCTTCAAGCATACAAATGTCAAGATTTCTATATGCACAAAAATACACAAAGTTGCTGCTATGTTTCCCCAAAAACATAGGAATACAAATGCAGAATAAATAAAATGCAAGGAGACAAATCTGGGCATGCAATATTTTCCTTTTGTATTAACTGTGTTGGAAATGGAAATACATTGAAGGATTAAACATAAACTACTGAAAAACATACACTAAGCTACGAATTAAACAATCTGCTAGGAGCAATCAACTGCTCAACCAAAAACAGATAACTTCAAGAGCTACTAGGAGCTCATTGGCATGAGCTATGCAAAGCACTTCAGGAGAAACCTCTGCTCCCACACAAAACAAACAGTTGTTGTTGTTCAGGAGCTTTCAGAAGCTCACACAAAAAAACATTCTTTGAATCACACAGAGAACAAAGAACATTCCCTTCAAACTGTTGTTGCTCAGGAATTCAATTCTCCATATTTTTTTGACTGACAAAATAAAACTTCCTTCATTCCTTTTGTATTCAACAAAAATTCCCTCTCAAATTCGAAATTACCTACCAGCATTGAATTTGGAATTCAAAAATTCCTAACTTCATTAAATCTTTTATATTCTTTAGCTGCACGTTAGGAGCAAGTGGGGAAGGCAATCCCCAAAACAATCTTTCAGTTGCAGACATCGAATGCCCCTGACAGGTAGGTGCCAACGGGAAGAGGCTCAAGAGCATTTAATTTTCCAACACTCCCCCTTGGTCCTAATCTAAAAAAACAGGATCAATTATGATCCAAATCAACAACGCCCAATATGCTTCTTAGGCACTCGAAACTATCCTTTCTCAAAGGCTTGGTGAATATGTCTGCTAGCTGCTGCTCAGACTTGCAAAATGTCATTTTTATTTCACCATTCTTAACTAATTCTATGATAAAAGGATACATGATTTCACTGTGCTTTCTTATTCCATGAAACACAAGATTTTTTTTCAAGGTTGTCGATGAAACATTGTCACAAAAGATCATTGTTCCATCCTCTTGTTCTTCTTTCAAATCTGCCAAGATTCTTCTCAGCCAAATAGCTTGACATGCTATTGCATTTGCTACTATACATTCAGCCTCAGCTGTAGATAGGGAAACTATGGGTTGTTTCTTGGAAGCCCATGAAATGGATCCCAAACCCAAATGAAACACATAGCCTGATGTGCTCTTCCTATCATCCAAACTTCCTGCCCAATCACTGTCTGTGTAACCAACCAGCCCAAACTCATTTGTTGTTGTGTATATAGAATGCCATATCCTTTGGTGTCATTCACATACCTTAGGATTCTTTTACGCGCTTGCCAATGGGTGTCATGTGGAGTCTCCATAAACCTGGAAATAAGACTCACACTGTGCATTATATTAGGCCTACTTGTTAAATACATTAAACTTCCAACCAAACTCTTAAACATGGTCGGATCCACATTGCTGCTACAATCTTCCTTTCGTAACTTTAGACCTATGGTTGTTGGTGTTGGGGAAAGCTTTCTTTCAAGCATCCTAAATCTCTTCAAGATCTCATTTGCATATTTTTCTTGAGAGATAAATATACCATCATGCATTTGTTTTACTTCTATGCCTAGAAAAAATCTCAAAAGACCTAAATCTGTCATTTCAAACTCTCTTTTCATGGCCTCTTTAAAATCAGCAATGAGGAAATCATCATCCCCAGTAAAAAATAAATCATAAACATACAAGACAACAATCAAAACCTTACCATTTGGTGCCTTGATGTAAAGAGTGGGCTCACCATCACTTTTGCTAAAGCCATTGCTCATCAAATATGAGTCAATCCTATTGTACCATGCCCGTGGAGCTTGCTTCAGCCCATAAAGAGCCTTCTTCAGCCTATACACCTTGTGTTCTTGACCTGGAAGTTCATATCTGAATGGCTGCTCCACATAAACCTCTTCATTCAACACTCCATTAAGGAAGGTGGACTTCACATCCATTTGAAATACCTTCCACATGTGTTGGGTTGCGATTGCTATGAATGCCCACATGGTCTCCATCCTTGCAACAGGGGAAAATGTCTCATTATAATCTCTCCCAAACTACTATTTGTACCTCTTGACAACTAATCTTGCCTTGTGTCGCTCAATCCTTCCTTCGGCATTTCATTTGGTCTTGTAGACCCATTTCACCCCAATAACTTGCTTGTTGGGAGGAAAATCAGATAACTCCCATGTGTTGTTCCTCTCTATTGCATCTATCTCCTCATCCATGGCCTCACACCATTTCTCCTCTTTCACAGCTTCTTCAAAATAAACTGGATCACCATGAGAAAATAATGCAAAATTCACACTCATCAAAATCTTCATCATACCTTTCATTCTAGTAGATCTCCCTTAGACTCTTGGTCTTCTTTGGCATTAGGGAGGTGAGAGGTGGTTCTAAACTTTCACTGCTACTGCTGTTGTGCTGAACAAGCAGGTTCAGGAGCTGTCGGGAGCTTTTAGGAGCTCTATTAGCTCTTTCAGGAGCTGATCTTCTGGAGCTTTCAGGAGCCAATCTTCTGGCTATCTCTGGCTACTTACCTTTTTGTCTGCTCACTTCAAGAGCTTTCAGGAGCTCGACTGGTAGCTTCAGGAGCCAATCCTCTAGCTGATTGTCTTTTGGCTTTATGAACCGTCAGGAGCTGTCAGGGGGATTTTAGGAGCTCTTCAGGAGCTCCTCTGACGCTTTCAGGAGCAACTGCTGGCTCTTCTTGCTAAACTTCATGTTCAGTTTCTGCTTCTTTAGGAGCTATCAGGAGCGGTTCTGAGCTGTGAGAATCTACCACTCCATCCCATGACTTGTCTTCTAGGAACTCAACGTCCCTACTAATGACTATCTTCTTGGTGATTGGATTGTATAGCCGATAGGCTTTGGACTCGCCCGTGAAAATAAAATTTTCACCCTTGTCATCCAATTTCTGCCTCTTTTATTTAGGCACATGTGCATATGCTACACACTCAAACACTCTCAAGTGCTCAACTGTCCACTTGCGTCTCGTCCATGCCTCTTGAGAGATCTTGTCACGAACCGCCTTTGTTGGACTTATATTAATCAAATAAACAGTTGTTGCTACAACCTCTCCCTAATATTCAATAGGGAGTCCCTTTGCTTTCATCATGCTCCTTGCCATCTCAACGATGGTCCTATTCTTTCTCTCAGCCACTCCATTTTGTTGCAGAGTATAACTGGCTATTAGCTCCTTCTTGATTCCATTTTGCTTGTAAAAATTCACAAACAAACTGGAGGTATACTCTCCTCCTCAATCTGACCTTAGGACCTTAAGCACATGTCCACTCTCATTTTCAGCTTGGGTCTTAAAGAGAAAAAACTTATTAAAAGCTTCAAATTTATGTTGCAAAAAATAGACCCATGTCTTACGGCTGTAATCATCAATGAAGCTCATAAAAAAAATTCTTTTACCAACAAAAATGATTTGCATAGGGCCCACCAAATCCATGTGCACTAGCTCCAATGGTGCTCTTTCCCGATTGAAAGGGTTGCCTATGTTGCTTTCCCAAAATGCAAGCCTCACATCTAACATTAGGCTCTACTATTCTTGACAAACCATCAATCATTTTGTTCTTGGACAAAAGACTCAAACCAACATAGCCTAAATGTCCATACCTTAGATGCCATAGCTTGGAGGGATCTTGAATGGTGCTCTTGAGCGCTACATGATGTACTGCTATACATTTTCCATTCATGAGAGGTGCAGCAACAGACTGAGATGAGAAACACGTCTCAATCTTCAACGGAAACATATGGTTCTTTGTCATTTGAACTACTACAAACACCTTCGTCCTCTCATTTTTGTCATAAATGACGCATTGACTCTTCTCAATCAACACTTTGTATCCATCTTGGATTAGTTGACCAACACTCATGAGGTTATGCTTTAACCCAAGAGCAAGAAATACATTTTGTATCTCCTTCTTCTCACCTTGTTTGTTTCAGATCATAATAGATCCTCTTCCAACAACAGGAAATACTCCATTGTTCCCCATTCTAATTTCAGACTTTACATTTTTATCAATGAAAGAAAAAATACTTTCATTACCACTCATGTGGTTGTTGCAACCGTTGTCCAAATACCAGACTTCGGGGCTGCCTTCTTCACCAATGTTGCACATGATGAAGGTTGTGGACTAATTTCCTTCAGCCACATTTGCATTTTGTTTTGACTGATCTCTTTGCTTGATCCAACATTCACTCACATAATGCTTGAACTTATGATAGTAGTAGCATTCAACATTTCTCTTGTCATTCTTTTGATACGAACTATTGTTCTTCTTGCTTCTTCGAGAGCTGGTTTGAGAGCTTCTCACTCCCTCTTGGTTGTTTGCTCGCTCCGAGCTTTCTTCTCCAGCATTACCATTTCTAGATCTCCCTCTACCACGTCTGGAGCTGTTTCTACCTCTGCCCCTTCCTCTTGCATTCAACTGAGCTTTAAAATCTTACTCTTGGGAGGAGCTTGTAGACTTATTTAGGCACTGCTCATGGGTTTGCAGAGAACCCATCAGCTCATCAACAAACAACGTTGTGAGATCCTTTGCCTCTTCAATGGAAATCACCACTGCATCAAACTTCGTGGGTAAGCTCTTGAGGATTTTCTCCACAATCCTCTTATCATCAATGATCTCAACATTCACTCTCAACTAGTTTATCAAACCTGAGAGTCTTGTGTGGAAAACTGAGATGGACTCACTGTCCTTCATTTCAAGAGTTTCAAACTCTCTTTGAAGCATCTGGAGCTTCACCAATCTAACCTTGTCAGTCCCTTTATAGTTTGTTTGGAGGATTTCCAAAGCTTCCTTTGCATAGTTAGATGTTGCTATTCTGGGAAAAATGGCCTTTGTCAAGGCTACTTCTATTAGACTCAATGCATTGGCATCTTTCCTCCTCAACTCCTTCAACTGGTTTTTCTAGTTGTTTTTGAGCACAACATATGCTGCTGGGTCAGTCACATCATTGAACCCACTAACCAAAAACTCCCACAAATCATTGGTAACCATAATGTTCTTCATCTTCTTCACCCAAACATCATAGTTTTGTCCATTAAAGGATGGTGGTTTTTGCTAGATCTTTCCTTCATCTCCAACCATGTCTCCTACACAGAAAAAACTTAATACCCAGAAAAAATAAATGCCCTAACTCACGAGGAAATGGGGCCTATAGCTCTGATACCATGTCAGGATTTCTATATGCACAGAAATACACAGAGTTGTTGCTTTGTTTCCCCAAAAATAGAGGAATACAAATGCGGAATAAACAAAATGCAAGGAGACAAATCTAGGAATGCAATATTTTCCTTTTGTACTAATTGTGCTGGAAATGGAAATACATTGAAGGATTAAACATAAACTACTGAAAAAACATACACTAAGCTATGAATTAAACAATCTGTTGGGAGAAAATAGTTGCTCAACCAAAAATAGGTAACTTCAAGAGCTACCAAGAGCTCACTGGCATGAGCTATGCAGAGCACTTCAGGAGCAATCTCTGCTCACACACAAAACAAACAGTTGTTGTTGTTCAGGAGCTTTCAGAAGCTCACACAGAAAAACATTCTCTGAATCACACAGAGAACAAAGAAAATTCCCTTTAGACTGTTGCTACTCAGGAATTCAATTCTCCATTTTTTTTTTAACTGACAGAATAAAACTGCCTTCATTCCTTTTGTCTTCAACAAACATTCCCTCTCAAATTTGAAATTACCTACCAGCATTGAATTTGAGATTCAAAAATTCCTAACTTCATTAAATCTTCTGCAGTCTTCAGCTACACGTCAGGAGCAAGTGGGGAAGGCAATCCTCAAAAAATATTTCAGCTGCAGGTATCGAATGCCCCTTTCAGGTAGGTGCCAACGGGAAGAGGCTCAGGAGCATTTAATTTTCCAACAACAAACAAGAGTGAAGTACACAAAGTTCATCGCAGATATTTCTGAGCAAAACCTATAGCCAATGATTTATCAAGAACAAGGAAGTTGTTGGTTTGAACCATCTGACAAATACAATCCCAAGGCAACATACCCTTTCAACATTCAATCCTCACAACAATAATAAAATGCAAGTGGGACGATCATCAAGGCAATGAACAAAAATTAAATGCAGATCAGAAAAATTTGTGCACAAATTTTAATAGGATGGTTACCAACTCAGCCTAGACCCAACTGATACCACTTTCTTTCGATTCTTGGAAAGCTGTCCTGGCCTTCTGCACTGCACTCTAGTCTCCCACGCAACAACCGATTCCAAAATGTCTTTTTCCCTTGTCTTTTTCTATGCCCCCAAACTCCCCCAATTTGACCGTCGATCATGGAATGGTTTTCTCCCTCCAAACTATCGATCTCTTCAACCAAGAGCACTTTCTTGGTTTGGCTTTCTTTTTCAAATAACAATCTTTCTTCACTGGCTCTTAAGACTCACACGGGTGCAGATCTTTTTGTTGTTTTATTTTTCTATATGCTGGCAGAAACTTCTCCCAAAGATGAGGCGATATATCTATTTCAACCACCCAAGAAATAAATGGTGATGCCCTCTTTCTTGCACTCAAAACTATTTTCAATTGCTTTCCATCAGTTTTTGTTTTTCCATTCATCAGTTTAGGAGAACAATCGGTTTTGGAGAACAATGTTGATTGAATGCTTGTTTGCCTACAAGAACAAGACACGTCTGAAGCCAAGATAAAGTGAAAGAATTTTGCCCAACAAACAACACCACAATGCAACAATAGAAAACCAAAATTGCACATCAAAATGGTGATGCCCCTACATCACTAGGATCCATACCCAAGGAACTCATGACTCATAGGCTAACAAAGTCTGATATTTTCTAGGTGAATCATGAACCCAAGGCACCACAATCTCGTGAAGTTTGATATTCACTAGGTGAACCTTTTGAAAAATGTAGAAAAATGAGAAACACACAAGGACTAGTGAGGACCAATTTTCACTAAGTGTGCACCCATGTCAATCATACCAAGATTTATAGTCCCAATAACTCTAATAAGGTGCTACACAAATGATCAAAATGTTATGCCAATGCATCACTATGTCTAGCATGTGTGAACAAAGTGAAGCACATAATGGAATGTATGCCCCCACCTTAAAGTAATTGCTAAACACCATGTTGTGAGCAATTGCTTTAAGGTGGAAAAATGATAAATGTCATGTGATAAGGTCATGAGATCTTATTTAGAAAGCCCTATGCCAATGATATGTTTCCAAATGAAGCTAACTCATGATAAGAGGTTGCCTCCAAATATAATGCAACAAAAAACACAAAGACAATCACATAAGGGATCCACGAATCTAGGGTTAGTATACATCTTTGCTAGAATATAAGTGAGCTCAGAATTGAAATTATTCCCCCAAATACTCATGGAACTATGAACACAACAAAAGAATGACACATAGAGAAATAAAAAATATTTTGGGTCAACATGGAAGAGACCTAAATATCTTAATGCCTTGCATCATCGCCAAAAGGAAAATACAAGATAACCAAACAAAGTTTACGATATAAATAAGAATGGAGATACAACTAGATGAATTTCATGACAAATTTGTTTCCTTTGTATCATTGTGCCAATGGAGCAAAAAGGGTCCTCCAAAGAAAAATCACAAACATAAAGACACATCAAGCAACACAACATGAGGGATCACATCACGTGCAAACAAACATAAATAACACATAAAGAAAACATAGGGCACTGCACATGCAAGCCAATCTAAAGAAAATCATTTGCATCCCAATATTGTTCATCATATATGGAAGACGGAAAACTAGCCAAAGGGACTACAATAAATGTTGTACTAGAAGCATCACCAGGTTCAACACGTGGTGAATCACTCACATTAGGAGGATCATCATGGTTTCCCGCATCTAAATCCATAGACTTTGAGAACAACAAAGATAATTTGTTATACTTGTTCATCAATCTTAGCATCTTCATTCTCATCATCCAAGTTTGTCACATGTGGTTTAATGACAATTTCAGTTGTGTTTTCTTATGTTATTATTTGTTTTGGTTGGGACATGCAAAGCTTAGTGTCATGTTTTGGTGAAAGTGGCAATTCATCTTGATTTGTTTGCATAGTTGTTTGGTCATCAGGTAATGTTTTATTGTTTTCATTCAACTGACAAGAAATAGCACGATGTCTATGTTGACACTCTTTAACAATAAAAAATCAGGCCTACTATCATATTTTCTCCACATGTCATAAAAGTGCACTATCCCAACCTTAATCGTTGAATATTTTAAGAGCATGCAATGAACCAAAACCACACGATATGAATAAGAGCATGCCAATTAGGAATAAAGTGGCCCACAACTAGCATACAACATGATTTTTTTTATTTTCCCTCCAATAAAATAATGAATACATACAATATAAATAAGAATCTACCACACATACATGATGTGTCACACTATTGTTAAACAAGCACAACCACTGAAAGATACAATGCATCATAGTGCACAATTGCAATTTAGAATAGCTTGGGGATTTATAATTCGTGATGGATTAATAATGTATAATGCAATAAAAGTACGCCATGTGGAGATCAATTAGGGAAAATATGGGCACCACTCTTTAAGGTGCACATAGAAATACTATAAAATAACTTAAGGGTTTTTTAGCGCACAAGCCTAATTGACTAAGTTGATTACTAGGACAAAGGGGTTGGTTATTTAGAAAATTTGAATGCCCAAAGAAAGAACTTAAGGGATAATGACAAGCTAAACAAGTCACCAACAATCACAAAATCTCAAACGTTGATCTTTGTAAATCTAAAGGCTCTAGGGTGATTTTGGAGGTTTGAGTTCGCAAGTCTAGCACTCTAGACATTTTATTCTGGAATTCAACTACGTAACTAATTAAAAAAATAAATGGCTCGGAAAAAATATTTTTCAATTTAAAAATATAACTTAACTAATTAAAAAAATAAATGCCTCAGAAAAAATATATCTTAGTGTACTTTATATAGATTATTAGAGATATATATACTAGTAACATCCACAACTACAACATACAAGAAATTAGATAAATAAAAAATAAATGTATATTAATAAATTTATGTGTAACTTTAATAAATTTAAGCCTAATCAATTTAAATTTAATAAATCTATATGAATAAAATTAAATTTTGAAATCATGCATTGTTATAGGGAGGCAAATTCCTTGGCAAACAAATTGGAAAATATGGCAATTGAAAATTATATTGATTTTTTTAATTTGACCATGCAATGATTAATTACCTTTCTCAAGGTAGCCTATTGATGTCACAACATATATGACGTCACAGCAGAACATAAATGGAAATTTCCATATAAACATTACTTTTATATGATTTGCAGCTTTTATTCCAGAAGCCACTAACTGATGACTTAGCAAAATTTTGAGGAGTGTCATTAATATCTAGCATGTGTAGAATAAATAAAATGTTTTTAGTCTTTCTAGTGGTCGCAACTTTCTCAATAATCTCATGATTGTGTATAGAATAATTATTATCATTAAACAGGTGGCATTATTACCAGTGGCCACGAAAGCAATTAAATCCAATTTTGTTGGGTTTTCCACTATTTTCTCATGCAATGATATTATCTATAACAGTTTTGTTTGGGATGTCTTTTTGGCTCCTCCTAGTATAGTTATCATTGACAAAGTACCCATTTTTGGGTCATGCATTCTTGGTTAAATAAGAAAGTGTACAATTCCAAACGTGGACAAAATAAATAATAAAACATTTAATGTCTTTCAAATTTTGATCCTTTAAAATGTGTTATTGTTTTTGCTTTAGCCGTTGTACAAGGTTTAGGGGTTTCTCCTGAGCAGGCTTAGGGAAGTAATTTAAGTTAGTTTTAATTTTATTTGGCTTATTCTTTTTGTTTACTATCTTTGATTTTTTTAAACATGGTATTACGAAAACATGAATTGTTCTTAGTTTGAATTGTGCAAAATTAGCCCCGATAAGAAAGTTAGGCCTTTTGACAAATTCTTCTATTGCCTGATGCAAACTTCTAAAATTTCTAGTAGACTTTGACATCTTCTCATAACTGAGCATAAGATGCCCATTGGACCTAAATGAACGGGGTCATTTTTTCTCTGGCAATATGGCTGTGTGATTATAAATGCAAAAAGTGGGATGATTCTAAATCAAATCCTTACCAAAGACTCACAAATCAAAGGGTACCATGACTCAAACTCTTTTTTCTCCCACAAGAATTGTTCCTTCAGTCAAACCTTTCAAATAAGTCAATCTCTTTGCTTCAAAAAGTTTATCTTTGTCATTTTGACTTTTGATCTTCAAATCAACACACACCTTTTGTGTGAAACGAATTCCTCATCCTCAAAATAGTTTTCATCTTCAAACTTGTAATTCCCTCCTTGCCTTAGGTGTAAGGAAAGCTTAGGTGCGGAACAAACTCTCCTAACACCAAAACCTCAGGGAAGAATGTAGAGGTAACTTTAATTTTTTTCAATCACAGTCCAATTAAGATACTCATGAAAGAAATAACAGAAACAGAGAAATGAACATACACAATTGGACACTAGATTTACGTGGGAAAACCCTTACGGGAGAAAAACTCACCACACCAAGAAAATCCTCTTTGTATTACAGTAAAGAAAATTACATACAGAGTTCAGACTTAACTTTCTAATGTCAATTTACAGCAGCAACATTTCCTTGATCAACCTTGTACAAAATAGCTCTCAGAAAACATACAATGAATTCACTCAGATCAATCTGTGTTCAATCGAGCAACACTTCATTATCTCAAAATGTTCTCTCATCATCCGCCATTGCAAGAGAGTAATCCATTCTCACACAGTTTGTTCATCTCCCTCATAGGAACGGTTGCAACAGTCCAACTTCCAACGGTTCTCCTTCCGCTTTGCTCGTTGATTCAGAACACACCATTTAGGACAATCGTTCGGTCAAATAAGTTCAAACGGAATCGCATGTCGGTGAGACACTAGGCCGTGTCTCCCCAATGCCACAATTCCCGACTGTCATTATCGGCAAGAGTCATATCGAGTTCAAACCTGTTGCCTAGATTCACTCTATCACTAAGAAATCACATCGATATCCATTGCAGAACCATCGGCAAGACCATCGCTGTCACTAAGACTTTACACTGATGTTCAACTCATGTAGCTCTATCGGCAAGACCATCGCTATCGGCGAGACATCATATCGAACATAGAATAGTTGGAGAGACCAACGCTATTGGCAAGAGGTCATATCGAATGCACCAGCCTGTCGGCGAGACCACATCCACCAGCAAGAGTTCTTACCGAATGCAAACCTAACCAAGTATCATCAGCCAGTGTCACACCGATGTCATCGATAGTTCATGTCACCCCGACCAGTCTATCGGCAAGAGCAACACCATCGGCAAGAGGTTATACCAAATTTCATCACGTGGAGATCCATAGGCAGTTCATAAACAAATCCGTCGGTGAGACTAGCACTCTCGGCAAGAGTTCATACCAACTGCAAACCTATCAGCCAAGAGTCTCCCCGATGATCACTAGGAGCCAACCCATTGGCAAGACTAGCGCTATTGGAATGAGTCACTCCAAAGGTTCATACCATCTCCTCGATGACATCCATCACCAATTTGTAAACCCTCAGCGAGACATACTTTGTCGGAATGAGTCATTCTGAATGTTCATGCCTCTCCCCGATGCCACTCGTCGCCACGAGTCTCCCCGATAACCACTAGGAACCAACCTGTCGGCAAGAGGTCTGCCCAGGTGGAAAGAGTTAGAATTTTCATAGCGATCGACATGTCTTGCCGATAACTCCCGTCGGCAAGATAGAATCAAAGTCTCAGCGATCTAATCACTTCAGAATTTTAGAACACAACTGCTAGTTGGTAAGACATTCAGAGGGTCTCACTGACTTTTCCCTTTCAAGAGTTTCATGTCAGTAAGCTTGAGGCACATTTTCCAACAATCTCCCACTTGATGAAGATCTTACTGACACCTCCAGAGCACAACAAAACTACTCAAATTCATGGGCACTAAGGCCCATCGAACTGGCACACCACCTGAAATTTTTTGTGCTCATTGGCTTCGTCAATGCATCTGCAACATTTTCCAGAGTATCCACTTTTTCTAAGGAGACATTTCCATCATCCGCCATATCTCGTGCAAAATGATACTGCACATCAATATGTTTCATCCTGGCATGGAAAGTAGGATTTTTCGCCAAACAAATAGCACTATGACTGTCACAGTAAATTGTAATTATTCCTGCATCAAACCCAATGTTAGAACACAAATGTTTTAACCAGATTGCTTCTTTACAAGCGTGTGTTTCTGCCATGTATTCTACCTCTGTAGTGGACAAAGCGACTACAGCCTACCGCTTACTCATCCAACTAACTGCACCACCATTCATCATGAAAATATATCCACTAGTGGATCTTCTGTTGTCAATGTTCCCTGCCCAATCAGAATCTACATAGCCTCAAATGTTGAGATTCCTCTATGATTCAACCAAATTCCTATGATAACACAAAGCATATTCTGAAGTGCCCTTCAAATATCTAAACACTCTTTTCATAGCATCCCAATGTGTCCTTCCAATATTTTCCATAAAACAACTAAGTACTCCCACTGCTTGGGCAATGTTTGGCCTTGTACAAACCATTGCATACATTAAACTTCCAACTGCACTAGCATAAGGCACTCTAGTCATGTCTTCCATCTCAGTAGGAGATTTTGGACAGTCTTCAACAAATAGCTTTGTTCCCTGCAAAACTGGAACAACTAGTTGCTTGCAATCAGTCATACAAAATCTCTCCAGAACAGTATTAATATACTTACTCTAACTTAGCCAAAGTTTTATACTCTTCCAGTCCCTGGTTATTTCCATTCCCAAAATATACCTGGCTGCACCAAGATCTTTCATTTCGAACTTTGCAGACAACTGAGATTTTAGATCAAAAATTATTAACTTACTATTGCCTATGAACAACATATCATCAACATAAAGAGCAATAATAAGAAACGATCATTTTCAACTTTGAAGTACACACAGTGATCAAATTTCGATCTTACAAATCTCAATGAAAAAACAAACATATCAAACTTCTAGTACCACATTCTAGGAGATTGTTTTAATCCATACAGAGATTTTTTCAAATTGAAAACTACTTTTTCTTTACCTTTTTCCACAAAGTGCTCAGGTTGGGACATATAAATTTCTTCTTCAAGGTCACCATGAAGAAATGTTGTCTTCACATCCATTTGTTCAATCTCTAAGTCATACGCTGCTGCAAGTGACAAAAGAAATCTGATGGACATTAGCTTAGCTACAGGAGAAAAAATTTCTCCATAATCAATTCCTTCTACCTGGGAATATCCCTTTGCAACCAACCTTGCCTTATACTTTTCCACACTGCCATTCAGACCTATTTTCTTTTTAAATACCCATTTGCAGCCCATAACTTTTCTGCCTTTAGGAAAGGGCACCAAACTCCAAGTATCATTCTTTTCTAATGATGCCATTTCTTCATTCATGGCCTCCAACCAAGAGTTTGAATCAGACATTCTAAATGCTTCTTTCACATTCCTAGGCTCATCAGTGCTAGAAATTAAAGCATAGGCACAAGTAGAATATAACAAAGAAAACCCATACCTATCAGGTTACTTTCTTTCACGTGTTGACCTCACAGGCTGAGGCTGACATTGTTCTTCTTCTTCAGAACTCTCATAAATACTTGAGCTCTCCTCAGTTTTAGGTACATTTTGAATTTTCAATTCCTCTTTATCTGGAGGCGAAGAAATTTCAACTACATCCTTTTTATTTTCTGATTTTGTCTCTGACTGTAGATCCAAAGTAGAAGGCTTCAGCTCACAAAAAATAACATTTTTGTTGTATAGAACCTTCTCTGTATCAGGATTCCAAAGCTTGTATCCTTTTATGCTAGCACTATAACCAATAAAAATACATTTAACAACCTTGTTTTCCAATTTAGATCTTTTTTCATTCGGCACATATGCATATGCCTCACAGCCAAAGACACAAATGTGTCTCAGAGAGGGCTTCTTTCCAGACCATGCTTCCAAAGGTGTTTTCTCAACAAAAGTGGAATTCGGAGAATGGTTTATTAAATAACATGTTGCAACTTCAGCCAGAACTTCTCCTCCAAGCCAAGATCGCTTAGCATACTGTGCTCTTTCCATCACTGTCCTGTTGAACCTTTCAGCAACTCCATTTTGTTGTGGAGTGTAGGGTGTAGTTTTATGTATTTTAATCCCATGATCTTTACAGTACCTTTCAAACTCATCAAAACAAAACTCACCGCCATTGTCATTCCTTAAACATTTTATTTTTCTTCCAGTCTGATTTTCCACAAGGTTTTTAAATTCTTTAAAATGACTGAACACTTCTGCTTTACTTTTCAAAAAATAAACAAATTCCCTTCTTGAATAATCATCAATGAACGATACATAATATCTTGATATAGACAAAGAAGGAACATTTACTGGACCAAAAACATCAGAATGAATGTAATCAAGTAAATCAAAAGATTTGTGAGGACTGGAGTAAAATGAAACATGGTGTTTTTTACCATATATACAATGTTCACAAAACTCAAATTCGAGGTTACAATCATCAAGCCCTTCAACCAGGTTTTTATTTTTCAAGGTTTTTAAACCTTTTTCTCCAATGTGGCCTAGCCTATGATGCCATAGCATAGTCTTTTTTGCTGGAAGTTTAACTTCCATAGAGTTTGCACTATCAGGAAAAAAATTCTCCTTTACTCCATGAGTAGCCTTCTGTGACTTTACAGAGACACTATTGCATTGCACAACATGTGCATCCAGCTTATACAAGGTACCAATACGAGCACCCCTTGCTAGCACCATTGAGCCTCTAGTCATCTTGCAGCCATTTCCAGAGAATGTGACTTGCACTCCAATATCGTTCAGCTTAATAACAGAAAGTAAATTTTGAGCCAAACCTATTATATGCATTATATCATTGATTCCCTTCACTCTTCCATTAGGGAATTGAATTCTAACTCTTCCATGGCCAACTATTTCCAAAGATGAATCGCTTGCCAAATACACCCTTCCACCATCATATTTTTCATACTTAGTGAACCAGTCTCTATGAGATGTCATGTGGAAAGATGCTCCAGAATGAATCATCCAGACATCATCTGATGCCTGTGTAGCCAAGGATACAATGAAATCATCTACATCACTCTGAGAAGAATCATTGTCAGAAGAATACTTCTTCTTTTTCTCCTCTTTACAATCCTTAAGGACATGACCAGGTTGCCCACAATTCCAGCACTTTACCTTGGACTTCTTACCAGGAGACTTTGATCTCCCCTCTGATTTGGATTTGGACTTCTTTTCCTTCTTCTTGCATTTTTCTTTCGATCTGCCTCTAACAGCAAGAGCCTCCTTCGCCATCTCAGAAGATTTTCTTCTCATCTCTTCTGATAACAAAGAATCAACAATATCTTCCCTCTTAAAAGAGGAAGTAGTACTCCCAATAGCCATCACCAAGTGATCCTAAGAATCTGGAAAAGAACATAACAATAGCATACAACGATCTTCTTCATTAATCTTCACACCCACAGATGCTAACTGAGCAATCAACATGTTGAAAGCATTCAAATGATCAGCAACAAACGTTCCTTCCTGCATTTTCAAAGAGTAAAACTTCTTCCTCAAGAACAAATTATTCACCAAGGACTTGCCCTAATAAATAGCTCCCAGTCTCTTCCACAAAGAGGATGTTGTCTTTTCTTCATGAACATTTAGAAGAACAGAGTCTGCTAAACAGAGCCTTATCAGCCCCTTTTATTTTTGATCTGCAAGGTCCCAATCCTCTTGCTTCATGCATGTAGGCTTCGTTCCAGACACAACAAGCCAAAGATCACGATCAACCAATAGATCTTCCATTTTAAGTTTCCACAACTCAAAATTGCTACCATTGAATTTCTCAATTTCAATATTTCCTAATGTGCTTGCCATCTTAATCTGTAATTCGAATTACCAGACTTCTACAAGACTCCCACTGAACAAAATTAACACAAAAAAATCCAACGTACCCACAAGGATAACACAACTGGCCAGGCTCTAATACCACTTGTAAGGAAAGCTTAGGTGCGGAAAAAACTCTCCTAATGCCAAAACCTCAGGGAAGAATGCAGAGGTGACTTTAAATTTTTTCAATTACAGTCCAATTAAGATACTCATGAAAGAAATAATAGAAACAGAGAAATGAACATACATAATTGGACACCATATTTACGTGGGAAAACCCTTACGGGAGAAAAACCCACCACACCAAGAAAAGCCTCTTTGTATTACAGTAAAGAAAATTACATATAGAGTTCAGACTTAACTTTCTGATGTCAATTTACAGTAGCAACATTTCCTTGATCAACCTTGTACAGAGTAGCTCTCAGAAAACATACAATGAATTCACTCAGATCAATTTGTGTTCAATCGAGCAACACTTCGTTATCCCGAATTGTTCTCTTGTCATCCGCCATTGCAAGAGAGTAATCCATTCTCACATAGTTTGTTCATCTCCCTCACAGGAACGGTCACAACAGTCCAACTTCCAACGGTTCTCCTTCCGCTTCGCTCATTGGTTCAGAACACACCACGTAGGACAATTGTTCGGTCAAAGAAGTTCAAACGGAATTGCATGTCGGTGAGACACTAGGACGTGTCTCCCCGATGCCACAATTCCCGACTGTCGTTATCGGCAAGAGTCATATCGAGTTCTAACCTATCTCCCAGACTCACTCTATCGCTAAGACATCACATCAACATCCAGTGCAGAACCATCGGCAAGACCATCACTATGGCTAATACTTCACACCGATGTTCAACTCATGTAGCTCTATCGGAAAGACCATCGCTATCAGAAAGACATCATACCAAACACAGAACAGTCAGAGAGACCAACACTATCGGCAAGAGGTCATATCGAATGCACCAGCCTGTCAGCGAGACCACATCCATCGGAAAGAGTTCTTACCGAATGCAAACCTAACCAAGTATCATCGGCCAGTGTCACACCGATGTCATCGATAGTTCATGTGACCCCAACCAGTCTATCGGCAAGAGGTTATACCAAAGTTCATCACGTGGAGATCCATAGGCAGTTCATAAACAAATCTGTCGGCGAGACTAGCACTCTCGGAAAGAGTTCATACCGACTACAAACCGATCAGCTAAGAGTCTCCCCGATGATCACCAGGAGCCAACCCATCGGCAAGACTAGCGCTATCAGAATGAGTCACTCTGAAGGTTCATACCATCTACCCGATGACATCTGTCACCAATGTGTAAACCCTCGGTGAGACATACCCTGTCGGAATGAGTCACTTTGAATGTTCATGCCTCTCCTCGATGCCACTCGTTGCCACAAGTCTCCCTGATAACCACTAGGAACCAACCTGTCGGAAAGAGGTCTGCCCAGGCAGAAAGAGTTAGAACTTTCACAGCGATCGACATGTCTTGCAGATGACTCTTGTCGGGAAGAAAAAATCAAAGTCTTGGTGATCTGATCACTTCAGAAGTTTAGAAAATAGTTGCTAGTCGATAAGACATTCAGAGGGTCTCACCAGCTTTTTCCTTTCAAAAGTTTCATGTCAGTAAGCTTGAGGCACATTTTCCAACATTAAGAATCTGCATTTTCTATTTTACAATATTTATTTAATTCAAATTCTTCAATGCTTTGAGCATTTTCTTTAGATTTTCCTTCAAGCAATATGATTTAAGCAATTTGGTGAATTCTATAGTTGTAGATGCCTACAGAGAAGTATTATTATTGTTTCCACATAGTATTGACAATTCCCAATCAACATGAATACGACGTCCAAAACATACAGAGGGAGAGAAAACTCTCATATTCCCTTGAGTAATATTAATATGTATTCACTCAATATTATATTCATCTTCCATTGACCCTATTTTGAATTTATGTATATATTCTTTATTAATTTTACTCTTAACTATTCAATCTTTGTTATCAAGGCTGCCACCCTTGATCAATCATCTATTCGTTATGATTTTCTTCCCCAAGTTACTCATGGGGACATCACAATATATCTCAATTAGAAATTGATTATAATATGAAAAGTATATATAAGTTATTTTCTAATAGTTTATATGCATATAAATTAAAAATCATTTTTCAATTAAACTACTACAAGTAAGGAGAATGAGTCCAATAAGGTGAAAAATGCACTCCATAAGTGCTTACTTCAAAGAGAATATAAATATCCTAAATAGTTTCCTCCAAGTCTACAATATAGGGATCATAAAACAAATCTATAATGCCTATCAAGAACCCATCTCAAGTAGTTGTATCTAGAGAATAATGAATGTCCTGCTACATTGAATCAATAAGAGCCATGGATATAGTAATTAGCAGAACAATCCAATCCATGATTGTGATAATTAGATTGACCATCTTATAGCAATTAGTTGAACACTTTGATATTGGTCAAAGAGATATATTTTTGTTTTTCTCAACTAGTTTCAAAAGATTTTTTTACTATGATTGTGTTCTTGACTTTGATAAGTGCTATTCTATAGTGATTATTAGTTTTGTTGAAAGAATAGTTCAGAGTATTTTTCATTTAAGAGAGCAAGATATAGAAACAAACTAGGCCTCGCAATTATTTGGAAGCATCTCATAATGGATTTCAATTGCCTACCCAAGGCATAATATACCAAATGTGTGGTATATGCTTAGTTTGTGGATTAATTCTAAATTTGACATCTTTAAGATATGTTATTATTTAAGCATGTAAGATATTTGTTTTCATAGTCCACATACCTGGTTTATGCTTTGTAATTACTTCATAAAATGAAATTGTTTTATAGAAATAGTTCAAATTGAATGCTTTCTAGAATTGGATAAAGCAATCTTCTTTTAGATTTTACTTATTTTGACAAATTTAGATTCGTTTTAGGTTAGAATTATAGTAAAAAATACAATGTTCCTTTCTTTACTATATATCAATTCGCTATTTTGTATATTTATTATCATTTAAAAGTTTGAATTTAGTTTCATTTTAGAAGATGGAAACGCAAACCCTAACCCTATATTGGATTAAAATATAGTTTTAGATGACAGTAAACCTAAATATAAACCTCAACATTATTAAACCCTAATCCTAAACCTCAACATTATTATTACTAATCCCTAAACCTAAACCTCAACATTATTAAACCCTAAGGCTAACCAACTAAAGGTGGCATGTAAAACATTAAAAAAAAAAAAAAAAAATCTTTACAAAATAAAATGTGTTTTTAAAAATAGAATGTTTCTTTACAAAATATAATGTTTTTTTCAAAATAGAATGTTTTTTTAACAAAATAGAAAGTTTGTTAAAAAAAATAGTGTTTCTTTGCATAATAGAATGTTTTTTGTGGAAAGCATAATGTTTTTCAAAAATACAATGTTTCTTTACAAAATATAAAGTTAGTTATAAATAGAATGTTTCTTTACAACATAGGATGTCTTTTAAAAATAGGAAATTTTGTTAAAAACAGAAAACCCTAACCCTAAAAATGAACCTCAGTAAACTCTAACTATAAATATCATCTATCTTGATATGCATTCAAATAGAAATTGAATGAAACAGTAAACCTAATCCTAATCTAGACCCTAATTCAAAACTTAAATCCAAATTCAGCCCTAACCCAAACAACATCTTTAAACGTAAAAAAACATGAAACATTATAATTATAACGATCAACCTTATCTAGCATAATGTGTGGACCATTTGGCCTAAGCCTAAGCTTAACCATTATCAAACTTATCTACTCTAAGGTTTTGATTATTTGGCTTCCCAAAATGTACTACCATGTTGAATAATTGCAAACAATTTTAATGTGTATTCAAAATAAATCAAAATTATAGAAACAAGACTTTTGCAATTTTATTTTATGTACCTATTTATACCATAGATATGGTTTGTCCAAGGAAACACTTTTTTGAAACAAAAGAACAAAGAAAGCAATGCATACAGGAGTATCACCGAGAATATTGTAGACGTCGTATTGAAGAAATGTCAAATGCTAAAAGGGAAGAACAAAGAAGACAAAGGAATGAGGCCGACAGAGAAAGAAATACAAAACAAAGAGAAAATATCACAACTAAACAGTTACAATGTCAAACAAATTTAGAAGAGAATGTTAACAGAAGTAGAGATCAAAGAAATCCTAAACACCAGTCACATTCCCAAGGACAAGAAAGGAAAGAGGACAACCCATAATTCTCAGACGCACATAGAAATACATGTCAATGCACATCTGAAGCAGTGCTTTTAGAACAAGATGTACAAAATATTCCACATGTGGATCGTACAGAAGAAATAAGACATGATGCAAATGTTGAAACTAATGTGAACAAAGAAGCTAGCCTAAGGAACATTGAAGAAGAAGACTCTAGGTTAGTAGATTTTGTTGTAGAAACACCTGAGAATCGAAATCAAAATGATGAAATGAATGCAAATGGATCTTTGGAGAAGGATTTTATGAGATTTCAAATGGTGTTCCATAATAGATTAGATAGGTTGGCATCACCAAGCATGTGTTATATTTTCCAAGAAATTTACGTTGGAATAAATTTCTACCGCACTCCTCAGGGGCCTGTTTGTAATAGGTCTAGACTAGAAAAAGGAAACCACAAATTTTCACTTGAAAATAACATGGATCCTGGTCCACAACCAACAAAACTAGCAAACCTTACTCAAGTTGAAGAAATGTTAATTACATGTGTGACCCCAAATTTGCAAGTCACACATGCAACTGGTGGCTAGTTCAAATACAAAGGGCACACAATAAACTTTCCTCAAAATATTGAAAATGTGGCAAAGAAATTACCACATTTACTTAAAGATATTCCACTAATTATAGTTCGGAGAAAGGATCAACACAAAACAAACTATAATTTTACAGTAAACAAGGCTCGTGTGTATAGAGAACTATGATACAAAATAGAGCATGACAAGTTTTACTCTAATGTCATTATTGATGAAAATGCTCTTGAAAATATAGAAGAGAATTCATATCATAATATATTTAATGATTTGAGAACTATTCATATGGAGTTTGACTCTGAAAGAAATGAAATTTTGTTTGTGGGCCCCCTTATGGAGATAGATGATGGAAGCATAATTGAGCACACGACATCAATGGCATCTAAACTACCAAATGCACATAAATAAATGGAGTTGATTCATGCATAGGTAAACAATCCTCATATAGACCCAACAGCGATGATTGATTGGCCAACAATTGGTGTGTCTCCCATAAATGAATATAATACACTAGGTTTGCTTGAAATGGCATTCCCATCTTTATTTGTTAATGGAAAATGTGATTGGTTGAAACCACGTTTAAGAAGGGTTCATTTACATGAGTTTGTGAAGCACCTCTTTTGATATAGAGACAATAGATTTGGAAAAAATCCAAGGTTTCGCTATTATATGATGAATATGATCATGAGGCATTAGGCACATACCTCCAAAACAATTTGTGTTAAAAGAAGTGGTGCAGGAGCACCTACCTTAAAAACAAGCATATTTTGATGTTTTGCTTTTAAATCTTTTCCTTTTTGTTGTGCAAGGTCCTAATGCCTTTTATGATGTGTAAGGGGACCTTTTTAGATCTTAGGTAAAATTAAAATAAATTGGGAACTTGTTTGTAGGCGTTTCCTTAAGTTTTTGGCTGAAATTCGAAAACATAGTGTGTTTTCAAACGTGTGTTATTTGGCCACTTTTGAGCTCGAAATTTTAAACCTAACTGTTTTTTTCAGGTTGGAAGGAAAGAGCCCGAAATTTTGAGTAGATGGAAGGTCTTTTGATGATGGAATTTTGTGGAGAATAAAAGAAGAACAGTGATTTTTATGAAAAAAAGACTCTTTTCTGGTTTTTTGCGTTTGATATAGCAGTCTTTTGAATGAAATAAAAGATTTTGCTGTATGGAATAACACGTAGCAAGGTCTTTTGCAGCATTTTGTCTAATTCTATAGTTGTAATTCCTTCGTTTGCTTTTCTTTTTGTAAATACAGAGTTATTTTTGTATTGCTATTTTGGACTGGTGAAAACCAGAAAAATGGAGATTTAACTGGTTTCCTGCCCGTACTTGGAAGTATGGGAGCAGAGGAAGCTAGGTTAGTCTCCATACTTGTACATAGTGTAGATAAAGAATGTTTTTTTAGAGGTGTTAGCATGCCATGCAGCTTTTCCTAGGCGAGTTATTGCTGCTCGGTTAGGAAAAGACATTTTCTTTGCACAGTCCCAACGCAGGGGTGATGAGTAAACTTCAGTGCGTGGTATATACAGATTGCAGGAACCTCTTTAAGGATCTGATAGAAGGTTTGATTCATTGGCATTTCAACTGATGGATGTAGAATGTGGAAAATTCTATATATGTTCAAGAAAAGGCTTGTAAAGCCCTACAAATTCTTGAAATCAACATTTGTCCTGTGCACAGCCTGAAAGGGTCAGAAATCACAGGGAATTTTGAAGAACTCCAAATTTGAATCAGGGTGCCTTTGTGAGTTTCTGTTGTTTACCGAGCTGAAGGGTGAGAAGACTTAAGAAGAGACCAAATAGGCTTATGGTTACAAGCCCTCCTAAAACCCTAGGGTTTTGAGGCAGCGAAAGAGGAAAGAAGGGTTGTGTTAGGACAAGAGCCTTCCTAGACTATTGACAGTGATTTTTAAGACAACTAAACTAATTCACACCCCTGCAACGAGGTTGGGTAGAAAGTAAGTTGAACTAGTCTTTAGAGGAATAAGGGCTAGATGGTGTTTGTGAAGGAAGAGTACCAAGAATGGTTTGTAGCAGCAAATTTGAAATGATAGCAGGGTTGATAAAGTGAACCGGGGTGCCTCAAAGGTGGAGGACCTATAGTTTGTAAGGTGAAAGAAATAACACCTTAGGAGTTCTCAGATCAAGGACTCAAAGCAGTGAGATAGTATTTTCTCATATCAACCCTTGTTCTATCAAATTGGTATCAGAGCAGTGAAAGATTTGGGAAGCAGCAGCTTATATGTCAGAGGAAGTTGAATCAAGTGAACCACCCAAGATGGTGACAAATGTACAGTTAGCCAAGATGGTTGAAGAGCAAGAAGAGGATAACAAATCTCTAAAGGAAAGAATAGAATAGCTTGAAGCAACACTAAACAAGGTGAAACTAGAAGGAAAAGTACCAAAAGAAGAAGAGGTTGCAGAGGAAGACAAAGTCCCTGAACCTGACCCTATTCTCGAGGAGGAGCCTTTCTTGAAGGCATTAAAAGCACTGAGTGGAAAAGGACTTGAGGGTGTCCCACTATTCCATGGAAAGATGGATCCCGATCTGGTCTTGGACTGGATAGATGGAATGGAGAATCACTTCGAATGTGATGGAGTTACAGAAGCACAGAAGGTGAAGGTTGCAAAATCAAGGTTGAGAGGATCAGCGTTAACTTGGTGGAAGTTTATTCAGACTGAAAGGGAGAAACAAGGTAAGCAGCCCATATCAACCTGGAAAGGAATGGTTGCTAAAGTGAAAGAATCATATATGCTAGATGATTATGAAATTCAGCTTCACAAGAAGAGGCAGAGTTTAAGACAAAAAGACCAAGATGTAAACACCTACACGGAAGAGTTTCAGAAGCTTTGTTTGAGATCAAATGTGGCAGAAGATGAGAGCCTAAAAGTGGCTAGATACCTCAATGGTTTGAAGTGGAATATACAGGAAGAGATGGCTTTGCTCAGCCCCAAGACAGTCCACCAATGTTATCAGCTAGCTACCAAGATTGAAGAAAGGAATAAAAGGAAGCATGATCAGGCCTCTAAGGGCAGAGGAAGAGGCAGAGATCAAAAAGGACAGCGTGGAGGTTACCAAGGAAGAGGTGGTGAACAAAAAAACCAAGGAGAATCCAAGCTTACTAAGCATGGAGGTGAAACCTCATCAAGAGGAGGATTAAATAGAGGAAGAGGACCTCAAGGAAAAAAAATTATGTTGTATACGGTGAGTGTCACTCCTTAAAAATGGTGTTTACTGAAAAAAACTAGTTTTCGAAGGAGATAGAAAATGAAGTGTAATCTGATTCCAAAAATTTAAAAAATATATATTTAGAATCTACAGAAAAAATGTCACAAATCACTAGTTTGCATCATCTTCAAATTCCTCACGGTTTAGCTGCTATAGGTACTCGAAAGTGAAGATTTAGTTAGAAAAAATTATTTCAGTGTCCAATTTGGCCAAAAATTGTAAACCAGTATTGTGGGATCATCCCTACAGAAAAAAAGAGGAAAATTAGTTTGCAGGTAAATTCTCCATTATCATTTTCTTCCTTTAATATATTGCTCGATTTAACAAAAAAATACCTTTGCAAAAAATATAGGTATAATGCACCATGGCCTCAAAATCAAGAATCTAGAATATATAAAGATTTAGAGAGTGGTGAGATGAAATTTGATGCATTCAAAAATGATGATAGAGTTAATTCATACAATCGTTATATACTACAATTATGGAGAGAAAATATTGATTGGAAACCTGTTATGTCAAAGCATGTTGTAGTAAAATATATTACAAAGTATGCATAAAAAAAAAAAGCTTTGAAACCTACCACCAAATATTATTGCGGCTTGCAAATCTACAAGATCCTGATGATTTAGCATCAAAAGCTTACAAAAGGATTCTCACTGAAACACTAATAGAAAGGGATATTGGAGCCCAAGAAACAAGCCACATGCTATTGGAACTCCCACTGGTAGAGAGTAGTAAAAGGTTTTTGAATTTAAATGTTTCAAAGGAAGTGTTCAAACGTGTCAACTTAAATATGGATGATGAGAATGAGCAACACAACATATCCTTCATCAATGTATATAGGAACATGCCCCTATTTATGGAATCTATTTGCCTTATCGATGCTGCAAAATCATGGATTTATAACCACAAAAGAAAAGGTTAGAACTTATGGAGTCTGAGAAAAGGATCTATGGTAAGAGTATTTCCTAGATTTCTAACAATTCATGCACGTGACTCAAATAAGTGGATCAATTTTTTCACTTCAGAACTAATGTTGTATAAGCCTTTTCATGACATACAAACATATATTGGTGAAAATGATGAATCAATAATTGCAACATGGGATAACTTCAATTACATTCCATGGCACCTAGAAAGAAGAGGGGTTGTTGAAAATACCGAAAATGATACATATTATGAATCTGAAGACAACAATGATGCTCTAGGTACTACCACAGAAAAATGAATGGGAAATTCTATCTAGGCTTCATCATCGACAGATTTTCCATGTTTCAGAAATGGATATGTTGGGAAGAAGAGATATAGATCAACAAATAGATTGGTGTCGTGAATTTATGGGAGAAGAATACACAAATTTAGCTACAAATTTCATTACCACTATGAGAAATACAGGTTGCCTGATTTATGATGACATACCTCAATGTGTGTATTATGGAAACCTTAGTGAAAAACAAAACAAAGCAAAAAATATTATAATCTCCCACTATCATACATATCATAATGCATACCCCTTGTATATGATAATACAAGGCACAACAGGAACAGGTAAGTCATATTTAATCGGTATTATCAATCACACATTGGAAAATGCAGCATCTCCAGAATGCTCTCCTTTACTTCTACTTGCACCAAACGAAGTTGCGGAATTCAACATTGGAGCATCGACATTTCATTCTAAGGTGAAATACCTATTAAATATTTTAGTGAATTACAGGGAACAAATCTCACAAGTTTCCAAGAGGAGATCTCTCACATTAAATATATATCGATAGATGAAATGAGCTTTCTAGGAAAGAGGTTACTGGAAAACATAGACTCTCATCTGCAACAAGCATTTCCCACAAGAAGCCATGAAAGTTTCAGAGGTATGCTTAGTATTTCCATTGTTGAATTTACGAATATTCTAGGATCAATCACACTTTCATCATTATTAAAATACTAATTTTATAATGTGTTTCTTTCAAATAGGTGTCTCTATGATATTGGTTGGAGATTTTCAAAATTGCCTCCAGTAAATGATAAACCCCCATACAACAGTACAAAGCATGCAAAGCTACTTTGGGAACAATTCCAAACAATAATCACTTTAGATCACATTTCAGACAAGATGGACAAGACATTGAGCAAGAAAGGTTTCATCTTCTTCTATCAAACATAAGAGATGCAAACCCTACAATAGAAGATTGGATTTTACTAATGTCTAGATCCAATACCAACATGAGCAGTACAGAAATGAAGAGTTTGAAGATAGTGTTCATTTATTCTCTACAAATGATAATGTGTATAGCCATAACAGGAGAAAACTCTATTTGTTATCAAATCATGTTGCACGAAGCATTGTTGTAAAAACAACATCACTTACTTCTATAGAAAGAGATGGAAATGATGAGTTGTAGATGGAATTACTACTCAGCAACAATGCAAGGGTGATGCTAACTTTGAACTTATGGATAGAAGCAGGTCTTGTTAATGGAGCACTAGGATACGTTTGAAGTATTATCTACACCACTGGAAGTGCACCACCTCAACCACCATCGTATGCACTTGTAGATTTTGATAGTTACTTTGGAATTCCATTTGATGATCACCACCCCCAAAGGGTTCCAATTCCAAAAATTGATAGGGGTACCACAAAACAAATACCTTTGAGATTGGTTTGTGCTCTAACGATACACAAATCACAAGGACTAACACTGCAAAAGGTTACAATTGATATAGTCCCCACTAAAATAAGTGGTCTCACATTTGTGGAAATATCATGTGTTAAAGCTTTGAAAGGACTAAGAATTATGACACCCTTCACATACGACAGATATGCAAAAAAACAAAAAGGAAAACAACTGGCCAAAAGAAAGGCAGAGCAAAACAGGCTAAAATCCCTAGAAATCATTTGATGTAACAAATATTGTTAATATATTGATGCAGTTTTCTCTTCTATACACAAATTCATCTCATTGTCCTTTCTTAACTTTCTACGGCACTGTATGAAAATAACTTTATTAATACAAATTATGGAAATAATTAACACTATAACATAATTTCTATAATAGGTATAAGGTAATTACTTGAAGCTCTCCACTAAACAAAAAAACAACAATAAAAAGTCATAACCTTTAAGCCTTATTTCATACACTCTAAGAAAAAAATGAAATTGTGTAATGTGTATCACTACTAAATATTCATTTATTTCTAATATGATATGTACTTATATTGAATTATTGTATTCCATGTATTAACCTATTTCATTTCTATACACAATATGGATTCTCAATGTTTAGAAACTCAAAATTTAGTTAATGCCCCCATAAATCATACCGAGTCTATTGGATCAACTGGGATTATTGAAACAAAGATGGATAAACTCATGAGATCAGTGAATGAACATATTACATAAATAATAAATGAAATAGAGGATGTAAGTAGAAGCATAGTATCAATTGAAGACTTTGAAATCACTCAAGTAGAAGAACTCTTCAGCAACATGTACAAGGCCTCTTTGAAGGTTCGAAGATTTCCCGAATTCATACGAGAAATGTTCTATGATGAACAATACGAGAAATGAAATTCCAATATTATACGTGATGTGTTCATAAACTACTTAAAAAAAGAATAGAAAATTAATATTAAATCCTAAATAAATATAGATATTACAAATTGTTGGAAACTTGTAGCCATTAAAGACAATTTCCTCATAACCAAAAAGAGAAAGCTATGCAACTAAGTATTCAGAATCCACATGCAAGAGAATAGACAACATACCCATGAAAATATGACACAAGATATACCCTGGGAAAGCCCTCAAGAGGGAGAAAACCCAGCCTCCAAAATCTTACATCTCTCATGTATTATTCAGCAATAAATATTACAATACATCTTCAGAGTCTCCATGAACACCATTGAAGCAACAAGCCCTCTCCAAGAAATCCATGCGAACAAGCATGCAACCACACATCCCATGCCATGCTTCAAACTCTCACAAATGCTAACCAGAGTTAACCTGCCAATTGACCAACTCAAACAACTACCTTTGTGGTTGCTTTTATAGAAGCAAGCTCCCACAAAACCACCAAGTGGTATTACACAAAACTATGTGACTAAAACCATGAGATTACAAAACTTTGTCCCCATATTTAATATTGGGCACTTTATTTATTTATTTTCCCCAATATTAAATAATTACATTTTAGCAACTTAACTTATGTCCCAATGTTACATGCAACATAAAGTGGCCCCAAGAATAATTACATTAAATACATTATGCAAGGTGTACAACACACCTTTTCCTAACATTCTCCCACTTGTTGTATACATTGCATAAGGGGAACAAGTAACCTCAAAATATGAATCAAATGAACAATCCATATAGCCACATATACCATCATGGAATCAAAGTGCTCCATGTGCTCTATCAAGATACCTGCAAAAATAATCAAAGTGACCACCATCCCAAGCATGAATGCGCTCAGCCTTCATCATGCTAATGCACAAAGATAAGAAGCCATCCAATAGAGAAGCCACACAATTTGTCACAATGAAGCATAAGCCCTACTCAACTGATACCCCAAACACATACACTCAATTCAAAGGTAACAATATGCACCAATAACTGTCAAGATACAAAAAACCCATAGCTTAAATCACACCCACATCAAGTGCCAATACATCCAACTATCCATACCTCCAAGTTATACAAAACATAGTAAACTCATGTCATAAACATATACACCCATAAACTAAAATCCTAAACTCCATGTGCAAAACCTATCAAAGAATGACATACGCATCCAAGAGCTCCCACTGCATGGGTAATGCAAATCTCAAAAAAGATCAAGGCATACCAAGTCTACCATTAGCGTCATATAGAAAGTGTAAACTACATTATTTAGTACCAAGGAATCATCCACAATGATATGCAAACCTGTAAGAACAACTCTCACCACAAGTCTCCATAGCTCTCCCAAGTTCTTCGCACCCAACAAAAGAAAAAGATAAAGGAACCCCCATGTCATCACCCAAGAACATAAGTGAAAACACATGACCACAAGCTAGTGATCACAATAGCTCAAACCAAACCTTAAACCAATGTACTGTGAAACCAAACATCTAGGAAGATAACCAAGACCAAAGAGAGAAACCCTGCACATCATATACCTGTAGAAAAATATCCTACATACACCTCTAAATTCCAACTGTGTCAAGTATGATCTCCTCCAAAACACCCCAAAATAAAATCCATAACAACACCCAGCCGTTCAATCACCAAGATCAAACATAACATATGTATCATGTAATCAACATGGATGTAAGCCTCTCAAGCCAAAGAAGATCAAACTAAATCCATTCTCAATGAAGGAAATAAGCCCTATATATGTCCTAAACTCAACATCAATGAATGTAATCATAATGAATAAGGAGATAAACATGCCAACACTCCTCAAATGAACCTTCCAAAACCATATATCCATAGCTCAAAATACAAATGCATGAGAAGATAAAGCATAAAACATAAAGCACCTAAAAGTAACAATGAGCAATACCTCTCAAGTGAAACTATTGAGAAGACTAAGAGTGGGGAATGGGAATGCTCCTCCAAGATATCCAAGTCATCATGACTCATCCAAGAACACTCTCTTCAAAGGTCCATGTTGAACTCACATCCAACCAAGGTGTAGGCTCCTCGGACTTCCTGCTGAAATCTCATCAAGAGTAACCATCTCAACACATGTCTCTAACCATAAGAGAACTCAAGCCTCACCTATGTCTCCAAGTATCCATGAGTACCTATAACCAAACAATCCATTCCAAACTCCAAATGCAACATAGCACCATCATGAAGTAATCAAGCAAATGATCAATGCACTCTATACAAAGAGAACCACCAAGATCAATAGTCAAAGTCCTAACAGCTGAATCAAGAACATAAGCATGACATCATGATCTAACCATCTCCTCCTAGGAGATCACAAAAAAATGCATACATCCTAGTCTGAAGAGAACAAGTATCATGCCAAAACTCTAACATGTAATCAAGAGTAAACCATGACATAATACCATAACACCCTAAACCAAGAATCAACATATGTAGTCAAAATGAATCAAACCATCCCTTGTCAATGAAACCAAAGATGCCAATGAACCATCACTGCATAAAAGTAGAATCCAATAGTCCATCCATGACACCAACAATCACTGCAAAAGTCCATCCACCATCAAATGGTGAATCCACATGACTTCCAACAACTCCCACTGAACTGTGATATCGAGTCACACATGGCATCATGACAACCATCCTCTCCATGAATATCATGCAAGTCTACACACACAACTAAAATGTCAGTAAGATAACATGTAGAACCAAAATCTCCAAGTCAAGAAGATACCTACAACCACCAAACCATCATAAAAATATCCAACATTGCCAATCCATCACTGTCAAAAACTCCCACTGAAAAGTGTAACCAAGATATCCATGACATCATGATAAACCACATGTTACAAGTCCCAAAAAAACAACTATCTAGGAACTTTAAGAAACATCCATCCTCTCATCTCTAAGCACACATACCAATGTACAAATGACCAAACAAGGCCAACTGTCAAAGTCTGCAACAACAAGGAATCAAACCTGGTGAATAAAGATAATCCACAACCAAGTCATCCCACTGCAAGTAAACAGGTAGCTAATCCACAACCTGTATGACTTGTAGATACAATCACTGAAACATGCAAACTCATCATCACATCAGCAAACTACAAACTGAGATATCTAAGAGAATAACCATATAGACCAAATGACTCAAACACCAAATCAACCTCTGATCTGATTTTCCAAACATTTCCATATTGAAGTACCATAGTTAAGGAACCAAACACACCACCAACACACCACCGATAATGCACCTACATAAACAACCATGATATGCCAAATTCTGTAAAGCACATGAAACATCCATGACATCATGATCACCACCAAATGTACCAACAACTCAACCCAACTGTGTCCACATATCTGCATAATCATAGTCAATTGCATAGGTCTCATATCATGATTGTACCTGGTAATACCATCTCACCCCCTCAACATCACAAAAAAATAGAAAACCAAGTGACTAAACCAAGCCACCAAAACTGAACATGCATTAACACTGAAATATTTGTAACGCCCCCACCACGAAACCCTAGAGGACAACACACTAACACCTAAAACAGAACATTTTTTTTCTTTTGAAAGTGCAATATTCACACGATTATAAATGAAACATTAACTCAAATTCTAACCTAAGTCCTCTAAGGTCTGTGACTACGCTACTTGATTCCCACTAGCTAAACTAGCAAGAAAGGAAAATCATTAAATTAAACCAATTCCATCAACAGTATGAAATTACATCTAATCCCACTAACTAAACTAGCAAGAATGGAAAATCATTACATTAAACCAATTCCATCAATAGTATGAAATTACATCTAATCATCTCATTTAATTGAGCAATCAATATGAAACAACTATAACATGTATTCAATAGAGATCATTTAGAATCAATCCACTCAACTAACATATACAATAGCATCTTTTACATTGTCCATTACATAAGAGATTTCAACATCTTTTTACATCATTATATTGATACATCTGAACAACAATGTATCCTTGTATACATGTGAGGAGAGTACATCAAAAGTATGATACATGATACAATAGATTTATGGTTCTATACAAGTACATGAATAATAATCCACATGAACTGGTACAAGTGCAGGAGTCTTCAAATCCGGGAGCAATCACCACGAACATGAACAAAGTGAGAAAATCCAATGGAGTACAATGCACATTTCACCCGACCATGTGGAACCCTAAGATCCCCTCTGCCCCCCCTAGTGCTAGGACATAGCAAAGGGTCCCACCATCACAATGACAACAAGGTGACAACCAACTGACATAACAAAACTATAAAGCATCCCAACATGCAAGTACAACTTAACACAACATAGCAATGACACTACTTTTAGAGGCACACACATACATCAAATGGAATATAAACCAAGGGAATGTTAGGTTGCAACAAGGGAGAGTTTCATCGCATGGTCCTGGCATGGTTTGTTCTGACAATATTTCACTAGATGCCAGCCCCCATATATGGTTGTCTTGACAGTTTCACATTAGACGTTGGCCCCATAGGGTGACACATGAGGGATCAATTTCCTTTCGTGAGGACAAGGAAATTGATCTTGCTAACCAATCCTTCTCAACCCATCCTTAGCTTGAATGAGCGCTAGAGGCATAGGTGAGGCATCCAATTATCTTGATTAGAGTGAAATTCAACCCAACCCCCTAGTTAATTAATTATGTTATCACCTAATTAGGAAACTCCCAAATGAGTTGTCCTAGACACCACTTTGTGCGTCTTCCCCCATTGAGAGCCATTCCCCCTTCTACAACTAGAAACCCAACACAACCAATAAAGTAAAACCAACTTGCATGAATCACCAACACACAAAAACATACTCATAAGGCGAGGCATGACCCATCTCAAACACAAATTAATCATAAAGGTGAGTAAACATTGCATGGGTAATTCTCTTTCAATAACACATGGAAAATATCACATCAACCAATTTTCAAGGTTCAACATTAACATCAAACCAATAACACTACTCCCAAACCTCTAGAAGACTTACACTATTAACTTCACACAATGACTTAAACATTTACACTCTAACCCACATTCATTCCCAAATCTATAATTATTTACTTGCTTCATGCGAACAATTCCAAACAATAATAAAAGCATGGTATCAAGAATAGGTTTACAGAGTAACCACTTCATGTTTATTAATTATTCATCTAAGTCAAAAATAATCTCTTTCCACAAACACTAACTTTCATTTATTTATTAACAAATATATCAATCTATTCATACTTAATGTTCTCCTTGTTTTGCTAAGTTAAATACAAATATATATAAAAGTAACAACACTCTTTTAAAAAGTACACAATACATATATGTGAGCACATATATACACACATATACATACATATATATATATATATATATATATATATATATATATATATATATTTGTTTAAATAAATATTCACAGAATGTTATTGCCAATCAATCAAATTATATTACAACAATTAATTTACAATAGAATAGCCGCATGAATATATACACATACATATATATATATATGTGTGTGTCTCGATATGTATATACAATTACTAGCATAAAGTTTGAATTTTCTAAACATGTTGGAGACCCACGGCTGTTAAGAAAGGCCAGCTCACCAAAAAAATACTTAATCTTATATTCTATCGGCCTCAATTATCAAACACCAACAGAGATTGCGCCTATGAAGATTACAGAGATTACGCCTATCAAAAAAAATTGCAGTTAACAATTGGTAAACCACTGCATCAAATAATTTATAGGGGCCAAAGATAAACTTTGATTACAGTGAATGAAGTCTATATGGCATGAGAAACAACAATTTATTTGCATGTAAACGAATTTATTACATGATGCTTTGACCATTGCTATCAATAGCAACAAGGAGAAAAATGGGCGGCTCTTTGCAAGTTGAATACCCATAATAAAATGAAAACAATATCATTAGTATTCTACTCGGTCAAATACAGAAAAGGCAATTTTTATTGCTATCAACATTGATACAGAGACTACAAGGTGACGCACTTCAAAATTGAATGCTCTCAATTGGAAATTATGCCAATACCATGAGACATTTTCTTTATCGGCTAATAAGAAGTGATAAGAGCACATCGACAAAGGCACAAGAATTAAATTCTACACTCTTACAGCAAGAATGCGTAAGAGAGTGGGCAACGAAATCTACAGGCCTTGGTTTTCCAAACAGGCGCATAATTTCAAAACTTCAAATATGAGGAATGTACAATGATTAACTACGCAATGTAAAAAGATTTGGATTTGGATAGACACAATGGTAGAAATCGAAATACCACAGCCAAGTGATGCCATCGAATGATTCTAAAACTTCAAAGAAACAGGGCATACTATGGCCATCGAAAACTAAAGGAATCCAATACGTTTCAGGGGCATTCACCTATTTAAAGACACATGAACACAAAGATTTATAACTATGAAATAAAATAATTTTGAAATCTTCTAGAGACCATACACCAATTTCAAATTGTCAACAATAATTAAATCACAGATAAAAATGGGAATACACAAAAGAAAGCTTAAGGAGTTTTCTAGCTCTGGGAATTGGCAGGCACTATCACCGGAAGTGAAATAGATACAGATCAAGCACAAATGATTTCCAACAAGAGTCTAAGCTAAAATTTTCTGAAGATGCAATTCCTAATTTATTTGATTCTAAATTAAATAAACAAAGAGTCATTTGTTTCAAATAGCTCAACTTTGACATTCGATTCCTAGCAGAGTAAAAATTGGGAAAATGATAGAACCTAGATTCTCCTGCTTGCCAGAGGAAGTTTTGTTGCAGAGCTCACCACTTCCAGCTTGCAGCTTCAGCACACATCCAAGATCTCAACGAACACTGCAATTCCCCAATCTCAAGCCTCCAAAATTCAAAATCAAATTTTTCAAACCCAAAAAACTCCAAGAACGGGAAAGATTATTCACGACAGAGCTCCAAGATTAGTTTTTAGAAAAATAACCAAAAAGCCCCTTTCTTTAATTCCCGTAACCAATTTATTTACTATCCCCAAATCCATTGCAGCCTCCGCTACTTTTAAATTAATTATTTTTATCATTTTCACCATGCCTTATAATTTGCACGCAAAATTAATTCAACTATCTCCATTAGGTATAAGGCACACTCAAACCTGACAATTCAGGTGGAGTCGATGCCTGGTACTTGCAACCTGCAGCAAACCACGCGTTCGAACATGTACATAGGCAAACAGTCAAACACACCATAAAGGGAAAATCGCAGCATCGCAGGGCACTCGCAAGCGAGAGATGCGACAATGTTCCCCTTCACCAAAATACATCAATGCACAATAATCATATACCAAATCATGATAAGAACATACATCCAACAATCACATAATACTCATATCAATAAAACCCACATAATCAATTACACTGATCTACTAAGCATGGTATAAGTATAAACATCAAATATAAAAGTGTCATCAAGTGTCATCATAACTGAGCATCAAAGTATCATAGTATCCAAGTACAACCAAGTCACTGTAAAAACAAAAGGGCAAACTGAAGGGCACTACAATATCAATGGGCAAAGACAACCCATGTCCAAGTCATAAATGCAACATGTAAGTATAGACCGCCTACAACATTGCACAACTTGTAGATACAACAATGCAACATACAAATCCAACCATATACTAATAACCATGTGAAATGAGAGAATAATCCGAGATGTACAACTGAACATACAATGAATCCAACATCATATCTCCAAGATCCGATCATCCATAAACTCGTAATATCACCATAGTCAAAGAAACCCATAAACAATGCAGATAAAGAAAATAATAAATAAATTATGCAAAAATATCTCCAAACTTGATGCACTGTGTAATGCTCTGAACAAGCTTTTTGTTGACTATTCGAAGTCCAAAATCTGACTCTGTATGTACCCGATATGCCCTCTCAAAGCTCAAATAGAGCATCTGACTTTGACCAAGAAAAAAACTATCAAAACTACCAAATATCATAACATCATTGGCATCACAATGTAAATAATTGAGTCAGCTTTCCAATGAGTCCAAGAAGTCAAAAAATGGAGCACCTAGGCGAAAGTTATGGCCGTCGGAAGTAAAATTGCAGTTTGAATCCAAGGCAAAAAAAAATTAGCCACCCTTGGTGGTTAGGTGGTGCCACCCACCTGGTGGTGGAAAGGTGGCGGACCCAAAACAAAAATTAAATTTCATTTCATTTCTCCATATAAAAAAAAAATTGCATCTGGCCCCTTTCTAAAAAATCTGTGGCAGATTGAAAAGGGCAGAATTTAAAAAAAAAAATTGTTTTTTGTTTTAAACCCCATTAAGGGGTGGTGGCCATACCTGTTGGTGGCAAGTGGCAGGGGCCCCGCCTGGCAACCTTCCGGTAGTACCTATCGTCGAAAGGTCTATTGACGCAAACTGCTAGGGGGGTATGGGGGTGGGCTAACTGCCCCCCTCCACCTCCAACCTCAAAATTTATATATATGTTTTTTCAAAAAAAATCCAATAAGCCTTTTGCATCGGTATTTTTAGCGATTTTTTTTTTCATTTTTCATTTTTCATTTTGCAGGTACGTATTTTTTTTTCAAGCAATGGGATTAATTAATTTTCGGATTTTTTATTTTTTCCAAATAAAATATTTTCCGTACAATTTGCAAAAATGGGGATTTTATAAAAAAAATTGCAATTTTTTTTAGTAACAGAAATAGGTCAAGTTATATATCAATCTTCATCTCTTAGCCAACCTAGATCCAATTATGAGGTCTATTTTGTTCCAGGAGGTCTTCTGTAAATTTTCCCCCACAAAACCCCCACTTGAATGCAAAACCAAGAAACCCATTTCACCCAAAAAATTTCACACCCCAGATCCACAAACAACCCATCAAAACAACAAACCCAAAACCCTCATATCTGCAATAAAAAACCTACAAAACCCTCATATCTTGCCATGCCTTTTTATTTTCTCTCATGCAATGCATAGATTCAAACTCAAACAATATTTTTCTCAACCAAGGGTTATACAACCACAACCAAAGCTCTGATACCACTTGTTGGAAACTTGCAACCATTAAAGACAATTTCCTCATAGCCCAAAAGAGAAATCTATGCAACTAAGGATTTTGAATACTTAGTTGCATAGATTTCTCTTTTGGGCTATGAGGAAATTGTCTTTAATGCTACAAGTTTCCAACACAAATTACGTAATCTATGTATTATTGTAGATACTGCATATTTCATATGAACATTTTATATACTTTGTGCATGGTTATATGACTTATGGATGTTATTTATGTTACTGGTGATTATAATTTTGTGATTTATCTATTAAATTACATCATGGATGGTTCATATAAATATTTTTATATACTTTATGTATGGTTAAATTTTATTTATTTATTAAGCTTAATGATATACTTTATGGATTAAATATGTTCATATACTTTATGGTGGATTATATTGTTATGGATAATTTATTTATATTATTTACAATGTATTAAGGTTAATGATGGTGAATTACTTTATATTGCTACCATTGAACATTCACCTTCACGCTTATAAAAGAATGAATAACTTCATCATATTCAATAACTTTATGAAAAAAATTTAAATCAATCAAATTGAAAACATATTATGAACAGTTTTATTCTTATCATTCCTAGATACTAACCTTAATTTTATTGAATTCCACTTTGAACACCAGATGATACTATGGATGTTTCAGAAAATGAATCAGAAATCATTGTTTCAAGCCCACATGGCTCTATAACTCAAACAATGTTGTTGAAACCATTATGGACAAATGTGAAAGAGTTGTTTTGGAGCACTGTAGCAAAATTCTTCAACAAATTGAAAACACCAGCTTAATGTATTTATACCATTACAATGAAGTTTTATTTCTATAGTCTACATCTTATTTTACCTTCAACAGATCTTATTTAATTTGATATACTTTCAAGATGGTTATATGACTTATGGATATTACTTATATGATAAATTATGATACTTATGCAGTTATGTATTCAAATATATGTTTCATAGTTCAGAATAAGCTTTTTATATACATTATAGATGGTTATATGGGTTTTGAATTACATTTATGACATGGATTAATAATGTTATGGTTTATGTAAAAACATAGAGAATTAAAGATTTATATAAATTTGTACAAACATAGATTTATATTGTCATGGATAATATTTATATTAAATTTATAATGTATTAAAGTATATGATGGATGGTTAGAATAAACATGTTTATATACTTTAACAATGATTATATGCCTTATAGATTTTCATTATATGATGGATAATTAGTGCTATGGTTGTTGGAGTTAAAATGACACTGAGAGGGGGGGTGAATCAGTGTCTTAACAGATTTGATTAATTTTCATTAATTCAAAAACATAGCTCAAATTTGATCTCAATATTACTCTGATTAAAGCATTCATGAGTTGAATGTAATCATTCATAAACAGAATTGAGAAAAGTAATAATCCCAACAGTGAATTGAAACAACAACAACACGGTAAAGCATAGAGCACATAGAAGAACAAAGAGACACAAGATTTTTCCGAGTGGAAAACCCTCCTGGGGTATAAAAACCACTCCCGAAATGCCTTGCAGGCTTAATCTTTTTAAACAACAGTTCACAATGCCTTATAGGCTGATTTTTTAGCACCAACTCAAGGAGCACCAACTCCTCATTTTGAGACACCCATCTCAAGGAGTACCAACCCCTCAAATTATGTTATGAACAATAATAATGATTCAGAGGATTTCTCTGTTTTCAGTTAAGCACATATCTCTCTATTTTTTTTCAGATTTTTTAATACAGAGTATTTCCATAGATTTTTGATATAGCCAAAGAACAATATTCCAAAGTTACAACCAGACCTTTTCACTGTTTTCAACACTGGTTTATATATACATTTCAAGTATGTCTGTTATGAAGAAATCTTCAAAAAGCGTTTTTCACAAGATTCTGAAATTCTCTTGCTGATTTTTGAATATAAAGCTGAATAATGACAAACTGTAGATGATGGAAAAAATCAAAAGTAACGCTTATCCAGAGAGTTGCAAATCATCCATTATTTCATAAACGCAATTGCTCAAAAAGGAAACTCAGAGAATATTCTTCCATGTAACGGTTCTGAGATTCGATGCCAATCCATGATGTCAGCCACAGTGTTTGAGTCTTCGTTAACCATTCGCTAAGACATCCAGATAGTTCTGCCAAAGGAAATTAAATTGCCAGACATTCCTCTTAGTTATCGCTTTCGCCATAACCCATCAGAGTCGGGGAGAAGACATAACAAATATATTATGTCACGTCGAGAGCTCATATGTTATGTTTTTTCCAATCGCTGAGACATAAGCAAGTTTCTCACCGAGATCCCCTTTTCATTTCAATCACTGTCACTGTAACCTTTTGATATCAAAGAGACATCTTGTAGACAAGTCTTTGTTTTGTCGAGAGCCCCCGTGATCAAACATGTCATCGTGACAATTCAATACCTATACCGAAGGCAACTTTATCGCCGTCTGTCATCCCTCTGTTTGTCGCTGTGACATTCTACTGTCAGGGAGACGTTATGTAGATTTCATTATGTTTCATCGAAAGACTTTGTCCCTTGTAAGTCGCTGTAACATAATGGTTCTCTCGCCGATGCATCCTTCTATCTTATGAGTGTCGCTATAGCATACTGTCATCAGGGAGACCTCTCGTAGAATGCTTGAGTCATACTGAAAGTCACCAACCATCTTCTGTGTTGCTGACACAAGTCAGATCCTATGCCGACAAAGTCCTTTTGTGTTCCATCGGCAAGATTGGAGTTCACTCGCCGAGACCTCATGCCGAAAACCCTAACTCTTACCGAGATGTATACCTTTATGTTGTCGGTCGGTATAAGAATTCAAACTCACCAAGACCTTTCTTCGATGCACATGAGTCATACCGAAATGCTTTATCCACTTTGAGTCGCTGAGACATTACAAACTCGTTGTGACCCTATACCGATGACTCTAACTCTTACCGATATAACTTTTGAGCACAAGTCGGTAAGACACCACAAAATCGCTATGACATTTCAGCGAAGCCACAACCTTTGCCGATAAGACCTTTCGGTGCATGGTCGGTGAGACAATATGTCTTCGGTGAGACCACATACTGAATACAACACTCCTCCCAATATGTTCCTTTTCCTTCGGTCGGTGAGACAATGTGAGTTCGCTAAGACGTTACAATGAAGAAAAACCTCTTGTCGATGAGCACCCTTTGTTGCCGGTCGGGGAGATATGATGAGTTTGCTAAGACATTATATCGATGCCGCAACTCTTGCCGATATTTTCTTTCATGTGCCGGTTGCCAAGACACAAAGCGCTCGATGAAACAACATGTCGATAGGGATTTCTTACGCCGATGAACCTCCTTATGTATTAGTCGATGAGACCTGACTCATTCGGTAAGACCTCTCAGTGGTGAGAAATACTTATGCTAATAGACTTTTCCATTGTCGCCAAGACTACTTGAATGTCATGCTGAAAGATACCCAAAGGAGAATTTTTTCATCAAGGACAAACCAACCAGAGCACAACTGAGAACCAACAAACTCCCCCTTTGTCCTTGATGGAAAAACACAAATGACTCTCCCCCTTTTTGCCTCAATGACAGAGATAGAAGAGAAGAATGTGCATTGCCATGAATCACAACTGAGAAGCCAACCATGAGAAACAGCTGCAAAAAAAATAATAGTGCAGCAACCAAGATTGTAGGAGAGCTGTAAGTGAATCAAAATATATAACATGCTCCCCCTAAGCCAATGCATGTAAAATCAGAGAAGTAAAGATTGAGAGATAACTCCCAATCGAAGTCTCAACATTTCGAATAACTCTTTAGTTAAGGGCTTAGTAAAAATATCAGCCCCCTGATCTTGTGAGCCAACAAACTGTAAGCAGACTTCATTAGCCAAAACTTTTTCTCGAAGAAAGTGAAACTTGATAGCAATATGTTTAGTGCAAGAGTGCATAACAAGATTTTTTGAAATATTTATTGCACTAGTGTTATCACAAAGAATGGAAACAGGTTTAGTAACATCAATACTCATATCTGAAAGAGTCTGACTCATCCACAGTACTTGAGTACAGCATGAAGTGGTAGCAATGTATTATGCTTCAGTAGTAGAAAGAGAAACAGATACTTGTTTCTTGTTGTGTCATGCCACTAAACGATCACCAAGAAAGAATGCAGCACCACTGATGCTTTTCCTATCATCCAAACAACCAACCCAGTCAGCATCAGTATAAGCAATCAAAGAGAAATCATTGCTTCTAGGATACCAAAGACCATAATCAAGAGTTCCCTTAATATATTTAAAAATCCTTTTAATAGCAGTGACATGGGATTCTTTAGGGGATGCCTAAAACCGTGCAACAGTGCAAACTGCATGCATGATGTCAGGTCTAGAAGCAGTTAAATATAACAGACTGTCAATCATTGATCTATATTCAGTTTGATTTGTATCAGGAGAATCATCAACCTTAGTAAGTTTGCATCCAGTAACCATTGGAGTGCTAACTGGATGGCATTCATCCATCTGAAATTTCTTAAGCGTCTCTCTAGCATACTTGGTTTGAGAAAGAAATATTACATTTTCGCGTTGAGAGATTTGAAGACCCAAGAAGAAATTTAATTCTCCTATTAATGACATTTCAAATTCTGATTCCATTAGCTGAGAGAATTTTTTACTCAATGTAATATTGTTGCAGCCAAAAATAGTGTCATCAACGTAAATTTGAACAACCAGAATATTAGAACCTTCAGTTTTAACATAAAGATTGTTATCTACACCTCCTCTAACAAAACCATTTGAAAGAAAATGACTGTCCAGCCTAGAGTACCAAGCTCTAGGTGCTTGTTTTAAGCCATAGAGGGCCTTTTTCAATCTGTAAACATGATCAGGCTTATCTTTGCACATAAATCCTTCAGGCTGTTCAACATAGACCTCTTCATCTAAATAACCATTTAAAAAATGAGTTTTAACATCCATTTGATAAACAATAAAGTCTTTATAAATAGAATAAGCCAAGAATATTCTGATAGATTCTAATCTAGCAACGGGTGCAAAGGTTCCACCAAAATCAATACCTTCTTGTTGAGCATAGCCTTTGCAGACAAATCTTTCTTTGTTGCGAATAACATTACCATTTTCATCAAGCTTGTTTTTGTATATCCATTTTCCTTCAATGACATTCTTGTCATCTGGTCTTGGGACTAACTCCCAAGTCTGGTTTTTCTCAATTTGATCAATTTCTTCCTACATAGCATTAAGCCAACATGAGTCTGTGAGAGCTTCATTAAAAAATTTAGGCTCAAACTGAGTAACTAGACAGAAAGCTATTTGTGCCTTTTCATCAGTTTTTGCAGCCTTTCTTCTAGTTTGAACTCCTGCATTTTTATCCCCAATAATCTAATATTTGGGGTGATATTTAGCTAGAGATTTTGATGCAACCTTTTCAGGATTTGTTGTTTCATTTCTAGGGCTTGCTGAATCAGTATTAGGCTTTGTTGTTTCAGCTCCTTCTGAAATTATTTCTAGTTCAAGTTCTTCTTCCTCATTATCCTGCAAAGATTCAACATACAAATGTGGTCTTTCATCAAATTTTACATTAACAACTTCAACAATCTTATTAAGCCTTTTGTTAAGGCATTTATAAGCTTTGTTGTGAGTTGAGTATCCCAAAAAGATACCCTCATCACTCTTTGATTGAAAGCTCCCAAGGTTATCATCATCTTTCTTGATAAAGCACTTACTTCCAAAAATTTTGAAGTGTTTGATAGAAGCAGTTTTTCCATACCAAAGTTCATAAGGAGTGTGTTTAGATTTCACCCTAAGCTGCACTCTATTCAAAATGTATATAGTTGTATGAATAGCTTCTTTCCAATACATATCAGACAACTTAGCTTCATCTAGCATGGTTCTAGCCATTTCTTTTACAGTTCTATTCTTACGTTCAACTACCCTATTTTGTTGAGGTGTTTTTGTTGCAGCATATTGTCTTTTAATGTCGTGATGTTCACAATAATCAATAAACTCTTGAGAAGTGAACTCACCTCCTTTGTCAGATCGCAGACATTTAAGTTTCAGATCAGATTCCTTTTCAACCATTTTACGAAAAATTTTGAACCTTCCAAAGGCTTCTGATTTGTGCTTAAGAAATGTGACCCATATCATTCTAGTATAATCATCCACAAACAACATAAAGTACCTTTCACCATTAATAGACCTTGTTGGTTGGTCCACATAAATCAGTATGCACAAGCTGTAAAGGTTTTGAAGAATGTTCTTTTGTTTTGAAGCTAATTTTAGTCTGTTTACCACTTAAACATTCTTTGCACACAGAGAGTTTTCTAGCTTGCTAAGAACTGGTAGACCTCTAACATTCTGATTTTTACTGATTCTAACCAGATTTTCAAAGTTTATGTGTCCTAATATTTTATTCCATAACCAATTCTCTTCAATTTGGCCCATTAGACACATACCTTGATTATTGTCATTGCTTGATGTGTCGAGAAGATTGTACACATTTCCTTTTGTCCTCCTTCCAGCTGCAATAGCCTTTCCTAGCTTGTTCTTAATCTCACATCCCTGCCAAGTGAAAAGAACATGATAACCACTATCACAGATTTGACTAACACTTAGAAGATTGTGCTTGAGACCTTCCACATAGTACACATTATAGATAGGAGTGTCTTCATTTAGGAGTGAACCTCTACCTTTAATTTGAATACCAGAGTTATCACCAAACTTAACATATCCACCTACATAATCTTCAAGATTTATAAACTTATCCTTTTCGCCAGTCATATGGTTAGAACATCCACTGTTCAGGACCCATAAGTCCTTTTTCTTGGAATGAAAAGCAGTTTGAACCAACATAGTTTTTTCAATGTTGTTGACAGTCTTAGGTTTCCAAACCTTTTTAATTCTATGTTGTTTAGATTGTAGATCAGATCTGCACTGTTTGACATAATGTCCCAAAGCATTGCATTTAAAACATTTGATCTGTCTAACAAAACCATAGTGTTGCCTAAGACCAAACCTGGGTATTCTAGGATTCATAAGCCTACAAGTGCTCACCTTATGGCCAAATTTGTTGCAGAAAAAACAATAACCATAGAAGAAAGGATTGACTCTGTATGAAGGTCTATTACCTCTTAAAGACTGAACATGATCCTTACTAAATTCTGAGTGATTTGAACTTGAACCTTTGACTTCAGAAGAGGGGTTTTTTTTTGTATTATCAATTGAACATTCACCCTTTTCAAAACCAATACCGGTTTTATCTTTATACAGCTTCTGCTTGCTGAGCATCTCATTCAGTTTTAGAGTGCTTTCATATTTTTCAATTTCCTTCCTAAGACAGACTACTTCTTGTTCCAGTTTTTGAATTTCTTGATCTTTGCAGCTTACAGTCTCTCGAAGACAGTCTTTAACTCTTTTAGCTTCTTCAAGTTGAGTTTTCAGAGAGACCATTTCTTGATCTGGTTTATGTTCTTGAGCAAGAACTTGTTTTTTGAGTTTTCTGACCTCTTGTAAAGTGCATTTCAGCTCACTTTCAAGATCTACTTCACCTTCTTCAACATCAATAGTGTTTGAATCATTTTTTTGAGTAATTTCAGCCATGAACAAAGTTTCATCTTTTTCAACTAATGAATCTTTAGACTCAATATCAGATTCATCCTTACTAAACAGAATTTTCTTCTTTTTGAAATTGAAGTTTCGTTTAGGTTTGAAGGCCTTCTTCTTAGGCTGCTTTTTAGTTGTCTCGTTGTCACATATTTGATCATCATAGGGACACTTTGCAGCAAAGTAACCTATTTTTCCATAGTTAAAACATTTAAAGGGAAGCTTTCCCTTATATTTTCCTTATCCCTTTTTAAATCTTCTAACAAAATGGGATTTTAGAATCTGACAACTCTGATTCACTGACTTCGACTTTTTCTTTCTTTTCAGTGTTAAAGGCAGTTTTTTTTTTCTGTTGAATTGTTTTTGCTAGTTCTCATTTCATAGGCAGTAAGTATTCCTTGCAGGTTGTCTAAGGTAAGCTTATCAAAGTGTTTCTTTTCTTCTAGGGCTGAAATCTTAGATTCAAATTTGGATGGTAAGGTTCTAACAACCTTTGTGACCACATCAAATTCCTTAACCTCTTGACCTAGACCTTTCATTGTATTGACAACTTCATCAACTCTTAGGAAATAATCAGCCACTTTTTCATCATCCTTCATTTTCAACTCCTCAAACTGATGTTTGAGTGTAATGATTTTTGACAGTTTGACTTTCTCATTCCCTTGATATATAGTTTCAATTTTTTCCCAGAAATCATGAGCAGATTTGCAATGCATGACTTTAATGAACACATCTTTAGTTAACCCACACAAGATGGCATGCTTAGCTCTGGAATTTGTTTCATACTTCTTTTTTTTCAGCAGGATCAGTGGGAATAGAGGCTGGTACATTGTAAGCATTTATAACAATGCTCCAAACATCAACATCAAAAGAAATAAGAAAAGCTTCCATTCTAATTTTTCAGAGCACATAATTTGTTCCATCAAATAACAGAGCTCTGGTTACAGAGGCACCGTCTTGAGAATGTGCCATTAAAAACAAACTCCAAGACCAAGATCAATCCAAGGTGATTAAAACCTATCAGAGGACCCTACGCTCTGATACCAATTGTTGGAGTTAAAATGACACTGAGAGGGGGGGTGAATCAGTGTCTTAACAGATTTGATTAATTTTCATTAATTCAAAAACATAGCTCAGATTTGATCTCAATATTACTCTAATTAAAGCATTCATGAGTTGAATGTAATCATTCATAAACAGAATTGAGAAAAGTAATAATCCCAACAGTGAACTGAAACAACACAGTAAAGCAGAGAGCACACAGAAGAACAAAGAGACATAAAAAATTTTCAAGTGGAAAACCCTCCTGGGGTATAAAAACCACTCTCGAAATGCCTTGCAGGCTTAATCCTTTTAAACAACAGTTCACAATGCCTTATAGGCTGATTTTTTAGCACCAACTCAAGGAGCACAAACTCCTCATTTTGAGACACCCATCTCAAGGAGTACCAACCCCTCAAATTATGTTATGAACAATAATAATGATTCAAAGGATTTCTCTATTTTTAGTTAAGCACATATCTCTCTATTTTTTTTTAGATTTTTTAATATAGAGTATTTCCATACATTTTTGATACAGCCAAAGAACAAAATTCCAGAGTTACAACCAGACCTTTTCACTATTTTCAACACTGGTTTATATATACATTTCAAGTATGTCTGTTATGAAGAAATCTTCAAAAAGCATTTTTCACAAGATTCTAAAATTCTCTTGCTGATTTTTGAATATAAAGCTGAATAATGACAGACTATAGATGATGCAAAAAATCAAGAGTAACACTTATCCAGAGAGCTGCAAATCATCCATTATTTCATAAATGCAACTGCTCAAAAAGGAAACTCAGAGAATATTCTGCCATGTAACGGTTCTGAGATTCGATGCCAATCCATGATGTCGGCCACAGTGTTTGAGTCTTCGTTAACCATTCGCTGAGACATCCAGATAGTTCTGTCGAAGGCAATTAAATTGCCAGACATTCCTCTTAGTTATCGCTTTCGCCATAACCCATCAGAGTCGGGGAGAAGACATAACAAATACATTATGTCATGCCGAGAGCTCATATGTTATGTTCTTTCCAATCGCTGAGACATAAGCAAGTTTCTCACCGAGATCCCCTTTTCGTTTCAATCACTGTCACTGTAACCTTTTGATATCGGAGAGACATCTTGTAGACAAGTCTTTGTTTTTCCAAGAGCCCTCGTGATCAAACATGTCACCGTGACAATTCAATACCTATGCTGAAGGAAAGTTTATCGCCATTAGTCATCCCTCTGTTTGTCGCTGACATTCTGTTGTTGGGGAGATGTTATGTAGATTTCATTATGTTTCATCGAAAGACTTTATCCCTTGTAAGTCATTGTAACATAATGGTTCTCTCACCGATGCATCCTTCTATTTTATGAGTGTCGCTATAGCATACTGTCATTGGGGAGACCTCTCATAGAATGCTTGAGTCATACCGAAAGTCACCAACCATCTTCTATGTCACTGAGACAAGTCAGATCCTATGCTGACAAAGTCCTTTTGTGTTCCATCGGCGAGACCAGAGGTCACTCACCGAGACCTCACGCTGAAAACCCTAACTCTTACCGAGATGTATACCTTTATGTTGTCGGTCGGTATAAGAATTCAAACTCACCAAGACCTTTCTTCGATGCACATGAGTCATACTGAAATGCTTTATCCACTCTGAATTGCTGAGACATTACAAACTCGCTGTGACCCTATATCGATGACTCTAACTCTTACCGATATAACTTTTGAGCACAAGTCGGTAAGACACCACGAAATCACTATGACATTTCAGCGAAGCCACAACCTTTGCCGAGAAGACCTTTCGGTGCACGGTTGGTGAGACAATATGTCTTCGATGAGACCACATACCGAATACAACACTCCTGTCGATATGTTCCTTTTCCTTCGGTCAGTGAGACAATGTGAGGTCACTAAGACGTTACAACAAAGAAAAACCTCTTGCCGATGAGCACCCTTTGTTGTCGGTCGGGGAGACATGATGAGTTCGCTAAGACATTATATTGATGCCGCAACTCTTGCCGATATGTTCTTTCATGTGTCAGTCACTAAGACACAAAGCGCTCGATGAAACAACATGCCGATAGAGATTTCTTACACCGATGAACCTCCTTATGTATTAGTTGATGAGACCCGACTCATTCGGTAAAACCTCTCAGCGGTGAGAAATACTTATGCCGATAGACTTTTCCATTGTCACCAAGACTACTTGAATGTCACGCCGAAAGATACCCAAAGGAGAATTTTGTCATCAAGGACAAACCAACCAGAGCACAATTGAGAACCAACAATGGTATATGCAACATAATATGATTTTTTTTATTTTCAAAATATAAATATTACATATATATCACTAATACCTCAATATATATATATAATCCTAACTCTAACCATAATCCTAATCCAAACCATAATCCTAACCCAAACTCTAACCCTAACCCTAAGCCTACCCAAATCCTAACCCCATCCCTAACTATTATATACACCTAACCCTAACCCTAATCCTAATCCTAATCCTAACCTTTACCCTACCCAAAATATCACCCTCACCCTAACACTAACATTGTCCCTAACTAGATGATATACCCCTGATCATCAACATAATCCTTACCTTAATCGTAAACCATAATCCTAATCCTAGCCCTAACCCTAACCCTATTCATGATGTAAATCCTTACCCTAACCACAACCCTAAATATTAACCCTAACCCTAACCATTATCTTAACCCTAAACCTAACCCAAACCCTTCCCCTAATTGAGCATTAATCGTAAATTTAATTAAACCCTAAATCCTAAATTTATTTGAATGCTAATTTATAAAATCATAACCAAATTGAACCCTTACTATAATTGAACACTCACCCTAATTGAAACCCAACCCTATTTTAACCCTACCCATAACCATATCTTTAATTCTAATTATAACCCTAACCCTAATTCTATTTATAACACTAACCATAACTATATTCTATAATTCATAATCTTATTTTAAGACTAACCCTAAACTTATTTAAAATTTAACCCTAAGACTAACCCTAATTAAACACTAACCCTAATGTTATTTGAATGTTAACCATAGTTTAACCCTAACACTAACTCAAAGATTTCCCCTAATTCAACCCTAACCCTAACTCAAAGGTTTTTCCCTAATTGAACCCCATTTTAACCTTTACCCTAACCCTAATTAAACTTGAACCTCAACCCTAATAAAAGTTTGAATCTAACCATGTTTGACCCCTAACCATAACTTATATTAAATATATTAAATAATATTGTATAATTATATATTAATTCATGTTATGTTTTGCGTCACGGCTGCTACTAGCATATATATCTTAAATTTAATCTATATAAATTACGCTGAGATATATCGAGGCATTTAGTTTTTCATCATTCAACTTTAATATAGATATATTAAATTGAAAAAATAAACGCCTTGATATATCTCGACGTAATTTATATAGATTAAATTTAAGATATATATATGCTAGTAATATTTACATGTGCAAGCACCTTTTATCTAAAAAATAATAATTTTAATAAATTTATAGAAATATAGTTAAACTTAACTTTAATAAATTTATATAAATACAGTTAAATTTATATATATTATTTAATTGAACTTCAATTTAGTTTTAAAAAATTAATTCAATTATTTAAATTAATATTTTTAAATGATTTAAAGAACTTCACTTTAATGAATTATTCAATTAATTTTTTTAATTATTAATTAAATTAAACTACATGAAAAATTATTTTATTTTTTATCTTAAATAATTTAACATTCAAAATTAACTTCAACAAATTATTTAAATAAAAATAAATTAATTAATTATTTTAATTATAATAATTTATTTTAAATGATTTTTTCAAGTTATTTAAATAATTAAACATTAGTAAATTTAACTAAGTAATGAAATTAACTTTTATCAATTTAAGTTTAATAAATTAAAATTTAATAAATTTAAGTTTAATAAATTAAAATTTAATAAATTTAAGTTTAATAATCTTTTTTAATAATGTAACTTTAATAAATTTAAGTTTAATAATCTTTTTTAATAATGTAACTTTAATAAATTTAATTTTAATAAATTTGAGTTTAATAAATTTATGTTGAACTACATTCATGGTGAAATATTTTTATACATTATTTCTAATTTCTTAAGAATATATTATTATGACATATGAAATGAAAATCTTTATTATAGTTTTTTTAATTATTATATATCATATTTCACATTTGCAAAGTAAACATTCTAATTACTTTCCATGAAAATTATTATACTATTAGTTGTAACTTGAATAGACACTTAACACACAAAATAACTATTTACTATTAAAATGGTAGAGCAATAGACAATCATTGTACTAGGATGATATTACATTGCTACACATTAGGATTTTTAATGTTTTACTTGGAATAACTTCAAAAACTAACTATTTATTTATTACTAACATTATTTATTTATTTATTAAGCTAAACTAAAAATATATAAAACTAATGTAATATCCAACATTCCCTCATTATTACATTAATTCAAACAAAGGATGGAACATTACAATCTAGTTGATAACAACAGCCCTTTTGGAGATTTCAATGAAGTGCCTTCATCAATTCTCCTCGCTCACCCAAGAAACACCATATTAACTCCATCAGTGGATCTCTTGACTATAGAACCTGCAAACCTTTGCACAATATGAGAGAACATAAAGTGTCCCCAACCTCCTTGGACAATGAGACAACAAGTTTCCTCTGAAAGTCCACATCTCTGAGTGTGTCAAAATGCCTCCTCTAGTGCTACACATGAGAGAAAAAATCTCCTTTGAGATTCCACATCTCCTTCGAGTGTGTCAAATTCATCCTCCAATGTTGTGGAAACCATCCCTCCTCTTCTATACAAAACAAACTCAATCAAAATTGAATACACTAACTGCATCCACAAGTTATTCCATGAAATTCCAAGCCCCCTTCCTCCTTGAAGGGACATGGATATGAGCAGGTGCTCCTCATGCAATGAATCACCCTTGAGCAAGAAGCTAGCTTGGGATGATAGATGTCCTCCTGCCTCCAATGTGACCCTATTGTAGTTTATCCATCTAATGTCTTTGATGATTTTAGAGGCTTTGTCAGATGTAGCATGAATGGCTCTAAAATCACAAGCATAAAAAATTGGAATGATCATTCTCTTATGAAATCATTCTTCTAATTGCTCTCCTTATTTCAAAAAAGATGACTCAAAGAAAATTAGAGATTTAACATTTTCTTAAATTACTTTATCAAATCAAACTACCAATATAAAATCATGAGTTTCTTACTTTAATATCAATCACTTCAAATATTTACTACTATTTTTGAAAAAAAATGAATGAATGATTATTGGTAAATTAATTATCCCACATTTACCATTTGATATCAAACATCCCTCATCACACCATTCCAAACCCTTGAAAATCCTTGAAACTAAAATAATATTTTATTCTCCAAGAAAAAATAATCGATTCCTTTGAATCCTCTCACCAAACATAATCTTCAAAACCACTTGAAATATTTTCAAGAACCATAAAAAAATTCAAGATCAAAAAAAAAATTATAACTAATCTCCAGAGAAAAATACCAAATAAATTGATGAATAGGACTATAATGTGTGCTCAAATTTCCTTCTCTCTCTTCATTTTTGAGGTCGTATCTAGCTTGGGGTAACTAGCATGTGGATTTGTTCAATCTTGCACATTTATAGCCTTGGGTGTCCTTTTTCTCTTTAGTTTGGATGCCAGATGGAATTCCATGTGGTTGTGTTCCTTTATTCCACCCTCCAGCAATGGCTTCTCCTTCTGGAAAGTGCCTTCATTACATTCCTTCTCACATAAATTGCACAGAAACAAGACCAATTAATCACTCTAATACCATGTTAAAATGGTAGAGCACATATAGCCAATCAAATCAAATCATTGCACAAAATAATAAAATAATAATAACATTTATTATAAATGAATAGCGAAGAATAACATATCCATCTAATGTATTACAAATGAATTACAATTTTACGTTCCTTTTTAAAGATGAATAGAGCATGCATGATCTTGCATAATTGACACGTGTCACTTTTACATTTGACACAATTGATGCCAATCTGATAGTGATGTCATGGAATGAGTAAAGTGCATGTTGTATTTTCTCCAACTTGTTACAAAATTGAAAGAGCATGCCTCACCTCTGAGTCAAGTGTATTCAAATCTTTATATGAGAAGTGTTTATAGAATTCTATGTTCTCTAAGTTGATATTGGCTTATGTGGATAATTGTGTTTTTTATCATGCCTGAATCCATTTTCTAGTAGATTGTTGGGTGTGATTTAGTCTACCAATTGTGAGTGCTCTTTCTTATCTTGGCTTTGCTTGTTGTGGTCTTGTGACCATGTTGCCTAGTGCCTTAGCATTATTTGAGTGTATGTGAGGTGTCTTGGGCACTGAAATCCATGTTAATTGATGACATGAAGACACACATCATGTCATTTGGGGATGTGATTTTCATAGCTACACTCATTTCTAACATAGTGTAGGGTATGAAGGTGTGTTAGTAGGTGCTTTGGCACATACTATTGTGTTTATTATATTATATTATATATGGCTATCTTTGTTAAGTTGCCAATTGAAGTTTTTTTGGTGGTTTTTAGGAGTTCTTGGTTGTTTAGTTGTATTACTAGCTTAAGGCTAGAAGAAGATACAATTCTAGTTTGAGGAATTGGCTATCTTGTGTATTCTCTTAGAGAGTGCTTAGTGTTTGAACCTTGTAGCGGTTCTTGGTTATCCTTTCAATTGTGATTTCATGATCTTGTTGGGTTGTTTAAACCTTAGTTGGGTCATAGTTGAGCATCATTATAGTGAAGATCTAAGTTTTTCTCCTATGCTTAGTGGTTAGTTGCTTCCTCAATGGGTTTTGTGAGAGTTTTGGGGTTTCCAAGCCTCATTGTTTGGAGAATTCTTATGTCTTCCAGAGGTAGTTCCTAGATGGTTCCCTCTAATAACCCCTATGTTGTTCCTAGTTTCACATGGAGAAGCTAGTGTGTTTGGGAAATACTTGATTTTCCAAGTGGTGCTCAAGGGGGAACCTTGTGTTGAGTGACATAGTTGGAGGTGAGGCATGCTCTTATCAGAATTTTTTTTAGGTTAATCCAACACTTGATCATTAATTACAATTGATCATTAAATATCCAAAATTTATGTGATATGGAGTCTTGCAAAGCCTTGAAATTCTAACACACATGCTTTAAAATATTTCACTAGCGCCTATAAAGAACCAAACAAAACCAATGAATAGAGTAAAATATTACTAAACTCAAAGTTGGAATTTAATGGCATTTACTCATGTGAAGTATGATTTCTTCTTTTTGAAGGCATCATCAACACATGGGAGAGCCATTGCAAATATTTGAATTGACATTTGGCTTTAGGTAGAGTACCTCAAAGCATTGAAAAGATATGAAATCTATTAGAAGTGTTTAATTGTAGTGGAGGATGATATAGTGGATTGCAAGAATTAAATGGCCAATTGTACCTCACTTAGTTTTCAATATCAAGTCTCAAATATTTTTTCTTGATTTCAATTAGAAGAGGAGATTAATAATTATTTTTGTTTAGATCTCCCTCTGACACATTAAACTAAGAACATCAAGTTGGCATCAAGTGAAGAATATATACATCCAAGACATCAATACTCAACCCTTGAACATTTAGTTCACTGCATGCTAATACATCTAATTTATTGTTGATACATTGAACACTTCCCAAATACTTGTTGACACTTGTCTTTGTTCCGAAGACTTTATGTACAAATTTGGGTGTGTTAGAACATTGACCCAAAATATAATGTATGCCTCTACAATAATTTGACATATTAGTCCACCAAGTGTTGACAAACCAACCCAAGAGGATCAACAACCAAATCTAATAAATTTATTCAATTGTCGGTACATTGAGCACTTCCCACAGAGTTGTTGACACTTGTCTCTATTCTAGAGACTTTATGTATGAATTTGGTTGTTTCAAAACTTTTGCCTAGAATGCAAATCTATTTAAAGTTATAAATTCGCCAAGTAACTTAATCATTATTATTTAGCATTTGATATTTTTTCCACTCACATTATGATTTTTCAAAAACTTACTAGCATATTTTCCAAATAATTAATTTTATAATTTTGAATATTTATATTTAATCTGCCACTAAACTTATTTTATTTTTAATACAAGCTTAATTCACTAACAAAATTATTTTATTTGTTTGCATACATGTTTAATTCACCAACAAAATTATGTAATTTTTTTAATACAAGCATAATTCACCAATGACATTATATTATGTGTTTGAATACAATATAACTTGCTAAGATTTTTTTATATTTAGTGATTTAAAAAAAAATAGTCAATAAAATTTAAAAAATCCAAAAAAAGGAAAGAATCACCAATAGAATTAATATTTATTGAAAATACTGCAAGATTCGTCATTATTTATCTTTTTTCGAAGGGTTTCTTAAAGTTACCTTTGCATGTGATGCTCCATATCTTGAAAATTTTGAATGGAAAGGGAGATGGCGCATGCAGGCTCTGTGTGTCGAGCTAGGGCAATCGTTCCCTAGCTCATTTCTTGTTCTGCTTGCAGCTGTGTTGGAGGGGGGTCTTTTGACATGTTCTGGGGGGAGAGGACCTACGGTGGTGTTGGCTTGACTTCTGTTGTTGGGGGCTTCGTTACTTTGCAGCCTTCGCCCTTGTTTGATAGGTGTGGTGGTGGTGGGTCGCAATGGAATAGTGGACTCTCGTGGACTGTGGGCTTCGGTACCTATGGCAGGTGGTGGACGCTATTCTTTATGCCATTTGATCTCTTGCAGGCTGCTCTGGGTGGGTTTGTTTACTGCTCCTTCCTTCGTTGACGCCTTGCCTTTTTGTGTCTGGGATTGGGGGGTCGGTGGAACCCTTGTGAATATTACTTTTGTAGCTACCAAAGGAGGCGTTCGGGGTTCTCATAGTATCCTCACGCTAAAGCTTTTCTTTGTTCATTTGACCTAGGGGCTGCATGCCTAACTTGGGTATCCGTGAAACAATGTCTTGTGGGGTATCATCTAGGGCGAGCCCCAAGTTGGATTTCCATTCTATGATTGGTTCAATGCCTTCAATGCGAAATGAGAAAATGATTGATAATAATTTGTTCTCATTGGATCAGGAAATGAATGGTTTTGGGTCGTCTGGAGGATCTAGGATTACGAAAATTAATGGATGTTTGGAAAGATGTAAAGAGAGACCAAAATTGGTTATCCCAATGGAGATGCTGAGGATGATATCGAATATTATTCAAAACACTCCTTTTATTGCAAGTTTATGGGCTTAAGAGTATCGTTGCAATTTTTGGAATCTTGGGCTCAGAGGACCTGGCTACCAGAAGGAGAGATGGAGATTAGGCTATTAGCGAATAATTATTTTATGGTTTCATTTGATTGCATGGCTGATCAAAATAGGATTTTCGAGGGGGGTCCCTATTTCTATAACCAAGTGGGCTTGTTTATGAAGCCATGGCATGCAGGCTTTAATCCAACTGAGGAGCTCCCGAATAGGGTTCCAATGTGGGTTTGGTTGTCGTAGTTTCCAGTTGAATGTTGGTGAGAGGATGTTCTACATTTAGTGGCTTCAATGCTTGGTAAACCAGTTGGGTCTTCACAACAGACGTAGTTTAAAAAGGTAATGAATTTTTCCCATATCTGTGTGGAAATTGATTTAAGCATGCCATTGCCAGATTTTGTGGAAGTGAGTGCAGGATCATATACATGGGTGCAATAGTTAGACTATGAAACTTTTCCTTTTCGGTGTCGACTTTGTCATGAGTATGGACGCTTGCAACGCAGATGCGATGGGGACCCAATCTACCCAAACTCCTCACAATCAACCTGGGGTTGATAAGGGGAAGGGGTCTATTATGGGTGATGGTACTGGGGAGGATGGATATATCCCTATCAAAGCTCGTAATAGGAATCAGGGGTAGAAGAGGACTCTGGGGGAGAGGCAGGATGATGTTACTTTTAATAGGTTTGAGGTGTTGGACAATCTCATCCAACAGGAAGTGAATCCGGGTTTGATAAACTTGGATCAAGGAACTTTGGGTTCAGGAAAGGATGGGCCTCCTTCAGAGACTATATAGGTTGTGCAGGACATAGGTGTTGGGAAGATGGACACGGATCAGTAGTTGTTTTTCTAGGCTGTGCCGAATCTTGTTATTGGGGCTTTGAAGAATGGGGGAAAAGGGTTCTCCTTTGCCTATAAAGACTGGTGCAAAAGTTGGAAAGAGCTCTTTGTCCTCTTCTCACATGGGTATTCAGCAAAAGGATCCAAATAAAGGGGTTGGTGAGAGGAATCCCAAGCTAGGCAAGAAAAAGGATTTGGAAAAGATTAAATCAACTAGGGAAACTCTGGTGGATTCAGGGGCAATCAAGACCCTAGATTCGCATTTCTTGTGTACCCAAAAATGATTTTTATATCTTGGAATGTTAGGGGCTTGAATAGTGGCCCTCGACAAAAAGTTGTTCGTGATTTGGTTAAGAATCAATCTCCAGATGTTCTTTTTCTTCAGGAAACTAAATTATCTGTGGAGAGCATGTTGAGTATGGTACCTAAGTTGTGGAAGTATGGCAAGTGTTAGTGTGTTGGAGCTCACAGTGCGTCCAGGGGGGTGGCTTGCTTATGGAAGCCCCAGAGGATTTTCCCTCTCTGGTGGATGTCTTCTAGATATGTTATTTCGTTGGTGGCCTCATGCTTTGTGATAGGAGAATGTATTCTCTTCTCTAATGTGTATGCGCCAGTTGAATATCAAGGTAAGCAACTTCTATGGTCCCATCTTCGATATGTTCGTAGCCTGGCTCCTTTCCACCCGTGGATTCTGGCTGGGGATTTCAACGCTATCATGGAGTTGTCTGAGAAAAGGGGTGGAATTGCTAGGTTGGAGCCTTTTGTGTTGCTTCTCAGGGATAGCATTTTTGATCTAAATCTTATTGATGTTCAGCCCAGTAATGGTCATTTTACTTGGAATAATAGGAGGATTGGTGAGGATTGTGTTGCTGAGAGGCTGGATCGGTTCTTGGTATCTTGTTATTGGATTGATGACCTGTGGTGTACCTCCTCTAAAATTCTAGATTGGAGGGGTTCGGACCACTGGCCTATCAAGCTTAGTATCATCTCTGCTTGGGTGCCTCGATCTCCTTCCTTCAAATTCTAGCTTATGTGGCTATGGGACTCTACTCTTTCTGACCAAGTGGATGTGTGGTGGAGGATTGGTAGACCTTCTTTTGGTACTGCAATGTATACCTTCACCAAGCTTCTTCAGTTTGTCAAGTATCAACTTAAAAGGTGGAATCATCGGTGTTTTGGTAATATTTTTCATGATAAGGCCGTTGCTCAGGAAGAGTTAAATAAGGTTACGAGATTGATTCGGGATAATGGGGTTTCTGAGAATCTTTTGAAAGAAGAGGCTAGGACTTTGAAGGTGGTGGAGGAATGTGAGTTACGTGAAGAGGTATACTAGAAGCAAGAGGCATGGGTTGAATGGCTACAAGAAGGGGACAAAAATACTGCATTTTTCTTTAATTTTGTGAAGGCCAGGAGGCATGGTAAATCCATCTTTGTGTTGGTTAACGACAGGGGGGATCGTGTTGTCTCATTTCAGGAAATTGCGGTTGAGGCATCACAGTATTTTGTTGCTATTTTCAAAGAGGATTCACAAGGGGGTTCAGGCGAGGAGGAATAGGTTCTTTCTTGTATCCCTCAGTTGGTTTCAAGGGAGGCGAATGAGTATCTAATGAGGGAGATTTCTCTAGAGGAGCTGGAGGAGATTGTGTTTCAGATTAAGAGAGGAAAATCTCCTAGCCCTGATGGTTTCCCAATAGAGTTCTTTCAAGAGTTTTGGGATATCATAAAGTTGGATCTTCTGGCGGTTGTTCAGGAGTCCTGGAGGAACAAGCGGGGGTTGCATGCTCTTAATTCCACTTTCATTGCTCTCATTCCCAAGTGTGAAGGGGCGGATAGGTTAACTCAGTTTAGGCCTATCTCCCTTTGCAATGTGGCATATAAAATTATATCAAAGTTAATGGCTGAGAGATTGAAGAAGTGGCTTAAAGTGTTGATTTCAGAGGAACAAAGTGGGTTTGTTGCGGGTCAAAAAATTTTGGATGGGGTTGTTATTGCTACTGAGACCATCCACTCCATGGCCAGTTCCCATGAGAAGACAATGTTCATTAAGCTGGATATGGCCAAGGCGTATGATAGGGTTAGATGGTCCTTCCTTCAGAAGATCCTTGTTGCTTTTGTATTTTGTGAAGAATGGATCCAATGGGTTATGAGTTGTGTTACGTCAGTATCCTTCTTGGTACTGATAAATGGAGATCATTCTAAACTTTTTGAGGCTTCTAGGGGTCTACGCCAAGGGGACCCTCTCTCCTCGTACCTATTTCTTCTTCTTGTTGAAGGTCTTGGGCATTTTTTGAAAAGAAATGTTGGGTTAGGCATCATTCAAGGTTGGAATTGGGGTGGAGATTTGTCTCTGTATTCTCATTTGTAGTTTGTTGATGATATTGCCTTGATGGGGATGGCTACTGTCAGGGAAGCTACTTTTTTGAGACAATTGTTGGATGTTAACCTTGTGGCATTGAGGCAATTGATTAATGAGGATAAATCTTCCATCTTCTTCTTCAATACGCTCGCCCCCATCCAAAGAAGAATTGCTAATATTTTGAGGTTTCATATAGGGGCTCTCCCTTTTACGTATTTGGGCATTCTAATTTTTGTTGGTCATCTTCCCAAGGGTTCTTGGCAGAATATCATTGATAAATTATGGGTGAAAGTCAATCATTGGACACATAGATGGTTGTCTTTTGTTGGCAGGTACAGCTTCTTAATTCAGTTGTGCAAGCACTCCCTACTTACAGATGTATGCTTCAAGTGGCTCCGGTGGGGTTTCTTAAGGAGTTGGATTCTCTTGAAAGACAATTTTTATGGGTTGGATGCTTGTCGTCCTCCAAGTGGAGCCTGGTCAAGTGGGAAGATGTGTGTAGTCCTAAGCAATATGGAGGTGTGGGTTTTCGACAATCTACATTGTTCAGAGTGGTTGTGGCTGCTAAGCTTTTTTGGAGATGGTGTGTGGATCAGGATCAGTTGTGGGCCAGGATATTATCTCATAAGTATTTCCCTAGCGTCCCTCGGCATGATCTGATTAGGTAGCCTCTTGAGGGGAAAGGTTCAGTGATTTGGAGTACTCTTCTAAAGGGTGCGAAGCTCATTAAGGAAGGTTTATTTTGGATCTGCAGACAGGGTTCAGAAGCTCTTTTTTGGTTAGACTCTTGGGATGGTTTCCCTTTGCTTATCTCTTAGTTTCCTCACCTGCTTCCTTTGAGCCAGAGATTTCTTGTGGTTGGTTGGTCTAGGGTGAGTGACTTCAAGTCCTTCTCTTTTCATGGTCAGTTGGAGACGGCTTGTTGGAAGGATCCCACTCAGTGGCCAAATTTTCGTGAGGAGGAAGGTAGGGCCGAACTTAACACAATTCTTTGCAGTAGGCATTGTAGCTCTCTACTAGAAGAGGATATTATTGATTGGGCTCACAATCCCAAGGGGAGTTACTCTATTTCTTGTGGCTATTAGGTGTTATTGGCTTAGAAGTTTGTTAGGGTGGAGGTCCATTGGTGGAAGAGGGTGTGGAGTAAGCTATCATGGCCTAAATGTAATTGCTTTGTTTGGACTTTAGCATGGAATAGGTACTTGACCTAGGATAACATTTGTAAGTGTAGTTTCCAAGGGCCTTCGGTATGTGTTCTCTATGGGAAAGCGGAAGAGGATTCTTCGTACTTGTTCTTTTGATGCCCCTTTGTTGTGCAACTTTGGCATTGGTGGTGGGAGGTTTGGAAGCAACCTTGTGTTCATGCTTCCTCTTTGGTGGAGTTCTGGGATAGTATGGGAAGACCCCCCTCGTCGGATTCCTTTTTGCAGGATGTTTGGTATGTTGGACCTACTTTTCTTCTTTGGAAAACTTGGCTGGAGCAGAATTGTAGGATATTTCGCGGTGTTAAATTGGTGGGTCGGAAGGTGTGGATGTGTATATTAGGTATGCTACAGGAGTCAGTTGTGGCTAAAAGTGAAGTGTTTTTCCCCTGGGGAAAGGGGATGTTGAGTTGGTGGATAGATTGGGTCTTTAGAGGATACAATCTTCTTCTGGTGGTTCCAGGAGATGCAGGCATGGAGCCAAGAGAGTGCAACAGATGGGTAGTGGCTACCTCCTCCGGCTGGTGTCTTGAAGATCAATTCTGATGGATCTTCTAGAGGTAATCCTAGGCCTGCTGGGATTGGTGGTGTCGGTAAGGATTCAGGGGGTTCAGTGATATTTATTTTCTCTATTCATGAGGGGGAGAAGATTGTTAATCTCATGGAGGGCTTGGCAATTCTTTATGTTGTGGAGTGGGCCCTTGCTTTGGGATGGAAAAAGGTTATTTGTGAAGTTGATTCGCAGATCTTGATTAATCTGTTGAATGAAAGAAAGATGTTTGATATTAATTGGTAGTTGGCTTCGGTTGTTCAATGTATTCTTCAAGTTAGCTCCAGGATGGAGGTGGTTTCATTTGTTCATATCTCGAGGGAGTGGAATTAGGTTGTTGACTACTTGGATAAATGGGCTTTTGAGCATGATATTGGCTAGAATATTGAGGATTGGATGCAGGTTTCCCCTGAGTTACGTCAGAATTTGGATAGATTCCTTGAAGAGGATAGAAGGATACTGGAAGATAGTTGATCTTGTTTTTGTACTTGCTTTATTGTTTCTTTTGGTTTCTGGGGCTTACTCCCTTTGTCTTGGCTGTAATGTTCTCTTTTGATTTTCAATAAAAAATTTGCCCCTTTTTTTAATTAAAAAAAAAAAAAGTTACCTCTGCATGTGAGAGCCCTCACTTATCAAATCCCACATCTTGTTTGATTCACATGTGAGAGAAATCACATGTCCCAATCATGCATCTCCATGGTTCTTCTCGCATGTGTGTGAGTACTTTCAATCTCCACCATCCATTCAAATCAATTCAATCTCATCCATATGAATCTTCTTGGTTCTTGTCCTCTAAAAGTGCACCAATTACAAGATGCCACTTGGAGGCCCCTTTTTCATCCAAATCTATCAAGCATCCTCAACCATTGACCTCTTAAATCAATCTCAACTATTGTTAAATCATCTCAATCTACAAGGAAAACATCTCCCAAGCCAAAGGAAGAAGGGTAGTCTCATTAATGCAAAGTTGTGATGCTAGTTTGAAGAAAAAACCACATATCAATCAAACACATCATGAGCTAAACCACACACTCTTGTATGTGACAAAAGACATTTTGGGATGTCTTTTATAAGGTTTCCCAACATAAGGCATTCTACATCTTATGATCAATTGAATGTGCATTGGGAGGCAAGATAAAGGTTCATTTTATAACATTTGAGTCTTTGTTTCCCATCTTATTTCCTCTTGTCCACAAGTATATGTTGTAGTGCAAAAATTAAGGTATGTAAAAAAAATTCAATGTTGCAAAAGTCTATTGAACACTATCTACTTTTTCATACATGTTATCACCTGAAGTTGCGCCCTTGTTGAGCCTGATGTTCAACACCTCAGTGTAACATGGGAAGACCTCCAAAGCTGTGGGTCACTTATAGAAAGAGGTCAACCTCTGGAGAAGGCCGAATTCCTTTGGTGTCACCTAAACTACTGATTTTGTAAAAGAAAAGGGAGAAAGAGTGCATAAAAATAAAACTAAATACTATGGTGATGCACCGAACTAATAAGAAATAACGAAATAAAAACAAGATGGACATACACTGGAAAACTAATGGTAGCTATTTCATTTACTCAACATAACCCTATTGAACTTATGCATCATTCTTAAAAGGCTTGATCTACATACATATTTTAAGAAGGAAGGTTGAACTTCACAGCTTTAAGGTATGAATGTAGACTTAAAAAAAACACAGTTGAAAACTTGCATAGTCTAAAAATATAGAAATGAGAGTATTCTGAACACTAACATTGGCTTTCAAGGTAAACTCTATGTTTTATATTCCAGAATCGAAATGAGTTACAAAGCATACATCAACTGAGAAAGGATTGTTAAAAATCACTAACTCTTTAGAATGCATAATCTGAACCCCCTTACAAAGAGGCAAAAATTTCTTATATACAAAAAGATGTCGGCCCCCTAGGGCTTACAAAAATATCAATCTTCAGAAATATCTGCCCTTATATCCTTTCGAATGAAGTTAATGTTGCATTCAAGTGTATCCCTATTGTCTATGTCGGTGTGAAAATATTTCCCTCAGGAGAATCCTTCAGATTAACTATCAGTTCACTGTCTCCATAGACCTTCAAACTGTCAATTCCTCTTTTCCTTTCCCATTCAAGGCCTTGGATAAGCCCTTCATACTCAGCACTGTTGTTAGAACATGCAAAAGAAAAACGAAAGGCTGAAAAATACTTATCACCCTGTGGAGAAACCAGCATTGCACCTCCACCTACTCCATTCTTGCTTCTGGAACCATCAAAAAACATTTCCCAAAGTCCACTTTGTTGTTGCAACAACTGATCTGTACCATTTTCAAGGTTTGGAATCTCTGCATCAGGTTCAAGCATCACATAATTACCCATACCAGCATCTTGAATAAGATCTACAGGACTGTCCAACATGTTTTCAGCCGCCCACTCATGTAGCAGCACATCAGGAACAACTTCTGATTGAAGTTCTTGAGCAGCAGCCAGCTCACTGTCAGTAAAAATGACACAATTTGCGTTTGCAGCCGTAGGAACAACATTGATAGGACTTGGGTTATATGGCTCAATGTGGTCTTTAGCTAACCTTCCAGATTTAATAGTGACTTTGGTTCCATATCTGGTTCTAAACAACATATGCGACTAGTCAGCTGACACATAACCACCGATCTTAGCCGCAAAGTCTCTTGGGAGGCACAAGGAAAAGAAAGGTGGGAGATCTATGACACATATGTCCTGAGGAACTAAAAAATTAGGACAAGCATGAAGGGTAAGACTCAAATCTTTAATAACACCCAATGTATTGACAAAAGTACCATCCAATTGAATCACTCTTTTCTCTAAAGGCTGATACTTCAATCCAAGTTTGTCAGCAATTTGCTTTGGCATTACTGAGCTACTAGCTCCACTGTCTACCATACAGTTATGAACTAACTTATCACCTATGATTACTGACACGTAAAATGGAGTGGTTTAACTTCTTTTCCCGTCTCTTTGTTGGTCTATTTATCATTTCCTTGAGTATTATTTTTCAACACAATCCTAACTTGACCTATTGGAGACTCATATTCATCGGGCACTTTAAAATTTGACAAAGCTGAGTGTAACATATCTTTTTGACCTGGGATGGCTAATGAACCCCACATAGACATCGTTACATTTTCCTTTTTCATACTATCAAGAATGTTATAGGGTATAGCTGGGTTTGATTTATGATGTACCTTTATGTCAGCGAGGTCAGCTTGCAAGTGTGGCTTCTCCTTCACTAGGGGTTGTTGATTCTTCTGCAATCCATGAGCCACTTGGGATGTAGATGGTTTTGCAGCTGATGCTTTTCTTTTATCAGCTGTTTGATCAAGCTCAAAAGCTCTTTTCTTCGCCCTTGTGTTAGCTGCAACTGAAGAATCATCTACATTCAATCCACATAATTCTTCACCTTGCTAGTTAAGTAGAGTAGTGTCATTGGTAGGCTGATCTTGGTGCTGCGGAGATGCATCATTGAATTCATTATGTTGTGAACTTGAGGCATTCTATACCATAAGTGCCTGATTAATGAGTCCATTTGAGCAAGTGGCTTGATTATGAGATTGGTTGCAAAGGTAACACCACTCATAATCTGCTGCTAAATTGTTTTGAATAGGGACAAGATCCTTAAATGCTCTAACAAGTGTTGGAGCATAAGCCTGAAAAGGTCTAGTATTTACACCCTGTCTTGGGCCCTGGTAATTGCCTTGGTAAGCTTGTATGTTACCTTGATACTGTTGTTGCTAACCTAAATTTTTTCGTTGATAAGGCATGTTATATGATTGTTGCTTCTCCAAGGTCACAAGCTTATTTCCAAAAGTTTGTAATAAACTTTTGATCTCCTATAGCTCATTTGAAGTTTTTGCAGCAGCAGTCTCTTGAGTTGAAGCAACTAATACCACTAGAACAAGTGGCAAAGGTGTAAAAGATGGTATTTGCAAATGGATATTCGAGTGAATATCTGGGAATATAGGCATCGGTGGCCTAGGAGCAATTTTACCAGCTTGTATTAGGTTGTTTTCAGCTCTGATTGGTACTTCAAATGCATCTAGTAGAGAAACACCCCCCATTGCTTGTATCATAACAACTATATCGTTGTTAAGAGCCTTCAAAAAATACAAAAATGCATATTCTGGAGGTGGTCTCACTGTTGTAGGAATCCTATCCCAAGTTCTTTGAAATCTAAAATTGAAATCATTCATTTACTCCTGAGGAGCCCTCTTAAGCGTAGTTAATTGCTCCAACAAAGACAAATTGTTAGATCTATCATGAAACTGCCTGTGTAATTTATCACCCAAGTCATCCCAAGTGGCAACTGAACCTACTCCAAGGCTCCTAAACCATTGTAATGATCTTCCCTTGAATGAAGTTTCAAGGATTCTTACAGCTACGTCTTCTTGTGTAATGTAATGCACACCACATAAGGAAGCCACGTCTCGTATATGCTCAATCGGGGTAGTCTGGTCTTCTCCAGTGAAAGTTGGCAAGATTTTCAAAGTTTCCATTGGAATATCATTATGTTGTGTCAAATTTAATGGACTACCTCCATTAAATGGCACAAAAGGCTGATTTCTGGGAGCAGCCATTAGAGATGGATTTGCCTACACTCCTGGTGAAACAAAAACTGGGACAACAATCTGGAATCTCACAGATGGAGTAGATTTGGTTCTTCTAGAATAGATAAATGTTGTCCTTGACCTCTCAGTTACCCTACCTTGTCTTCTAGGTGGTGACAACTACAAATATTCAAAAGGAACTAAGTTGCTCCTTGTCTTAACTCTTCTCATAAACTATAAAAGCGTTGATTCTGAAGCTCTTCCTATTTATGGAGTCACCAAGTATGCAAGAATGACTTCTATAAAAGTCTGAACTTGTTGGTTGCATACCAAACCAATAGTATAATGTGGAACCTGTCCCACCGGGCGTGCCAGAAACTGTTATCACCTGAAGTTGCAACCTTGTTGAGCCTAATGTTCAACACCTCAATGTAACATGGGAAGACCTCCAAAGCTGTGGGTCACTTATAGACAGAGGTCAACCTATGAAGAAGGTTGGATTCCTTTGGTGTCACCTAAACTACTGATTTTGTAAAAGAAAAGGGAGAAAGAGTGCATAAAAATAAAACTAAATACTATGGTGATGCACCGAACTAATAAGAAATCATGAAATAAAAACAAGATGGACATACACTGGAAAACTAATGGTAGCTATTTCATTTACTCAACATAACCCTATTGAACTTATGCATCATTCTTAAAAGGCTTGATCTACATACATATTTTAAGAAGGAAGGTTGAACTTCACAGCTTTAAGGTATGAATGCAAACTTTAAAAAAACACAGTTGAAAACTTGCATAGTCTAAAAATATAGAAATGAGAGTAGTATGAACACTAACACTGGCTTTCAAAGTAAACTCTATGTTTTATATTCTAGAATCGAAATGAGTTACAAAGCATACATCAACTAAGAAAGGATTGTTAAAAATCACTAACTCTTTAGAATGCATAATCCGAACCCCCTTACAAAGAGGCAAAAATGCCTTATATACAAAAAGATGTCGACCCCCTAGGGCTTACAAAAATATCAGTCTTCATAAAGATCTGCCCTTAGATCCTTTCGAATGAAGTTAATGTTGCATTCAAGTGTATCCCTAATGTCTATGTCTGTGTGAAAAGATCGCCCTCAGGAGAAGCCTTTAGATCTTTTACAACCACAGTATTAACTTCATGGCCTCTGTGTCCACCCTCGAACTTCCCTGTCGAACTTCCTTGAATGCCCTGAGGTAATTTCATTAATGTCTATCGACCCTCGCCAGTTCACATCCCAGTTGTCCTTACGGTTTCCGCCCTTCTATTTACCGACGACACCTCCTAGATATCAAATTGATTCATCACTTTATTCTCAGAGTAGATCCACGTTGCTTATGTTCCACTGATCTTCTTCACAGGGGTCAAACTGCCACGGCTCTCCTATAGCCTCCTCTGATTGGCTGAACAAATGTTACATGGAAACACAAGACGGTCAAGGGTTGCTCAGATTGAATCGCATGTCGGTGAGACACCTACCGTGTCTCCTCGATGCGATTATACTCTACAGCAGCATCGACAAGACTTTTTCCCTCGGTAAGAGGTCATAGCAAGCGCTAAGATTCATGCCGATACCCCTCATTGATTGGAAATTCCATCACTATCGGCAAGAATCTCCATTATCGGCAAGAGCCTTCATCGAGCCCTTGATCCTTCGGTGAGACACCATCGGGTCGGGGAGACCTCTTAGCGAACACAAACCACTTTCCCCGAGCTCGAACATTTCCTTTGATGAGACACTGGCAAGTTGGGAAGACCTCATGTTGAAGCCATATCATTATACAGTTGTGCTCCTTTTTCAACGAGACACCCATGTGTCCGTGAGACCTCTTGCCGAAGGCACAACCCCTCACCAAGACCCCTCATTGGTCGGCAGGACCTCATAGTATGATGTCTCCTTTCGCCGGTGAGCTCATCTTCATTTCAGGGAGACCCCATCCTATCACAAAAACCACCTTGCTTTGGCGAGAACTCCTATCGAGCTCCCCTCATTTCAGTTGGGGAGAATTTGCTTGGTCGATGAGACCTCTCACCAAGCTCACAACTTTCACCAAGACCTCCCCATGTTGGTAGGACATCTCCCCAAGCTCATCATCTTATACTGAAGGCACCATTCTTTCGGTGAGACATCATTCAGTCGTCGAGACGTTACAGCAAGGCCCACCTTTTCTCCCTGTTGACATATCTTTTCGTTGAGACTTTCGGTAGTCGCTGAGACATCTCCCAGAGCTCCTACTCTTCAGCGAGACCCCCGGCCTTCGACGAGACCCTACACCAAACTCCTTTCCTTCGCCGATGCCACTTTACTTCAACGAGACCTCACCCCATCGGTGAGACTTTACAGCGAGGCCCCCACATACACCGAAGGCATCTCACTTCGGCGAGACCTTGCCAGGTCGGCAAGACCTCACCCCGATGACAGCTGCTTCGCCGAGACCCTCAACGGTTACCGAGACATCTCCCTGAGATGACAATCTTTTGGCGAGTTGAGACCACTTCGAGGAGACTCCCATGTGTCGGTGAGACATTAAACCAAAGGCAAAACCTTCGGCAATACTTTACGCAGTCGGAGAGACATTACCCCGACCGAAATCATTCCCCCCGACGCCACCCTTGTGAAAAATTATCGGCATGACCTCCTTCCAAGTGGAGAGATACATGAAGACTCATGGCAACCCGAATGTCCTAGCAATGGGTGTATTAAACCAAGTAGAACGCACTGCTAGTCGGCAAGACAACAGGAGGTTCTTGCCGACTTTCTTCTCCGATGAGTTTTTTACACCAAAACTGATCGAGGCATGCCTTCCAACGAACCTCCTTATGAAATATCCTCAGGTGCATGATTTAACCCTTGATGCAAATTCCCCATTTGGCCTTTA